>CM070728.1:23171453-23771453 GCA_036346275.1 Otatea glauca
GCACTAGTGGTCACTCTTCTTTTTAAGGTTTTTACTTTTCACCATGGGCTCTCGAGCTCTTTACAATCGACCCAATTTGATTAGTCCTTGAAAGCAAGTTTTGTACTAAAAAATTAAGTCTGAATCTGAGCTATTTATAGTCGAAGTCAGATGAGTCATGAGAGGTGAAACTTCTCCATTTTTCTTACAAACCTTTGAGACTGAGGCTACCTATATCTTCATAGATCAATCAACCTCTCTCTCCATCCATATGGCATAGCAATATTTCATTAAATTCTCTCGAGAGCCCTTCCAATAAGCTCTTTAACTAGAAAATGGTGGACAGGAACTCATTGTTGAGACCTGGGGCCTGCGACACATAATTGAAAGCATGGAATTGGGCGAGACTTTTGCAAAAAGTAGGGCCTGCGATGCAAATCACTCAATTTAATCGACAATAACCCTAACCTCCACTACGAGTGTGCGCATTTGAAAATACACCATGCCCTTGTTAATGCTCCATGACAGCATACCAAGAATTGCATAGATAGCACATTGTTTTGCTGCAGCACTCATGGCAAGCCCCACAGCATTGTCATTGTTTAAGCAAGCCTTAACCACCAGCTCGAACCAATTAGCAAGGGAACAACTAACAACACAATCCCAGCGAAGCACCAGCATGTGGATGTCGCAATCTGAACAACCCAGCTCTTGTCATCTGTCACCCCATGATTGAGGATTAAATTTGCTGTTGCCGATAATAGCCGATCAAATCCTCTCTTTTCAGCAAGTGGTCCAGGAGACAAAGAAGCCCCAAGCATAGCAGCAAATTATTCTAAGTGAAGAGATCTAATCATGTAACCATTTAGTCTGATCGCTTTACTCTAAACTAAGATTAGTTTCAAAGTCCACAATGCGAAAGCCAATCAACCAAACAAACAAATGATTAGAAGAATTTAGCAATTTGCCACCTAAATTTGACGGACCGTGGGTCGTAATATGATTCCTCTAGCTGTTCATTTCTTTGGCTATCAGTGTAATGAACAATTTGGCTTGGTCAGTTGAGCACTCAAAACTGCACAAGAACATTGGTCGGAGAACAATTGCAACTTACAATAATCCGAAGAGAAAAATCCCAATGAATCAAGAAGCAACCATCAATGGAAACAATGCCGGCCAGCCACCTCCGCCGCCGCCGTCAAGGCTGCCATTAGCCCATCACTAGCTCTTCCAGGCGTACACAAGAAGCGAGAAGCCATCGCCGCGCTGCAGCTCGACCTCCTCGGGGCTGGCCCAGTCCATGACCGTCGAGCCGCTCGCCCACGACGCGGAGGACGACGCCACCGATGCCGACGACGAGGAGCTCGCCTTCGCCAGCCTCAGCGCCTGCACCCTCTTCCTCCGGTTCTCCCCATTGCTGCTGCTCTCGCTCAAGACCCCTCTCCCCCACCTCCCAAGATAGCCTGCCCAGACGCCGCCGTCTCTCCCGGCCCTATCGAGCAGCTCCTTGTCCTTGGCCTCAGCCGAATCGAGCTCTTCGCCGCCGCCGCCGAACTCGAAGCGGAAGGCGAACACGGCGTGCGCGGGCGGGGGCGCTGCGGCGAGCGCGGCGGTGGCGTCGGCAGGGAGCTGGTCGCGCGTGGGGAAGAGCCAGTTGTGGAGGTCCCAGGAGACCTGGACGCGGTCGCCGCCGCCGAGGTCAACCTTCTCGCTGCCGCGGAACTTCCAGCGCAGGCGGCGGACGTGGAGCACGCGCTCGCCGTCGACGGAGACGGACATGCCGACCTCGGCCTTGTCCCTCTCCTTGTCCTTTTCCCTATCCTTGCCGTGCCCGCGCGACACGAGATCCACCGAGATCTCCCGCTCCTTGCCGCGGACTGTGACGCAGGTCTTGTGCCCGCGGCCGTGGCCGCCGTCGAGCATGGTCACGTGCTCGCGCCGGGAGATGAGGACGGGGCCGGGGCCTGCCGGCCACTGGGCCCTCGTCTTCCTGTACGCCTCCTCCGCCATGTCCCCGGCCAAGACCG
Source organism: Otatea glauca (assembly GCA_036346275.1). Lineage (NCBI taxonomy): Eukaryota > Viridiplantae > Streptophyta > Magnoliopsida > Poales > Poaceae > Otatea > Otatea glauca. Next base: position 23,173,460 of record CM070728.1, read on the forward strand.
CCATCTCGCCGTCGACCACGACGGCAACGAAGTACCCGGACGACGGCTCCGGCGAGCCGGAGCAGGGGAACCGCGCGCGCGTGAGGTCCCACGCCAGGTCGACCCGCCGGTCGCGCACGTGGAACCGCTTCGACCCGCGCCGTCTCCAGAACAGCCACGGCCGGACGCGCACCGCGACGGTCGCCTCTTCCTCCTCGCACTCCGGGCCGTCGTCGTAGCACCCGTAATCGGAGACCGAGGGCGCGGACGCGACGCGGAGCACGGCGCGGAGGCTGAGCCCGAGCGCGGCGCGCGACCAGGACAGCGCGGCCAGGCCGAGGCGCGACTCGTAGACCGACGTGGCAAGGCTGGGCCCGCGCCCGCGCCCGGCGCGGCGCCGAAGCAGGCCGGTATCGCGTCTGGCATCGCGCGGCGCGGCGCGGCACGACTGCGGCTGCGGCCCGGTGCGTCGGCTGACAAGAGTTTTGGGCTAAAAACGTAGCTTTTTGTGGGGTTTTCCCGCTGCGGATCGCCTTTGCGCAGAGGGGAGGGAGACTGGGGTTGGACCGGCCGCGCGGCGGGAGGTAAATATAACTCCGGCGCGGTGGGGGTCACCGGGCGGTGCCGGCACTCGGGAGAGGTGGGGCCGGGACACGTTGGACCCAGCTGGGGTGGGGTGCGAGTACTGGCGCTGCGGCTTGGACCGGAAGTTGGTATGGTTGTCTAGTTTAAAATTGTTTTGTTTATCTCGAATTCATGTCAAACGCATTGTTCAACAAGCGGATCGTGTCAGGCCTCGTTAGTTCGTGTTGGATCCGTTATGGGAGATGTGAGGCGGCTCGTTTGTCAACTGCAGATGGCACCGGTATTGTCGTTTGTAGGTGGAACCGCACCTTACACCACTTCGACAGACCTTGAGGATTTTTTTTTTATAAAATTGTGTGCTTTCGATTTAAATGTAATTTTTTGGAATTGTGAATTTTTTTTCTGCAAAAAGGGTTTAGAGCTGTACGCGAATACATGAAACATGGGTCTTTTTGCAAAAGAGCCTAGGGGGGATCTAAATGTAATTTCCAGAGATATACATGATTTTGTGGAACCACGAGATTTTTTTTTGCAAAAGAGTTGATAGGAGGACCCCAAACATAATTTCAGATATACGCGATTTTGCGGAACCACGAGTTTTTTTGTGTGCAAAAGAGCCGATGGGAGGACCCAAACGTAATTTTGGATTTCATGAAGAACTTTTTTGCAAAGCGACTGACGTGGCCCTCCTATAAGCTTTGGATAAGTAAATGATTTGTAGTGTTTCGGAGAGGACAATTATTCGCTTAGGTTAAGTTGGGTCATACGCCTCCGTAGATCGGTTGGCTTGCTCGCCAAGTGCGCGAGTGGCCCACTTACGTTCCACGTCGCTCGGTCGTGGGTGCTCGCTTTTTTCATCGGAACTGATGTGAAGCACGTGTGTGCGTGTGAAGTACGTGTGTGAGATGTATGTTGTGTGTCCTTATGCCCTCTTAATAAAAAAAAGTTGGGCTGTACATGTTACAATATGATCGGAGTTAGCCTATAACGGAATCGAAATTTTCAAATATAGGTTGTCGCTTGTGTATACCATTACTAACCAGAATTCCATTTGTCGTGTATTCTTATTTAAATAGTATTCTTCTATAGGGTGAATATTGTTGTACCTTCGTGAGACACCCAACCCAACTACAACGAACCCAGTAAGGTTTAGGTTTCTTTAAGGCACTTGGGTCAAATTTGAACGGTTTCCTATGAAATTTATTCATTCCAAATAAGGTCTAAGATTTGGTTGGTTGGATGGAGTGGCCATGACAGGATTCTACCTCATTCTACGTAAAAATCTTTGTTCTCTTGTATGTAGATTGAACTGTAATCTCGTCCATTTCAACTCATTTAAACTGTGTTCCTGGGGAGAGAAAAAAAACATCCAAACTGGCTTGACAGTTGTTTCAGATGCATATGATCCTGCTTACACAATCACTCTTTGGATTCCATCATGATACAGCCTTTGAGAGACCACGCCTCACTTTTTTCGCTTACAAGGATTAACCATGGTTCTAAGACCTAATCATGCAAAATGGTGCAGAGATTCAATCGTGTTAGTGATACTAGCAAAATTAGATTAGACGTCGACCGAGACGTACTCGATCAAACCGGCCGGGTGGAACAAACACACGGGAACAAGTAATAACGGAGAGGTGCATGCAGGTGCAGAGAACGAGTAGCATACTAGATTTAGCGCCGCCAAATAGCAGATCATGTCTGCACGCGAGCTTAATGCCATATTAATTCGGCGTTGATTCTTCCTCGTAGCCGTGGACCGGATCAAATCGTCGGACCATGCAGGTAAGACCGGAACAGTGAAGAGAGAGAGAGAGAGAGAGAGAGAGAGAGAGAGAAGGAGAAGAAGAACAGAGACGAGCGGTCAAATTTGGCGCGTGCAACTGTAATCTTTTTGAGAAGCTTTGAAGGACGAATTAGGTCGTTCGGTTGACACGACGCGCACTTACTCGGAGACGAACAGACGATGATACATACGCACCTTGCCATCCTCGCGGCCGGCCGTTCGTCCGGCGCGGCGATCGATCGTCCATGTCAAGAGCGCGCGTCCGCCGAGCCGAACGGACCGACCCGACGCCGTCTAAACCCCCATGCTGACGCCGTGTTTCGGTTGGTTTTCGTGGTGCGTTTCCCGCGAGCTGGACTGGGGTGGGGAGGTGCATGCACGTACGCGCGCGAACCAACCAGCAAGTGCGTCAATGCGTGCGCACGTTCTACAATTCGTTCGCCGGCTGCACCGTGCGCGCGTGGATATAATCGATATGATCGATCGAGCGGCTGGCTGGGCAAGGACGACCACAATCGAGGAGGAGCAGTGGATGTTGGTATCACCGGTGAGTTTCTTCGTCGCAGGTTGTTGTCCTTGTCCTGCCCTTCGGTTCAATGCAGCCGTTTTGTGACTGATTGGCGGCAGTGGCATGTGTTCCACGAGTGCTTCCGCTGGACTGGATCGTCAGCCCTGGCGATGACGACCTACGATCCACCATCCAAGTTTTCGGTCCATTTAGTTTGAAGTTAACTAACCTTAGACATTTCGTGGTAACAAAATTTCGGCGTTATAGGTGTAACAAAGTTTGGTAAAAAAACTGAGTTTACAACACGTGAGACATAGAACTAAGAAAGCGTGGCTCATTCATAGCTGTAACAATAAACCAAACATACGTCTGAGTATTCGTAGCACGTTTAAGTTTAAACGTGGCGGTTAGTTTCAAGCCAAACATACCCGAAACTAGAAGTCAGCCGTACCTTTCCGTTGGTCTGCTTCGTGCTAAATTATGAGATGAGCATTGTTTTTCTTTGACGAGAACCAAGGAGATCAACAGCGTGACTCGCACTATTTTGTTAAAAACTGCTCAGGTGAAATTGATGACCTAGCTAGGAAGAGGAAAACCTATTGCGGGGACTTGGTCAACTCGTATACTATGTGGCCGATCGTGAACTTGAATTTAGGGTCGAGCCAGTTTTGGGTTCTTGGTCTCAAATCAACTGGGTCAACTCGATGCTGACACAAGCTCGACTCATCCTGCAATGCTATTGGCAGAACCCGAGAACTACTGGCACCAAGATGTGTTCCTTTTATCCTATGAGACGACCAAGATTTGTTCTTGGTGCTGGGAACTTGTTGACTTGTGAGTACCAGGTCCCAACTGTCAAGTGCATGGCCTAACAGGGGCAAAAAGAAAAATACCTTCTTTTGGAAAAAAGAAGAAGAAAAACATCCTTTTTCACCATGCACCACCTACCTAGCTACACACTACACCAAACAGGAGCAAAACAACAAAGAAGATCGCGTGTTATATGCCATGCACGGGCGCTCACCCAACAAAGACATAAAGTAAGAGAGTACAGCGTGCCAGCCATTCTGCGACTGATCCACGCATCGATCGCTCTTTGGGGCGACAGGAATCGCAAGCTGCCATTCCACCGTCGAACAATCGCCATGATCACTGACAGCAACGGAGCAGACCGACGGGGCGGCAATCGATGCGTACGCGGAGCTTGCCGAGATCAAGTGGAAGGGGCGCGATCGATGGCCCCCTTGGCTGCCGGTGGGCGGCCGGCACGGGATTAAAACGCCGGAGCTGGCCGCTCAGCGGTTCCTAGCCTGGCTGACGGTGGTGACGAAGCAGCTTTCATATGCATATGTGCATGTCAGGATCATGCCGGGCCCGGCCCAAGAATTATTCGAGGAAATTAGCTAGCCTTCCTGATCGTGTCATTCCTTGCAGCATCTATCCCATCTACCCCTGAAAAATGCAAGGAGATCGATGAAATTGGCCCAATGGAATTCGCAACAGTGTGCATAGCCAGCCCCACAGCCACAGGTGTCAAGGTGATCAAGATGCCCCAGCCGATCCAAACCGGCCTGTTCTTTTCGGCTCTACTGCATACGCGATTCATCAAGAGATAAGGATGGACGGCAATTGGATTGGGGCGTTCGTTGTCCATTTCATCGCCGTCTAAGTAGTAACGCAACATGCACTGTTTCTCGAAAGAAGCAGCTACAGATGCATGCGCAATAGAAACAGATCCAATTCAATCCGGTAAGGACTATAACTTTACTATCTATAGATTGACCGTTGGATCAAAAATTGATGATCCAAATTGCCCGTTGTACTGGTTGAAAAATTGTAGTGATACTAACGTTACAGTTAGTACTGTAGTAATGCATTGTAACTGACACTGTTAGATGATCTAAATTGTTTCTGTTTCGATTGAACGGTGCTCACAGAATATAACTATGCCGTCTTTACAAAAATAAGAGAGAGAGAGAGAGAGAGAGAGAGAGAGAGAGAGAGAGAGAGAGAGAGAGAGAGAGAGAGAGAGAGAGAGAGAGAGAGAGAGCACGCACGGGACAGGCCATGTGGGAATAGTTCTTCGCGTGGCCCGACCAGCAGATAAACTCGGACCGGTGCTGAAGATGGCAAACTTTTTCGATCAATCGATCCGCAAATCCGTCTGAATCCGTTGGAACGCGCGTACAGCATTGTTGATTTATCCTAGTTCAATCCTACGCAGGGATCGATCCTTGGATTGGATCTGACTAGGCGCGATGCGGCGATGGCCAAGGGCAATATGCCAATACGACTTGGCTGAAAGTACTAGTCCTGCACAAGTGACGTGCATTTGATTCAGTGCATTGTGGGTTGCATTGTCCAGGTGCATGCATGGCACGGCCGGCCTGGACGACAGCTTGTCCAAGGTGCATCAGGCGATTAGGACATCTGTGTCCATGCTGTAGTGTAAACTTGCATCTCCCCGAATACAACCACCGTCGCTGCGGGTACGACTCCATTCACAGGGTTTAAATCCTAATATTCACTTACACACGCCAACAAATGCGTTTCAGTAGAATTTATCTTTGATCTCTGACAGTTTAAGCGTGTGTTAAGAAGATACACTCGCGTATATGTACACGTGACGTGCTTGCCTGATGTGTATATGCATGCGCATCTTCCTTGTAATCGTAAAAAATGAAAGTAACCTAGTGACGGATTATAATTGGAATTGGATTATGAAAAGTAGCTTTTAGCTAGGCTGCATGGCTGAAGGGTTACGTGGCTGAACGACTAGGCTAAAGAGGTTTGATATTTGTCAATCTGACTTTTAGTCTAACTTTTACGTGTGAGGGGTGCGAATCGGGAATGGAGGGTGAGAGGGGTGTGGTTTGAGATTTTATATTTGGTAAGAGGGAGTAATTTTCTTTAACTCTAGTGGCGAAGTCAGAATCATAACCCACCAAAATTATAGGAAGCTATCTCAGACCAGCTTCCAGCTTTCAGTTTATCCTAGTACAAATGAGCTTCTATCTTTTGGTTTCCGATTGCGGAGAAACCAACTATTGGGAATAGCTTCCGATTTGGAGAAACCGAAGCTAAAGCCGTTCCGAATAGAGCCTTAATTAGTTGGTTTAGGGCATGTATAATGATATAGACGGTGACTGTATGTAATACACCTCCATATCATACAATAGACTGTCTATATAGCAGTTTGTAATGATCTCACATATAATTAATAGACTGCTTATACAATAGCATACCCAATATAAAGCTGTCTATAAAACCGTTTATTAAATAGTTGATAATATCTTTCTATCTCCTTGTTCTCTCTCATCTACATGATGCAAAATCCTATATAGCATATTCTTATAGACAATTAACATATATCATTGTAAGTATTTTTTTTTGGCCGGCACAGCCATGGCGTAGCCTCGCAGGTGTCTTCCCGACGTGCTAAACAACGGCGCGCGGGATGGTGAAAAAGTGCCCCATAATGCAAGTGTCGTTCTCCTGATACCTGTGTTCTTATTTGTAGAAACAAGCGTCTATATGGATTGTTACGAACAATTGCCTCACAACTTTTGCAACGGCATATGTTAAAATTTTCGGTCGATCAACTTATAAGAAAGGGACAGAGATCCCTTGCAGTTTCAATGGAGACAGCAAATACTGTAACGGTTTTTTACTGTAACTAATACTGTATTAGTTACTGTAGCACATGGTTTTTGAACGATCTAACCTGTCGATTCACAGATCGGACGGCTCGGATCAATAGGGATTTCCAAACTTATGGTCCTCGTTGAAACTGCGCAAGGGATCCCGTAAGAAAGGCTGCATGAGAGATGACACCTGATAGTTTTTCTTTTCAGAAAAAAAAATCGGATTTTGAACTGCTGTTTTTAGATTCAACGGATCTCCCTCCCATTGAACCTCACCTCAAACACTGCATACTTGCATAGACGCCGACACAACTCGTGCGCGTTTCCTCCAGCTCGCCGCTTCCACACCACCCCTTCGGCTCATCGTCTCCCTACCACACAGCCACCCTTGCATCACCTCCTGCTCATGGGTCATGGCTTTTGCTGCTATACCCACCTTCGGCTCGTCGCCACGCCCGCCTAAGTCCAAGCCATTGCCTCGGCACCTCAATGTGATCTAGTGCACGCCGACAGCAAATGCAACTCAGAAATGCTTATGTACAGAGGAAGAGGACGCCGTAGCCGGAAAAAGACATCGATGGTGCAGGAATCTCGTAGCAGATTCGACTATTTACTTAAATAAAAAGTTTTAAAGATTTTGTGCTTCTCTAGAAAAAAAACTGAAAATCCTTGGGTAATGAAGTCAAGAAAATGTTCTGACAGAACCGTCCTACCCCTCTTTCTCTAATTCTGCACGGGCAGCTACATTCAATTGCAGTGAACTGACTGTTAGACAGATCTTCGGCTGGTGGGCTCTGAGCGCCTCGGCTCTTGTATGCATGACGTCTAGGTCCCGGCTGCATGACATGACCTGCTTGCCTCCTGCTGTTCCCACGCCGGGAGCCTAGCTAGGATTACTATAAATATGTGTAATGCATGTACTCTAAATCAATCCATTTTACGCGTAATTAGCTCCGCTTTCATGGTATCATGATCCGTGTTCGCATCTTGCGACCACGTGCTTCCGCTTCATCCCTAGCCACCGCCTCACCTCCGCCGTGCCATGGCCGATGATGATGCCACATGCGTCGCCGCCGTCACACGCGAACGTAAGGACGTCGTAGCCCGCGACCGTGGGGAGGCCGACGCCTGCGCTCAAGAGGAGGCTGCCGCCCATGATGATGACGTCGACCAGGCGCTGGTCCTCCACGAAGCCGCCGCCATCGCCAATCTTCACACCCAGGCGGTCGCCGTCCAGCATATCCGCGCACTGGTGCTCGTCGTCCTTGACCTCGGCTCGCCAAACTACAACAAATGGCGCGGCCGGTTCCTCATCACGTTGGACAAGTACTCGTTGACTTCCCACGTCCTCTCCAACGTCGTCCGTCGCGACTCCCCGATTGGCATCGCATGGATTGCGTCATTCTCGAGTGGCTATAAAGCACAATCACCCTGACCTCTGCGAGATCGTCATGGAGAACGGCGTCACCACACGCACTGTCTGGCAAGCACTCGAGGGGAAATTCATCAGCAACCGGGAGACGTGCACGCTGCACCTTGACGCCGAGTTCCGCGCCTTCGTCCAGGGCAACCTCGCCATCTCGGACTACTGCCGTCACCTGAAGAGCATGGCCGACGCTCTAGGCGCCCTCGTCGTGCCTGTCCTTGACCGCAATCTTGTCCTCGTCATTTTGCGCGGGTTGAATGAGAAGTTCGTGGACATGTCGACTCTCCTCAAGCTGCAGCGACCGTTCCCGTCGTTCCTCGAGGTTCATTCTGACCTCCTTCTCAAGGAACTCGAGATGGTGCTGTGCCCTTCCCAGCAGTCGACCGCTGTCCTCCTCGACACCGTCCCATTTGGCACAAAGGGGAGCGCCCAGCCCGCTAGCGGCCAGGCTACCGCCTCGGGCGGCCGCTCCACGGCGCCTCCCGCCACGACGCATGGTGGCACTGGCGGGTCAAGCAGCGCCAATCATCGACGACGAGGCAGGCATTAGGGGCGGCAAAGGCAACGGAGGCGACAAATCTGACACCACTAGCGTCCCGTTCGGGTGGCCTTCCTTCTACAACCCGTAGATGGGCACCATCCAAATGTGGCCCGGACCACAGCAGGGTGCCGGTGCCCGCCCCCTCGGGAGCCAGCGCAGCGCCGTCGCACGGCGGTGCGCCCATACCCCACGTCATGGTGGCATACCCGCCGCTGCCAATGATGGTGCCCGCCCACTACTCGCTGCCGCCGCAAGTTCCTCCGCTGGCGCTCACTCCTCTCACCTGGACTCCCATGTCCGGGCTTGGGACTTGGTATATGGACTCCAGGGCTTCCTCACACTTCTGATGCCGGTAACTTGTGATGCCGCAAGTTGGACGCGTTCAACACTATGACGCTGATGCCACCACCGACCACGGACTGGTATATGGACTCCAGGGCTTCCTCACACTTCTGATGCCGGTAACTTGTCATCCTCCTTCTTGCCTAAGTCTTTTACTCCTTCATCAATCGTTGTCGATAATGGGTCATCGCTGCCCGTTACCTCCACTGGCTTCACTAATCTTCATGGTCATCTTCGTCTTAATAATGTTCTAGTTGCTCCAAACATTATTAAGGATCTGATTTCTGTTCGCCAGTTCACTACTGACAACAATTGCTCTAATGAGTTTGACCCTTTTGGCCTTTCTGTGAAGGATCTCAAGTCCTGGAACATGATCGTCAGGTGCAATAGCTCCGGTCCTCTTTATCCTTTGCGCCTGACGCAGTTCATCGCCTCTCCGTGTGCTTTTGTTGATGGTGTCTCTACAGCCCTCTGGCATCGCCGCCTTGGCCATCCTGGTCACGACGCGCTTTCTAAGCTTGCGTCTGTCTCCACCATATCATGTAATAAAAGTGCTAGTGATGCTATTTGTCATGCATGTCAGCTTGGTCATCACGTTAGCTTGCCTTTTGTCGCATCTCCATCTAGAGCTTCAAACATTTTTGATTCAGTGCATTGTGGTCTTTGGACATCCCCTGTCATTAGTGTGTCTGGTTATAAATATTATCTAGTCATTCTTGATAATTGCTCCCATTTTGTTTGAACGTTTCCTTTAGGTCTTAAGTCCGACACTTTCAGCACTATTTCTAAATTCTTCTCTTACGTGGCTACTCAATTTGGCAGAACGATCAAGACTGTCCAATGTGACAATGGTCGCAAGTTCGATAACTCATCCGCTCGCGCTTTCTTTCTCACACATGGAGTTCACTTTCGTATGTCGTGTCCATACACCTCTCAACAGAATGGTAAGACTGAGTGTATTATTCGTACTATTAACAATATTATACGCTCACTCTTATTTTAGGTGTCGCTCCCTCCCTCCTTTTGGGTTGAGGCACTCCGCACCGCCACCCTCCTCCTCAACTGGCTTCCCAATAAAACGCTTGATTCTTCCACCCTGTTCTTCGCCTTGTATGGTGTACATCCCTCCTATGACCACCTTCACATTTTTGGCTACAAGTGTTATCCCAACTTGTCTGCCACAGCCCCCACAAACTCGCACCTCACTTTGCGTTATGTGTCTTCCTTAGCTACTCTTCTAATCACAAAGGTTACCAGTGTTTTGACCCGTCGACAAATAGGGTCATTATTTCCTATCATGTCACGTTTGATGAGACATCCTTTCCCTTCACCGAGTCGAATTCACCCTCCACTACTGACTTTGCTTTTTTGTCCGAGTTTGAAACCGTGCTGGCTCCCATTGGGTCGTCCCACTTAATCTCCTATGCAAGTGCTCCTTCGGCTTCGGTTCCTGCGCCATCCGGTACCGCGCCTGGCGATGTGCCCCCACTGGCCCCGCTGTGCACCTCCTTTGGTGCCGCAACCACAGTGGTCGTGCGCACCTCCCTAGCACTTGCGGCCCCTCCATGCGTCGCAGGCCAGGCTGCGACACACACAACTTCTTCAGCAGCACCGTCACCCCCACGCGCGACCTACCACGTCGCGCCTTCGACGTCGACTGAACCCGCGCCACGCGCGGCCGACCTGGTTGCTTCCTCTGCACCACGCGCACCTACGCCACGTGCGGCCTTGCCTGCACCCGCGCCGCACCACGCGCGGCCACGACTGCGCCTCCCGTCCTTCCTTCCGGTGCTGTGCCGATCGCTCCAGTCACCAATAGCCACAGCATGGTGACTCGCGGCAAACAAGGCTTTCGGCAGTCTGTGCACTGCCTCAACCTGCAGGCTACCGTCCTGTCGCCGATCCCGAAGATGTACCGATCCGCGCTTGCTGATCCCAATTGGCGAAGTGCTATGGAGGAAGAGTTTGCTACTCTCTAGGACAACGCCACCTGGGACCTCGTCCCTTGCCCCTCCAGGGCAAACATGGTCACTGGCAAATGGATTTTTTTGGCACAAATTCAAGGCTGATGGCACTCTCGACAGATATAGAGCATGATGGGTTCTTCGTGGTTTCACGCATCGTCCGGGTATTGATTATGATGAGACCTTTAGTCTGGTCGTCAAGCCTACCACAGTCCGCACTGTTTTGTCCCTGGCTCTCGCACGACAGTGGCTGATCCATCAGCTGGACGTCAAGAACGTTTTCTTCATGGCACACTGACTGAGACAATATATTACTCCCAACCTACTAGCTTCGTGGATTCCTCCTGCCCCGATTTCGTGTGTCATCTAAACAAGTCACTTTATGGCCTCAAACAGGAGCCTCGTGCATGGTACAGTCGCTTCGCCTCCCATCTTTTGACTCTTGGATTTATCGAGGCTCTGACACTTCACTTTTCATTTATCAACGGGACGCAGACACTATTTGTTTACTCCTATACGTGGATGACATTGTTCTGACTGCATCTTCAGTTGTTGTTTTTCTCCACACAATTAATACTCTGTAGCAAGAGTTCTCTATGAAGGATATGGGCGCACTTCATCATTTTCTAGGGATCTCAGTTCAGCACCGTGGTGGCAGTATGTTCTTGTCTTAGCGCCAGCACACGTTGGATATTCTGGAACGTGCCGGTATGTTAGATTGCAAGCCCTGCAGCACGCTTGTCGATACTCATCCCAAGGTTTCCTCTGATGCTGGTCCTCTTGTCAGTGACCAAACACAGTACCGCAGTCTTGTCGGTGCCCTTCAGTACCTCACCTTCACCCGCCCCGATATTTTCTATGCTGTCCAGCAGGTCTATCTTCATATGCATATCCTCGGGAACCTCATCTCACGGCAGTGAATCGTATTCTTCAGTATCTTCATGGCACCATTGATCACGGTCTTGTTTTTCATCCTTCTGCGCCGACAGACCTCATTGTTTACTCTGACGTTGACTGGGCCAGTTGCCCGGACACACGCAAGTCCACTTCGGGCTATGCCGTGTTCCTTGGTGACAATCTTGTCTCCTAGTCCTCCAAGCGCAAGAACACAGTGTCCCGCTCCAGCGCCGAGGCTGAATACCGGGCTGTTGCCAATGCTGTTGCCGAAGTGTGTTGGCTGCGCCAGTTACTCAAGGAGCTTTGCACTCCTCTTCGCCGCGCCACCTTGGTATACTGTGATAACATCAGTGCGGTCTATCTATCGACAAACCCGGTACAACATCAACGCACTAATCACATTGAGATTGATCTCCACTTTGTCCGGGAGCATGTTGCTGCTGGTGATGTTCGTGTGCTCCATGTTCCGACCTCTTCGCAATACACCGACATCTTCACCAAGAGGTTGCCTACTTCTGTCTTCACGGATTTCCGATCCAGCCTGAACGGCCGGCCTGCCGACGCTCAGACTGGGGGGGGGTGTTAGACAGGTCTTCGGTTGTTGGCCTCCTGAGCGCCTCAGCTCCTGCATGCATGGCGCCTTGGTCCCGGCTGCATGGCATGACCGGCTGCCTGCCTCCTGCCGTTCACACGCCGGGAGCCTAGCTAGGATTACTATAAATATGTGTAATGCATGTACTCTAAATCAATCCATTTTACGCGTAATTAGCTCCGCTTTCACTGACGTCTCTTCTTCTCATTGTTCAGATAGTAATCACTCCCAAGTCCTAACAGCACGTACAATCTTGTCCTACAGAGAAAACATGGCAGCAGTGAAGAGAGTCGAGACACCGATGGGGGCCTGACGACGAGCATGTCGAGCAAGGCGAGGGGCATGCATGAGACATGACAATAGTTTCCGAGGACGCTCTGGTAAAAAAAAATCATGGATGAGACGGGTGCAGAGTTACAGCGTGCTAGGAGACGACACTGTTTGAGCAGTGGCGGAGTCGAAATTTTAGGAGTCTGGGCAAGTGTGACTGCGGCCATAAACGCAAACGAGTCTATATATATATATATCACACAAACAAAATTAAGAACTACAATAATTTTTTTTACTAAAAGCATAGTCCAACTCACATGTGAACATTCATAAATAAAAACAAAGAAATATATGACAAGTATCTCATTGCGATACTACCAACGCTTCATTGATTCATTAACAAAGATCACTTACTTGGTCTTGAATTTCAGGGGCATACTCATCTATTTGTTTCCTAAGAGCAGGATCACTTACGATTTCATTCAAATTAAACACACGGACAGCGTTAGTATTACTTGGTCGTGCTGACGGATCTTGACATTGTGATTGTGTCACTTCAGTTTGTGCTTGTTGTGGTTGAGCTAATCTAGTATTTCCATGACCATCACTTGCAAAGCTTCTCTTATCAACTAAAAACCTCCTTATTTTTCTAATTTCACAAATCAAATAACAAATGTTTAGCTCTTATCATTTATTAATATTGCATAATAGATAATACACTAAATTATTCTATTTCAAAACCATTTGTATAGGAGATGGTAGCATAATTATTCTACTTCAAAAAATCAAAACAGTAGTAAACTAGTTCTTTTATATCCCTCAGCTGTCAGCTCAGTAGCTTACACACAGGCTCATTATCTCAGACTCTCAGTGCCACTGCCACACAAGAAAAATCGGAACATAATATCAACACAACTAGTCAACTACACAAGCCACTAACTAGCACTACCTCCTACGCCTGCGGTCCTGCCTCCAGACCGCTGAGCTGTTCCACGCAGACCACGCCTCCAGTGATCATGCGCAGCGCGCTGCTACCCTGCGCCTGTCAGCCTGCAGGCTGCGGCGATGCGGCCTGCTCCACCGGGTCTGGGCGCGTGCTGCTAGCCTACCGGCTTGCGGCGGTGCGACTGCGGCCTACTCCACACCTCCACTTGCAGACCTGCTCCAGTGCTCCGCCAGAGCACCCGGCGCTTGCTCCACTGGCTCTAGCGCTCCGCCCGGTGCCGCCTCACGCTGGTCGCCGCTGCCCTTGCGTGGCTGCGTCTGCTCCACCGGCTCCACGCGGAGATGTAGGATTGGGGTCGGGATTACGGATTAGGGATTTGAGGGATTGGGGGAGAACGAGAGACTGAAGGGAGGAGGTAGACGATTTGGGGGTTTGGAGATTTGGGGCAGGGATTTGGGATCTACAATGAATTCAATTATGTGCTTTGCTACTTTGGCCCGTTGGTTTGCTTAGCCGTGCCCGTGCGACGGCCCAGTACTCAAAATGCCGACCCTTGCCCCGTTGCCCGGAGGAGACCACGACCGGCAGGCAGCTTCCATGGTGCTAGGGGCAGCCGGTGTACTATTCATCGTCGCGAGCTCGGGCAGGCGCCCGCCTTGCCTGGGAGGTGCCTCCGCCACTGTGTCTGAGGGAGCCACGTAGATGTTTGATTCGTACAGGAACAAGGACTCGCTTAGTTTTTTGTTGCAACTAGAACTCGCTATCGGGCCGGACTTTTGGGCTCACCTGTGGCACAAAACGGCATGTATGTGCATGAGTTAGGTCAGCATGGCACGATTGTCAGCGTTGTGCTAGGTTTGGCGACTGGACATGATAAGCGACACGATATACCTCGAAGGATCATGCTTGGATCGATACGCCACACTACAGGGCCTATGGGCAGAGGCGGAGCCACCTCCCAGGTAGGGCGGGTGACCGCTCGGGTTCATCGGCGACGAGCAGTGCAACTCTAGTGCAGTTCCATCGCTGTTAGGCATCATGAAAGCCTTGTCTTCCCAGACAAGCTCTTGGTTGTAGTTAGACCTGTCCAGGGTTCTAAAATTTTCTGGCTCCATCACTGTCGACAGGCATGACGCAGGCACGACATGGCTTTGGCACAAGTTTTTTTTATAGTTTTCGACAAATATTATGAAAAGTTTGATAACAGAAGTGAGGCAAGAAGAACGGTTACAACAATGCAACAAGCACGAGGCGGTTTAAGTGCTTCAAGCGTGTAGAAGAAGCTAAAAAGAAAGACGTCTAGTCCATCTTCCGAAGCGCTGAGTAGGTCATAATGGAATCTAGAGTAAAGATCAACTACTTTCTCAACACGTCTTTTGTGGAGAATGTATTAAATTTAGTTCTTTTTCCTTAATATTGATGTCCACTGCTTTGACTCCGTACGCCTTTGGCTCATTTTCTATCCTCGTAATAGTGTAAATAGACCGAACCTAGATTAGTATGGCATAAAGGTGGCACAACATGCTAATGGACCGTAACTGGACTCGTCGGAGACGATTTGGGCCAACAGAGTACGGCACGATGTGTTGGTTGGACCGTAGCAACATGACACGACCCATTGTACCTGTGTGGTCCGGCACGATATCCAGGTCTATAGTTGCACCCACCGGCCGGCCGCCGCAATGGACAAGAGCGTTTTTCATTCATTTTTCTTGAATCTTTCTGGCGGTTGGTGCAGCATTGACAGACTAGCCCGATCAGTTTAGGAGGCCCATAGCGGATGTATTTGCGCAAGGACTTGCACATCGTAAATCACGTGATGGCGAAAATGGTAGTCGAGCTAAAAGGACGCGAGACCGTATCCCACCAATTTCACAAATAAACGCACGGTTATCCTACTGCAATCACGATCGAACGACTGTACTTTGTTTTTGACCGGATCGACCTACCAACGTGGGCACATGTAATGTTGACTTCTCCTATCGTCCTTGCTCGGAGCACCACAGATTTGAATGGCCATAATCTTCTGGCCAGCGGCCCTTCGTAGTCTCGTGCATGCGATATGGAAGGTAAGTACACTCCTGACGAAGTCCAAATGGAGTGGCATCATGTGATTTACTAGCCCTTTGCTCAAAACAAAACTGTGCGAGGACTCAATGGTGACATTTTGGGTTTGTAGAAAGAAGTCACAACTTTTTATCTCGCGAGTCATGATTCAAAAACAAGCTAGTCTGAGGTACCTAGGATTGCAAATGGTATTTCAGACAAGCTAACCTGGAAATTTCTCTGAACATATCCAACATGGAAAAATGGCTATAGATGCACCGATGGGCGACGCATTTTATATTCCAGGGAGAATGTAAATCACATCAGATAAGAATAATCATCACTGGGTAAAAAGGGTAAACTGATGTTGAACCTTGTATAAAAGGAGCATTCTGCCCTGACGGTAGATTACATACACAAGGGGTGCTCTTGTATGACAACATGAAACACTAGACTAGAGACCACAAAGCAGCAAGTTCAGACTTCAGACATGCATACACATCATGACAAGAGGAGTAAAATGATCTGATCCTAGATTCAAGAAAGAGAGAACACTGCTCTTATGATGGATCAGATATATATTCAATTGGCGAAGGGGGAACGCTAGGGTTGAGCTAAACCAGCAAAAAGGCTGGCGCCGGGCGACTTGAAACATGTCTAAGATTAGTTCACATGTCCAAAGTGCTTAAGGCACCACAATGCACCTTGAGCAGCATGTTCCAGGGCAGCTTTCTTCTGACGTTTGGGTTCACTGAGGCTCTCCACAACAGTGCTTGTGATTGTGTCCACATAGACAGTCACCTTGCATGTGAACCTGCAGAGTTCAGTTTTCACAACATCAGATATACCCATTTCTAGTTTTAAACTGAGTATAGTTTATCGTCTCAAGCAAGTGAGCTACTAACAACAGTACCCATTACCAAAAGGCAAAACTGACAGAAGTACTGACTGCTGGCGCTTAAAGGTATCTGCAAATAAGACGGCAAATACAAGAACATCCAGGCATGGCGACATGTGAAAGTGCTAACTTGCATGTTATGCATTTACTAAACAACAGATGATGTCCGCTAACCACATTGAGGTACTTCAAGGGTGCTACTCAAGAAGTTACAGATCGGCATAGCAAGACAAATTGTGATAATCATACAAACACAAGGGTTGCAGCCTTGCAGGTAAGCATAGCAAGCTAATTAACTATTTAACTCAAATCGTAGCCTTTGTGGCAATGCTGAGACACATACACCCCGCCATAACTTCTTGAAGAAAAAAAAACATTTTACTTCGGGACTAGCAACTTCAGCATTTTTAATTGCTAAATGACTGCCAACTGATTTGTGAAAGCAATTTAGTTCCCATTTCTCAATTATACCATACTAAATATACTATAGTTGTTTGGATTTTAAAACAATGATGCTTTCTCTTTCCCTTTTTTTGCGTAATCAATTAAAAGGAAAAGGTTCAGCCAGCCAGATTGGGTAGAGCTTTATTAGTGTTGACATGCCACTTTATATTTCTTGTGCACACATGCTTAGTACTACCCTGTACTTATGAAACTACAGAAAACTTCGCACAGAATTTGGACTTCTGGTGTACTTTTGAGTATGTGCATTCGATGCAACTGGGTTGCTTTTCAATAGCATTACCAATAATCACAGTCCTTAATTGCCATTACAATATTTATCAACATTGAACTGTATCATTAAAAAAAAATCTTGTATACAACATCATTATCCAATTTTTCAAATATTACTGCAAGACCTATCAGAATTGTAATTGGATTTCCATCTTAAGTGTTCAAAGAACACTAAGGGCATGTAAAATGATAGGTAGTTAAGTACAAGAATGTGAGGACCCTCCCCCTTAATCCCCTCATTAAGCATAACATGATCATCATCATTAGTCTTAAGCATGTATTAAGAAAGTACTAATTAAGCATGTGCGTAATGGGAAATATGCATACTTGGAGTGGAGGCAGTGTAAAATGGTAAAGAGTGAAGCTGCAGTGTAGTCAAAAGCCTCAGAATATTCATTTCCCTTGGTGCATGCAGCGAAACCGAGAAGAGCAGTCAGCCATTGATGCAATGCACTTTACCATAATTTTTGCCAAGCCAGTACACATTACTCAGCTAGCTTTTGGCCAGGAGATAGCAAGGGTAAGGTGCAGCCCTCATTTCCTTAAAACCGAAACCAGGAGCAAAGTTCAGCTCCCCTCTACCATTTCCAAGCCAAAGAGCAAGAAGTTCATCTTCCTTTGCTCCCAGCCATTCCAAACTCTATAGCCAAGCCAAACCAGAGGAGGAGCAAGGAGTTCCAATCGGCCAAGGAAGAAGAGGCGGTCCCAGCCGAGCTGAATCAGGAAGCAAAAGGGAGGAGTTCGGCCAAGGAGGAGGACCAGACCCAAAGCAGGAGATCGGCCACCCTTCATCCTCTACCTCAACCCGACCAGCAACTCCATCAACACCAAAAACTGAACCAGCTAGCACCTCAAGTAAGCAATCTACTGCTAGTAGAGTAGTAGTAGGTTGGGTGGAAAAGAGTGGTCTCAGTAGAGTGAACCCTGGTAGCTTGTGAGGAAGCGTCCTAGTCAAGCTAGTATTGACGTCCTCGCCCCCCAACCTAGAGTTCAGCTCTAAAAATCATGATCGACCCTTACCTGTTAATCAGTTTTACCTCAAAAGCGAGTAGCTCAATAGATAAAAGCCAAGAAAGCAAAATCAAAGAAAAGTAAAAAAAAACCCCTTTTTTGCATGAGCCAGGGTTAGCTCATAAGCTACAGAGGGCTCGGCTAGGGAAAGGTCAGCATTAGAGAAGTAGTAACCATCAAGAGTAGTAGGCGCGAGCTAGCTGCGGCCAGAAGAAGTAATGGCCGGGAGAGCAGCCAAGCATAGCTGCAGGAGAAGTGGTCGAGTAGTAAGGAAACCGAGATTAGCAGCTGAGAAGAAGTCGGTAGAAGGGAGGAGTAAGGGTAGTAGTTAGAGAGGAGAGGTGAGGGAGTAAATAAGGCAGCCGAATGGCTTAAGGCCCAGAGGGCTTCGGCCAGGTAAACAAAGGAAGCCAAGAGGCTTCACCTGAATGAAGAAGGCACAAAGTAAAGGAAAGAAAAGAATGGCAGTGAAAAAAGAAAAAAAGGAAATAAGAGAAAAAAATGAGAAAAGTGGAAATTGGAGGATGTACTTGCATGCATGACATTAATAGCATCAGTAGTTGCATAAAAGAATATAAAGTAGCAATATAGTGCATGGCATATAAAAATGAATATCAATTTCATCAAATGATAAAATTGCTTAATTGGAAATGTTGGGCATTGCAACTCATATTAAATAAAATGTTGTAGATTAATCTAGTGTGATTTTAGGACCAGAACAGAACCCTTCGGTCAGCCCAAGCCCGTTTTCGAGCAAGGCCGAACGTTTCGAGTATATTCTAGGCAAGCATCCTTTGATCATGTCTTATTAAATGTTTTGCTGCTTTTATGAATTACTTTACCATCACTGCATTGGAAATTATATTTTCAAATTGAAAATGTGAAATGGGAAGTGTTGGGTTAAATGGGTGGATAATTTGGAAAGTGAAAGTTAATTGGGCAGTTGAAATTGTTGATGGATTAGTATGTGTAGCTAATGTGTTGGCGTGTATTAGTTGGGTGGGTAGAGGACGTTGATGAGAAGGATGTCGCCGGTGGGGTCCTCTACATAGGTTATCATATAAGAAAACAAACTGATACTAGGCAATAAGCCGTAAAATTAACCCATGGTGTGTGAAATTACCTTCTTAGGACAACTTTTTCTGACCGATTTCATACACCATGGTTGGTACTAATTTTACGGCTAACCTATGTAAAAGACCCCACCGACGACATCCTTCTCATCGACGTCCTCTACCCACCCAACTAACACACGCCAACACATTAGCTACACATACTACTCCATCAACAATTGCAACTGCCTAATTAACCATTCACTTTCCAAATTATCCACTCATTTAACCCAACACTTCCCATTTCACATTTTCAATTTGAAAATAAAATTTCCAATGCAGTGATGGTATAAGTAATTCATAAAAGCAGTAAAACATTTAATAAGACATGATCAAAGGATGCTTGCCTGGAATACTCGAAACGTTCGGCCTCGCTCGAAAACGGGCTCGGGTTGACCGAAGGGTTCTGTTCTGGTCTTGAAATCACACTAGATTAATCTACAGGATTTTATTTAATATGAGTTGCAATGCCCAACATTTCCAATTAAGCAATTTTATCATTTGATGAAATTGATATTCATTTTTATATGCCATGCACTATATTGCTACTTTATATTCTTTTATGCATCTAATGCAATTACTGATGCTATTAATACCATGCATGCAAGTACATCCTCCAATTTCCACTTTTCTCATTTTTCTCTTCTTTCCTTTTTCTTATTTTCTTTTCTCACTGCCATTCTTTTCTTTCCTTTACTCTCTGCCTTCTTCATTCAGCCGAAGCCTCTTTGGCTTCCTTTGTTTACCTGGCCAACTGGCTTTGCTATGAGTTGGCCGAAGCCCTTTGGGCCTTAAGCCAATTGGCTACCTCAACTCAACCGGCTGCCTTACTTACTCCCTCATCTCTCCTTTCTAACTACTACCCTTACTCCTCCCTTCTACCGACTTCTTCTCAGCTGCTACTCTTGATTTCCTTACTACTCGGCCACTTCTCCTGTAGCTATGCTTGGTTGCTCTCCCGGCCATTACTTCTTCTGGCCGCAGCTAGCTCGCGCCTACTACTCCTCTATTCTCCCCTCTACTTCTCTAATGCCGGCCTTTCCCTAGCCGAGCCCTCTGTGGCTCATGAGCTAACCCTGGCTCATGCAAAAAAGGGGTTTTTGGCTATTCTTTGATTTTGCTTTCTTGGCTTTGATCTACTGAGCTACCGGCTTTCGAGGTAAAACTGATTAACAGGTAAGGGTCGATGATGATTTTTAGAGCTGAACTCTAGGTTGGGGGCGAGGACATCAACACTAGCTTGGCAAGGACACTTCCTCGCGAGCTACTAGGATTCACTCTACTGAGACCACTCTTTTCCACCCCAACCTACCGCTACTCTTCTATTACTACTACTCTACTGGCAGTAGATTGCTTACTTGAGGTCCTAGCTGGCACTGTTATCATGGCGTCGCCTAGGCGTCCAGGCGGCCGGTCGGAGTCGCCATGGCTCTGCCTCGCTGAAGTTGACCAGCGGCACGCTGGTAGCCATGGCGTCATGGCGTGGACGCTAGGCGTCGGCGGCTTGCTCGGGTGTCGACTTGCAGGCTGAGGAGTCCCAGAGAGGTATTTGAGGATCGGGGAAAGAGCAAACCGAAGAGACGAAGACTCACCTGGAGTGGAACCCTAGTTCGGCCCAGCCGCCGGCAGCAAATTCTCCGCCTCCGGCGCTTCCACCACCTCCCCCTCCTCCTCCGCCTCCCTTCCTCTCGTCTCGAGCTCGCCGACTCCCTTCCTCTCGCTCTGAGCTCGCCTCCTTCCTCTTCTTCTCTCGCTCTCGCCCCTCCTGCTCTCGAGCTCCGCCTCAGTTCGGCTCTCGGTTTGGCGTTGAGGTCGGGACTGGAGGATGCGGTGCGGCGCCGGCGGGATGCGCTGGCTGCTGAGCTCGGGAGTCGGGAGTATGCGCAGGCTGAGCAAAGGGAGGACGAGGAAGCGACGCCGATTGGAGATGAGGAAGTCGCGATGGGGATTGGAGATGGAACTGAGCTCGGCCAAATGAGGGAGTACTCCGGGAGTAGTACAGACTACAGAGCAAAAGCGGGGAGAAAAGAAATTGCAAAGAACATCGCAACAAAGATGCAATGCAATCGAAGCTAGGAGTAGTTGAGTATTGACTGTGTACTGACTCAATACTTACTGAGAAGTGAGAATGATCACTGATTTTGTACATAGGAAATTTGAACTGTAATTGAGCTACAAATGTGAACTTTTGGTCGCCTAGGCAGGCGCCTAGGCGTCCAGGCGCCCCGGAGGCGACTCGCCTCACCGGGGCGCCGTGATAACCATGCTAGCTGGTTCAATTTTTGGTGTTGATGGAGTTGCTAGCCGAGTTGAGGTAGAGGATGAAGGGTGGCCGATCTCCTGCTTGGGGTCTGGTGCTCCTCCTAGCTCCTTGGCCGAACTCCTCCCTTTTGCTTCTTGATTCGGCTCGGCTGGGACCTCCTCTTCTTCCTTGGCCGACTAGAACTCCTTGCTCTTCTTTCTCCTCCTTTGGTTTGGCTTGGCTATGGAGTTTGGAATGACTGGTTGCTTTCGGCTGGGAGCAAAGGAAGATGAGCTTCTTGTTCTCTGGCTTGGAGATGGTAGAGGGGAGCTGAACTTTGCTCCTGGTTTTGGTTTTAATGAAACGAGGGCTGCACCTTGCCCTTGCTGTCTCCTGGCCGAAAGCTAGCTGAGCAATGTGTACTGGCTTGGCAAAAATTGTGGTGAAGTGCATTGCGTCAATGGCTGGTTGCTCTTCTCGGTTTCGCTGCATGCACCAAGGGAAATGAATCTTCTGAGGCTTTTGACTACACTGCAGCTTCACTCTTTACCATATTACTCTTTACCTTTTTACTGCTTTACCATTTTACACTACCTCCACTCCAGCTATGCATATTTTCCATTATGCACATGCTTAATTAGTACTTTATTAATACATGCTTAAGACTAATGATGATGATCATGTTATGATTAATGAGGGGATTAAAGGGGGATTAAGGGGGAGGGTCCTCACAAAGAAAAATTATGGTTATGGAGAAAACAAGGCAAGCTCACCAATAGGATGTATGTTATCACATTTGCCTATGATAGGATGTATGCTATCACATTTGCGGTATATGATATACAATAGTGCTATATGCGTTGAAAGTGCATAAAAGACTAAATTAAATGTTCATCAATCAATAGGAAAACTTACAATTTATTATGGGGAGGTCCTTGTTCTTCAAATTCATACGATGGATCCTTCCAGCCAATTGCACTGCAGATTGTATTCAGTCTCGACCTTGCTGCTGGTTCTTTACTTGCACTGCCTATGAATTTGAACAAAACCAATAGCTTACGAAAGCAACTGTTTACCTTCAAATATCAGGCTAAGGAAGAAGCATAACACCTATGCATATAATGCCTAGTCATATCAAATGCCGCATCCATTACTCCATGCCCTAACTTACCTCTAAAAGATTATATTTTGATTGAGTTACAACATTCTTGAATTGAACATTGAGACTATTAAACTCCTTAACTGCATGAACTGTTTAAACTACAGTGTCTTGTTCAACCTGAAAATACATGTCTATAGAGTTTGGATGTGACCTTTGCAAAAGGCCATATACTGGTATACTTCATCTGAAGAAAATAAACCATACACTACATAATTTATCAAGGAACTGTTAATGCTATGCATAATATGAAGAACCATTCAGAAGGATATGAAAAACAAGCTCACATACTATCTATATTACGTATCAATGGCTTAAAATCGCATATCATTAAAATAAGGATTTACAAGTGAACTAAGAAATCTCTTTATTAAGTTATATTTCGTGGACTAGTATCTAAGAAAACTTTATTTTAGTGCCATGTCCATGTTATTTTGTCCCAATGCCATATCCACATTGCTTTCTTCTCATGTTTAACTTATCTTAACCATTTAAGCCAATCTATCAAATATTAGGCATATACAGATGAGCAAGTTATAGAACGTTTTGATATCTCCTTATTTTATATATGTATCAATGTTGCTGTTCAAACTTCAAAGTCAACATGTAATACATATAAATCTAACTTTTTGCCTAACCCAACCACACATTCTAGTTACAACTATTTGTCCACCTTATTCAACATGTTAGAATTTAAGCAATAGTTTAGCACATTTAACAGTCTACATGGTAAAGTTTTTTCTGAATCCTAACTGAGGAGCCGTAAAGATTCTTTTTCTTATTTCTGAAATTAGTATGGAATACAAAACAGACTAACACAGTGGCTAAAAATGTCAGGAGATGGTAGATGAAAGCAAGATCAGAATTTCAGATACCATGAACACCCTTACTGAAACTATTTCCTTCACCAGTGATCTGCACTAAATAATCAGTGACCCCATCCATGGGTTTCTTGCCCACAGAAACTTCAAGTGAAAGAACACCATGCCCTTTGTTCTTCTCCATGGCAGGGACTTCAATTTCCTGTTGTGATTGGACAATGTACCCTGAAAATTTGGGCCTTTTGCACTTGTATAACAAATCCTGCAAGGAAAAATATTGTCATCATCAGAATCCAGAAACATATTTGATCTAAGTGGGGAAAGAATAAAGAAACCCAAGCATGTTGCTGTTGTAATCAGAAGGAAGATGGAAAAGAAATGGATGCAAGAGATTTGGCCATCTTTTACCTTTTCTTCTTCCAACTCCACTTTCTGGTGCACGGGAGGCGCCATAACCACCAAATGGAGAGGAGTCACCTTAACAAAATTATTGGTAATTTGGTAGTATTATTATGGCAAAAGTGTCTTGAACATAGCACAGTAAAGCGGTAAATAGAATGAGAGCATTTTTTCTAATGAGAATTTACCCAAAAACTTCCTTTATTATAGAAATTGTTTACTGCGACAGAGAGAATCAAACTTCGTTACAGTGAAAGATAAATCATCCACAAAGACTAGGGTAATGGCACATTCACTAGCAACAGGTCCAGAGCTATTACTCCAGAAAACATATACTCCAAGCAGCATGGTCTTGTATAAAAGACAGGATGCATAATGCTCAGTAAAGTCACCAAAAACATGTACAGAACTAATGTATAATTTACCACACTGCTGCTCCATTATCACCATGAAGTATGGTTACTGTCATAATGTCCTTTGGCATGCCATTTATCAACAAAACTAATACAAACTTTTTTCTTCAGAATGTTGGGAAAGTTTTGCGACGATTTCACAAAATGAATGCACCTTCATGAAAACATATAAACAAAATTTGAAGGTGTTATGGTGAAGCTCATGAAACATGGGAATAAAAAGGGGGTAATATAGTAATGACTGTGCTGTGGACTACCACTATTAGTAGTGAAGAGAATAAAATTGCCATAATTATAAATGCCAAAATGACACGTATACCATACAATCAACCGTTTGTAATCTGTACGGACTGAACCGTTATAAGCCAGCTGTCGAACAAAAAAAGGCAAATAACAAAGTGAAAAAATGGGCGCCAACCTCGCCGTTGTTATGCTCTTGGATTGTGGCGACCCGCATAATTAGCCCTGGGTAGCGATAGTCACACTGCCATTACTCCGAGTTAATTACGTGAATCTCAGTATACTAGCTAATCAAAACATTGAGCGCACTCGATATTTTATC
This sequence comes from Otatea glauca, assembly GCA_036346275.1. Taxonomy (NCBI): domain Eukaryota; kingdom Viridiplantae; phylum Streptophyta; class Magnoliopsida; order Poales; family Poaceae; genus Otatea; species Otatea glauca. The sequence continues at coordinate 23,198,341 of CM070728.1, forward strand.
AGTTAGTACGCCGTGTTCAGAGTGTTGCAACAGAACAATAATTAGAGACTGAATGTAAATATATTACAAACCAAGCAACGCAGGGCTATATATCCATTACATAGATATATTGATCCTTGTACAACAAAAGGATATAACATAGATACTATTACACCAAAAGACTAACGAAGCCGATGCACGGCTACTCATCCCCTCTAATTCTCCTGGTAGAATTCAGCCGCCTCGTCAACCCATCCAGAAGCTTGAGCACCGAGGCCATTCTCTAGAAAAGGGGGATTTAGCAAAAGTGAGTACAAAAGTACTCAGAAAGCATTATTAGCAAATGCAGAAAATGATTCTCTCAAACCAACCAAATTCCAACTAATACTCGCCTTCCCTCAACATCCACTTTTACATAAATTTGATTTTTGGTTTTTTTTAAGGGTTGTTTATTTTAAACTTTCAAAACCAGCTACTAGCACTCGTATATGAGGCAGACTTAACTTCCGTAGCCTCCAATCCAGGAGATAGGCATGATTTCATGATTTTTAACCCTGCGCAGGTTCGTACCACTTTACCCATAACGGCCTCCACATGAGAGGCTCCAGAATGTTTATCGCTAATCCAGCATTTTGATCTCCAACCCTGGTAGCTAACGAGTAGTGGTGTCCTTGACTATTCCCCACCTACCCTTAGCATACTAGTTGTACCATGCTACCGTAGCAACACTGATACTCCCCTTGGCTTTAAATATAGCGCCTGATCAACCGCAGTTGATATCGTGTCCGTCACTGGGACTCCCAGCATACCCAGCTTCACACCCCTAGTTAACTACATAACCACCAATGTGGAGATCATATGCCTTCATAGAACAACCTTTTCTGACAGCGATTTATCTCGCTATGGTTGATACTGGAATACGGCTCATTGCCCAAGAGCTGTTGGTTGACCTTATATTATAGCCTATGTAGAGAACCCCGCCGGCTATTCCCATCTCATCGGCGCCCTCTACCAACCATACATACATAAACGAAACATCACCGGCTCCTTTCGTGGGACGAGCCAAACATCACTTCCACAATCTCAATCACCAACTCATCATCTCATCTCATCACAAACCATCTTTCCATCCGAATCCAATTCAAGGTTTTCAATTGCAATATATGTTTTCAATGCAGTGATGATATGGATACTTATTAGAAAACATTCAAAAACATTAATAAAGATGGTCAATAGAAATCGGCCTCACCCGTGTCCTGGATCCGATTGGCTGTAATGCTCAGGTCTGGCCCTGAAAGCATACAACATTAACTAGTGCAATTAAGGTGAACAATTTATTCTGGCGTCCAACAAAATTTTTGATCTGCCATACAATTTTATCTTGGCACTATTTAATTAATACCAGTTGTCGATTTTTACGCGATCCGCAAGTTGATCAACAAAATCAATGCGGTCCGAGGCACGAATTATTTTTCCTACCCTTTCCTCTCACTTTTTCTCTTCTTCTCTCTTCCCTATCTCTCCTTCTCTTTTCTTTTTCTTCATTCTTTCTTTCTTTCCTTCTGCCTGCTCTTTTTCCTTTCTCTGCCCTTTTTCCCCTTTTTCCTTGCCTTGGCCGACAGCCATCTCGGCTGCATCTCCTCTCCTTCCCTATTCCCATCACCCGGCCGAGTTCCTCTCCTGCGCCGCCTCTCTGCTCGGCTTCACCCGGCCAAGCTCCTCCCCTATGGTGTGCTGGTTCTGGCCTCTCCCCTGTAGCTCTCCTACTGCGCCTCCATTCTCTCGGCCGCTGCCCTCTCCTGCGACTCAGCTCCTCCACATGACTCTGCAGCGCCGACCTCCTCATTGGCCGTCGCGACACCCACCACCGATCCGCGCGCAGCCCCTTGTGGCCTCCCCCGCGCTTCCTCTCTGGCTGACTCAGCCCTCTGCGGATCGGCGCCGGCCGAAGCCACAAGCCGGAGCCTCCCCAAGACAAAGACCATGGCTTAGTCTCGACGGCCCGGCCCTACCGACTTCCCTACTTCCACTGCGCCACTCCACCCGGCTTGGGCTCGGCCCTTGCTCCGGCCTGCCCACCAACGACCCTACCCCTACGCCCTACTCCGGCTCCTCCATGCGACGCAAGGCTGAAGCCATGGCGCACAGCTACTCCCTCCTCCCCTTCTACCTCTACTATCTAGGGTTCAACCCCTACTGCTACCTATTTTGATTTTTCATATTGTTGGTTTGCTTGATATACTGATGATGCTTAAAGAAAAAGAAGGATGGGGTCTACGATGACGTTGGGGAGGTTGATCTACTCATGAAAGAATAGATACTACACTTAGGGCTACCCCGACGACTGAGACCCCACGGTTAAAACCCGATCTGCCCCTCTATCCTACCCCAATGGCTGCATCCTGCCCCGATCTACCCTCTGCACATGCTATCCCGCACTGTAGCTACTCTAATACTATGGGTATGTGCACCTGATGATCGGTTGGGTGGTGAAGCTAGCTGGGGATGATGCTGATGGTCCGGATGGTGGTGAAGAGGTTGCAGATGTGTGCTTGTCTCCTTCTTGGCCGAGCTACCTTCTGGACCTCCTCTCCTCTGGGCTTCTGGATGTTCCTCCCCTTCCCTTCTGGGTGCTTTCGCCTTCCTCTTCTGGATGGTCTCCACTCCTTCACTTCTGGCTTCGGTTGGAAGTTGGTTGTGCTCTTGTGTTCTTGAGGGAGATGAGAACACTTGCTACTGGAAGCTTCGGCCGAATGAGCTGTGTTTGGGCTGTCTCTATTGGTTGGCAATGCACTGGCTTTTATTCACTCCCTTGCTGCCATTTTACCTCATGGCCCTTGGGCTTTTACTGGCCTATATTGGTTATAAGGGCACTACGATCATTTCTCACTCAAAAAGCTAACAGTACCCGCAATTGTACCAGGTAAGCTTCTAAACGCTGAATGATGAACCCGAAAACTAGCGAGAAGTGACGACCTGGGTCCCGGACAGGTTAGGTACCTCGATGATCGATACCTTCACTGCGGGACTGACGGCAATTCTCAAATCCTTACATTTTATTATCTTGCCTAATCATGATTGTATTGCTTAATTAATGTTTTACTGCTTTTAATTGACTGATAACCCCTCGGGTTATCACATGGATAACATACCAGTGAATTTATGACATTACCAATGATCAATGTTACTTGCTTCAAGCTGGTTGTAGAATAAATCCTTGTTGTGGTAATATAGCATGAAATTATTCGCAATCTTTAACCCCTAAACCCTAACCCCAATTTTTCTACTCTACAAACCATAAAACTCTCTGCTCAGTGCTCACTGTCTTTTGTCAATCATGGTCACTGCACTTGTTTTTCCAAAAGAAAAGGTGGTTTTTTTAGTCAGTCACATTAAAGCAGCACACAAGCATGGATCGGGCTATCAATAGGGCATTTGCAAGATCAGAATCAAATGATGTATAAAACACAATAAGAGTAGGGGACAAAACTTTTCAAGGCAGGGATTCAACTCCTGATCTTCTTGAAACTGAAGGTGTCATCAAAGGACAAAATCGCCCCTTAATAGGTTCCGAACAAAAAGGATGCAGAATGATTAACTAAGGGGCAAGAAGGAACATATGATGTCGAGTGAAGGCACATGCTTTCGCTGCCATTGCACACTCGTACACTTCATAGTCGAGATTCAGATTCCCTAACATCCACTCCGCGGTTACCCCATGACCAGGGACGATCGATTCTAGCTGCAGACCAAGGGGGAAATCATGGAGAAGACTAGAGCTTTCCACGGGAAGAACATGAGAAGACGAGGAGAGCCGACGAGGAGCGCCGCCGCGGGCCGCGCCGCGCCGGACCTACGCACCCTCGCCGGCCTGGCCTGCACCCGCAGACCACCGCTCGGCCATCGGCCTGCCCGCGACGCCCACCGTCTCGCGTGCCCTCACCAAGTCACCTGCCCGGCCGCTCCGCCAGACGGACCGCCGCCCGCCGCTGCGCTCCCTCACCCGCTCCTCCCGACCGCGCGCTCCGCCTGGCTGCCGGCCTGCCGCAGCGCCGCGCCTAGCAAGGGTTTAGGATGAGTGGAGAGGGATCCCCATTCCCTTGTGCACCTGGGGCTTCCTTCGATTAACCCTTTCTTCGCTTCTTCGGACGGCCGGTGCAAGCAACCGATCCGAGTCCGCTGGCCTGGTCCGACAGTCCGACTAACACAACAAAGCAAAGAGGCATGGGCCTTCGGAATAGCTAGCTGTTCTGCACGGCCCAAAACGCTTCTTCAACCTCGTACCTCCGCCGCCTCCTCGCCATGGAGCCGGCGCTCCCTCATCCTACAGCCGCCAAACTCCAGCCAAGGTAGCAGTGGGGTTCCAGCGGCGGCGGCGGCTTAGAGAAGACTTGGGGACGCTTCGTCGGAAAGCTCCAAGGAGAAAAGAAAAACTAGACACATTCTGGAAAAAAAAAAGTTTCGACCGGGGACCTACCCGCAACGAAATGTACGACACCGCGATGCTTTTAGAGGCGGTGATCGAAGCGGCCGGCGAGGGCGGGGAGGAGGAGGACGCGTTTGGGGCCCGCGCCGGCGGTCGGATTTGCTCGGCTCGAAGCAAGACGGGTTAGAGAGAGAGACAGTACCAGGAATGGAAGGAGCGAGCAGTGAGAAACAGCCTCCACGTTCCTGGACGGATTGCCGAGCATGCCCTCTTCTATGAGTAGCTGGGAAAGAGAGTTCAGTTATGCTGTGATTGTAATTTTGGTAGTTATGTGATGGATTCGATCTTTCTAAAGTACTGGATCAAAAATATTGTACCAATTTTCTATTGTAGTATTCACTGTAGTCTGTAGCTTGACACTGTTGATTGATTTGGATCATTCGTCTCGATCCAACGGTCTGAATAAATAGGACTGCTAAGGCTTCACGGGAGCCTTGTTCAAATCGAAGAAGGTTTTATATGTGACGGGAGGATTGATATACGACGGGAATGGAGAGGATTGATATCCTATACCAGTGCAGCTCCGATCGATCGATGTATTCAAGGGTTTTGGAATGTGGTTTGCAAGCAAAGTCGCAATAGAGATGATTAATCAGATATCAATGTGCCGTGGGATCTGAGAAATGCAGGCAGAAATTTATTACTGGTTTCAATATGCATTGTTGCTTTCATACAGGGATGACAATCTTGTTCGATCATCCGATTATCCACGAGCAAAAATCCTAATACAAGAAGATATATTCCTTTATTTTGTGTTCTTGAGTATGTTCGTAGGCGGAAATCTATACCCGATGGGTAATTGGGCATAGATGTAAGGCATGTTTGGAGAGACGTAGTTTTTCTGAAAAACCCTTTTTTTTCTTTTTGAGTTGAAAAGTAAATGTAGCTTTTTATGAGAGACTATTTGACAAATAGATAATTTTTCTCAGCAATAAGCTGCAAAAGTAAGGACCTGTTTAGGGGGAGCTGTAGCTTTTCTGAAAAGCTGCATTTTAGTTTTTTGGACTGAAAAGCAGCTGTAGCTTTTTATGAGAGATCATTTGACAAATAGCTAATTTCTCTCAGTAATAAACTGCAAAAGCATGTCCAGTCTAGCTTTCATTTTTTGGCTTTTGCTAGTTATATATAACATCTAGCTTATGATAAAAGTAGCTTAAAAGCTGAATTGTTTGAGAGGCTTACTGGTTTTTTGAAAGCTAAAACTGGCTTAAATCCCCCTAAACAGATCTAGGTCCAGCTCAACTTTCAGCTTTTGAATTTTACTAGTAATATATAACTTTTAACTTACGTTAAAAACCTCTTAAAAATTGAGCTGTTCGAAGAAATGTACTAAATTCTTTAGAAGTTAAAGTTGACTTAAAGTAACACATGGCCATAGAGAGTCTCACCTGTGCAAATGTACGGTTCGCCCGTTTGCCCGTGAACTTTCTTAGCCCAAGCAAGCATCTTCGGCGGCCCATGCGTTTCCTTGAGCCGACAATTCTGCTGGCCCAAGAGATATCTTGGCCCAAACGATGGGACATGTCATAAGAGCAAAGAAGGCAACATAGCAAAGGCCGCCGCTCGCAACCCATAGCTCGTTCTCTCGCCGCCGCACCCATCGACCGCCGCTTCCTGACGCTTGCTGTTGCTCCAGTGGACGCCTCCCTCCAGCTGCTCGAGTCGCTCCAGCGGACACCAGGATGAACGCTACGACACACACACACACAAACGCACAAAGCCGCGACCGTCCACCATCCTCCCCTCCGGCGCCGAAGATGTTGCTGTAGCCGTCCGCCGCTCCCACTCTTCGCCTAGCTGTCGCCTCATTGGAATCCGTCGACGGTGCTACGTCGCCCTTAGCTCAGGTTTGCTGGCCCTTCTTCGTTGCTCATCTCCGAACTCTCCTCTCAGGTTCAGCAGACTTCTGTCACATCTAATGTTTCTTTGCAAATTGATGTGCTATTTTTTTTTTTTTGAAACGGCAATTGATGTGCTATTTTTCAACAACAAAGAAGATTCGGCCTGAAATTTCTCTTATAATTGTGATGTTTTTCTATACTAGAGTTGTGACGCTAAACTTTGTGTTGGATCGTTGCTCCTGCTTGAAACTTCCACGGGCAAACGGGCACCCGCGGACGATGGGCATGCACCGAGATCCTTACCCATCGTCGGTAAAAGGCACGCCCACGGTGAAAAATGCCCCCATAGGCATGGTATGGGCGATCACTGTTCATGCCCGCCACGTCCGATTGACTACATCCTTCTTAGATGGTTGATATCTTGTTTGCACATGGTTGCACTCGGAATCTCATTTACATAAGATATCAACCTTTATTATGCTTTCTTCCATATTATCATAGAAAATCTTTTTCCAATTAATCATAGAAAATCTTTTTCCAATTAATACCCCTACCTTTTAAGTATATCCATTCATATATTATCAAATTTATTTTCTAATTAATAAAAATGTACTAGTAAATGCCATTAGTATATCACAACGGTAAATGACATGTATATAATATCATCATTTAGGAAGAGAGAAAAAATTATGCGTAAAGGTGGGGATAACACAATATTCTTCAAGGAAGATCTACTCAGGGTTCAAATTCTCGCCGAAATTTTGGATTTTGGTCGGGGCCAAGGTTTCAAATCTCAGCGGGATAAAAAAAATTAAAATTTTTCAAATTGCTACAGTAGTTTCGGTGAATTTGCCGAGCTTTCAGCTTTTTGGATCCGTTTTCATGTTTTTGGATCGGGTTTCGCATCAATTTTTTTGTGGTGAATTGTAATGCTTTTTATGAGGAATACATGTGAAAAATTTGCAAAAAAATATGTATACATTTACTTCATTTGTGTGTTTGTAGGTTGAAAGACCCATCTCTACGCTCGACAAGATGTCCATGGCTGGCATTGCACCAAATGAGGATACATACACAATCATTATGAGAGGTTATGCTGCTAATGGAGATATAGGAAAGGTTTTTGAATACTTCACGAAAATCAAAGAGAGTAGTCTAAAGCTTGAGGTGTATATTTACGAAACATTGCTAAGAGCCTGCCATAAATTAGGGAGGATGCGGAGTGCTTTAGCGGTCACACACACGAGATGAGCATTCAAAATATGTAACATCCCAAATTTTGATTTTTTATTAATTTATTGTGTTATTTGTGCATTTTATGGTTTTTCTAAATTTATTGGATTTTTTTGTATTTTATTTGAATTTATTTCAAATTAAGAATAATGGCCTTTTGTGAAAAAACTAATTAATTATAGATAAAAATAAAATAAAGTTTGGCTAAAAATATTTTATTTAAGTTCAAAATGTCTTAAAGTATTTTTGATTTTTTTTATATTTTTAATGCCTTAAACTAATTAGCTTAATTATTTGATTTATTTTTAATCAAAACCCTGGGAAAATCCTTTGAACAGTATTGGGGTCGGCCCGTATTCTAGAAGCTTGATCATAGGCTGTTAGATCTTCATCCGGCGGTAGATGGCGATTATGGAAACCCTAACGTGTTTGGCCATTAGATTCCGTGAGCGGTGCGGATTGAGCCACGTCGCCGCAGATCGCGTGCGGCCGTTACGCCGCATGGATGGTGTAGATAGAGCCGCGTCGTTGAGTCGTATTGACCGTTGGTGGTTGACACATGTACGGCGGAGACTTCATCTTCTCCGCGTCGCCGCCGCCGTCTCAGATCGGGACTCTGCAGCTGCAACCGATTAGGTATCCGTGTAGTGCACGGCCTCTAATGCTTTAAAAGCCATACGGACCTCACCCCGAGAATCATCGGATCATTGCGCACCCATAGCTCCACGTTTTGTCCTCTGTGTTGCCCTAGATTCGCCATAGGAGCTCATCGAAGGAGGTTAGCATGCCGCCGCGGTTTTCTTCAAGTTTCGACGCTGCTGTTTCATCTCCGCCGTGGCTAGGGGTGTTGTCGAGTTGCTCGCGTCTTGCTCTCTCGAATCCGCAGCATCTCATCGTTGAATAAACGCCGGAACACCGCGCGGGTGGTCATCTTCTCCAACTCCAGCAACCGCACTGTCGAGCTCATCGTCAAACCATGCAATCAATCACAGCCGTCGGTTTCCAGATCAAGCGCGTAGATTCTACCGCATGGAGTGCATGTCGATAAGCTGCGTGTCCGAGGGCGTCGCTAGCCTTGAGCTGTTGGATCAGAACGGAGGGCTCAGATTGCACCGACCGCCGAACCAATCGGGCTGTGACGTGTGGTGCACGGAGTCCCAAGCGTCGTGGACCGTGTCCATGGTGGACCAGAGGAGGCTCGTGGACCAAGTCCATGCACCGAGCCCACGTGTCACGTGGTGATTGGTTCTGCTCGACGATGAAAATAATTCGGTTTATTATTTGATTTTCTAATTTTCTGATTTTTAGATTTTTGAATCTTTCGAGAGGCCGTTCTCCCTCATACGAGCTCCGATTGAGATGATTCAAATTTCTAAAAAATTGTGAAATTGAGATCTATTTAATAGTTAATTTTATTTTATTTTTGGAGTTTGTTTCCTATCTATTTTAGTATTTATTTGGCTTTCTCTCTTGTTTCGCGTAAACGTTGAATTGCTCGGAGCGTCCGAGGAAGAACCGTTGACTCAAGAGCAGATTCCAGAGCAAGAACAAGAACTTTTCCAAGGTAAGTTGTGCTTTAATTATGTTGAACCCAGTTTATAAAATTGCTATATTATCTTTACTTAATTGCATGTTATTTCATATATATAACTGTTTCAAATTAAATTGGGACTGCTAATCTACCTATTTGAACTATACCCTACCTTGTCATTTGTATGCCACGATCTATTGTCACTCTAGATTGGTTCATTATTAGTTGGTTAATATTAAAATCAACATGGGTTGGTTAGACCGTATTAGTTGCTTAGCTATGCCACGTTATCACATGTACTTCGAACATCAAAGTTTAATCTTGACTAATGGAATATGGAACATGATTATAAATTGGTATGCCGGGTGTTGTCACACGATGATATTGAGTTGTAGTGGCGAGGGATGTCACGCAACGATGTTGACTTGTTGATAGCACGTGGTGCTTGGTAATTAACTGGGTGGTAATCATTTAGATTGGGGCAAGTGGCAAGGGGCAGTGTGCCAACGTGGGCTGAAAGGCAGAGGTTATGTGGAAGTTATGCCCTAGTCATCTTAAGGATTTAACCTTGCAAGCTTTTGACCTGAGTCAAACATGCAACCACATGTCTGGTATGGGACATCATAGCTGATTAATTTGCAATGTCTTAGCTTTGGTACTATCAGTGGTGGTGTGAGTCTCGGGTTCACGGATCAACTCATATGGCGCAGGAGGGGGCCCTGTTGTGGTGGTTTAGCCTTTCAGTGTTGAAACCTTAGCGGGTAGTACTGAGTTAAGACAGAGTATTGTAAAGGCTTTATTATGATCATCACTCACCTTTGTGGTGTATGGTTGTATCATGTGGGTAAAGTGCATAACCTCTGCAGAGTGTAAATCTATTTGGATAGCTTTGCTCGTGGTATTGAGCATAGCTCAAGAATTACAGTCAAGGGTTAGACTTTATAAAATAAAAACTTGGTTGGGATGGCATGTTGCCATTGTAAGTTGGAAACTTGACTTAGAATTGGATACCTTGTTTACATGGAAAATGTTGAAAGTTATTATTTATTGTTATTTATTTTACTGTCTTTCAATCTATTTATTGTATTCATTCTTAAATGCCACTTTACTGCAAAATAGCTATGTTAGCATTCCTTTGGAATAAGCCTTGCATATAGTTAAATAGAATTGCATTCTGTACACAACTTGTTGAGTGCTTTAAGTACTTACCCTTACCAACAACAACATCAACAGTTGAGAAGTCTACCCATGTTTTGGAGGAGTACCAGGAGGACACGAGTGTTTAGGGTTCGAGCCTTGCAGTTGCCTGTGGTAAACTGATAGGTTGTCTAAGTTTTTGTTTTCGTTGTAATGTCTTAGTTTAATATTCTTAGTCTAGCCCTTCGTGGCTTTATCATGTAAGTTGACCATAAGGTCATGCACTCAATTATACTTAATAAATGAAGTCTTATTTATGATATCGTTGTGTATGATTGTGGTATTTACCGATGTTGAGCCTGTGTGCACTAGCGTGATTCTAGACTAGTGCGGTATACACAGAGGGTCCGAATTGGTAAATTCGGGTCCCGACAGAGGTGGTATTAGAGCCATACTGACTGTAGTATTTGGCCCTAGATAGCATGGTTGTGTCCTAGGTGTGTCCAAAAAATTTTTCTAAAGAAAAATCTAAATTTGATTAACAAGACACTCTTGGCTCTTCTTATTCTCTACTTCTCGTCTTTGCTGAATTTTTTGTTTTCTTGCTGCCATTTTGAGTGGAGGCCTCATCTATGTTCCTTTTAATAGATGAGGATGGCGCAGACTTACGGAGAGCACGAGGGTGGCTATGCCGCTGAGTTGTGGAGAGTTTTACAGGTTTTGGGAGGCTTTGTGCGACCACTCTACCGAGGCAACTGTTGGGTCGTTAACGGAGTTGAGCGTCGGATCATCTGCAAGATTCTCACATATGCTCGGGAAGATGAGAAAGCAAGCAAGCCGATCAATATCACAGTAAGGAGATCCACTTTTGAGATCGGGATTCAGGAGGCTTCGTGACTTGCTTTGTGACGGATCTGTCAGGACTACTCTCACGAGCTTGAGGACACGGTGCTCAGGCTACACCCGAACGGGACATGCTTCTTAGCGACAGCGGATCGACGAGGAGGAAGATGCTACCATTGTACACTTGGTTCAGTTTGCAACTGCTCAAGACGCTCATATGAAGGGTACAACTGAAGAATTGAAACTGGTGTATGAGGCTTTGAGGGTCACTGAGGAGGAGATGCATGATACTCGCATCGCAGCTACGAAGCGGATCATGGAGCTTGGGGAGGCCCTTCAGGGAGGCGACCAGGCTGCACCAGAGCAGGACGACGAGGAAGAAGAAGACCCTAAGGAGGTGGAGATGGAGCCGAAGGAGTGCGACATCCACATGGACATGGAGGTGCCGGTTGCAGGTCACCAAGATAGATTTGGGCCTATACCAACCCACCTACCGGTGTATGTACCGGGAGAGCCCCAGTCTAGGTGGTTGGACGAGTGATAGGCTTAGCTTTTATTTGAGACTCATGTGTAGAGTCGCGTCTGTTTAAGTTAGTCAATACCATTCTAGTAGTCGCTAGTTGGTGTGTTTGGTTTGATTCTTTTTATTCACTAAGTGTGCAATATGTGTTGCATAGCCTTTAGGCTTTTGTAAGCAACCATACCAAGTATTAATAAAGTTTGATTTAGTTGTTGAGTTAAACCTGTCTCCCCTGCCTTAGAAATTCTTAAATCTTACCTATGCTACATCTCTTTCCCCTAACCCCGTGAAGTAATCAATAGATGGTGAACACTCGTGGCAATAACGGAGCTTCTAGTAGTGGATATCGACCAAGTGATAACCCCAATGATGGAGTACCACCTCAACCTTCATCGCCAGTTCACATACAGAACTTAGGAGCTTTTCTTGCAGCGCGGACTCATTGATCACATTTAACTAAACTGTTGAAGTACAAGTAGATTGCTTATCTTTCATCAACTGTTAAGCTTGCAAGTGAGCTGGTTGGTGTATGGAATTCAATGAAAACAAATCCTGAAATAAGGGGCTGGGAATACACATCTTTAAGTGGAAAACACACATTTTTCTTTTGAGAAATGAGAAGAAATATAGGGTCTGAGCAACATTTACTTGCTTCCAAATGGCATGATGTAAATATGTCTTAGTAACTACCATACAAAGTGAGAAAAACAGGTTACTGGACTACCTGAGAATGCTACCTTGCTATCTCCTTGAGTCACAAAATGCACATAATCACAAGCTACACATGACATAAACACTGTTGTATGAAATTGGTGTTTTTTCCCAACTTTCAGAAAAGAGTAGAAAAAATGGAGATTGGTGCCCTAGCCCTAGACCGTGTCAAAGGGGAGCTAGAGGATGGCAGCGGCAACCGAGTCCCTTGGTGTGGCCTCCCCACACGTGGCGGTGAGGTGGCATCGCTCTCGTCGGTCATTGCTCCTACTCCTACTCCTATGCTCCTAATTATCCCAGGTACGTGTTCCTCTGTGATGAATGTGAAGAAGAGAAACAACGTGATTTTTCCATTGACAAATCCCTAGTCTCCTCCAATCTGTGGGTTCTCCTGCTAGATTCTTGGCTTCCTGAAGTCCTCGTGTAGTCTTTGGCCTTATCTGTGCTTATTCACCTTGTGGATGCCACTCTTGTGAGTAATCTGAGGTGTTTGTGCTTGATCTTGAGGACCGGTGATTTGAGGTCTTCTTGGAGATTGCTTAGTACTCTCTGTTGTCAAGTGACTGAACTGATCTTGCTTGATTGATCAGTTGGCTCGGTTCAGTGGAGGATTGGTGCTTGATTTTGGGTTGTCTTTTGTGCAGCAAGTCCTTCAAGGTTTGCTCAACGAGGTCATCTCCCTTGCCAAGGAGTCGGTTCTGTGGCTCTAAGCAGCATTGGTTTCATCTTGGGATCACTTGGTGAATTGCTTCATTCGGTGGTATGCGGCTTTGTATCTTCGAAACATTCGTTGGTGAGTCTGTGGCATTGCAGCGGTGATATTGTTTTCTAGGACATCGCTTTTGATGAGCCTAGCCTCTAACACTGACAGCAAGTTAGTGCTCTATGAGTAAATTCATTCTTCTACACTAAACTGTTCAATTGCCAAGGGGTTAGACATTGATTGTCTTGAAGACCTTGCATGTCGAGGTGGCTATTGTTCGATGAGGGTTAGTGAAGCAACCCATAAGTTTAGCCGTGCAAAAGATATCGTCAATGAAATTAATAACGTATATAATTCAAGCTATCAACAAAGATTGACCATCATCAAATTTAATGACACATATAGATTAAAGCCTTCAACAAAGAATAATCATCATTCCATTCATTAATAAAATATCATACACCAATCATATATTACAATGTGCATGAATATTCATTTACATCAAAAATAAAGATTACATGTATTTTAAAATTTCCTAAAAACTAAGTTTCTGTTGATCTTCGGCCTTAATCCCTGAAAGAAGTCAGTCATTCATACATATATAATCGAAAAGCAAATAAATTAAAACTTAAAAGATTATATGGAGTTGACGTTAGACCCGAATGAGTTGGTATCACTCATTGAGATATCAGACTGCCCGGGGCCAGTCGACACCTCTCACAAAAATTTGAGTTTCATCATCCGGCATAAACAAACCTGTAATTGTTGGGTAACCATAGCCATGTATAAATAGTATCCAAAATATATCATGGTAAAAAGATAAAGTCTCCTATAGTAAAAAGGCTAAAACCCTCGGTTAAATAAGATAGAGCCACCTCACACCTAACTAAACCCACCTCATTTCACCACACCCAAACCAAAGAGCAGCACAAGAAGACCACTAGAAGCTTAAGCAAGAAAACCACAAAGAGCTACAACCAGGAGACCACCACGAAGAGGAGGAGCAAGCCAAAGAGGCTAGGAGCAAGAAGGCCAAAGATCAAGCCCTCTCAACATCAACCTCCCAAACAAGCAACACCATCCCCAAACCCCCTTTGTTCCATCCTCTCAATCACAAGCAACCATCTATTACCATTAGCATCAACATAGGAGGTAGAAAGCCAGTATAGGCATTAGTGCCAGTAGAAAATACTAGAGATCTCAGTGAGAAGGGCAGCCTAGGGGTGGCACCGTGCGTGCCCGTCAACCCCCCGCGCACCCCCGCGCACTCCCCGACGTACGGGAGGACACGGTTGTCGTTACCGCACCGCCGAACCTAAGCATCAACCCATAATCATCAACACAAATCACATTCCATTTAGGAAACCACATGATCAACACATATCTAAGAATAATAGGAAACCAGTAAATAACAAAAGAGGAAGGAGATGGCAACCGTAGGGCGAAGAGGAGGTTGAGAGGCAGCACCACGACGAGGGGGAGGCCAAGGGGCAGCGCCACGGTGGTGGTCATCACGGTGAGGGCTGCAGTCGATCCATCGAGCTGTCGGGTGGTGGGGCTAAGACACCGGGGTGGCTGAGCGGGTCGAGGGAACTAGTGGTAGAGACTGAGCCATCAGGGTAGCCAAGCGGACCGAAGGAGCCATAGGTGGAGCCATGGTGCCACGGGGACGATGGGGGAAACTGGCAATGGGGCTGAGCCGGGGGGACCGGCGGCGGTGGGGTTGGCACTGGCGGCAGTGAGGGAAGGAGCTGGATTGGGATGCTTGGGGAGAGAGAAGAGAGAGTGTGGAGAACAGAATTGAGAATGGATAAGACTGAGGAAAAGGGAAAAAGAAGAAATATCTAAATCAATGCATCATCCACATTAAATATACTCAATTAAAATTTGGTAAATAAATCATTATAAGATAATCGAGCATTTAAATAAAGGACATTAAATTAAAGACTTTCAAAAAATTAAAAAGGGACATTATACATATATCAAATAGCAGAATTTCAAGAAAGGATTGGACACCATGAAACATGCAAAAATCTACTAAAATAAAATATTTTATAATATTAAGAATTAAATCTAATCCATCCGGTGATCTCCTGCAACAACCGTGTGAGGATGCCTATTTCCAACCAATTTTAGGCAAACAATCTCTTGATCATATTTAAATATTTTTTAATCAAACATAATTGTTTATACATGATATCACCAATGCATGGAAAAAACATCAACGGCCAGGACACCACGACTCGTCAGTTGCCAGAGTTGGAGATCTAATGCCTAAGTAGTGATAAACATTATGGGTTCTCAATTTGGGTTGGGATTGCTATGGTTAAAGTGGTACAAATATGCAGGGTAAAATCATGAATTCATGCCTCTCCTAGAGTGGAGGCTACGGAAGCTAAGTCTGCCTCATATACGAGTGCTAGTAGCAATTTCAACAATTAAAATTGAAAACGCACATTTTTCTCATATGATGCATTTGTTTAATATTGCTTGATGAGTACTTTTGTACTCATCCTTGCTTAACTCTCTCTTTGCTTAGAAGCTGAGCATTATGGATTCTCCTACGAGGCATGGGCTAAGGATCTCCCACAAGATTAGGGTGATGAGGTGGCATAGGACTACCGAGAGGACTAGGTGCAGTAGCGGATCGTATGGTAGCGACCGACGATTCATTGGGTACTTAGTGTTTTTGTAAATAATTATTGATGTGTTGTATATTATGTATGACTTTATATCTATGAACTTGTAGCATGCGTAGCAATATATTGTAACAAGTTTTGGTTGCTCAATCAAATCTATGGACTTGTAGCATGCGTGTTTTAAACATGTTTTGTTTTCTCAATCAAATCTATAGATACAATACATGTAGCACAGTAAGGCTTTTAATAGGACAGCAGCATTGTCACAATTTTTGAAAATTTCTCAAGCTTGATCATCATTTGAAAATGCTATGAGAATATTATTGATGCGTTAGTACCATCCACAACAAAATTAAAAAAAATTAACGTGGTTTGATTCATTTTTCATTCGGTTGAATTTTGCTGGTCAGCCTTCACTAGCACTGTTCGAATTTTTTTAAATTCCTCAGACTTTATCATTATTTGAAATTTTATAGAAATATTATTGATATGTCAAAACCATCAAAAAAATTATCAAAATTTTCTAACATGGTTTGCAGTATTTTTCATTCGGTTGAAATTTGCTAGTCAGCCTTTTATGAGGACAGTAGCACTATTAGAATTTTTAAAAATTACTTAGGTTTGATCATGATCTGAAATTTTTATGAAAACATTAGTGATGTGTCAGGACCCTCCAAAAATTAACATCATTTCGACCATTTTTCGCTTTGAACTTCACAGAGATTTCGGTAATTTTGGCCGAAATTCAGCTCGAAAAATCTGAATTTCAAATTTTATTTCTGAATTTTAACCGGATTTCGCCTGAAATATCAAGATTACGCTGAAATTGCGGATTTCAACCACCTCTAAGATGAGATCTGAAAACGAAATTTGAAACCTTGGTCGGACTGATTTAGTTGGCCCAGGAGTAGAATAAGCTATTCTACACGCAGACATAGAATAACATTTATATATATATGTATATGTATATATATGTATATTTACATATATGTATATACATATATGTGTATATATACGTATACGTGTATATATAGACATACTATTCTACACGCTAGCCAGTTAATGGAGACCAATCGAGCCACATATACCAGTACTCAGTGCAACGGGACCATCCCAATTGACTATCAGCTACGTGGCAAACCAACTGGTTAATGCGTTTTCTTGTGTGTACATGAATCTTTTTTATTTGTTTTAGTCGTAACTTTTTATTGGTAACTCCGATTCACGAATGGTTTTCACCAGTAGCTTACTGAAGACGAGAGGAACATAATGATATCGCTAATAAACACCACATGAATCAGATTTTACTACCAAATAAACATCGAATTACTTAATACGTTGTAAGATTTTACTATTGAATAGACTCCACATGATACTGAACCTTCTGGTATGACAGTATAGATTTTACTATTCATATATATAGATTTTACTATCCGAATATATAAGTGTTAGTATCGATCATCTTATCGTTTGTGCATATATTTTTTACGCATATATATAGGTCTGGCTACTTATCTATTTCATTGCTGTTAATAATTTGCTTGTTTGCCCGATCAAACGATGATGGCCACGGTGCTGTGCATGCAGATCTGCACGGAGAAGACCATATTCTCCATTGACTATATCATCGCGCTCATAGGCGATCACTGCGACGGCATCATTGGCCATGCAAGTCGCCAACTGTTAAGGAACCTCGCTATCGAATAGTCCGAGGTTCCCGAACAGATCTGAAGTGGAGAACAGAGAGGGAGAAAGATGAACACATAGGATATAGGAGGAACGACGAGAGAACTCTTTATTGCCTTTCAATTCTATGTACAATGGGGAACCCCCCTCCTCCTTATATAGTAGCCGTCTAGGGTTTGGCTAAGGGGTCATCGTGGGCCTTTGTGGACCGCATGGTTTCCCAGCACTCCCCCTTGGGCCCTTTGCCGCGAGATGCATATGCCTTATTAAAACTCCATAAAAACCCAGTGGGAAAAATACTTGGAGAAAGAGTACATAGCATACGCTTACTGTGTTGCACGAATTGCCTCATTAAAACCTTATGCAATAAAACTTCATGAAAAACTTGCTAAGGAAAAAGAGTACAATTCACCCAAACTTCAATTGCTAATCTTCGAGATTCATGTTGGGTACTCAAACCTCATGTTCAAGGTTTATGTGGGAGTATGTGACATATCTCACCCTGAAATCTGCACTTCTCTAAGTCTCATCATCCCAATCCCTTTAACGCACCTCTCAAAGGTAGATGCTGGGAGTGATTTAGTGAACAAGTCTGTAAGATTTTCATATGACTTAGTATGCAGTATCCTGATCTCGTTCATCTTATGCAATTCATGAGCATAGAAGAACTTGGGGTTGATATGCTTCGTGAGATTGCTCTTCACATAACCCATCTACACTTGAGCAACACAAGCTGCATTATCTTCATAAATGATCGTGAGAGTTTGCTCAATGTTCAAGCCACATGACATCTGGATGTGGTGAACCATTCTTCGGAGCCATGCACATTCACGGGAGGCTTCATATAAAGCAATGATTTTCGAGTGGTTTGTCGATGTCGAGACAAGAGTCTGTTTGGACGACTTCCAGGAAACTGCTGTTCCTCCACACAGGAAAACATACCCAGTTTGGGACTTGCTGAACGCGGTCCGATAAGTACCCAAAGATCGGCGTAGCCAACCAAATTCAGTTCATTGTTTCTTCAGAGAACAAGCCGAGATCTTTGCTTCCTTGGAGGTAACGGAAGATGTCCTTGATCCCTTTCCAATGCCTTTTGGTGGGTTCGCAGATCTGCACGGGCTAGCAAATTCACGGCGAACGCAATGTCCTACTGGTGCTATTCGAAGGTACATGAGCGCTCCAATCGCACTCGATATGGGAATTCCGCCTCGTGACTTCCTCCCTCTTCTCTAGGCCTGTATGGGTCTAGGTCTGCTTGGAGTGACCTTCCGACCATTGGAGTCTTTGCAGGATATGCCTTTTCAAAACCAAATCTTTCCAACACTTTCTACGTGTAGGATGATTGGTGTACCAAGATTCCTCCTTAGACATGCTCAAGCTGCAAGCCTAAACAAAACTTGGTTTTACCCAAGTCCTTCATTTCAAACTCAGACTTCAAGTATGAGCATGCTTCTTAGATTTTTTCATCCGTCTCAATGATGTTCAAGTCATCAACATAGACGGAGATTATACAGAATCCATTCGAGGATCGCTGTATAAACACGCATGGACAATCTTCGCTGTTCGTGTAGCCTTTCTTGCAGAGAAAGTCGCTCAAGTGATTGTACCACATTCTTCCTGACTGTTTTAGCCCATACAGTGATTTCTCCAATTTCACACTTTACAGGTTTCTATTTGCTCTGTCTTTGTTCGGGATAGGAATACCTTCCAGTACTTTCATGTATATCTCCGAATCCAAGTTCCCATATGATGAGGACATCACTTCTATGGATATAGCCACACCTGCAAATCCATCACCTACGCATCAATCGGTCCCCGTTGCTGTAATACATGGACCGATTACTCGAGCTCGCGACGCCAACTCAATTACTGTGAATTCGTTCCTCGGGCTTCATACGAATATTTTAATGGATGGAATGCTATTTAATTCTTGTGATGATGTCCTTTGCCTCAGGAACTTGGGTGAGGAACCAACCAAGATGAAGGATAGAAGAGAAGTGCACGAGTTCGGTTCAGATTCGACTCCAGGACAGGGCTGACTTGTTTCGGCCGCCACGGCTACATCCGGACTCCGTTTTGGGCGTTCTTGTACTTCACTGAAAGCTTATCAAGTCTACTTTCCAACGGATCTGGAATCACATCCAAACTCCTTCTGAGTTGACGGGAATCGTTCAATCAAGCAGCGTCACTTTTTCAGTCCAAGTCAAAAGTGGGCCTTTGGCCTTGTAACAAGGAAAGCCCACTTAAGGCTGCACCCTAGGTTCCTAGACGCCTCTCCACAATAGAAACAGCCAGCCGCTGCCATTAGATGGGGGTTTTTTTAGATCAAAGATAGCAGTTGCTACTTCTTGTAATCGCGCGTGTTGGCTAAACCGCCAATTACTTGTCATCTAAACCCTCTTTGTGATTCGAATGAACTCGTGGTTTCAATTATAATTTCAGTGCTTGTTCATCTTGTTCTTGCGTGTTCTTCGATTGCTTGTAGGACAAAGGCCTTCGTGGTCGTTGATCGTGCACCGGCAAGATCAATAACAACTTCGAAGTCGGTGTAACGATTGCTAAGGCGCATCGTCTGGGACGGTGTAGTCGGATCGCCAACGCCTTCTTCCACCCAATCGAATCTATCCTCTCTCATCGAAGGTCGGACCTATCCTCCTATCACGTGGTATCGAGCTCAAGGTTGATCGGTGAGAGATTTTTTTCCCATCCATTATTTTACCTCTGATCCGTAAAACCATAAAAAAAAACAAATAGGCGATTAGATCTCCCTTGTCCAAAACAGTTTGTGCCCTTGCTTTTGCTACTTTAGTTCTCGGCTTGTTGAATTTACGGTTGCTTCGACGAGTCAAGTTGCTGGTCTTTAGTTTCATCCTTTAGAGTTTCGAGTTCAGTCATGTTTTTGTCACGATATGCTCATAATTTGAGTCGATTCGTTAGTAGATCGATCGGAGTTGAGTTTGTTTCTGTCTAGTGTGGGAGATCAAATTGGGTTGCCGATTTCCTTGCTTTGTTTACTAATCCGCTTGATTCTCTGTGTTTACCAAAATAAATATCAGTTTCCAAATATATATATAAAAAAAAGAGGCGGTGCGTATACAAGAGCCGCACCAAATCAAGGAGTTAAAAAAAGAGGCAAGTGCATATAGAAAAGCCGCACCAAATCGAGAAGAAAAGGCAAGTGCAGATAGAAAAGCCGCACCAAATCGAGAAGAAAAGGCAAGTGCAGATTTCAAAAGCCGCACTAGATCAATTGCAAATCAAAGTTCAGAGAGAGAGAGAGAGAGTATCTTTTAATTACCTTTATACCCTGGTTTTGCCAAAAGTCCTTTGTGCAAATTTTGCTTTTAGGGTCTCCGAGTTCATCTAAGAGAGTTTTGTGACCCTCCCAAAAAAAAAAAAAAACTTGCTGTTTTGGGCGTTTGGTGACGACGCTTGTGTCTTGGCTCGCGTCTCTAGTACGGTTCGGGACTAGGACCAAAGACGGTACCGTCAGAGAACGCTTATTTAGCTTGCTGTGACTAACGTGGTGAAGGTTACTCCTTGTGCTATTTCAGCCACCTATAGCTCCACAGATTGTCTCCTACTCTCGAAGTTGTTTGTCTTGTTTGGTTGCCAACACCTCCTTGCTAAAGCTTGGTAAGAACAGTAAGAACTTGTTTGAACAGGTTGAGAGTGAGCGATTTGACACTAGCACACCACTTGTAGATAGGGATAATCTTGTTACTTGGTGTTAGCCTTTTTTTTTTCTTTGTTTTTCTCTAACCATGGCAGGATCGGAAGCCGATAAAGGGGGACAACATTCACCTCGCACACGGGGGATCGTACAGCACTTCGAGCGCCAAATGAGGCTTCACACCGATGCGCTTGATGAGGACGTTCGTGTTACCAATGACCGCCTTGGTCAATTGGAGGCGATTCAAATTGACACCAACACCAAAATCACGCGTTGGAAGTTTCGTAGGCGCAATCAACACCTCCTTGCAAGATTCTTGCAGCGACTTGAGGAGAGGGATCGTGGACGCCCACCGATGGACATGTGAGCAGCGTTGCAGGAGACAATGAACAGGACTATGCGGCGGACACGGTTGAGGAAGAGGAGGATGATAGGCCACAACGACAGCTACACCGCAACCGCCATGGTATGGGTTTGCGACCACCACGACGACAAGTACGTGAACATGATGACTCCTAGGATCAATCAAATTCAAGATGCCACCTTTTGATGGGAAATATGACCGATGCATACCTCACTTGGGAACTAGTCAGATCGTAAATTTGCTTGCTATGATTTTCCGAACACAAGAGGGTTAGGGCTGCAACTAGTGAGTTTCTTGATTTTGCCTCCGCTTGGTGGCGCGAGTATCGTAATAAGACCCCAAACAATGTGCCACAAACTTGGGATGCTTTGAAAAGGATCATGCGAGCTAGATTTGTTCCTTCGTATCATGCACGAGATTTATTACATAAGTCGCAAGAATTGAGACAAGGTAGCAAATCAGAGAAGAATATTATCGGGAACTACAAGCAGGCATGTTGCGTTGTGGGTTAGTGGAAGAAGAGGAAGCTGCTATGGCTAGATTTATGGGAGGGTGACCGTGAAATTCGTGACATATTAGCTTACAAGGAATACAATTCTATCACTCGCTTATTCCATCTTGCTTGTAAAGTCGAAAGGGAAGTGCAGGGCGTCGCGCAAGGACTAATGTTTCGCAGGTCGGACTACATCATGGCATCCACGCATTTCAAAGAAATGCCCCAAACCGCATCTTCACAAGGTACCACTAGCACCGCCACACACGCCCAACAAAACCAATGCCGCAGCATCCGGAAGCAACAAAGGGTCAAGACCAACACCCGCCAAGAGCGCCGTCCGCTGCATCCACGGGAAGAACGAGGGATATTCAGTGCCTACAATGCAAGGGATTTGGGCATGTGAGGAAAGATTGCCCAAGCAAACGTGCCGATTGTGCGGGATATCGTGAGTATTCTTCGCTAGTGATTTGGATGATGAGACATATGCTATGCTTGCCATTGACCATGCAGAAGTGGACATGAGAAGGAAGAAGAACATATTGGTGCTTGAAAATGCAGAACATTATGAGAGCCTTGTTGTTGGCGCGTGTTGAGTGCCCAAATGGGGAAGGCCAAATGAACCAAATGACATAATTTGTTTCAAACCAAGTGTGTGGTCATGGAGCGCCATGCGCGTCATCATTGATGGGGTAGTTGCAATAACTTAGCAAGTTCGAGATGGTTCAAAAGCTAGAGTGAAAACAAGCCCACATCCACACCGCATTCACATCCAATGGTTTAACGACAAATGTAAGATAAAGGTAACACGATTGGTAAGAGTGCACTTTGCCATTGGTTCGTATCATGACTATATTGATCTGCGATGTTGTGCCTATGCAAGCATGTTCTATGTTGTTCGGTAGACCATGGCGAGACGATAAAGACACCTTGCATCATGGTAGAACTAATCGGTACTCTTTTGTGCATAAAGAGAAGAAAATTGTATTACATCCTATGTCTCCTGAAGCCATTTTGAGGGATGAAGTTGCTAGAGCCAGCAAAGAAAAAATCGAAAACATGAGAAGAGTGAAAATCAGATTGTAGCAAAGGAATTTGTACAACATAAAGAGGGCAAGTCTAAATCTGCTCATGATGAAAAGATGAGATTAAAGCGAAGGGTGCTTGTTTACTTGCTTCCAAATCTGATTTAAATGATTTGAATGATGGCTCAAGTTTGCTATGCTTTGGTTTGCAAAGAAGCTTTATTTTCATTTGAAGATACATCCTCTTCTTTGCCTCCTGCTGTCATTAATCTTTTGCAGAAAACATAGACATTTTTCCAAAGGAGGTGCCACCGGATCGCCACCAATCCGTGGAATTGAGCATCAAATTGACCTCATTCCGGGGCCTCATTACCAAACCGTGCACCATACAGTAACCAATCCGGAAGAAACCAAGGAGATACAACGACAGTGCAAGAATTGCTTGAGAAAGGGTATGTGCGCGAATCTCTTAGTCCATGTGTCTGTCCCAGACTTTTAGTTCCTAAGAAAGATGGATCATGGCGCATGTGTGTGGATTGTAGAGCGATTAACAACATTACAATTAGATATCGTCATCCTATTCCTAGGTTAGATGATATGCTAGATGAATTGAGTGGCTCTCTTGTGTTCTCTAAGATCGACTTATGAGCTGATACCACCGATTCGCATGAAATTGGGCGATGAATGGAAAACAGCTTTTAAAACAAAATTTGGATTGTATGAGTGGTTAGTAATGCCTTTTGGACTCACTAATGCACCCAGCACTTTTATGAGATTAATGAATGAGGTTCTGCGCCATTTCATTGGAAAATTTGTGGTGGTGTACTTTGATGATATTCGATTTATAGCGAACTCTAGAACAACATCTTGATCATTTGCGTCTGTTTTTCATGCCTTACGTGATGCTCGCTTGTTTGGTAACCTTGAGAAGTGCACCTTTTGCACGGATCGAGTCTCTTTCTTGGCTATGTTGTTACTCGCAGGATTGAAGTTGATCAAGCCAAGGTTGAAGCAATACACAGTGGCGGTTCCAACAACGGTCACACAAGTGCGAAGTTTCTTAGGACTTGCCGGATTCTATCGTCGCTTGTGAAGGATTTCAGCACCATCGCCGCACCATTGCACGAGCTCACTAAGAAGGAGTGCCATTTGCTTGGGGCAAAGCACAAGAGAACGCCTTCAACATGTTGAAAGATAAGTTGACACATGCACCACTTCTCCAACCGCAGATTTCAAGAAACCTTTGAACTCGAATGTGATGCTAGTGGAATTGGGTTGGGAGGTGTGTTGTTGCAAGAAGGAAAACTGTTGCTTATTTTAGTGAGAAATTGAGTGGGCCTAGTTTGAACTATTCCACTTATGATAAGGAGTTATATGCGCTAGTTCGAACTTTGGAAACATGGCAACATTATTTATGGCCCAAGGAATTTGTAATACATTCGATCATGAGTCATTAAAACATATTCAAGTCAAGGAAAACTAAACCGTAGGCATGCTAAGTGGGTTGAATTCATCGAATCTTTTCCTTATGTCATTAAACACAAAAGGGAAAGGAGAATGTTATAGTGATGCATTGTCTAGGCGATACGCTATGCTTTCCCAACTTGACTTCAAAATTTTCGGTTGGAAACGATTAAAGGGCAATATGAGCATGATCTGAATTTAAAGATGTGTTGCTCAATTGTAAAGAGGGAAAAATGTGGAATAAATTTGTCCTCAATAATGGGTTTGTGTTTAGAGCTAACAAGCTATGCATTCCAGCTAGCTCCGTTCGTTTGTTGTTGTTCTGAGAAGCGCATGGAGGTGGGGTGATGGGACATTTTGGTGTGAAAAGACAGAGGACATACTTGCTAGCCATTTCTTCGGCCAAAGATGAGGCGAGATGTGGAACGTTTAGTCGTCATTGCACAACATGTCAAAAGCTAAGTCACGACATAACCCACATGGTTTGTACTTGCCCTCCCTGTTCCTAGTGTGCCTTGGGAGGATATTTCTATGGACTTTGTTTTAGGGTTGCCTAGAACAAAGAAGGGAGGATAGTATCTTTGTTGTGGTGGATAGATTTTCTAAGATGGCACACTTCATACCTTGTCATAAGAGTGATGATGCTACCCATGTTCTTGATTTGTTTTTCCGTGAGATTGTTCGATTGCATGGTGTGCCAAACACAATAGTTTCAGATCGTGATGCTAAATTTCTTAGCCACTTTTGGAGAACTTTATGGGCTAAATTGGGGACTAAGCTACTGTTTTCTACTACTTGTCACCCACAAACCGATGGGCAAACCAAGTCGTCAATAGAACTTTGTCTACCATGCTTAGGGCTGTTTAAAACAAAACATTAAGATGTGGGAAGAATGCTTGCCTCACATTGAGTTTGCGATAACCGTCATTGCATTCTACTACTAAGTTGTGCCCTTTTGAGATTGTGTATGGTTTTGTTCCTCGTGCTCCCATTGATTTATTACCTATTCCGCCTTGGAGAAATCAATTTTGATGCTACACAACGTCTTTGAATCGATGTTAAAATTGCATGAGACAACGAAGCGAACATTGAGTCTATGAATGAGAAATATAAACTTGCCGGTAGTAAAGGAAGGAAACATGTAACTTTTGAACTCGAGATCTTGTTTGGTTGCATTTACTAAGGATCGCTTTCCTCAATTAAGAAAGTCTAAGTTGATGCCTCTACTGATGGCCCTTTTAAAGTATTGGAAAAAGTTAACGATAATGCATATAAGCTTGAGTTGCTGCAGATTTTGGGGTCTCTCCACATTTAACATTGCGATTTAAAGCCATACTTTGGAGAAGAGGGCGAGCTTGAGTCGAGGACGACTCCAATACAAGAAGGGAGGATGATGAGGACATCACTTCTATGGATATAGCCACACCGCAAATCCATCACCTACGCATCAATCGGTCCCCGTTGTCTGTAATACATGGACCGATTACTCGAGCTCGCGACGCCAACTCAATTACTGTGAATTCGTTCCTCGGGCTTCATACGAATATTTTAATGGATGGAATGCTATTTAATTCTTGTGATGATGTCCTTTGCCTCGTGAACTTGGGTGAGGAACCAACTAAGATGAAGGATAGAAGAGAAGTGCACGAGTTCGGTTCAGATTCGACTCGTGACAGGGCTGACTTGTTTCGCCGCCACGGCTACATCCGGACTCCGTTTTGGGCGTTCTTGTACTTCACCGAAAGCTTATCAAGTCTACTTTCCAACGGATCTGGAATCACATCCAAACTCCTGAGTTGACGGAATCGCTCAATCAAGCAGCGTCACTTTTTCAGGTCCAAGTCAAAAGTGGGCCTTTGGCCTTGTAACAAGGAAAGCCCACTTAAGGTGCACCTAGGGTTCCTAGACGCGCCTCTCCACAATAAAAACAGCCACCACTGCCATTAGATGGGGGTTTTTTTAGATCAAAGATAGCGATTGCTACTTCTTGTAATCGCGTGTTGGCTAAACCGCCAATTACTTGTCATCGGAAACCCTCTTTGTGATTCGAATGAACTCGTGGTTTCAATTATAATTTGGTGCTTGTTCATCTTGTTCTTGCGTGTTCTTCGATTGCTTGCGAGGACAAAGGCCTCGTGGTCGAGTTGATCGTGCACCGGCAAGATCAATAACAACCGGAAGTCGGTGTAACGATTGCTAAGGCGCATCGTGCAGGGGCGGTGTAGTCGGATCGCCAACGTCTTCTTCCACCCAATCGAATCTATCCCTCTCTCATCGAAAGGTCGGGACCTATCCTCCTATCACCATACAAATATGCTGTGATAACATCCATTAGCTTCATTTTCAACTTCAAGTTGACTGCCATTGAGATCAAATATCTAAAGGTAATTCCTCCCATGACCAGAGCATAGGTTTCTTCATAATCAACCCCAGGACGTTGAGTGAAACCTTGAGCTACAAGCCTTGCCTTGTACCTTACAACTTCATTTTTTTCATTCCTCTTCCGAACAAAGACCCATTTGTGACCTACAGGGTTTATATGGGGAGGTGTGTGGCATACGGGCCCAAACACCTCTCTCTTGTTCAGAGAGACTAACTCTGCAGTGATTGCCTTCTTCCATTCTTCCCAATCTAGCCTTTTCTTGCACTCTGCGAAAGATGCAGGCTCGGGATCATGATCAATGATTAAGGCAATCTTCTTTGCAAAGTATGCATCAACATTGGCTGTTGCTCTATTCATGGATTCTCCTGTTATTACAAAGTTTATGGCCATTTCATCATAGGGTGCTTCATGCACTTCTACTTGCTCTTCGCTGCTATTTCCCATCGCAGGAGCAAGTTCCTTTAGCTTTTCATCGCCCATGTGTGCGCACACATTATTTCCGGCGGCTTCCTGCAGTGGAAGATTCAAGTCTGGAATTGCCTTTTCCGTTGGCTTTTCCAGTGCTGTGTCTCAACTGGCCCCTTCTTTCCTTGGGGCATTTTCGTGATTGGTTGTGGTAAGTCCTCTCACCTAGTTTTCTCCAGACGTCTCCAGGTACTTTGGGTTTGAGGAGCCATATTTCCTGTTCTTTTTCTTTGAGGCCTCTGAACAGGATGAGGGATACCTTCTGCTTTCTTTGGTATTTCCACCCTCTCTGGTGCATTTCTTGCTGGTACATGCGACTTAACCACGCCCTTCAGATCACAAAAATGATTAGGCAGTTCATTTGCTAAATTCTGCAAATCAATTATCTTCTGGACTTCTTGATTTGCTTCATTAGTGCAGGGGTCATGTGCAGGGATCCCAGTGGTATGCCATATGATTTTCCGGTATTTTTTATCCAAAGGTTGATTTCCTCCCCCTAATGAAGGGAAACGATCCTCGTCAAATGTGCAATCAGCGAATCGGGTTGTATGCAAGTCTCCAGTCATGGGTTCCGAATACCTGATTATGGATGCACTCTCATAACCAACGTATATCTCAGACTTGCGGAAAGGGCCCATTGCAGTCCGCTGTGGGGGCGGTATAGGAACATATACCATACAACCAAATTTTCTGAGATGGGAGATTTTCGGGATGACCCCGTGCACTAGTTGCATAGGGGAATAGATGTTGTAGGCCGAAGGTATGAAATTGATGAGAGCTGCTGCGTGCAGGACTGCGTGTCCCCAACAAGTGTTGGGCAAGTTACAATTTTGCAAAAGTGGTCTGGCAATGAATTTAATCCTCTTTATTAGTGCTTCAGCTAGTCCATTCTGTGTATGGACGTGCAGTATGGAGTGCTCAACTGCTATCCCTGTTGCAGTGCAATAATCATCAAATGCCTTTGAAGTAAATTCACCGGCATTGTCCATTCTGATGGACTTCACACGATGATCAGGGAAAGCATTCTTAATTCTTATGATCTGCGAGATCAGCTTTGCAAAAGCATGGTTTCTTGTTGACAATAAGCATACATGCGACCATTTTGAGGAAGCATCGATGAGCACCATGAAGTACCGAAACGGCCCTGACAGGGCTGAATCGGGCCGCAAATATCCCCCTGGATACGTTCCAGGAATGCAGGGATTTCACTTTACACTTTCATGACAGAGGGTCTAGTTATTAATTTCCCGGTGGCACATGCAGGGCACACAAAATCTTCATGATTCGGGAAATTCTTAACATTAATGCCATGACCTTGTGAGTTATTCACTATATTTCTCATCATTCTAAGACCAGGATGACCTAATCTACAATGCCATAAAGAAAATAACTCAAAGCTTCTAAAGACAATCTTCAATGAAGTATACACTTTGGGTGCATGAATTTTCGTGTAGTACAACCCAGATTCATATGAGGGACATTTTTCTAATACCATTTTTTCACATACCGTGTGCTTTACAATGCACAAGTATTCTTTGCCATTTTCTTCATTGGTTTCTACGTAAAACCCATTGGCGCGGATATCTTTGAAACTTAAGAGAGTGCGCGTTGATTCGGGGTATAAAAGGGCTTCTTCAATTACCAAAGTTGTACCCATTGGCAATATAATTGTGACTCTTCCGGAGCCTATTATATAAGAATCGCTTCCTACGATCGTAGTAATCCTTCCAGTGTTCTTCGTGATCGACTGGAAGTATTTGGACTCTGTTAAGTTGGTATTTGTTATGCCACTATCAACAGTACATATTTCCTTCATTTGGGCGCTACACGATTTCTTTTCAATCCGTTCGCCGGTAGAGCTTCGTGCTGATAACGTGTTAAGGAACCTCGTTATCGAATAGTCCGGGGTTCCCAAACAGATCTGAAGTGGAGAACAGAGAGGGATAAAGATGAACACACAGGATATAGGAGGAACGACGAGAGAACTCTTTATTGCCTTTCAATTCTATGTACAATGAGGAACCCCCCTCCTTCTTATATAGTAGTCGTCTAGGGTTTGGCTAAGGGGTCATCGTGGGCCACATGGTTTCCCAACACCAACAACCTCCTACTGCTTCCTTCAGGAGCAAACTAACAAACTAACAAAGCAAATTTACACTTTGTTTTGTTCTTGTACTTACTGTCCTAAAAGCTAGCTGCACTTCAGTTAGACATAGTCTCCTTGTCGAATTTACAATCCAGCATCCAAGATAATACAAGCTGATTTCCCCTATTTTAGGTGGTGCTGGAGCATATTAGATCTTTGTACATGTAGCACACAAATTAAGTTTTGTAGCCAAAGGTTATTGCACAGGGATAGATATGAACCATATGTATAAGTTTTGAAAAATTCTTAAAAAATTACTATACGTAGGAGATATGAGCTTCTACAGCTCTGTAAAATTTGAAGACCAAACTCACTTGCATTTTTGAGTTTGATCTTCAATTTTTACAGAGTTGTAGAAACTCGCCTTCTCTACATATGGTAATTATTTTGAGAATTTTTGAAAAATGATACATGTGATTTTCATATATTTTCCACGATAAAGGTGGTTTACACAGGATATAGTAACAACTTGTGTAATAGATAGTAATATATTATTTTCTGGATAATAGAGAGTAATATATACTATGTAAATCATCTCTATCATGTAGAATCATATGTACAAGTTTTAGAAAATTCTCAAAAAATTACCATAAGTAGAGGAGGTGGGATTCTACGTCCCTATAAATTTTGAAGACCAAAAATCAATCTCATTCGAAAGATATGAAATTAACAAGCGTTAATCAGTGATGAATAGTAAATTTTTTCTTGTCATATCTTTCAAATGCAAGTGAGTTTGGTCTTCAAATTTTACGGGGTTATAGAAACTCACATCTCCTACGTATGGTAATTTTTTGAGAATTTTTCAGAACTTGTACATATAGTTTTCATGGACTTTACACGATAAAGGTGATGTACTGTCAAATGACTGATCTGTGTAGAATTTCAGACGCTTAACATTTTTACGAACGGTTCTCAATTGATTTTATCATCTATTACAGCAACGTTTTTTATCGTCCATATAATATTTCACTACAGGATCAACAAACAGAGCTAAATTCTTATTCTGATAGTTCGCTTCATTTCGGTTTAGTAACATCTTGTGTAATATCAAGTAATATGTTAATTTTTGGATAATAAAAGGCAATATATCTTGTGTAAACCACTATTATCGTGTAAAATTCATAAAAATCACATGTACAAGTTTTCAAAAATTCTCAAAACATTACTATAAGTAGGGGAGGTGAGATTCTACATCCCTGTAAAATTTGAAGACCAAAATCAATCTGATTTGAAAGATATGAAATTGACAAGTGTTAATCTGTAATGAATAGTAAATTTGTCCTTTTCATATCTTTCAAATGCTACTGAGTTTGGTACCCAAATTTTACAGGGCTGTAGAAGCTCACATCTCCTATGTATGTTAATTTTGAACCAAATATTGAACCGAATTGACAAAGTGTTAAACAGTGAAAAATCAATATTGACAAAGTGCTAAACAATGAAAAATCAATATTAAACCGAATTCCAAACATGTAAAAATCAATAGTGAAAAATCTGCCTTGGTTACAGGACTTAGTCGAGTACCCGTAGCATAAGAATACCCTTATCTGCCATTTCCAAATTGGACTCCATTGAATCCTTGATAATAAGGGCTAGATAGCATACCAGTTGAAAGTGTCACTACTGCTAATTATTATCCAGACAATACTGCTATATTGTCGGAATAGTGAAAATTGCATTTCCGTCTGTCATCGTACAATATTTTTTAAAATATTTTTTTACAGTTTTTACTATACACTACTATACATTTTACTACTAAACATGTAATGAATTTATTTCTTTATTCCTTCCTATGTTTAGTTCACCTGACATCCAGCGCACATTGACCATAGTCTGGTCATAAATTTGTTTCAAAGAATATGGGATTTGTGATTTCTCTTACCGGCGGTTTTGCAGAAGAAATTCTTTTTACTATACACATAAACTGTTTTTACTATACACTACGATACGTTTTACTGTCGAACATGTAATGAATTTGTTTCTTTATTCCTTCATGTTTTTAGTTCGCCCGACATCGCACACACGTTGACCGTCTGGTCGTAAATTTGTTTTGAAGAATACGGGATTCGTGATTTTCTAACTGGTTTTTGTAGAACAAATTATTTTTACTATACGCATCAGCTGTTTTTATTATACATCATGATACGTTTTACTGCCGAACATGTAATGACTTTCTTTGTTTATTCCTTCCCATTTTTAGTTCGCCTGACATCGCGCGCATGTTGACCACGATCTGATCGTAAATTTGTTTTGAAGAATATGGTATTCGTGATTTTCTTACCAGCGGTTTTGCAGAAAGAATTCTTTTTACTGTACACATCAACTATTTTTACTGTACATTACGATATGTTTTACTACCGAGCATGTATTGAATTTCTTTCTTTATTCCTTCCTGTTTTTAGTTCCCTGACATAGCGTGCACGTTGACCACAGTCTGGTCATAAATTTGTTTAGAAGAATATAGGATTCGTGATTTTCTTACCGGCGGTTTTGCAGAATAAATTCTTTTTACTATACACATCAACTATTTTTACTATACACCTCGATACATTTTACTGCTGAAAATGTAATGAATTTCTTTCTGTTTTTAGTTCGCCTGACATCACACGCACTTTGACCATAGTCTGGTTGTAAATTTTTTTCGAAGAATACGGGATTCGTGATTTTTTTACTGACGGTTTTGCAGAACAAATTCTTTTTGTTGTGCACATCTACTGTTTTTACTATACACTATGATTCGTTTTATTGCCAAACATGTAATGAATTTCTTTCTTTATTCCTTTCTGTTTTTAGTTCGCCTGACATTGCACGCACTTTGACCACAATCTGGTCGTAAATTTGTTTCAAAGAATACGAGATTCGTGATATATATATATATATATATATATATATATGTATGATCTGCTAATATAATCAATTTATTGTGTTTCATATTAATTGACAAGTTTGAAATCTGTTTTGGTAAGTTTGAATAGAAAATATTATCACAAATTAGTGTCTGATCATGTTCCTAGAGATGTGGAGGTCTTCTAATTTAGGCAGCCCGCGCGATATCTGAGAACAAACCTTAATCAGCTTAAGCTTTTGTAGCTAGTTGAATGTCACTGTTTATAGTCATATACATGCTTAGATACTTGATTATGAGCTATTTTTATACTTTGATATTAGATAATATCATGTTTCAATATCTATGGTTTTGTTATGTCTATGTTATTCTCTGGTTGCTACTTATGCTTGGAATTAAAGTAAAAGAAAATTGCTAATACGGGCCTTTTTCCAACAAACACAACCTGCATATAATAAGCATCTCCTACATGTCATTTCTGATGATCTAATGTCCCCTGCTTATTTTCTTTCTAATGATCTGACACTGTCACTTCGCTTGTGATTACTTGTTGTTAACGGCGGGAACATCACCGCCGCATCCCCACCCGTCCTCGAGCGGCACGTCGGGCATGACCTTCTTCCAGAACCAGTGCTTCCTCCAGAGCAGCACCATCTCCTCGATGGGCACGCCCTTGGTCTCCGGCAGGAAGACGTGGACGAAGACGGTCATGACGGTGATCCAGCCGGCGAAGAAGAGGAAGATGCCGAACTTGAACGCGCAGAGCATCGACAGGAACGCCTGCGCGATCACGAAGGTGAAGAAGAGGTTCACGGCCACCGTGATGCTCTGCCCCGCCGACCGCGTCTCCAGCGGGAAGATCTCGCTCGGCACCGTCCACCCCAGGGGGCCCCACGACCACCCGAAAGCCAGCACGAAGAGGCAGATCACCACCACCACCGCGATCGAGTAGCTCCGAGACAGCTGCTTGTCCTTCCCGAACTTGACGTCCAGTATCACCGCCACGATCAACTGCACGCACGCGCGTTCCAAGAACTCAGATTAAGATTCTGCATTGCAAATTGCCATGGTGTGTGCGTTGTGAATCTGTGATGCGATGGTGTCGTCTTGACCTGGCAAACGATCATCTGGATGCCGCCGCTGATGAGGAGCTTCCTGCGGCCGAGGCGGTCGACGGTGGCTATGGAAATGAGCGTGGAGGAGAAGAGCACGGCGCCGGTGAGCACGGAGGAGTAGAGGGACGCGCTGCCGCCGAAGCCCATGCTCTGGAACAGCACGGGTGCGTAGAACAGGATTGAGTTGATGCCCGTCAGGATCTGAAACGCCGGCATGCAGATGGCCATCACCAGCTGCGGCCGGTTGCGCCGCTCCAGGATGTTCCGGAACGGGTGCTCGATGGAGTTGGCCAGCTCGCTGGCCTCCACCATGTCCGTGAACTCGGCGTCGACGTCCGCGGTGCCGCGGATGCGCTCCAGCACGCGCCGCCCCTCCTCGGGGCGCCCGCGTTCGATGAGACTGTTGGGCGTCTCCGGGAGGAGAAGCCCGCCCACGGTCATCAGCAGAGCCGGCGCCGCCGCGAGGCCGAGCGAGAGCCGCCACCCCCACGGCTTGATGTTCTGCGTGCCGTAATTGATCATGTTCGCCGTGAAGATGCCGAGCGTCGTCGCGAGCTGGAACATCATGTTCAGCCCGCCGCGGAGGTGCGCCGGCGCCATCTCCGACAGGTACAGCGGCACAGCCTACGCCACCACCAAGAACATCATGTGAGCTAACCCCAAATGCAACTGGAACTCTGCATTGTTCTCTCACCAAGTGAGAACCTGTCAAAATCACACCTGATTGCCGAAGCCAATGCCGACGCCGAGCATGATGCGGCCGAGGATCAGCATCGCCAGGTTCACGGCCGCGACGTTGAGGGCCGCGCCGATGAGGAAGCTGATGCCGCCGCAGACAATGCTGGCGCGGCGGCCGTAGTTACTCGTCACCGGCGAGGCGGCGAGGGAGGAGACGAGGCCGGCGAGGTAGAGGGAGGACGTGAAGGCCGCGAGGCCCTGGTTGTCGTACTTGCAGTAGTTGTTCTGGCCACTGGTGTTCTTCTTCCGGAACACCACCGGGAAGAACTTCTCGAGGAACGGATCCATGGAGGTCACTCCCCCTGCAGCATTACATTCGGCGCAGTCAGTCAGTTAGATTGCCAGAGCTCAGTTGAGTTTTCCAGGTGATAATCCATGATAGAAACAGCTAGTTCGTCTTCAAACACAGTAAATTTGCAGCTAACCATGATGGAGTCTGATGTTCTAGCACTGACATAACGGTGCAAACGGTAACTTCTCCATAAGCTCAAGCTGATTTTATTACGTCAATGGAAATGCAAAGCATTTCGAAAAACGTTGTTAAGCATGGTTGACGAAATCTCAAAACTGACCCGTTTCAGCAAATGAAGTATTTCACCGAATTAGTTTCACACACTGTTCTACCTTTCATAAGCTTGAAAAGCTAGTAAATGTGATAGTTTTACTAATTCCCAGATGTATTTTTTAAGACGTAAGTCTAATTTTTTAGTTGTTAGATGTGCTTAGAGATGTATGTGCTTCAGCTATTAGATGTTGATCTGATGGAACAAAGTTTGATTTATCTCTAAAAAACCAGACGTCTGACATGTAGACACCCCTAAACCTGAACTGATATTGGATTGGCTGTTGTTCTTCTGTCTGAAAATTCTGACTTTTCTAGAAAATGGCTGGACTAACCGAGTGTTCACCTCTACTACAGTTGGAGTAAATAATTACCATTGACAATGCCTTTTTAGTTCTTTTATTTGAACAGAGCCTGTGGCCATGTTGACGTTTGTTAAACAAAGTCATGGTTCCATGTTGGAGATACTATAGATGCAAAAACTAAGTATTAAAAAAAATACAAAACTATAAAGTTTTGTCGAAGTCTGCTGTGGGAGTGCCCATCCTTTGTCGAGCTGTCAGGAGTGCCCAATGAGCTTTAGAGCAGGCAAGTTACTGTGTGCATGGGTTGTTAGAAATGTGTCGTGGGCTTTATGGCAAGTACATGAGTGAACTATAAAGTAATGTATCTATATATCCTCACATTATTTTATAATTATTGAGGTATGAGGGAAATAACCAAAATATGGTTTATTCGAGTTGCGGTACATGATTCGAGTTCACGATTCGTCACTTTTTTTTCTAATTTTCACAACGAACACGAACCTATACCCTAAATCAATTCTGGTTCAATGAATCTGGTTCGCGATTCACATGGATTTACAATGAATCCGTTAACTATGAAAATAACCGTTCTTCACTTCTATATAAAGACCCCTAAGGAGTATACCAGAGTCAGATCTCACTTTTTTTACCACTAACTCTGTCTCTCTAGTAGCTTGGTATTTTTTAGACCCTCCATTTATGCTGACAAAGTCAAATAGTCGTGTGGGTGATGTATTGCATAAAATTTTTCTTAGGAATTTGTCCTCACACGAGGAAGTAATCATCTAATCGTTTGATGATGCAATCACCCTGATCCAAAAATCAACCTCCAAGACACCATGTGATGATGTGAGGATTGCGTACTGAGGACCCTACAAAATTTTGTATGTGTGCGTGCAATTTGCATGTGGTGGCACGAAATTGAAGGAAATTTGAAATTATTTTACTGTTCTTCATGAGGGTTTGTCTAGGAAGCCTAAAATTTCGGTCCATTCATACATCCCGAACAAGCCTAGATGGTTTCTTCTAAATTTTCCGATACCAAGTGGGACTGTTGTTTAGTTTCTTTCATTATCTATGTTTGCGCTATGTGGCGTCGTTAGTTCCAACGCATGCATGTTCATACGAAGACAATTTTTTTCATACGAGTCAGTACTACAAAATTGACGAGAGTTGATGGAGCACGATTGAATTGAATCCGCAGATACAGGGCATCTAAATCCGAATGGACGAAAGGATTTAAAGCGAAACGGACGGCCACACCATACATGATATCACCCTGATTGAAAGAGGTATTGCAGACGCGTAGTAAACCGGGGTTTGCAACGTTCGCGTGTCAGTTCCTCTGCTTCACTAAACGGCTTAATTACTAACTCCAAACCAAATTCTACTGCTACTACTACTCTGCGCTGAACTAACTACTCCCTATGTCGAAATTTATAGGGTTTATTTTTTTAATAATTTTATTTATAAATGTAAAAAGTATTTCATATTTCAATATAAAATTAGTGTGACGTTCCATATATACTCCTAATAAATATCTATATTTACTTTATATTCTCTACATGTGTGCATTGAATATAGTGCTTAATGATAATAATTTAGGAGTAATTTAGCTATTTTTAATATCTTCTTGATCTATATGCTAAGAAGAAATATGCCTATAAACTTAGACAGAGGAGTATTACATCAATCCACCCATTGGCATGATTAGATTAGATGAATCAACCCAATCCTACTGCCTAAACCAATCAATCATTCGCCTAGCAAGCCAACAAAAAAAAAAGGGGCGTGTCCCTCGGAGACACCATTGAATCCTACTTTCCAAAAGCTCGCTTCCATGCGTGGTGTGTGCGTGCCAAAGCCAGAAAAACAGCTGTGTGAGCGGGACACCTCGCCATCGATGGAGCAGAGCTTAGGCAAGGGACCAACACTAGTACGAGTGCCTCCAAAATCCGAGGGGGCCACGGCCACAGTGGCGTAACACGAGTAAGCTATCTAACACACATGTTCATGGCGTAATCGAGCAAAGCCGGGCGAAAGTGTCATCTAGCTAGCTATCTCGAATGATCCATGGCTGAGGTCGAAGCACCCACGCGCACACGAACTGGCACAACCGAAGGCAGGCAAAGAACAGAACGAATTGAAATGATGAATCGATTAATTGTAGAGCGGCTTGTGCGCACCGGAGATGCCGATGTCGTAGCCGAAGATGGATCCCCCGACGGCGGCGACGAGGCAGGCCATGGCGACGGCGCACGTCATGCGGCCCTTGTACTGCGCCGCCCTCTCCTCCTTCACGCCCAGCGCCGCCACACCGCCACCAGCCATCTCTTAAATCTCTCTCTGTCCTCTGTCCTCTCTCCTCTCCCCGCAGCCTCCAAGAAATAATTCAAGAGAGAACTGAGGGCTAGAGGAATGGCTTACCAGTACAAGCACCACACCGGAGCAATGCTCTAACCAACTGCAAGTCTGCAACTATATACTAGTATCTCTATCTCCCTTCCCTTGGCCTTGGCGTCTCCCTTGACTTACAGCTTCCCTCTTGTCTCAGATATGACGATGAAGCAAGGGAATGGGCTGGCAATTGCACACACAAGCAAAGATGGCAACTTATGCCATGAATTAAACAGATACAACTCCCTACACCTGCGGCCTCCCCCCGTATATCTCGCAGCTTGGCAACGAATAAGTAGTGGAAATTAATTGCGTGTTGTTTATGTTTTATTGCCGGCAACTTTCCAGTGATTTTTGGTGGTCAGTCAATGATGGTGTAACTGATAGCAGTGATATTAGTATTAATATTCTGGCGGTGTAGGCGCAGTTCTCTTGCGGCTCCCTCGAAAAAAAAAGTGCCCGCTTTCCTGGGCAGATCCCTGTAAGGATCCAAATCCTCTAATTCGAACCTACTGTGTTTACTGCAAGGGTGAGTACTTAAAGCACTAAACAAGTTGTGCACAGAATGCAATTCTATGTAACTATATGCAAGGCTTATTCCAAAAGATAGGCTATCATGGCTATTTTGCAGTAAGCAGCATTTATGAACAAATACAATAAATAGATCGTAGAGACTGTAAAACAAATAACAGTAGTAATTAGATTCAGCATTTCTCAAGTAAACCAAGTTTCCAATCTTAAGTCAAATTCCATCTTCCACATGGCATTCTGCCATCCCAACCAAGTTGTCCATTTAATTAAACTAACCCTTAACTGTAATTCCTGAGCATTGATCAATACCGCGAGCACGGCTATTTGAACAGTTTTACACTCTGCAGAGGTTATGCACTTTACCCACGCGATACAACCATACACCACAAAGGCGAGTGATTATAACAAAGCCTTTACAATGCGCTGACGTAACCCGGTACCACCGCTAAGGTTTCAACACTGGTGGGACTGGTTACCACATCCACGGCCCCTCTCTTGCGCCATGTGAATTACTCCATAACTCAGGAACTCACACCGACCAAGATCGTACCAAAGTTAAGACATTGCAAATTAATCAGCTAGACTGGCCCATACCAGACATGTGGTTGCATGATTGACTCAGGTCAAAGGCTTGCAAGGTTAAGTCCTTAGAGTGATCAAGGCAAGACATCCACAAGTTGATTACCAAGCACCACGTGCCCCTTGTCACTTGCCCCAATCTAAGTGATTATCACCCAAGTTGATTACCAAGCACCACGTGCCATCAACAATTCAACATTGTTGCGTGACATGACTCGCCACAAACAACTCAATCTCATCGTGTGATCCCACATGACACACAAGTTCATAACATTGTTCCATATTCCATTAGTCAAGATTAATTATCAATCATTCAAACACATGTGATGACGTGGCATGGCTAAGCAACTAATACGGTCTAACCATCCCATATTGATTATCATTACTAACCAACTATAATGAACCAATCTAGGGTGACAATAGATCATGGCATACAATGACAAGGTAGGGTATAGATCAAATTGGTAGCTTAACTAGATCCCAATTTAAGTTGAAACAATTGTATACTTGAAATACCATGCAATAGAGTAAAACAATATAGTATTTGTATAAACATGGGTTCAACATGATCAAAGCACAACTTGCCTTCAAATAGGTCCTGATCTTGATCTAGAGCTTGCTCTTGAGTTGTTGGATCTTCTTCCGAAGCGTCGCACAATTCAACGCCTACGCGTACTGAAAAAGAAAAGCAAATAAATACTAAAATAGATAGAAAATGAACTCCAAAAATCAAATAAAATTCACCATTAAATAGATCTCAATTTTACAAATTTTTATAAATTTGAATCA
Organism: Otatea glauca; assembly: GCA_036346275.1. Lineage (NCBI taxonomy): Eukaryota > Viridiplantae > Streptophyta > Magnoliopsida > Poales > Poaceae > Otatea > Otatea glauca. Next base: position 23,237,524 of record CM070728.1, read on the forward strand.
CTCAATTCCGAGTTAAATGCAAAAGTTATAGCCTTTGAAAGTTTGAACAAATACTGAAAATACAGAAATTAGAAAATCATAATTAACCGAATTATTTTTTGATTGAAAAACCAAATTACTGCATTAGCATGACGTCAGGGTGACATCATCACCGAGCCGGCCAATCAGACACCAACGCGTGTCACGGTCCATGGACTTGGTCCACGCGACCTCGACTGGCCCACGGCGCTTCGCATCATGCGCCCGACACGCGTCGCAACCCGATTGGCTCCTCCCTGTAGCGCAAATCCGACCGCACAGAACTAATCCAACGGCTACAAATCTAGGGTTACGTGGCTAAATCTTGAGCGTATACCCTGTCTAACGGTCAGCGCTTACCAGAGGAGTTTACTGCTCACGCGGCGATGTGGCACGATCTCGACCGTTCGCCGAAGATCTGGCGGTTCCCCAAGCTTCAAATCGGCGATGACGGTGCGGTGGCGCAGCTTCGCCTGACTTGGAGACGACAACCCTGGCGACGGCGTTCTGGCGATGACACAGCAACTTTGCCTCCCAGCTCAGATGCAGCGCGACGAGGCGATCTTAGATTCAGAGCCCAATCGGCGAAATACGGCTTGACGGCGGCACGACGGTAAGAAACGAGCGGCGGCGCTTGCAACAAACCACAGCGAGCTCCCGGACGCGATCTACGGTGGCTCTCACGAAATGGCTTCGACTAAACGCTGCGGCGCACACAGGCGAACCTCGGGGTACCCGCTCCCCTTTTATAGCCTCGATATGTGCACCCATTTAAAATCGAAGGACCCGAATCCATCGATTGAACCCACCGTGTTTACTGCACTAGTCCCAGGATCAACGCTAGTGCACACAGCTCAACATCGGTACATATCATATCATACTCAACGATAATAGAATAATACTCCATTTATTGATATAGCTAAGTGTATGATCTTATGACCGACTTACATTATTAAGCCACGCAGGGCAAGACTGAAAATATAAACTAATAATTAAACAGCCGAAAGTAGAAAACGTAGATAGATCATCAGTTCACCACAGACAACCGACAAGGCTCGGACCCTAATGACTCGCGTCCTCTTGGAATTCCCCCTCCAACACAGGTGTAGATTCTTCGATTGTTGATCATTGTTGTTGGCAAGGGTGAGTACTTAGAGCACTCAACAAGTTGTGCACAGAATGCAATTCTATGTAACTATATGCAAGGCTTATTTCAACGAATAGGCTATCATGGCTATTTTGCAATAAGCAGCATTTATGAACAAATACAATAAATAGATTGTAAAGACTGTAAAACAAATAACAATAGTAAATAGATTCAGTATTTCTCAAGTAAACCAAGTTTCCAATCCTAAGTCAAATTCCATCTTCCACATGGCATTCTGCCATCCCAACAAAGTTGTCCATTTAATTAAGCTAACCCTTAACTATAATTCTCGAGCATTGCTCAATACCGCTAGTACGGCTATCCGAATAGTTTCACACTCTGCAGAGGTTATGCATTTTACCCACGCGATACAACCAAACACCACCAAGGCGAGTGATTATAACAAACCTTTACAATGCGCTGGCTTAACCCGATACCACCCGCTAAGGTTTCAACACTGGTGGGACTGGTTACCACATCCAGGGCCCCCTCTTGCACCATGTGAATTACTCCATAACTCGGGAACTCACACCGACCAAGATAGTACCAAAATTAAGACATTGCAAATTAATCAGCTAGGCTGGCCCATACCAGACATGTGGTTGCATGATTGACTCAGGTCAAAGACTTGCAAGGTTAAGTCCTTAGAGTGATCAAGGAAAGACATCCACATACCCTCTGCCCATCGGGCCCACCTCGGCATACTCGCCCCTTGTCACTTGCCCCAATCTAAATGATTATCACCCAGGTTGATTACCAAGCACCACGTGCCATCAACAATTCAACATCGTTGCGTGACATGACTCGCCACAACAACTCAATCTCATCGTGTGATCCCACATGACACACAAGTTCATAACATCGTTCCATATTCCATTAGTCAAGATTAATTATCAATGATTCAAACACATGTGATGACGTAGCATGGCTAAGCAACTAATACGGTTTAACCATCCCATGTTGATTATCATTACTAACCAACTATAATGAACCAATCTAGGGTGATAATAGATTATGGCATACAATGACAAGGTAGGGTATAGATCAAATTGGTAGCTTAACTATATCCCAAGTTAAGTTGAACAATTTGTAGACTTGAAATACCATGCAATACAGTAAAACAATATAGCATTTGTATAAACATGGGTTCAACATGATCAAAGCACAACTTGCCTTGGAATAGATCCTGATCTTGATCTGGAGCTTGCTCTTGAGTTGTTGGATCTTCCTCCGAAGCGTCGCACAATTCAACGTCTACGCGTACCGAAGGAGAAAATAAAATAAATACCAAAACAGAGAGAAAATGAACTCCAAAAATCAATTAAAATTCACCATTAAATAGATCTCAATTTTAAAATTTTTAGAAATTTTAATCACTCAAATCCGAGTTAAAATGCAAAAGTTATAGCCTTTGGAAGTTTGAATAAATACTGAAAATACAGAAATTAGAAAATCCGAATTAACCGAATTATTTTTAAATCGAAAACCGATTAACTGCGTCACGCTGACATCAGCCCTGATGTCAGCCAATCAGACGCTGCCACACGTCTCGAGTGTATGGACCCAGTCCACCAACCGCACCGGTTCACGATGAACGCGGCTCACGGCGCTACGGCTCTGCGCTCGACACGCGGCGGCACGCGGTTGGCCGTGGCGCCGGTGCGATCTGGCGCGCATAGGTTCGATCGGACGGCGCTAGGCAGAGGGACACGCGGCTACGGCTCGATCGCCCGATTTGGATCCGACGGCTACCGATACTCGAGATGCTTACCCACGCGGCACGATCCGGAGCGTCAAGCGGAGATCGAACGGCTGGCAGAGCTCCAACCCAGCGATGGCGGTGCGGTGGCACAGCTTCACCGTTAGCGGGGAAGACGACGTCGGCGCCGGCGTTTCTGCGACGATCCGGCGGCAGGGAACAACGAGGCAGGTGCGTCGCGGTCCAAGGGTCACGGATCTAGGACCGGCACGGCTCGGGGCGGCGTGACGACGGCGGAAAACGGACGGGACCCACAGCGGGGGCTTCGGCAACTCCAATGAGCTCGCGGCAGCGGCGGCGTCTCGGCGTCTGAACCGCGAGACGGGTGCGGCGCGGGGTGAGGTTTGGCGCCCATGGCGGCGCTTTAAATAGGAGCACGGGAGGCATGCTCGGTAGCGGATTTTGAGGCGGTTCCGTGGCGGCGGCGGACTCGGCGGCGACACGGAAAGGCGTCGCGGCTTCATCACTGGCGCCCACGGCCTCCATCCGACGCAATGCAGCGACGAGGCGCATGGCGGAGCGGCCGTTGGATCTCGATCCAACGGTCGGCGGATTAGGGTTAGGGTTTCAAGCAAAAGCGGTCACATGCGGCTATTTGGGCCGCATGGTGAGTGGGCGGCCTATTCATATTCATGATCTTTTTAAAAGAATTTCTCATTTAAAATAATTACAGAAATTCATTTTATTTGTTTCAGGCAATAAAATAATCAGGAAAATTCCAAGAAAATTCTCAAAAATACTTTGAGATATTCTGGAATCAAATAAAATATTGTTGGCAAAACTTTATTTTAACTTTGCATGAATTTAAATAGTTTCAACAAAAGGCCTAAACACTTTATTTGCAATTAATTCCGATAACTCCAGAAAAATCATAAAATGCACAAAGGACAATAAAATAATATTTAGATGAATTTTGGGATGTTACAGAAATCCTAGATCGGTTCGGCGGCGGAAACCGACTCCGATACGGCGACGGCACGCTCCGAGACCTGTGCGAGGACGACTCACCGCAGCCGTTCGATCGCGATCCACCGGTCATGATCTCGCGGCTGAGATCCAATCCTAACCACCCGCGATTTCTTTTCAACAGTGATGATCCAACCAAGTCCCGAACCAGTACGCCTTACTCTCACCCGCGCGATCTCGATCCAACGGCGGGGATTAGACCTTCTAGAAAACGAGCTAAACGGGCCGCGCAACTCTGGGCCACCTACGCACAGTATACGGGCCAAGCCCAATACTGTTCAAACAATTTTAAAAAGATTTTTTATTTAAAATAATTACAGCAAATCATTTAATTTGTTCCATGCAATAAAATTATCTGGAAAAATCCCAGAAAAATCTCAAAAATACTTTGAAGCATTCTGAACTCAGATAAAATATTTTTGGCAAAACTTTAGTTCAACTCTGCATAAATTTAAATAGTTTTCGACAAAAAATATACTAAATTTAAAGTTAATTCCAATAAATCCAGAAAAATCCAATAAATTCCAGAAGAACATAAAAAGAACAATTAACCAATAAAATGATATTAAAGTAAATTTTGGGATGTTACAATCCCCAGCTGCTAGAGCTAGACATATCTCGCTCCCCGTATACTTCCTCGGAGGTGGCGGCGCTTATTGCTTTTCTAGTGCTTCCTCATCTACACAGTGAACTACTCCCTCCATTCAACTTTATATAGCTTATTTTTTGAACATCTTATCTATAAATATAAGACTTGCATGTAGATTTAGTAAGATCTTTCTTTCTATACTCCTATTTAATCTCTCTCAATCATATACATTTATTCATTACAATCCACACAAAGTATTATCTTCTATTTTTCATGGCAATTAAGTGGGGGCATCTAAGTCATTTTCTCTCACACCTTTCTCAATTTCAACATAACTTTAATCCTTGTGCAAAGTCAAAATATGACTTATATTTTTGGACGAATAGAGTATTATTTTGTCTTGGTATATAGGCCGAAGTGATATTGAAATTGACTAGACTACCTTTCATTATTATCTTTAAGCATTATATTCAATGCATGTACGTAGAGAATATCCAATAACTCTAGATATTTATTAGGGGTATAAAGAGAAGAACATCACACTAGTTTGCATTGAAACAAGAGAGCCGACCTCTATTTATGATAAAATCATTAAAAATGATTTTTAAACTTACACGAAGAGAATAATATATGCTACTACTGTTATCACCGGTATCAGTAAGGGTATGTACACTAAGGCCACCTCAGCTTACTATTAACATGTACATATTAGCTTTATCCTATGTGGAATAGTGTAAAAAGAGGAGAGAGAAAAGAACCGGCTCTTATTTAGTAGCCAGCATTGTAAGAAAAAATAGGTGCTATCGCTGGCTAAAAGCTGGTGTTAGAGCCGGCTCGAGTGACTGCAAGTGTTGAAGTTAGTGTTTTGCCAATAACCACAAAGACGAAGTTAGTGTTGAATACCCAAATAAAATGCATTAGTGTTTCTTTAGAGATAATATTTAAAGATAGTTATTGTATAAGTTGGATTTATTGTTTACTCTAGATGAGTATGGATTAAAGATAGAGTAAGTAGTAGACTTTATTATTGGACTCGCTCTAATGAAATTCCAGCCGCCGGCTACACACTAGTTCTGCATAGCAAGGCAACAAGAGATCGAGTAGAACGGCGTGAACGCACATGGTTGTGTGTACGCTTGTGTGCTACAGAGGCAGTACATGATAAAAGGTGCATTAACACTGGGGTACTAATCTATACCCCTTTATAATACACCTAAGCAAATTTTTCTACGTCCACCCTAAATAATGCACCTCATTAGAGATGGCTCAATGTTCGTGCACCCAGCAAAACGTCTCCAGAAACTTGCATTCATCAAAATGAACGTCTTAGATCTTTCCTCAATTTTACTCACCCACATCCGATGGTCATTATTTAGTGTGTCTAATCATCCCTGTGGCCCACAACAGACCTCCCCCACCTACATATTTGGAAGGAGAGCGAATCAAACAAGGAAATAAATAAGGAGGATCCGCATGCAAGGAAACCAGATTTGAATTTTTTACTGGCCAAAATTGTACGTACTACATATTTGGAAGGAGGGTGAATCAAACAAGGAAATAAACAAGGAGGATCTGCATGCAAGAAAATAAGACTTGAATTTTTTATTGTCCTGGCATTGTGATCGTATTTTTTTTTTCGAATATGACCCTTCTCGAGACTTTTTTATGGATCTAGTCCCATAGAGCCTAATTTCAGCGCACGGAGAGCGCTGAATTTTTGTTTTCATTTTTTATCTAAGGAACCAACTGTCTGTGAGTGTTGCTTAATTTTTTTCAATTTTTTCTCGCGGAACCAGCGGCCGGCGAGCACTGTTTAATTTTTATCTTTTTTCCTTGCGGATCCAGCGGTCGACGAGCGCAGTTTATTTTTTCATATTTTTTCGAAATCATCCCTGTGGTCCACAACAGACCTTCCCTCATCTCCAGCATCAACAAGAAAAAGGAAACAAACGTCCTGGAATCAAGGAAAAGGAAACAAACGTCCTGGAAAAGGAAAGGACCATACATTACGTGCTGGAAAAAGGAAACCGGGAGATGGGGCGTGGCCGGGAGAACGAGGTCTGCAATGGCTCCACGGTCGCCATCGGTGGCTTTTGCCGACGAGGCGAGGTTCTTGGTCGGCGACCTCGCATGACCGCAGTGCCTCGCAAATTTATAATTTAATTTTTTGAAAATAATTTTATTAAGTACAAAATAATCAAAAGTTTTTTGAGAATTTTTAACCTAATGTCTCTGTCTTTTCAAAAATCCTTCTATATTTAAAAAATGAAGGCAACTCACTGTAGTTTCTTTTAGTGCCATTGCACTGCAGAAGCTTCTTCTCTTCCTCCTCCACTAAAGCAAGAAAGAAGCTCCAAAGCTCCATCAATCCCGCACCAAATCTCCTCTTTCCATCTATGGTGTTAATTCCCTAAATTTCGTGCTCTATTGCCAAAATTTCCTCCCAATCTGATTTGATCCCAAATTATGGTTTCCATAAATATGCTTGTTTCGGTGCTATAAAAGCCGGCGAGCTCTTCTCCACCCCATCGCATTGCGTAAATCCCCAAGTGCTCCCTCTTGTAAAGATCGCCGGATTTTGGAGGTAACCCAAGCCATCACCGTCTTCTTTCCCGGCGAAATTCACCGCAACTGTGACTCCTCTCCCGCAGGTGTCGGTGCCGGCGATCTCGCCGCACCAATGCCGACCCACTGCGACCGGCCGGCCACCCCTGGCCTTCCCTCCCCCTTGCCCTGGCCAAGCCCAGAGAGCACGTTGTTCTCTCTGTGGATGATGCAAAAAAAATAATCTAAGATCAGAAAATTCTTTTTTCTTTCTCTTTCTTTATTTAAAATCTTTTGAGAGCCCGTTTTCGCCTATTCGACCTCTATTTAGTTCCGTTTTTCTTTCTAAATTCATTTAAAATTCTAAATTTCTCTTTTATTATTAAGTGTTGTATTCATATTTATCTTCTCATTTAATTGATAAGCGGGTGTACTGCCGTCGTAGCGTTAGCACATGCACTATACTAGTTAATAGTAAGTTCACTCGTAGCAACCAAGCTTAAGCCATTCCTAATTTCCTTATCGGCAACTGTGGCTATGTGCAGCTTACCCATGCCTGTTATATCGAGCATCGAATTTAAATGGTTTGCAAACCGCAACTCGATCTACAGATAGATACATCCGATTTGGTAATTGATGGCGAGCGGTCGTTGCCATGTTGAATATTTTGTGTCGTGCGTATACGGCTTTGCATCGTGTGTAGCGTGTAGATTTGGGATCGTCCAATATGCATTAATCAGCTGACTTTCGTTCAACAGAAAAGGTACGGGTTAGTCTATGATTTCAAAACATTAGCATATCAAGATATCCGCTTAGCATTTCAATCTAGAGGTCTGATTTGGCCGGAAATGTGCCGGTCACTAACTGGGTGGAGTCTGCTTGGAGCGACTTCGATCTCATCAAATCTGTTCTAAGTTGTATGTTGAGTTTACAATCAATTGATTGCTTGATTTGCAACTCTATGTATAGCTCATGGAGCCATGCTGATCAGCTTGGCAATTGTTCAGTTTTGGGGCCGACATGCCACGTTCCGGATCACTAGTTTATCCAGGTCAAATCACTAGCGTGCAAATTGGTGGAGTGCAACTAGTTTCTTATCAGCAACTAGTTTGGTTTTTTCGGATCGTTTGTTCGTTGCATACATCTGTCATTGCTTACAGCAGTAAGCATGTACAGCTCTCCCACATTGGTTAGCAACTTAGCATGTACAACTCTCACCAGAAATGCCATAAAATGGAACAGTGGTTGATCACAACTGTACAGACGCATTTCTCTTGTCGGAAAAAATATACTACTCTCTCTCACCGAAAGCAACGACCACGGCTGTTAAGCATTTGATTAATCTGATTTTTTTCGGGTAGTGCACATGCAAATCATGCAATCCCGGGGAGCGATTAGCCACGCGTGCAAGCCAACTTTTCGACTACACCTTCCATTCCGAAGACTCCAGCTGATCGATCTCCGTTTTGGTTGTAGTACTCATGGTGTTTCTTTTTCTTTGTCGGCTAAAGATGTCTCTGGATATCCCCCTTTCCATCAGCATGAGAATCTTTCTCTTTTTCGTACATCTTAAAGAAGCCATTTTTTATTATTTAACTAGCAAGGTATACACTTAGCCAACATCATCCTTAAAACATGTTTAAATGACTTTTGTAATATATATATATATATGATTTTTCTTTTTGAAAGATAGATCAGAACTCCATTTTTTATATTTTAATATTATATATTATAAGAGAAAAAAAACTCACTATATTTCCTTATATTTGTCACCTGTGACCAAACTTTTTGCCTCAAATACTTGTATAGCAAAATAGTAAACATAGTATAATATAACTTTTTTATTTATACCAGTATCATTTTGTTCTTCATTATTGCAATGTTTGTCTATACTATATGCTAATAATATGCATCGCATAGTTTATACCGGTATAGTGGAGTGAACATCCATCAATGAATTACCCTCTCAATCTCTCTATCCCGTAGAGGCCTACCCAATAAAGGATCATAATGTTTTCTTTTTTTTGAGAATCTTCAGCAAATTCTTTTTTTACTTAGCGAATATAAACCACATGTTATGACTTTTATTACATAATAGATTTTGATTCCTAATCTATATATATATAATTCCTTATCTTATTTTATTTTTCTCTCGAATTACTATATTTATGGAATTTTAATACTGAATAAAACCAAAAAATTACTTTTCACTTAGTATGAAATTTAAAAAAATAGCTAATTTCCTTATTTTTATTCTGAATTTGCATATTTTTTTTGGATTGTACTTCTTATAGACTTTTTTTTCTTAGCTTTAGTTTGGAATTTGCACATAAATCTAGTTGCTAATTTTTATTTTGAACATATGTTATTTTTTATTGTACCTCAATGAACTCTTTCTTTTATTCAAAATTTTATTTTTATTTAATTTTAATTATATGTTATTTTTTATTGTACTTGACGTGGACTCTTTCTTTTAATCTAAAATTTATTTTTCTTTTATTTTTAATATTTTTTATTTTATTGTACTTGATATGGACTCTTTATTTTAATATTTTTATTATTATTTTGAATTTTAGTTTTAGGTTAAGATTCATATACAAATCCAACTGCTAATTTTCCTCTAATTTTATTTTTAATTTCTGATATGTAGGGATTTTAATTCAGAGTTTGTATGAAAATAAAATCTCTATTTTTCCTTTTATTTTTCATTCTGAATTTCTATTATTTTTTTGTTATTCTCTATTTAATTTTGAAATTCAATTTTAATTTCGTATATAAATCCAATTGCTAATCTCATCTAATTTTTATTTCAGATTTTGGAATGAAAATAGCATTGCTAATTCCTTTTATTTTTCTTTCTAAATTTATACTAATTTATATTGTTATTTTTATTGAATTTCAAATACAAATTTTAGGATAGAATTCATATACAAATCCAACTACTAGTTTTAATCTAATTTTTATCCCAAATTTCAATATGTATGGGTTTTAATTTGGAGTTCATACAAAAATCAAATGGCCAATTTCCTTTTATTTTTTATTCCGATTTTTTGTTATTTTTTATTGTACTCAGCGTGGACTCTTTCTTTTAATTTAAGATGTTATAACTCGGCCCCACTAGATGGGCGATTATATGTTTTTTAAATAATAGCATTCAGTGGCCGCTATAATTCAACTTAGTTAGGGTTCACTAGATTAACGACCATATATTTTGCTTTTTTTGTGAGAATTTCTAGCATATTCCTAGTTTTTGTTAGAAAAATCCAATGCTTGTTGTAATTAGTGTCCACCAAATTAAGGACTAGATGTTTTGCTTTTTGTGAGAATTTTTAGCCTATTTGTCTTTTTTATTAGCAACTCTCACGAGCTTTTAATATATAATAGATTTGTAAGGATAAAATTTTCGTTCGTCATAAAGTGGGCCACTGATGTGAGTGAACCTACCTTGATGAAATGTTGAAGAGGAGAAGGATAATTCACACTGAAACAGCAGCCCTATACTGTTGATTCAGGATTAGTCTTCCAAAACCTGTGCGACAACTGACGAACCCAATGAGAGCTAGTTAAATTTGTACAGCACCTCTTAAGACAGCAGGCTCGACACAACTAGAATTCCATGGAAATAATGACAAGTTCCCTATTCTCTGTTGAATTATTGAAAAGACAATGGAAATCCCTTTCCTGGCTAGTTAATCGTCCACTAGACTGCATGCAGGTGCAAGCTAGCTCTGTCGGATCAGTTAAGTCGTGTTTCCGTGTGATCTGGGAGACTGACACATGAAACCAATCAATCGACCAATCATGGCACAGTCTTACCAGAAAAGAGATTCAGAAGTTCAGATTCAGAGCACGCCACTACTATTTGTAAACCCGTATGCTAATACTACGCACGAAGTTCGTCGTGGTGACGTCGTCCGATGCAGAAAGAGCGAGCTTAGAAGTAATCAAAAGCAAACAAGAACCTCAAAACGGAGAAGAAACCTACGGCGAACCGGAGGCCAAGCCAGCCGATGCTTTGCGCGGTCATGAACTCATGATCGTTCCATTACGCATATATCTTCTGGTCTTCTCGATCCATCGCTTCGTTACTTCGGTGAAATTACCATCACGACCTGTCGCGGTCAGGCTCCCCAAAAGTCTGAACTGAGCTGCTGCGTCTTGCTGTGCCGTGCGTACGCAGGCGGGATTTGCTGTCGCGGTAGGAGGCGTTCTGGCCTGCGTTGGAGCACACCGATGGTTTTGAATTTTTCAGATTTGTCGTGTGGATAGAGCAGCTCTGCAAGTAAGTTTCCGGACTCCGGTAGCAATAGCTGGTAGTTACTGGTTAGTACTCGATCAGCTAGCCCAGAAAAGTAGGCATCGAGAGTGAGATGGAGAGTTGAGTAAGACAGTGACAGTGGCCGGAGTACAGAACACGCCGTGCCTGAAGTCGGCTTGAGCTGCGGTGACCTGACCTCAGCAAACGACTCTTCTTTTCTTTTCTTTTTTTGAATCAAGCAAACGACTAATGTTCTTTCTGTTCAGTGTTTAGGCTTCCTTGTTAAGGAGACCACGGCAGAGTTACAGGCTTCGTTGTAAATTATATCGCTGAAAGGCAAAAGAAGGGTGCAGTGATTGAAGGAGGACGAAGAAGAAGAAGCAGCTGAGATTATAGATAGAGAATGATATACCAACAAATAAATTTCCTCTCTCTAAATATTTTCTAACAGAAAAAAACGATATGCCAACAAACAAATCCCATCTCCCAAAATTTTCTCTAACAAAAAAGACAAAGAATAGCGAGCAGATCTGGACACGTGGTGAAACCGACGGAATGGAGGCACGACTAGACCGAGCATGGAGACGAAGCTGAGAATATATGCTGCTTCAGTTTGTCAAACAGCATAATAAGAAAGCCACAGCCATCAGTTATAGCTGCTTTACAGCCCAACAAATTAAAAATAGCTACACATCCCAGATTGGGCTTCCTTGGCTAGTTGGCTTACTGAATACTGATCGACTGGACTGACCGTACTCCCCAGTCCCCAGGGGCCCACACATTGCGCAGGTTTCTGGGTGCAAGATCCATTTTTGCGAAGATTGAACGGCTGGTGTAGCGAGAAGAAAGTCTCCTTTCTCTGTCGCTGCCGATCTCGTGGACCCGTCGGTGCACCACCCTGACACTGCAACCCACGTTCGGTCTATATACCTCTGCGCCTTCTGCAGCACGCTCCTCCTCCTCCGCTTCCTTTGTTTCTCCACCGCGCCCCAAGGCCAAGTCCACCTGTGGACGAAGCGAAGCGGCTCCCCAGAGCAGAACAGAACACGCCGCGATCTCAGGCCAAGCTGTTGGAGTTTACGGGCTATGGGCCTAGCCCAAATGAATATTCTTTATAAATTCTAGAAAATCTCAAAGATCTACTCATGCCGGGTGGAACGTAGGAAGTTTAGTAACATATTGCTAATCTAGGTGGAAAAAAATCAACTTATAAAGTGGAGTTAGTTTTTCCTAGTTGAAGCAAGTAAAAGAAGAACACGCGTGCGCTCACACGCTCACCTCACCATTGCCCGTGGCATGCGCATGAATGGTGTTGTGCGAAGCTGCAGCTTCTTTTTGTACCTTATAACCTTGCATGATGATGTGGCATACTTAATTGGAAAAGAGAAGAACATTTGTATTGGAAAAGAGAAGAGCATTTCAAACTGAACGTTTGAATCGTGCTAATTCTACGGGACTTTTATGGCATGTATTAATGCCATTTTAATTTTACTGTGCGGAGTGATTGCCTTCCTTTAGCGGTTGTCTGTGTCTATATGAGGAGACATCCTCCCGATGTGAAAACGATGATAGAAACAACTCTTTTTTCATGGTTCCCTTACGTTGTGTTGTTCGGCTTCTTCATCGCTTCATCGGTGTGCACCGGTGAAAGGAGAGTAGTGTCTCTGGGGTGAGGAGAGTAGTGTCTTTGAAACTATTCCCTCTCTTGATCCTGTACAAGAAAGGGCGAATCAGGGTTTTAGGAATTGCTTCGTGCAACTGCTCGTTGCTTCCTCCATGTCTTCTTCTGCGTCGTCATCTGACTCTCCATCAAACTTCGCCAAAGCATCTCTTTGTAAGTTGTATATGAATCTCTTTTGACCAAATCCTTATTGGAATACCTTGTAGTAGCGATGTTGATTAGGGGCGGGCATTTGGTTAATTCGCTTTTTTCGGTTCAGTTTATTCGGTTAAAAAAATTCGGTTTTTGAGAACTGCAAACCGAACCGAACAAATTCAAAAATCAAACCGAATTAACCGAAAATATTCGGTTCGGTTAATTCGGTTAACCAAGATATCGACAGCGGCATTATGTAAGAAATCATTCCATAGTATGAACTTAAGCACTTCTAGAAATAGTTTGGAATCCTTGCACAAGAAAATTGTATGCAACTGATTACATAAAAAAAGACCATCTTCAATAGAATATAGAGTTTATATAGTATTATGAACAGAATACGGCTAGATCTTCAAATCAACTTCACTTCCCAATACAGCCGGATCTTCAAATCACCTTCACTTTTGTGCCAATGGTCATGACATCCTTGCGAGTGCCAATGGCATGACTTCGGTGAATGGCGTCGGCATGGGGCTTGGCATCAGCGACGTCGGGTGCTGCCGGAACCACGGAATAGATGGCCACACTTCGGCAGACGGCAGCATCCAGAGCACGTCGTCTTGAGCGTGGTTTCGTCGATGCCGAACTCGACGTTGTACCAGTCGCCGATGTGGACAGATACGCCATCGGCTGGGGCGAGCACGAGCCACCAGAGCTCATCCGGACGTGGTTCTTTGTTTCTTGGTAACTTGTAACTACTAAACTCAACCTCAAGACTTGGAGCTCATTTGGACGTGGAGTTTATCCTGGATGGAGCGGACAGCCGCGGTTCGCTGGAATGAACGGGCGGGATGGGATGAATGTGTGCTTGTCTCAGCCGATCGAAAGGGTAGGGCCGCGCAGTGTGGGAGCAGCACGGATCGAGGCACGCGATTGCTGTGCTACAATTGGCTGACTGACGGAGGACGCGGATCGTCGACCCAGTCACATGACTCACGCAGAGCGGTCACCACTTCTTGGTTTCTGGACCGAAAGGCGAAGGCTTCAAGGCAGCACACGCAACATGATGCAATGCTTTGGGAGTCTCGAGTCTCGTTTGAAGCCTGTTCGGTGCTCGGTAATTTCAGTTTCTCGAAGCAAATAACCGAACCATTCATCGAACATCGAACAATATCAAAATAAAAACCAAAAACCGAAAAATCGATTTTTTTGGTTTATTCAGTTCGGTTCGGTTTTTCGGTTTCGGTTTAAAAATGCCCACCCCAAATGTTGATTTAGGAGTATTCCTATTCGTGATATCTTTCAGTTAGCACATATATGAGATAGGTATATTTATTTTCATGATCATGCTACAATCTGCAATTTATAATACTACTAATATATATGTTGCGATTACAATGATCTCTATTATAGGAATTAAAATAATCACAAAAGTACGCATAAATCTAACAATCCAAAGACCTGATAGGCACTTTGTGATGTCTAGTTTTACCGAGACTATGAAATTGGAGAAGTTCACGTCGCTATTAATGTGTGGTTGTAAGTTCAAGCTCCTATTTGGTTTTGGTGATTGATTTTGGATTAATGTTTAATCACTATTTAATGACAAATCTAATCATTGTGAGACTAACTCTTTTATTGAGATTTATTTCTATTAGTCTCATTTGGATGAAAAATGGAAACCCTAAAGGTATGCATCGTTACAACTCTATTATTTCTACAACATACTTTGGATTCAAGTTAGAAGGTGAACTCCACCATAGTTTAAACCTCAAGATGTGCATTTTGTGTCCAATTCCATATATACATGAATGCACATATTTAGGGGGAGTTCAGACTTTACCTTGATGTTTCATAAGTATTGATCCCTTTCATATTGCCAAATAAATTAAAGATCATTACTTAGAAACAAATCCTTGAGTATATAAAAACTTGTGTAGTTGTAGAGTACTCACAGAAGAATAGAATAAACTCCAAAGCATTTTAAATTTAATATGTGCATATTGATTCAAAGTTTAATTATTTATATGCACACATTTAATAGAGCTTACTCTATGTTTGATGGTCTTAATAGTATTGATCCATTTCTGCCACTCCATATAATTTGGATCATTACTTGGAAACCATCAAAATGAGTATATAAAATTTGTGTAGTTAATATATACTCATGACAATTTAAATACAATTTAAATTGTGTTCAGTTGTCGTCTAATCATAATGCTCTCCATCATGTGTTGATGGTGTTCTTTATTGATTAAAAGACAAACAAAAAGTCTTTAGTATATGAAGCATTAGTTACACCAATATACTCAAGACAAATCAATATTTTCATTCAAATTGATTTGGTTGTGGTCAATCATCAAAGGAGTAGATCGAAGGATCTTGGAGCATCCATTATGTGTTAATGGAGTGCATTGATGATTGGTACAACCATATTTATTAGAGTAACCTTTTCTATGAGTTGTGAAAGTAGGTTGAGTCCAACAGTGATGAAGATTTGGATGGCATCATGTGTTGATAGCCATCAAGTAAAAAATCAAGAAGATAGGTGCCATTATATGTTGATGGGAATCAATGAGAGATCCCAAAGAGAAGAGCAACGGAGCTCATCATGTGTTGATGAACGAGACGAGATCTCGACTTAGAGAGAAGATAATGGGAATAATAAAATCTCCAAGTAGATGTGCTAGATGGCAAAGGTATAACTATATAGGCTAAGAATGAATTCCTAGTCTTTTATCGGTCTCGGTGTTTGGATGGGAGACCGGGTTGCTAGTTAGGTTGTCATACTATTAAAAGGGGTTGAGTAATTTAGCTTGAGCTTCATCAGGTGTTGATGAACTCATTGCATGTGTTGCAAATAAGGGAAGCTCATGATTGCTTCTCAATTGATTTGGATTTTGCATGGAGCTATTGATTTGCATGTGTTGCAAAAGGAGATAGCTTATGCATTCGGTTTAACGGTTGTTCTTTGCATAGAGCTAAGTGTTTGCATGTGTTGCAAATAGTGACATCTCATGCATTAGTTTTCTTAGCTTGTGACTTGTAGGGTTTTCAAATGTGTTTTGCAAATTGCTAGAGATCATGTGTTGATCATCACAAGGCTAGCAAGTTTATTGCTTGGTGTTTGCAAAATGAGTTTTGAAAAATATTGATGTTTATGCTTCTTATCTTGGAGCATGAGATAAGCATTTCAAATGTATTTTTCAAAGTGTTGTGATCATGTGTTGATCATCTCATAGCTCAAGATTTGATTTTAATTGAATGGATTTGTTATTTGCAAATGCGTTTTGCAAATAATCTGAAAGTTTATGGGATTGGTTATAGAGTATGTATTGTCATTTACAAATGTGTTTTACAAAGTGTTATTATCATGTGTTGATCATTACATGACTCAAGGGTTGATCTTGTAGGCTCTTGGTTTATTATTCGCAAATACGTTTTGCAAATAAGTTAAGCTTAATGTAATTCTTGGAGCATGTGTTGAGGATTTGCAAATTGGTGTGATCATGTATTGACCACCACATGGCTCAGAGAATTAACCTTTATTGGTTCTTGATTTAAAAAGGATTGACTTCTGTGTGAAAGCATGTTTTCTCTAAAAAAATCGACCCTACCGCAGTGTTGGGACCGACATCTTCTTGCAGGTCCGGCAATCTGCATTGGTGAGTGCGATCTTGCCAGAGGTCGTGATACCACTAGGGATGGCAACAGGGAAAATCCCCCCGGGGAGCACCCTCCCATCCCCGATCCCCGATAAGCAAAATTTCCCCATTCCCATCCCCGACGGGTTTGCGGGGCCCCGACGGGGACTAATCCCCGAAAATGCTATATAAAAGATCACATGCTACATGAATAAATCACTAGATTAATAGTGCATGTGTGATTAAGTGTGAGTGAATCATGAGAGTAATTCATATTTAGCATGTTTATTAATAATGACCTCACATATATTCTTCTTTTGAGAATAATCATTTGCTTCCACCTAGTAGTGATAACGCGGGGACAGGGACGGGGATCGGGGACGGGGAATGGTGGAACGTCCCCATCCCCGCGATCCCCGACTGGGGCAACATTTTCCCCGATAAACCCCCCGCGGGGCGAGATTTCCCCCGTCCCCGTCCCCTAATAGAGGAATTCCCCGCGGGGAAACGGGGAACGGGGCCCCATTGCCATCCCTAAGTACCACCCCCTGAGAGAGGTAGTTATTTTCCAGAAGTGTGGATTTTGCATGTGTTGCAAATTCGGCACTACCGGGGTTTTAGGGTAGTACTGTCGGTGGTCGATAGTACCGACGCCTAGTAGCCGGTAGTCATTTTTCAAAAAAGGATTTCTCAGTGCTTTTCTGAGGTCGGCACTACTGAGCCCTAGGGTCGGTACTACCACTCGGCCGGTAATACTACTCCTACATGGGTGATAGTACCAGGTTTACTGTGTAATGGCTAATTTCGGTGCTAAATCCAACCGTTGGACTGGAGGCCGATATTACCGGCCCTACATGGGTGGTAGTGTTGGTTTTGCTGAGTTTTGCCCAATTTACCATCCAATGGCTAGTTTTCTTTTGGCCTTGGGACTGGCATTTGTGCTGGTTGTGGTTTTGCTGTGTTTATTGAGCATTTTGGAGGAGTTATGCATGTGTTGCACTCTCTTATTTGGTTCTTGAGCTAAGAGCAATTCTAATTTGCATGTGTTGCAATTAGAAGTGGGTTGAGCGCTCCTTGCGCGTGTGTTGCACTTGGAGGAGAGCCTTGTGCATGTGTTGCACTTGGTGGTCACCATTGTGCATATGTTGCACTTGGTGAGGTTAAGCCAAGAGGCTTGACCTATTACTCTTGATGTTTACCGACACCTGGATGGCGTAGTGGCGTCGTGCGCTATGACCTTCTCAAAGGAGACTGTGAGAAGGCCCGGCAAGTTTTTGAAGGTTGGAGCTCACCTACCCGAAGGGGGAAAGAGCTACCCATAGTGGATTTGAGGTGGGTGCTCAATTCGTGAAGCCGGTCTAATATGTTTGGGCTAACCTCAACTTGAACTAGGGGAGACCGGCAAGTCTCCGAACACCACGATAAAAAGTATCGTGTCTCATTGTGGTTTGCTTTTTTGTACTCATTTACATTCAAGCAATTTATATTCATATAACTAAATTGATTGATTGCTTGTTTTTTAGGATTGCAAATCATAGTTAGAGACTTAGTTTATTAGTGCACTCAGTGAGTCTAGTTGATTTAGGTTTTAATTGTCAAAACCTTAGAATTACGCTTCCGTATATTATTTAGGTTTTGACATAGGCGTTGATTCGTTAGTCATAAAGCGAAGAATTTTTAAAACCGCCTATTCACCCCCTCTAGTCGGCATCCTCGACCTTACAGTGGTGGGTCGTGTTACCTAGTCCTGAGGAGGGACCTCTTACTATTGAAAAACAGAAAGAGTTCAACACAACTGTGACAATTTTTATCGGCTGCATTCTAAGCGTGTTGTCTTACCAATTGTGTGATGTGTATATGCACATCAAAAATGCTGTAGAAATTGTAGGAGGCAGTCGAACATAAGCTCGCTGCCTCAGATGTTGGACTTGAGTTGTACATCATAGAGCAATATCATAACTACAAAATAGTCGATGACCATTATGTAGTCGAGCAAGCTCATGAACTACAACTCATTGTGAGGGATCTAGCGCATCTTGGTTGTCAGTTGTCTGACAAATTTGTGGCAGGTGGCATCATTTTCAAATACATCCATCTTAAAGAAATTTTACCACGTCTCTGAAACACAAGAGGCAAAATATTTTTGTTGAGAATTTGGTTGCTAGTCTTGATGTCGAGGAGAAGGCTCATGCAAAGGATGTGACACATAAGATGCAAGAGGGACAGTCCAACGCTAATGTTATGCAACATGCTGGAAAGAACAAAAGGAAAGGTAAGGTTGCTTCGACCAGCAACTTCAAAAGGACTAACAACTACAAGAAGAAATTAAACATGAAGAATGTCGCCTGCTTTGTTTATGGCAAGAGCGCCCATTGGGCCAAGAAATTTCACAAATGGGTAGGTAGATAGAATCAGCCAGAGCAGAAGAATTCTGCCAATGTGACTATTGGCGATGCCAGGGCATCTGGGTATGGCAATTTACCTACTGTCTTTTTGGCATGTCAATCTACTTTTTGGTGGGTTGACATAGGGGCTAATATTCATGTGTGTGCTGATGCATGTCTATTTTCTTCTTATCAAGTCCCACAGGGTTCTTTCATCCTGATGGGGAATGGGTCACATGCTTCTGTTCTTAGTGTTGGTACGGTAAATCTAAAGTTCACTTCGGGAAAGATCGTGTGCTTGAAGAGTATGCAGCATGCCCCCACAATAAATAAGAACCTAGTCGGTGGTTCCCTTCTATGTTGAGATGGGTTCACAGTGGTCTTCGAGTCAAATAAAGTAGTCGTGTCTAAGTGTTGACTCTTTATTGGAAAAGGCTATGAATGCAAAGGATTGTTCCACTTTTCCCTTTCAGATTTTTGTAATAAGGTTGTAAACCAAATTTGTGACTCAAATAATGGAGGTGAGGCCAGTGTGTGGCTCTCATGTTTAGGTCATATTATTTTTTGTTTTATGTCTCGACTATCTAGTTTAAGTTTAATTCCTAATTTTTCTATTGTCAAATGTTCAAAATGCCAAATATGTGTGTAAACAAAGCAATCACTAAAACCTCACTAGGCGTTTGAGGAAAGAAACTTGACACTTTTAGAACTCATATATATATATATATATATGTATATATATATATATGTGTATATATATATATGTGTATATATATATATATGTATATATATATGTGTGTGTATATATATATATATATATATATATGTGTGTGTGTGTGTGTGTGTGTGTGTGAAATAAATGGTGTTTTGACAAAAGGAGGGAAAAAGTATATGATCACTTTGATTGATGATGCTACTAGATTTTGCTATGCGTACTTGCTTAAAACCAAAGACAAGGCTTTAGACTACTTTAAAACTTATAAGGCTGAAATTGAAAATCAACTAGAAAGAAAGATTAAAAGAGTTAGATCTGATCATGGTGGAGAGTATTTCTCAAATGAGTTCTCCCAATTGTATGTTGAGAATGGAATTATCTATGAAATATCACCTCCCTATTCACCCCAATCCAATAGGTATGTCAAAAGGAAGAACCACACCTTAACCGATTTGGTTAACGCCATGTTGGATACTGCCACTATATCTAGGGCATGGTGAGGGAAGGCTGTCTTGACCATGTGCCATGTCCTAAATATAGTTCCCACTAAGAATAGTGAGATTACTCCGTTCAAAGGATAGGGAGAAAATCATCACTTTCTTATCTGCGCATTTGGGGGTGCTTGGCAAAAATCAATATACCGATAATCAAAAAGTGCAAACTGGGTCTTAAAATTATGGACTGTGTCTTTCTTGGCTATGCACATCATAGTACGGCCTATATATTTTCAATAGTCAAATCTGAGATACCCGATATGATTATTTATACAACATTGGAGTCTCAAGATGCTACACTCTTTGAAAATATATTTTCAATGAAGGATGCACGCAGCACTTCTAGTCAAACAATTGTAGTAACTCTTGAACTTATCATTCTAAATGATAATATTGAACAAACATATGAAGAGAATAACAGTTAAATAGCTCCTCGAATGAGCAAGAGACAAAAGATAACAAAGTCTTTTGGTGATGATTTTACTGTGTACCTTGTCGATGATATACCAAGTCCATTCCAGAGGCATATGTATCCTCTGATGCAGAGTACGGGAAGGAAGCAATATGTACCGAAATGGATTCTATTATGGCTAACAGAACTTAGGAAATCACATATAGTCCACTTGGCTGTAAGCCAGTTGGATGTAAGTGGGTGTTCAAGAAGAAACTTAGGTCTGATAAAACTATTAAAGAGTACAAGACTAGACTTGTAGCAAAGGGTTATATCCAAAAGGAGGGAAGGGACTTCTTTGATACTTACTCACCTATTGCCAGGTTAACCACCATCCAAATACTTCTATTTCTGGCTGCCTCACATAGTCTTATCGTCCATCAAATTAATGTAAAGATAGCTTTCCTTAATGAATAGCTAGATGAGGAAATCTACATGGATCAGCTTGTTGGGTTTGTGATACCCAGACAAGGGAGCAAGGTGTGCAAGTTACTAAAGTCCTTGTATGGCCTCAAACAAATGCCTAAGCAGTGGCTTGAGAAGCTCGATAGAAATTTGACATAAGCCTATTTTTCTGTAAATGAACCCGGCAAATGTGTGTACTATCGCTATGGTGGGGGGTAAAGGAGTAATTCTATGTTTTTATGTCGATGAAATACTAATCTTTGGGGCTAATATTAATGTGATAAATAATGTTAAGTCATTTTTATGCCAAAGTTTTAACATGAAGGATCTTGGATAAGTTAATGTTATTCTAAACATTAAGCTAATCAAAAGCGAGAATTGGATCACTCTTTTACAATCCCATTATGTGGAAAAGGTCTTGAGTCGTTTTGCTATTTGGATAGCAAGCATTCTCCAACACCTATGATCCTAGTCTAATACTTTGAAAGAACCACAGAATGGTAAAGGATCAATTGAGATACCCCTATATTATTGGTTCACTCATGTACTTGGCTAGTGCTACCTGACTTGACATCTCTTTTTCAATAAGCAAATTGAGCTGGTTCACTGCTAATCTGGGAGATGACCATTAGCACATAATTGAGTACGTAATATGCCATTTGAATGGTACAAAAAGTTACGAAATTCGCTATAATAGGTACCTTGATGTACTTGAGGGATAGAGTGATTCAAATTGGATTTCTGATGCTAATTAGATAAAGGCTATGAGTGGATATGTATTCACTCTAGGCAGTGCTACTGTCTCATGGAGATCTTGAAAATAGACAATTTTGACGAGCTCAACCATGGAGGCAGAACTCACAACGCAAGACACGGCCACTACTGAGGCAGAGTGGTTGTGAGAACTCTTGATGGATTTAACAGTTGTTGAAAAACCAATTCCAGCTATCCTTATGTACTATGATAACCAAATAGTTATCATAAAAATTGACAAGTACAAAGGATAATATGAAATCCTCGAGACATGTGAGAAGACAATTGAAGTCTTTTAGAAATTTGAGAAGCTCCAAAGTGATAGCTGTGGATTATATCTAAACAGCTAAAAATCTGATAGACCCTTTTACAAAGGGACTATCACGAAATGTGATTGAAGGTGCATCGAAGGAGATGGAAATGAGACCCACGTGAGTTACACACGGTGGTAACACAAACCTATGTAATTGGAGATCCCGTGAAATAGGCCTTAAGAAAAACAAACTATTTAGGTAATTGGAGAGTACATTCTTATTTTATATCCCACTCCGTTGGAGATGTAATACTCTCATTACCATAAGGTGGGATGACTTTGTCTTAATGTGTTCAGAGGCTTAACAGCGAGATATCGTCATATAGGTTATTCTTGTAAGAACACACCTATGTGAGCTGAATGTTGGTCACCATCCATGAGATATGGGAACTATCTAAGAAGCTCATGAATATATATATATATATATATATATATATATATATATATATATATATATATATATATATATATATATATATATATATATATATATATATATATATGAGTATGATCTATATGCTCTAATCGAGAGGCAGTCCATCGGCAACCAAGTATCAGTTTAAGCCACAAGTGAAACTTACCTACGCAAAACTGCCAATTCAAGGCGTAGTCTATTGTGTAGTTGTAGATGAATGTAGCTTTTGGTTCTAAGTGGATGTTCAACCCTAACAGGTCTCTACTGAAAAAACTGATATATTAACAATGTTCTAGAACAGAAAACTTATTGTTGTGATGCCTCTGGGATATGGTGGGGGTTGTTGGAGTTTATGGGCTATGAGCTTGGCCCAAATTAATATTCTTTATAAATCCTAGAAAATCCCAAAGGCCCACTCATGTATGGTGAAATATGGGAAGTTTAGTACCATATTGCTAGTCTAGGTGAGAGAAAATTGTTGGAAATATACCCTAGAGGCAATCATAGAGATGATTATATTTCCATAAATGTTCATAAACTATAAGATTGTTCTTTGAATAACATCATAGATATTGATTAACAAGTACGTAACTTGTTTGTGAAACTATGTGTTCTTCTTTATGATGTTCATTCTAAAAGGGGTCCCTAGTCGATAATCATATGAGGACACATATGAGTAGACTAGCATATGTATTGGTCGATGACCATGTTTCACGAGTCATATATATAGAGATATTAAACCAATAATATGGACACATGTTAGAGAACATGGTGTTGGACATCGACCCACTATGAGACACTGCGAGAACATTGTATTCTTTCATGTCATCAGTTGGTCTCATATATGATGTGTATGCTATATCCTTCGACTTGAGATTGTCGCATGTTCTCAAGGTGCATAATGGCTTACATAGGGGTCGTCAAATGCTACACTGTAACTGGGTAGTTATAAAGATGGCTTTCAGGTTTGTCATGAAACATGTTGCGAGGCGTGATCGATCAAAATAGGATTTGCCCCTCCATACAACAGGAGAGATATATCTAGGCCTCTCGAGTGGACGGATTCCAGAAATGCATGGCCATGCTACTCGAGTAAAGTGTTACTCGAGTCATCGAGTCAAATAGTTAACTCGATGTATTCGGGAATCCGAGTCACGGCATCGAGGAAGAGTGGCCGAGCCATCCAAATAAGCATGACAATAACTCACCTTGGGTTTGACCAATATCGTGAGGTAAAAAGGAAATGCATATAGGAAATTGTTGAGGTTCGTCCGATCTTTACATGTTCTCGGGAGTCGATAAGTCCTGCTAGGGGCCGCTATCGACTATTGGTCGAATGCTCGATGGTCGAGTAGGTGTACCCGATGGTCGAGTAGGAGTACTCAATGATCGATAGGGGTACTCCAGCCATGTCCGAGTGCATGTGAATCTATAGGATCACACACTTAAGAGGCTGTAACCAATTCGGATAGGGACTCGAGTTGTAATGGGCTTAGAGTTCCTAATGGGCTTCAAGGGTTGAAACCCGTTATGGGATGTCTATATAAAGGGAGAAGGTGCTGGCTTTGCAATAGAGGATATATAGGAATTTGGAATTCTTGGAACCCTAGCCGCCACCCCTCCTTCACCTAGAACCACACAGTCGACGCTAGCACTCCGACGTGTGGTGTTCCTGCCCTGTACGTGTGGATACCTTGGAGGCGTTGGTACGAAGCTTCAATGCTGAGACGATCCGCAACCTAAGGCGCTCACAAGAAGCTGTTGGAGGAGGAGCAAGGCTAGTATGACTACATCTGCACCACCGTGCTACATCGACTCTACTTCCGCTACGGGTCTGCGCGTCTAGTGGTAATTCTGTGATCTATAACTTGCAGTGATTCCTTGGTTACGCAGTAGAAATTTTTTGTTTTTCGCTAGAGTAGCCTACCCGTTCCCCAGTAGAAATCAACTTATAAGGCTGAGTTGGTTTTGCCTAGTTGAAGTAAGCAAAAGAAGAACATGCGCATGCTTGCTCGCTCACCTCGTCATCGCCCGTTCGCATGCGGCATGCACGTGAATGGTACGACGATTTCAGTGGGTGGGCATGCACGTGAATGGTACGATGATTTCGAGTTCGATTGTGTGCGATGTTGTAGCTTCTTTTTACACATCATAACCCTGTATGATGGCGTGGCATATTTACATGCAATAAATTGAAAAGGAGAAGAACGTTTCAAACCGAATGTTTGAATTGCACTAATTTCACAGGGCTTTTATGGCACGCATTAATGTCATGCCCAATTTTGCTATGCAGAGTGATTGCCTTCCTTTAGCAGCCGTCCATGTCTATACGAGGAGATGTCCTCTCGATACAAAAACTATGACAGAAGCTACTCTTTCTTCTTGGTCCCTTACATTGTGTTGTCCAGCTTCACCATTCCTTCGTCGGTGTGCACTAGTGTGGGGAGAGCAGTATCTCTGAAATCATTCACTCTCTTGATCCTACACAGGATGGACGAATCAAATTTTTGGAAAGTGCTTCATGTGATTGCTCACTGTTTCCTCTATATCTTCTTTTGCGGCGCCATCTGACGCTGTCCATCAAACTTCATCAGAGCGTCTCTCTATAAGTTATATCTAAATCTATTTTGATCAAATTTTTGTAGGAATACCTTGTAGTAACGATGTTGATTACATGTGATAGTAGTATTGTTATTCTTGATATATTTCAGTTAGTATATATATATGTGTGTGTGTGTGTATGTACGGTAGCGCTATTCTACTCCTAAGTGTAGAATACCTATTTTGCGCTCCCGTTGGAGAAGTGCATGCAAAGCACATCATACTAATTGCTAGCAATTCGGTAGTAAATCACGAATACATTTTACTATAGAACAACAGATGCAATTACTACATCAGTTATTTGTTAATGTGATGGTCAACCCAACTAGTTAATGGTTATTGTAGTTTGTATATGAATCTGTCTCTTCTTTATTTTAGCCATATCTTTTTATTAGTAGCTGGATTTGCAAATGATTTTTACTAATAGCTTACTGACGACGAGAGGAATAAAATGATATAAATCTCGGTATTAAACAGTAATTTTGCTGACTGGTAAAAGAAATTACTATTTTTATATAACATAAAATTACTACATCTCCAAGTAGAAATTACTATCATACAGTGTAATTGGAAATCCTACACACATCAATCATTTGGCAGTAAAAGTCCATGAAAACTATATGTACAAGTTTCGGAAAATTCTCAAAAAATCACCATACACAGGGGATGTGAGCTTCTACAACCCTGTTAAATTTGAATACCAAACTCACTCACATTTGAAAGAAATGAAAAGGACAAATTTACTATTCATCATTGATTAGCACTTGTCAATTTCATATCTTTCAAATCAGATTGATTTTGGTTTTCAAATTTTACAGGGATATAGAATCTCACCTCCCCTACTTATAGAAATTTTTTGAGAAGTTTTGAAAACTTGTACATGTGATTTTCATAAATTTTACACGATAATAGTGTTTTACACAAGATATGTTGCCTTTTACTATCCAGAAAATAATATGTTACTAGCTATTACACAAGATGTTACTAAACCGAAATGAAGTGAACTATCAGAACAAGAATTTAGCTCTATTTGTCAGTCCTATAGTAAAATATTATAGGGACGACCATAAACGTTGTTTTAATAGATGATTAAATCAATTGAGAACTGTTCGTAGAAATGTTAAGCATCTGTTTAGTAGAAAAATTCTACACAGATAAGTCATTTGGTAGTACACCACCTTTATCGTGTAATGTTTGTGAAAACCATACGTACAACTTCTAAACAATTCTCAAAAAATTACCATACGTAGGGATGTGAGTTTCAACAACCCTATAAAATTTAAAGACTAAACTCACTTGTATTTGAAGGATATGAAAAGGACAAATTTACTATTCATCACTGATTAGCGCTTGTCAATTTCATATCTTTCAAATGAAATTGATTTTGGTCTTTAAATTTTACAGGGATGTAGAATCTCACTTTCCCTACTTATGGCAATTTTTTGAGAATTTTTGAATACTTGTATGTATGATTTTACATGATAGAAATAGTTTACATAGTATATGTTGTTTTTTACTATCAAGAAAATAACATATTACTCACTATTACAAGATGTTACAATATCCTGTGTAAATCAGCCTTATCATATAAAATATATGAAAACTATATGTACAAGTTTTTTAAAATTCTCAAAAATTACCATACCTATTGGAGGTGAGCTTCTACAACTCTATAAAATTTGAAGACCAAACTCAATCGCATTTTAAAGATACGAAATTGACAAAGCGCTAAACAGTGCAAAATCACTATTGAGCCAAATTTGTATTTTTCATATCTTTGAGGTGATAATTATTTTGGTCTTTCAATTTTATAGGTTTGTATAATCTCACCTCCCCTACTTATGGTAAATTTTTGAGAATTTTTAAAAAAAATTACGTGTGGTTTTCATAAAAAAATAATTTTATTTTATTTGTTGGCCCTTTATTAAAATGATTGAAAAAATCTCAAAACATTACCATATGTAGGGGAGGTGAGATTATACAAACTTATAAAATTTTAAGGCCAAAATCAATCTCAGCTCAAAGATATGAAAAAGACAAATTTAGCTCAATAGTGATTTTGCACTATTTAGCACTTTATCAATTTCATATCTTTCAAATGCCATTGAGTTTGGTCTTAAATTTTTTACAAGATTGTATAAACTCACATATCCTATGTATGGTAACTTTTTGAGAATTTTTTTAAAACTTGTACATGTGGTCTTCATGTATTTTACACAATAAGGCTATTTTACACTGGATATAGTAACATCTTGTGTAATAGAGAATAATATATTATTTTCTGGATAATAAAAATCAACATATCCTATGTGAACTATAAAATCAGTAACATCTTGTGTAATAGTGAGTAATATGTTATTTTCAGGATAGTAAAAGTCAACATATCCTGTGTGAACTATAAAATCTATGAAAATTAGATGTACATGTTTTCAAAAATTCTAAAAAAATACCATACATAGGGGAGGTGATATTGTACAACTGTGAAAAATTTGAAGAGAAAAATCATCCTCATTTGAAAGTTATGGCTAAATTAAAAAAAGATTCATATACAAACTGGAAGTAGCATTTATTAGTCATTTACTAGTTAGATTGCCACCGATTGTTCGATTGCGCGAGTGGCTCAGTCGATCTGCGTTAAATGGTTGGGGAACAGTATAGGCTATTGTAGACACTGCTATAGAATAACATCTACATACATACATACATACATACATACATACATACATACATACATACATACATACATACATACACACATATACACACATATACATATATATATACATATACACATATACATACATATATACATACATACACATGTATACATATATACATACATATATATGTACATATATATACATACATATATACATATACATATATATATAGGAAACATTTTCCGTACTCTCAGGAGTACATACTCTCACTTCTAATATACCACTTAAACGAACTTGTTATACTCTTTTATCACTTTCAGTATAATTCAATAGTAATTTTAAGATACTCCAATGTGATTTGGTTGAAAAAATTTCATTGAAACCCTTTATTTTTTGTTATATATCCTTTTCATATAAAAAATGAGTATGTACAAAAATTATGTTATAAACAGTGGACTTTAATGAATTTTTTCATGGAAGTCAGTTTGAAGTATCTTATAATCAATATTATTGATAATAACATCATTTAAATGGTATATTGAAGGTGGGAGTACATACTCCCAGGCAAGGTTCAAAATCTCGTCGAAATTTCACGAGATCTCAGTTTCCGGACATGGACGAGATTTGAAATGACGGTCGAACTAAAAAAACTCAAAAAATTTAAATTGCTACGGTAATCTCGGAAAATCTCGACGAGATCTCGCGATTTTTGACCAGAATTTGATGTTTGACCACCAGATTTGACCGAAAATTGATCAATAACCCTTAAGAAAGTCATCTTCAACGAAAATTTGTTGAAAAATTGAATTTTTGAGACATTTTTAAAAAACTTCAGAAATACTGTTAGATTTTTATAAAATTGTAAGTGATTTATAGTGATCTAAAAAATTTATGGTACCATTCTAAGAAGTGTAGGATCATACATAACAATTTTCAAAATAATTGAACTTCATTTGTTATCTTTAAAAAATCAAAAACAGAATGAACATAATTGAGACAGTAACATTGTCAGAATGTTATAAATTTTCTCATGTGTGGTCATGATCTAAAATTTTTATGAGAGCTTAATAATTAAATAAGTACCATTATATAAATTTTAAAAAAAAATCAACTTTTTTTGTTTGCTCAATCAAATCTATGTATGTATTGAACTTCATTTGTTATATTTCAAAAATCAAAAACAGAAAGAACATAAATGGTACACTGTACTTGTAAGAATTTTATAAATTCACTGGAGTGTGATCATGATTCAAAAATTTTATGAGATCTTAAAAATTTCCATATAACCCATATGAAAAATTTTAAAAAAATTTAAACATTTTTTGGTTGCTAAAGCAAATCTATGTAATGATCATAAGGCTTTTACGAGGATGTAGCACTCTCAGAATTTCTGGAACTTCTTGAAGCTTGATAATTATATTAAAATATTATAGAAACATTTTTAATAAATCAGGACCATCCACAAAAAATTTTAAACTTTTCTAACATGGTTTGTACCATTTTTCATATGGTTGAATTTTGACGGTAAAGCTTTTATCAGCATAGTAGCACTGTACAAATTTTTTAAAATTCATGAAGCTTGATTATCATTTAAAATTTTATGAGAAAATAATTAATGCATCAAAACCATGAAAAAAAAATTAAAAATTTTATAACATGGTTTGGTTCATTTTTCATTCGGTTCAAACTTGCCCGTCAGCGTTTTATCAGGACAGTAGCAATGTTTGAATTTTTAAGAATTCCTAAAATATGATAATCATGTGAAATTTTTATGGAAATATAAATGATATGTAATAAACCTACAAAAACAATTTCAAAATTTTTTAACATTGTTTGTTCTATTTTTATTTCGGTGCAATTTTGCCAAGCTCTCGGCAAAACCGGCAGAAATTTTGGTTTTCTCAGTGGAAAAAAATCCGGATTTGAATTTTTGTTTTTGTATTTCATCTGAGATTTGTCCAAAATTTCTAAATCTTGCCAAGATTTCATTCTCTATTCATGGACGAGATTTGGAGCAAAACGAGATTTTGAACCCTGCTCCCAGGAGTATAAAACCATTTATATATAATATCCAGTGAAAATCGTCTTTACCATGAAAACTCTGTGAAACCCACATTTAAAAGTTTTAAAAAATTATCAAAAAATTACCATATGTAGTAAAGGTGAGCTTCTACCATCATATAAAATTTGAAGACCAAACTCAATCTCATTTGAAATATATGAAAAAGACAAATTCAACCTAAATAGTGATTTTTCATTGTTTAGTTCTATTCATCCCGCTGTTTGTTTTTTATATATTTGAATGATATTGAGTTTGTTTTTGAAATTTTACAAGATTATAGAATATCATCTCCCCTACATATGTAATTTTTGGGAATTTTTCAAAACTTGTACATGTGCGTTTCACAAAGTTTTCATGGTGAGACTGAGAACCCTCTTTACCATGAAAACTCTGTGAAACTCATGTGTACAAGCTTTGAAAAATTATCAAAAACTTACCATATGTAGTTAAGGTGAGCTTCTACCATCCTATAAAATTTGAAGACCATCACATTTGAAATATATGAAAAAGACAATTTCAGCCTAAATAGTGATTTTCACTTTTTAGTACTACTCATCTCGTAGTTTGTTTTTTTATATCTTTCAAATGCAATTGAGTTTAGTCTTCAAATTATACAGGATTATAGAAGCTCACCTTCCCTATGTATGGTAATTTTTTGGGTATGTTTTAAAACTTTTACATATGAGTTTCACAGAGTTTTCACGGTAAGACGGGTTTTCACTGGATATGTTGCCTATATATAATATAGATATATTTGTTTTTATAATTATACTATAATTTATAGTTTATAATATACCTATGTATATATAAGTTACGATTACGATGATCACTATTAAGGAATTAAAATAGGGGCCATTAAAATAATGACAAAAGTGCGCATGTATCATAGGTTCATAGGTATGGCTCCCGTCTCCATCTCCGACCCGTCCCCTGCATGCCGCCGGATCTCCCTATGTTCCCGCTCGCTTCGCGTGTGTCAGACCCCAGGATAATCCGAATGGAAAACCCGAATCGCAGGGGAAATCAACGACCAAACTACTCAAAAATAAGCAAAATGGATCAATATTGGATGCGGAAACAAAAGGGGAAAGCAAGAATAGAGATTGCATTAGTGTTTTTCCATATCCCAATCCATAACAAACTCAGAGATTTTATACTCTGTTCTTTCACCCAGGATAAAAGACAAAAGGGTAACTTGAATAGTAAACCGACAAAATCACATTAAGGTGAATAGTAACTACTAGAATCAATTATAGCCTTAAGATCTATTGAATCATCTCTTTGTTCTGCGAACCCTTGGATCATCATAAAGTCTTCTATCCATACGAATGAACTAATGAAAAGGTATCTTCTGATCTGAACCGTCCAATGACCGAAAGAAATACTCCAGCTGGATTTCGGATTCAATTCCCCTCCTTCCTGACAATACTCCCTCCTTGAGATCCTTGTCCTCAAGGATCAAAGTGTGGGAAAACCTTAGAGATGAAATCTGCATCCTCCCAAGTAGCAACATCGGGAGACAAATTGGCCCACTGAACCCTCCACTGAATTATAGGTTCATTGTTCCTAGGAATCATTCTTCTTTCCAAAACTGCAAGCGGTTTAGTGAGGATGTTTCCTCAACATCTATTAGCCGCAGATCTTTACTGGGAATAGCCTTCGATTTAATGTGCTTCTTCAATTGACTAATATGAAAAATTGGATGAATTTGGCATCCTTCTGGCAATAACAGCCGATAAGCTACTTTACCGACCCTTTCAGTCACTCTAAAAGGTCCATAAAATTTAGTGTGTAGCTTCAAGATTCTGTGCAGGCCCAACGTGTTATGACGGTAGGGTTGCATCTTGAGGTAGACCATGTCTCCTATTTCAAACTTCCTCTCAGTTCTATTCTTATCAGCGAAGTACTTCATTCTCGATTTTGCCTTCTTAAGGTTGGTTCTGATGGCCTCAAAAGCAGTTTGCCTTTCTTTAAGCTTGTTCTTGGCTTCTTCTGTGGTCTAATCAAATAAAATGCACAATGTAACCATAGAAGGCTTCATTCCATACAATGCTTGAAAGGGAGTCATTTATAGAGAAGTAGGAAGGACGTATTGTACCACCATTTTTTTGCGATAACTAGGAATGCCATTTTCTGGGACTAGCAAATGCCATACACCTCAAGTAGTTTTCAAGGCATTGGTTGACTCTTTCTGTTTGACTATTCGTTTGTGGGTGGTAAGCACTGCTCAATCTGATCTTCAACCCCATTGCCTTGAACAATTCCTTCCAGAGTGTGCTAGTGAAGATTCTAACGCTATCCGAGATGATCATCATTGTCAACCCATGAAGTTTGTACACATTATCCAAGAAAAGTTCAGCTACCTGCTGAACTGTGTATGGGTGGCTTAAGGAAATAAAATAGGCATATTTTGTGAATCGGTCTACCACCATCATCAATACATCTTTCCCTTCAGACTTGGGTAATCCCTCAACAAAATCCAGGGTCACATGTGTCCATGCCATTTTCGGAACCGGTAACGGCTGCAGTAACCCCGGGTATGGCACATTCTATGATTTGTTCTTTTGGCAAATGGCACAAGACTTAACATATTCAATAATCGTGGCTTTCATCCCTGGCCAATAAAACAATAATTTGATTCTCTGATATGTTGCCCTCTCACCCGAGTGCCGCCATAGTGCTAAGTTGTGGAAAGAAGCTAGTAGTTGTTCCTTCAATTCGGTGCTATTGCCGACATAGATTCTTCCTTTGTACCTTAGTATGCCATGAGTTAAAGTGAATGGGGGAGAACCTTCTGCATCGATTCTCAATTTGGCCTCCAATTCTTTACATTTGCCATCATCTTGGTAACTCTGGATAATCTCTGAGATCCACTCTAGTATAGCTGTGGTGACTACCATTGCTCTCTCTGGATGTGATACCCTGGATAAAGCATCTACTGCTCTATTCTCTCTCCCTTTCTTATATTCCACTCTATAGTTAAAACATAATTACTTGATGAGCAACTTGTGCTACGCTCCCTCAATCAATCTCTGATCTGTTATATACATGAGAATTTGTTGGCCGATTCAAATTATCAAGGTTGAACCAATCAGGTAATGTTTCCACTTCTTTAAGGCTTCTATAATAGCTAATGCTTCCTTGTCATAGACTGACATGGCTAATGCCTTGGGGCCAATGGCTTTGCTCATGTATGCAATAGGTTTGCCCCCTGCATGAGCACTGCACCTATTCCACCTTCACTGGCATAGTCTTCTATAACAAATGGCTGGGTAAAGTCTAACAGGGCAAGGACTGAAACATGGGTTAGAGCCCTTTTTATCTCATTGAATGATTGTTGCTGCTCTTCTTCCCAATGAAATGCATTGTTTTTCTGAGAATTGAATAGAGGCCGACATATTAGTCCAAAAAATTTAACAAACCTTCTATAGTAGCCTGCTAGCCCTAAGAACTCTCTCATCTGGGTGATATTCTTAGGTATAGGCCACTCCTAAACTGCAATGATTTTCTCCGGATTTGTTGCCACTCCAATAGCATTAATGACATGTCCTAGATATTCAACTTGTGATTGTCCGAAGACACATTTACTCTTTTTGGCAGACAACTTGTTCTCCCTCAAAACCTCCAAAACTTGCTTTAAGTGCATTTGGTGTTCCTGCAAGGTAGGGCTATAAATCAATATGTCATCAAAAAATACCAATACAAACCGTCTTACCAAAATTTTATTCGTTAGAGCTTAAAAGGTAGCAGGGGCATTAGTTAATCCAAATAGCATCACAACATACTCATAATGACCAGCATGGGTGCTAAAAGGTGTTTTGAAAATGTCCTCAGTTTTCATTTTGATCTGATGGTACCCTGATTTCAGATCAATCTTTGAGAAAAACTTGGCACCATGCAATTCGTCCAGCAGGTCTTCAATTACTAGAATGGGGTACTTGTTCTTGATTGTATTAGCATTTAGTTGCCTATAATCAATACATAACCTCTATGTCCCATCTTTTTTTTACTAATATGGCGGGTGAGGAATATGGGCTGACACTCGATCTGATTACTTGTGTCTGTAATAGCTCTTCAACCAACTCTTCCATTGCACCTTTCTTGTAGTGAGGTAGCCTGTAAGGTCTTATGTTCACGGGCTTTGCATCCTGCATTAAAGGTATGGTGTGATCGCAGTCTCTTACAGGAGGTAGCCCGGTGGGTTCAACAAACACATCGGCAAACTGGGTTAGAACTTCATCGATCTCTACAGAATTCAGGTGCTCTTCATGGTTATTGGTGAGGATGGTTTTGGTGTAGATGACAGCTCCGACAACTCCCTTCTCCATTAATTTTCTCAACTTTTGTTCATTTATTATGCAATCCTTTCCAATGTAGACCTTCAGAGTAAAAGTGGTGATACTAGAACTGGTACCTGTTACTGCATGCATGGACAAATGTAGCACTTCATCCTCTACTTTCTCGTGTATAGGACTTACAGAGGGAGTACTAAATTATCCTTCAACACCTTGCTCTTTTTCTTCTTCATCATCCTCAATGGTGACTAGGTGGACCTGTTTCTGAAATTTCCCAGGGTTCTTGACACTTAATGCATTTACCTCCGGTCCACTTGACATTATTTGTTAAGTTTGGTCTATCAACAGTCTCCTTCTTCGTTGATAACTCACTCTTCTGAGCTGAAACCCCTTGTTGACTCATCTTGGAATTATTCCCAGGAATCCACCCATTATATTTCTTATATGATATACTGCTCTCATAATTTCTCGCGTGTGCATAAGCCTCCACTAATGTTTTAGGATTAAGGGACTTCAAAGTTACCTTGATATAATTCTTTGGACCCAAGATAAAGTAGTTAATGAAATAGCCTTTAGATAGACCAGGAGTGCTTCTTTTAACCATACTCATTATCTCCTCAAATTTGTCAATATAAACTTCCACAGTTCCCATTTGTGTCAATCCTCTGAAATTTTCAGTAATCTCAACCCTTGTCTCAGTAGCAAATCTATGACAAACCATGTTAAAGAATTGGGGCCACGAGATGGCACTCGTGTCAATTCAGTTGCTGCTAACCCATTGATCGGCTCTCCCAGTCAAATACACTTCTACTATAGCCACCTTCTGTCCTTCCGAAGTTTCACCCAGTTCAAAACATCTCTTAGCCTTTCTAATCCATGCCTCAGGGTTGCTCCCATCAAATTTTGGAAATTCTACCTTTGGTCTCTTGCTAAAACTGCTGGTATGGTTGTTTCTGTCCTCATTTTGATGAGCTGTCCATTGGCAATCTCGGCATTGAATATCCCCATGGAGCTTTAGGTCTAGCATATGGTAAGTAGGCTGGTTGCTGATAAGAGTGGCTAAGAGGAGGTTGTTGTAATGGTACAAAAGGGGGATTGGATATAGTGAACTGTGGCACAAAAGTCCATTAGCCATCACTAAGGGATACACACTAACCCCAAAGGTACATTCATTTCCTCATACAGAAACTGGTGGTGCTGCAGGGGCAACTGATAACACCTTGTGGAATACTAAATGGTATGGGTGGATTGCTAATATTGTTATTACCATTTAAAGAATTTGGTGCAAAGGAGTGACCACTCCTAGGAGTTGCATAGACATTTGCTCCTGATATGGGTAATCTCGTCTCTGTTTGCCCCTATTTGGCCCCTATCACTCTCCAACATTGCCAAAGTACTAGTTACCTCTTTTTGCTCCATTTTGTCCATCAACGAATTCAACATCTCCAGCATCTGATCGATATTTGAGGAATTCCCCATCATCTGCCGTTGGAGCCCTTCTATTTGCTCCTTAGCCGCAGCTGAATTCCCTCCCATTTGTTGGTGTAGATGAAACACCTCCATCTTCAGTTTCTCCACTCCATCAACCAGATCTTCATCTGACGATTTCCCCACCTTTGGCATGTCTTCTCCCTAGATCTTGCTCGGCTGCGGTCGATCGGATCCACTTGATTTAGCTTAGGAATTTTACCAAGGAAACGAGTTCCTCAACCCTCGCTACTCAAGAACAACACCAATTTCTGCTTAGGCCAAAGATCGGATGGCTCTGATACCAGATTGTCAAACCCCAGGATAATCCGAATGGAAAACCCGAATTGCAAGGGAAAATCAACGACTAAACTACTTGAAAATAAGCAAAATGGATCAATATTGGATGCAAAAATAAAAGGGCAAAGCAAGAACAGAGATTGCATTAGTGTTTTTCCATATTCCAATCCATAACAAACTCAG
Source organism: Otatea glauca (assembly GCA_036346275.1). Classification (NCBI taxonomy): domain Eukaryota; kingdom Viridiplantae; phylum Streptophyta; class Magnoliopsida; order Poales; family Poaceae; genus Otatea; species Otatea glauca. The sequence goes on from CM070728.1 coordinate 23,273,763, forward strand.
AGCTTTTATACTCTGTTCTTTCACCCAGGATAAAAGACAAAAGGGTAACTTGAATAGTAAACCGACAAAATCACATTAAGGTGAATAGTAACTACTGGAATCAATTACAGCCTTCAGATCTATGAATCATCTCTCTATTCTCCGAACCCTTGGATCATCATAAAGCCTTCTATCCATACGATTGAACTAATGAAAAAGTATCCTCTGATCTGAACCGTCCAATGACCGAAAGAAATACTCTGGCTGGATTTTGGATTCAATTCCCCTTCTTCCTGACAGCGTGGGGATCCACCTCGCCGTCCGCGTGGTTTCCTCCAGCCGGTGCGTGACGCAGCCACTCGGCAGGTTAGGTTAGGGGCAATGCTGCTCCCCCGGTGTCGGTTAGGGAGTCCTTGCATCTGGTGGTTTGGTCGATGATTGGAGAGCGGTTTTGATTTGGCCCCTGACCTGATGCATCCGATTCTATTGGAATTTTGTTGGTATCTCTTCTGCTAGTTTAGGATGGATAGGTGGGGAATGAGCGCTAGGAGGCTTTGATTTCTGAGTTTGTTGGCTCGTCATACTGCGCTGATGAGTAGCAACGTAGTTTTTCTAGTCCCATGTGTTGTTGCGTCGGTTGATCAGGATAGAGATGCGCGGGGTTGGTGGCAATTTGGGATTTTTGTTTGTTGGTACCCGTGGTTTGGCGTGGATATATATATAGGTGGGAGGATAAATGCCATTTGGAGAGATCTTACCTTCATGCTGTCAGTGTCAAATGTGGTTCTTGTGCTGTGTTGTGCTGCTGCAGTAGCTGATCATGCGTGCTCAAATGTGATTTCGCTGTGTCGCCAATATTTGGTTGGCTAGCCGGTTTGCACATAGCTGGAATTGAAGCTGGATCCCGTTGTGGGTGTTACGATAGTCAGATATCAGTGGCAATTGATCTCTAAGTATAGTGACGCGTCAAAGTTTAGTGACTGCCAGGGACTCCATAGCCTCCGAAGCATGGGTACGTGCTGTCCCACTAACCATTTTTATTACCGGTGGGCGTGCGCGTTCGATCGGAGTCGAACGCACGACACGCTCGAGCCAACTGAGCTACGCTCAGTTCTCAACGGCCCTAATATTTGTAGCATAGAAAGCGGATTTTTAGAAGTACCATCATACATACTTGTCACGGCGTTGCCTAGGCGTCACTATGGCCGAGCACCTTGCCTCGGCTGGAGTGGATTAAGTGACCGCGAAGACGTGTATGCATCACTCTCAGCAATTAGGCGTCGCGGACTCACGGTGACTTAAGAATGGCCGGCGACTAGTGGTATGCAGACTCGATAGAGAGGAAAAGGAAAACCCGATGGAGGGGGTCAAATAGAGACATATCGAGAGAGAAGGGAAGGAAACCCTAGCCACGACAAGAGGAGCTTTGCCATCACCTCAATTTGAGCCTTCACCGTCAGGAATCCACCTCTGCCGGCAACAAGAGGAGCTCCACTTCCTCTGATTGACCACATCCACGATTGATCTGAAGTCCTAACACCGACAAATGAGTGCCATCACCTCTTATTGTCCACCATAAGAGTCGATTGGAGGCCTCCTGCTGCCTCGAACAATCTCCTATCTGTCGTCCTCCCGAGTGCTCTCCTCTTCACCCTTGCTGCAGTGAGATCCCAATCCTCCTTCCCCTCTTCTCCCTAACCCCTTTCCCTCTCCCTTGTGCTAAGTAACTATTATATTTTTGTTGTCCTCTTTGGAACTATTTAAACCTTGCTATTTGGAACTATTATTTTCTTGCTTGTCATCTCTAATTTCCTTTCATACAAGGTATATTTAGTTAATCTCATATCATATAATCATGGCGCTCCGGACTCGTCGCGCCTCACCGGACCACCGTAACAACTATGCCATCATGTAGAGTACAGAAATCCGGTGCAAGAAATTCTAAAGATAATCAATCTTTTAATCAAGTAAGTACCTAGTTCACACTTGAGCGGGACAAATGGAATTACAAAATTGTTACAACAATATACGCTGCCGATCATCAGCAAGCAAGAAACCCTGGTTGCGTCATTGCTACCGCGAGAGAAGGGTAGGTCATTTTCCTTGTCACACGATGACTCCCTATCTCCATTCCTGGACGTCAGTTCAACGGTGGATAGCAGAATTCCTCGTTTTAGACTACGCCTGCTTCATGCTGTAGCCGTCTGGTTTCCACCAACCCAATACTGCTTCACAGCATACAATACCTTCTCGCGCGCGAGGGGGCCGTCCTCATGATCGACCATCTTCGTGTTCCACCTCATGCCGCGCGCGAGTCTGTTCACCTTCGTCAAGACATCGACATCGTCCCGCATTATGACAGCGCCTTCTGGCCTCAAGATGCGGTCCATCTCCAGTAGAATGTCTTCCATGCTGCACCTGATGTTAGTTTTCACAAACAGAATAAATCAGCATGGGCAATTCGATCCATCCAACAGATATCGCAAGATTTGAGACTTGAGCAGCTTACTTATTTTTATACAAGGTGAAAAGACCGCTAGCATGGATAAGATCATATGTCCTTGGATAAGTAGAGAAAGCTTCACACCTGGCATGGAGTTGTGACACATTAGTAAGTTCGTGATCACTACTTTACATAATCCACAATTCAAGGATAAAATGCCATACCAGTCATGGTATATGCCAATCAATCCTCGCTCATAAACAGCCCCTAGGATTGACATCTTTGATATAGTTGGCACAACGTTCATCACCCAAGATTTCGGCGACTCGATGGCAGCAGCAAATCCCCCAAACCCTGCATTCATGTCCATGATGTTTCTGTATCTTCTAGTAAGTAGATACTTGTTCACACTGCTATAAGCCTTCACATGCTTCTTCCACATTTTGTTGTCTTTCTGATAGGCCTGGGATGAAACGCCTGGAATCAGGCCATTAGCAATTCTTGGAGGAACCGCATTGAGCCTGCTCGGGAAGGGCTTGATTGCTCCTCCAGCAACTTCACTTGGATTATTTACATCGGGAAGAGGTGTCACACAAGCCTTCATCTTCTTGTACCTGGTGTCACATCAGTGAGTAAAAATTTGGATGAGAGAGGCTATACAAATTTTTTCACCAGAACTTTTTTTTTTGCAATCCATCTATAGATCTAGGTAGGAAAAGCTACAAAAAATGTGTTAACCGAACTATACATCTATTAATGTTGTACTACCATAATGCATACTCTACATCCTGCTAAAGGATTGTCGGTAGAAGTTAGCAACTCTGTTCAATTGATTGTTCAACAAAGCTACAGGAAAGCATACCAGACATCATCTGCATTTGTTGATTCACACATCTGAACAGTGGATTCATCTTGCCTAGAAGGACAAGACTCGGTGTTTACTCTTTTCCTCCATATTGCCATCTCACCCTTCTCGGAGACTTTTTCCCAACACAGGAAACCAGCAATTTCCTCTATCTTGTTCTGCTCTGCCTCCAGATCCTTTTTTGTACGCTGCCAACCCTTGTAATTCACCTTCCAATTAATTGGAGGACCTGACAGCACCCAGTATCCACCAGGCCTTAGAACCCTATCAACCTCCATCATGTACATTCCACCTGCAAAATGTGAAAATAGTTATGAGATGTAAAAAGTTTTGCACCAAAATGTCACATATGTACTATAAGTAATGGAACGTCACAAAAAATATTAGCTTTGATGCAGAATATGAAAGGTACATGATTAAACTCACCATTTGCTCCCCATGGAATCAAACACCTGGAACAATGGGCCATATCAAAGGCTCTTGATGGATAAGGGAGTTTTATTGTCCCAAGAACACCAATAACAGCTGGAACGCCTCTCTCCAGAGCAAACTGCACTTGAGCCTCATGTGAATCTCTTGGCGCAAATGACATGGCCAAGACATTCCTCTTTAACAAGTAAGCTCCCCAGCTAGCCACCTGAAATATTTCCAGCACCTCAAGACATGAACTAGATCCTGCTACTTACAAAGGTAGAAAGGTAGATTGCAAAGTAGCAATAAGCAATACACAGTTTGATATCTCCCCTTACCCCGCAACCAGTGTCCAATGCAGTTCTGACTGTTCCATTGGTGATTGGGATAACAGATGCCAGCTGGTCGATGTACTTATCTGCCCCTTGCGGGAACTGTGTCCCTCCACCGGGGAATCTGAAGACATTACCTTCATACTGCACCCAGTTCTGTATAGCTTTCTCGACTGTCAAGCTCTTATAGGGACAATTTGCAAAAGGAACATAATCCCTACTTTTCGGCCATGGGAATGGAGATACATATCCCTTAGGCGGTGGTATCAGGCAGTGCAGCTTTTGTTTCTGCGGTGGGCAATGCCGCTCTCTGTAATTCATGTTCTCCCGAGGAAATTTCATCGCTCTATTCTGATCTTGGCAAGGAGTATAATCCGTGTAGCGATCCGGGCATGGCTTAAACTTCTTTACCGGGGAAACAAGATCACTAGGGCTGCCTTCTTTAGAATGGTGTGTGTTGAAACTAAGGTTAGGTAAAATGGTGCAATCCGTCCGCTTCGTGATCTCCAGGGCAATGCTGTCCCCCTTACCAAATCCACTCTTCTGCCATGCCCCGAGAATGTAGAAGAAGCAGCACATGCCAATCACTATGCATAGGGACACAGTGCTTCTAGTCCTATTGTCTGCAGAACCCCCCTTCACAGCCATGGCTTAACCTGAGAAATTGGGGCATTCAAGAACAAAGCTTTTTTTACTATTTATGCAGAGTACATATAATGCCAATCTATTAAAAAATTGACTAAATCCCAAGCAACCTAATTTCCCCTGAAGCAATCATAGATAGCAGATAGTAATACAAGAAAGCATGCGACGTTCATCTATCACATCAGTGTTTCCTAACCACCAAACTTTGCCAGAATTGTAAAGGCATCAGATCTCTAAAATCTGCCAAGAGGGGAATTGAAGCATGAAGCAGGGCAGTGCTTGCAAGCTTGTCACTAGAACAAATCGGCCCTGACATTGCAAAAGTTTGGCTCAAACCAAGAATCCAATGCAGTCAAGCTAAACGCCACCAAGAACTCCTAAAAAGCTACAGAAGCAAACGGCAGCTTCACCGGATCCTGGCGAGCAGCATCAAGAACCCATCTACGAACTAGGAGCAAGCAAGGGAGGGAATGGCTCACTGGCTGGATCCAGGACACCAGCTTCTACGCGAACGCCAGCTTCCGCGGCCGCTCCAACCCGCAAGGCTCTGGGGGGGTTTTCAGTTAGGTTTTGCGATTTATGGGGGCGGTGGGGATTCGCCCAACCCCCGCAAGCATCTTTACAGTTCTACTCGCACTCCACCGACGGAGGACTGAACAGTTCACGCGCCGCGGAAAATATTTTGCGTCGGATTTTGGAGAGAATAAAGCGGAAAAGGAATAAAAATTCGGACTTTGGAGGCGGTCGATTTCATCGGTAGATCTGGCCGCCTTCCGGGTCGTGGTTCAGGGCGTGTAGCGCATTAGCCGACCGGAACAGATTTATTTAGATGTGTTTGGTTGCTTATACTAAATGATATATATATAAGATAGTTTAAAAAAAAGATATCTATGTGTTTAATTGCTTGAATAGAACCATCTAGGGATAGTGGAATACAAATTTAAGAAATATTCTCTATAAATACTAAACCATTCTATTGACCCAAAACAATTGAACCAAATTGGACAAGATCATCTCATCTCATTTAAGCTCATCTCACCAACTAAACAAACAAAATTTGTCTATGTAAAATACAAGATTATGTAACCCGCAATGAAAATCTAGTTGAAAATGTTCATACTTGAACATAAATAGAGGTAGGCGTCGTGTCGTGCCGGCCATGGCACGGACGGGCCACCATGTCGACTCGGCTCGGCTTCGACAAGCCTAGGCACGATCCATTTTGCAATTCGTGCCGACTTTGTGCCTTGAAGACTTAGGCCCAGCCCATTTACACTATTGCGACGAGGAAATGAGACGCAAACTCACGGAATCGAGGCATTGGACATAAACATTGGAGTAAAAAAGAACTAATTTTTATGTTTCTCTCTCCCTCAACTACCTCTTTCCCTTTCTCTCTATGCGGATCGATCTCTTGATCTCTCTATCTATGGCCGGTTCCCCGCCTCCCCCTCTCTTTGTGTTGCTCCCTCTATGTCTCTCTGTCGTTGTCACTCTCTCACCCGATCAGTCTTTCGCTCTCTCTTTCTCTCTCGCTCTCCACTCCCTGCATTTCGTACAAAAATCGGGTTTGGTGTCAGAAATCAGGCTCCACCCCTTTTCTCTTTTCTTCTCTCTTTGTTTTCTATTTTCCTTTCCTTTTTCTCCCTTTTTTTTCTTTCTCTCCTTTCCTTCCCTTTTTCTTCTTTTCTTCCCCCTTTTCCTTTCTTTCTTTTCTTTTCTTCCTTTTCTCATTTTCTTTCCTTTCTTCCCTTTCTTTTCTCCTTTTCTTCGCCCCCCTCCTTAGCTTTCTCCTTTTCTTCTCCCCCTCCGAGGCTCTCTCCCCCCAACAGGCACCTTCTCACACCCCCCCATCACCCCCACTTGCCGCCCCTCCGCCTCCTCACATCTAGGGATGGCAATCGGGCGCGGTAGGTACGGCTAGTACTCGCTCATACCCGTGCCTGCCACCCGAAATCTCACCCACAGGTATTCCCGCGAAGGGTAGTGGGCGAAGAACATCGCCCATACCTATCGCCTGCGGATACCCGTCGCCCGCAAGCATACCCGTTTACCCGCCAACATCAAGTGGATCCCCTACCTATACAAATACTGCTGCATAAAATTCTGAAGTGCCAAAAAATATTCTATCTTATATAGCTTGTACAACTTAACACAACAATAGGGAAGCTAGAAGTGCTCCATGTCAAATTGTCAACAATAGGTTGATTTATAATAAACTAATAAATAGAAGCAATCATGTATTTAATTTCTCGAGACGGCTTTCTACCACATCATTGAATAAGAAGATTGAAGTGCTTCTATTGCAATTGTATTGTCAAGAAATGATGCATATAGGATCTGACAAGTAGAATATGATAACTTTATTGAGTAAGATTATTCCTTCAGTTTAATTTGGTTGATTGTTTCCCAATAAACTATACAAGCTTTACTAAAATTTCGATTAAGTTTCTATAGTTTATCAGAGTATGTATTATTTGAGATCGAAATTGGTGAAGCACTCCTTTTCATTTTCTTAAACAAAGTTTAATTCAATCTGGTAACGTGCAAGAATCTTAGCTTTATTTGTTAATAGAAAATTAGGCTTATGGATCAATTTGGTGCTTACAGACAGATTCAAATCAAAATGAAAACTGCACTAAAGGATAAACAAAGCAAAATCCATCACCTTGGGGTTGCGAGCAGATCTCCTGGACTCTTGGTAGACGGCAGGCGACAGGGGGCAGGCCGTGGTGGCATGGTGCCGTCTTAGGCCGATAGGAGGCAGGGCGGATGGAGAGCGATGGGAGGCGATTCAGTGTAGAGAGGAGGTAGGGCGACCAACGAGCAGGAACCAACTCTAGGTAGGGAGGTCGGCTGGAGGCGGCTCAGGGCAGGGAGCCAGGGAGGGCGACAGGAGATTTGGGGATGGCCAGATGGGGAGGGGAGGGAATTGAGATAAAGAGAATGCGGCTTGGAGTCGGGCGGTTCGGGGCTTTGGGCCTTTAGGGTCTTACCGTCTTAGGGTTTCTTTTAATACAGGTCCCACTTGTCAATGTATTAACGGGTAAACAGGTATAACAGGTACGGTAGAGCTTACCCATACCCTTACCTGTTTACCCGCTGGGTAAAGAATCACTCCCATTAACATACCCGCGGGCAATGAAAGAGGAACATTTTCACCTCTATTAGGGTTTTTACCCGCGGGTACACGGGTAATCAAGCACAATTGCCATCCCTACTCACATCCCTCTCCGCCTTCGACCGCCTACCCCACCGCCCCAGCCCTCCCTCCACCTTTGGCGGCCTACCCAGCCTCTCTACATCCCCAGCTCGTCCCTGGCGCCCGCTACGCCTCTCCACCCCTTGCCGGCTAGCCCGCCTTGGCGCCCTCATCCCCCTCTGCCTCTCTACCTCGCCGTTGCCCCCTCCCCCACGGCCTCCGGCCTCTGGCCTCCCCCTCCTAGCCCCTCTCCAGCCTCCACCTCCCCACTGCCTCTCGACTCACCTCTAGCCTCCTCTGCCTCCCTCCCGACGGCCAGTGTCGCCCCCTCGACGCCCTCTACCCCCTGCTGCCCCCGTCGTCCCCCTTCCACCTCCCTCGCACCTTCGCCCCCTCCCTTCCCTCTCGGTCTGTGCAGTAGGGTGTGGGCCTTGGCATGGCAGCAAGTACCCCTCCGCCTCCTCCCCCCACCTCCCTGCCGCGAGCCATCGTGTCCTGTCGCGGGCCATGTCGGCATGAGCACGGCCCAATTCAGCGTGCTGGATCGTACTACCCACCGTTCCCGGTTCCTGGACCCAACACAACACGATTGCGGCATGGCCCATCTGTCTTCGTGCTGGGCCGGGCCTTGGGCAAGGCCGACCATGCCCGATTCCTGGGTCCAGCACAGCACGGTTGTGGCACGGCCCATCCGTCTTTGTGCTGGGCCGGGTCTTGGGCCGGTCGCGCACTCTGTGCTACAGACCAACCTAAAAAAGTCAGGTTCGATGCCCACCTCTAAACATAAATATATCATCTATGTTTTTTCTATCACGTGGACATCCGTTACTTGCGTTAGTAACAGGCGCTTCTAACACGCATTGTATTTGATCATCACAATTTTCTACTCCTTAGGCCATGTTTGGATGAGTGGTAATTCCTTGAAAGGTTTTAACATTTAGTTCAAATTTAAATTAAATCTTAAAATTTTCCAATAAAGTACCCTTAATCCAAACACCTCTTAAGATTATATCCTCTCATCGGTTCCAACTCTGTTCGTTGGATAGCCAACTTTTCACAACTGATTTTGCCATTGCTTATCAGCCTCACACCACCATCATGCCTTGTTGTGTTTGCCACGGTGGCTAACCTTGCCGGGCGTCACCCAATCGGCGGTAATGCTAATAGAGCAATTTTAACGATGTTCCAAGTTGTATTTGTAAATACGTCGGAATATATATATGTACTTTTCATATTCTCAATTTGATACATAGTATTTATTCAATGTTAGTTTGATACAAGATAGAATTTAAATACAAATGTAACCAATATTTTGTACAATATATCATGAGAATATACCGTCCACTATATTGCCCGCTACGTGATATCGCTACACCGGAGCCAATCCTCCACAGGTCCGGTAGACATTTCTGCGTGGATTTGGTACTGTGCTAGCGGGTCGGGTGTGCTCCATGGATTCGCGAGACCGAGACCGAGCCCGGCTCCCGAACCAGAGGTGTTTTCTTGTTTTTGTTTAATGAGGGGACAAAGATCCGGCGTTCGTACCAATAATTTCATTTCGAGGAGAACTAAATCCCCCCACATGTTTGACTTCCATAAGATATATGGATCTCACCTTGTTACGAGCAATACTGTACTGGCTGGCACTCCACTCCGTTCTAGCAGTAACAGTGCAATGATGGCTAGACCGCGTGGGGTCCTCGGGGCAGTGACCATGCGATCGAAGCAGCAGCACTTACGAGGTCACGCGGCGAGCGAGTGGGTTCGGTCACAAAGCATGAGTGCACGGCTCGTCGTGAGCATGGGGGAGTTGCGGGGCCCTACTGCAGTTTTTTTTGTTTCTTTTATAAGCTAATTGTAAAATTAGTTTTCTTTCTGATTACAAAAGCAGCCGCAGATAATATATGTCCTCTTATCGTGCCCTCCTATCGTGACAACGACGTGTATCGCTACAGGTGAACACGGGCCCACCATGACAGGAGATGATGTAGTCCTATAACGTGGCAGGTTTCTACAGTGATACTCGTGTACGATAGAATTGTCAGGCAGTAGCAATGTAACAGGACCTGCTGCAGTCCCCTAGCATGACAGGACCCACTACGGTCCTATATCGTGACAAATTTGTGGGACGTGGGCCTTCTACGTTTGAGGTGGCTGTCGTGCTGCCGATAAGGTTAGGAGCGCGTCAGGTGACATACGTCACCTGTTGCTGTTTCTGTGATCACGAAGAAAGGTAATTTTGTTATTATGATTTAAAAAAGTATGCAACGGTGCTAGATAAGCCAAAGATTCGAATGCGGAGGACCGTGGAGTCGGTACTGATTCCGCTCGAGTCGTGTCTGAGAGAGTCTAATGGCACCACGCGCCAGACAGATTCAAGAGTGTAAACTCACCAACCATCAATTCAGCCCGTAATGATAGTGGATTTGGAATAAGACCTATCAGTAGTTCCTAACGCACCAGCTCACGGTCTCATAATCCGTTCTATCTCCACGCCCGGTGTATCCAGAAGACGGTCGTGATCCGAACCAAATCCACCCGGCGATGTTTGTTTGCGAAGGAGATTGAACGAAAGCTATTCAAGAATGTGAATCGATCGTCCTCTACAGAAGCGTGAGATGAGAATGAGATGGATCGCAATTCGCAGGACGTCGTCACATCGGTACTGCAACTGTTACGGGTGCATCATGCATGTCGAGCGGGCTGGCTCTCGAAACTGTGGCTCGGTTTGTTTGGGACGGGTTCTGCTTTGGTTTCTCTCCTCTAAAAACCGAAAGTTATCTCAAATAGTTGATTTTTCTATAGTTAGAAGCTAAAAGATAGTAATCTATTTGTAACAGGAGAAGCTGAAACCTACAAAATAGACTGAGATAGCTTTCCACAGCTTCGACGAGTTATAATTTTAATTTTGCCACTAAAATTGATGAAATTACTCTCGTCCTATAAAATACTAGTATAGTGCCTGTGCTAACGCTACGACGACAGTACACCCGTTTATCAATTAAATGAGAAGATAAGTATGAATACAACACTTAATAATAAAAGAGAAATTTAGAATTTTAAATGAATTTAGAAAGAAAAAAAAGGAACTAAATAGAGGTCGAATAGGTGAAAACGGGCTCCCAAAAAATTTTAAATCAAGAAAGATAAAGAAAAAAGAATTTTTTGATCTTAGATTATTATTTTTTTGCAGCTTCCACAGAGAGCACACAGCGTGCTCTCTTGGCTTAACTTGAGGCAAGGGAGGAAGGCGGGGTGGCCACGGTCGCGATGGGTCGGCACTAGTGCGGCGAGATCGCCCGCACCGAGCGCCCATGAGGAGGAGTTCTGATTATGGTGAATTTCACCGGAAAGATGACGGTGATGACTTGGGTTACCTCCAAAATCCGCGATCTTTACAAGAGGAGCACTTGGGGATTTACGTAATGCGATGGGGTGGAGGAGAGCTCATGGCTTTTATAGCACGAAACAAGCATATTTATGGAAACCATAATTTGGGATCAAATCAGATTGGGAGGAAATTTTGGCAATAGAGCACGAAATTTGAGGAATTAACACCATAGATAGAAAGAGGAGATTTGATGCGGGATTGATGGAGCTTTGGAGCTTCTTTCTTGCTTTAATGGAGGGAGGGAAGAGAAGAAGCTTCTCTAGTCCAAATTATGACTAAAAGAAGCTACAGGTGAGTTGCCTTCATTTTTTTAAAATATAGAAGGATTTTTGAAAAGATAGCACATTAGGTTAAAAAATTCTAGAAAAATTCTCAAAAAAACTTTCGATTATTTTGTACTTAATAAAATTATTTTCAAAAAAATAAATTATAAATTTCTTGAGGCACGGCGGTAGTGAGGTTCTTGACCAAAGCAACCTCGCCGCGTCAACAAAGCCACCGATGGCGGCAGTGGAGCTATTGCGGACTGCGTTCTCCCGGCCATGTTGCCCCATCTCCCGGTTTCCTTTTCAAGACGTAATGTATGGTCCTTTCCATTTCGGGACGTTTGTTTCCTTTTCCTTGTTGATCTTTGGAGGTGAGGAAGGTGCATTGCGGGCCATATGGATGATTTCGAAAAATATGGAAAAATAAAGCTGCGCTCGCCGACCATTTGGATCCGCAAGGAAAAAAGATAAAAATTAAGCGATGCTTTCACGCCATTCTTTGGTTCGCAAGAAAAAATTGAAAAAAATTAAGTAGCACTCACAGACAGTTGGTTCCTTAGATAAAAAATGAAAAAAAAATTCAGCGCTCTCCGTGCGCTGAAATTAGGCTCTATGGGGCTAGATCCGTAAAAAAGTCTCGAGAAGGGTCATATTCGGAAAAAAAATACGATCACAATGTCAGGACAATAAAAAATTCAAATCTTATTTCCTTGCATTCGGATCCTCCCTGTTTATTTCCTTGTTTGATTCACCCTCCTTCCAAATATGTAGTACGTACAATTTTGGCCAGTAAAAAATTGAAATCTGGTTTCCTTGCATGCGGATCCTCCTTATTTATTTCCTTGTTTGATTCGCTCTCCTTCCAAATATGTAGGTGAGGGAGGTCTGTTGTGGGCCACAGGGATGATTAGACACACTAAATAATGACCATCGGATGTGGGTGAGTAAAACTGAGGAAAGATCTCAGATGTTCATTTTGATGAATGCAAGTTTTTGGGGACGTTTTGCTGGGTGCACGAACATTGGGCCATCTCTAATGAGGTGCATTATTTAGGGTGGACGTAGGAAAATTTGCTTAGGTGCATTATAAAGGGGTATAGATAAAATTCCAAACCCTACTCTTACCCACGTTCCCGATCCGTACTCCTCGCAAATAAAAAACTAGCGTAGCCTAGCCGTTCGTTCCTTCACCATACAACTAGTATAGTGCCAGTGCTAACGCTACGACGGTAGTACATCCGCTTATCAATTAAATGAGAAGATAAGTATGAATATAACACTTAATAGTAAATAATCTTGTGATCACATTGTACGTACTACATATTTGGAAGGAGAGCGAATCAAACAAGGAAATAAATAGGGAAGATCCGCATACAAGGAAACCAGAATTGAATTTTTTACTGTCCTGACCAAAACTGTATGTACTACATATTTGGAAGGAGAGCTAATCAAACAAGGAAATAAACAGGGAGGATCCGCATGCAAGGAAACGAATTGAATTTTTTTCTTGTTCTTGCATCGTGATCGTATTTTTTCGAATATAACCTTTTTCGAGATTTTTACGGATCTAGCCCATATAGCCTAATTTTTGTCTGAGCGCTGATTTTTTTCATTTTTATCCACGAACCCGCGGTTTGTGAGTCTTTATTTAAATTTTTCAATTTTTCTCGCGGAACGGTGGCCATTGCGCTGTTTAATTTTATCTTTTTCCCTTGGATCCAGTGTTCATGAGCACGATTTATTTTTCATATTTTTCCAAAATTATTGGTGGATCGCACCGCTTGAATTTTTCATTTTTCTCCCACGCTTGAATTTTTGGCCACCAAGCATTTATTTTTTGCCAAAATTATTAAGCGGACGAACACCGCTTGATTGTTTTTTTTATTTTTAGAATTTTTCTTGTGTTGGCATTATCGTTATAATTTTTTCGAATCACTCTCATGACGATGAATTTACGATTGTAGTCTCGTAAAAAAAATTCAATGGAGCTGATGGCGCAGTATTATTTACTAACGCTCGAGCTCGAACTTTTTACTATATTAGTATCGTCGTTATAATTTTTACGAATCGGGCTCTCGGCGATGAATTTGCGATTATAGCCTTGAGACGAAAAAATCGCAGAGAGGTGCTAGAATTTTTTCCGCGGTTTCCTTTCCCGATCGTAATATATGGTCCTTTCCTTTTCGGGACGTTTATTTCTTTTCCTTGATTCCAAGGCGTTTGTTTCCTTTTCCTTGTTGATCTTTGGAGGTGAGAGAAGGTGCATTGTAGGCTACTGAGGATGATTTGGAAAAATAAAGCGTGCTCGCCGACCACTTGGATCCGCAAGAAAAAAAAGATAAAAATTAAGCAGTGCTCGCCGGTCGCTGGTTCCTCGAGAAAAAATTGAAAAAAATTAAGCAACACTCACAGACAGTTGGTTCCTTAGATAAAAATAAAAACAAAAATTCAACGCTCTCCGTGCGCTGAAATTAGGCTCTATGGGGCTAGATCTGTAAAAAATATCTCGAGAAGAGTCATATCCGGAAAAAAATACGATCACAATGCCAGGACAATAAAAAATTCAAGTCTTGTTTCCTTGCATGTGGATCTTCGTGTTTATTTCTTTGTTTGATTTACCCTCCTTCCAAATATGTAGTACGTACAATTTTGACCAGTAAAAAATTGAAATCTGGTTTCCTTGCATGCGGATCCTCCTTATTTATTTCCTTGTTTGATTCGCTCTCCTTCCAAATATGTAGGTGAGGGAGGTCTGTTGTGGCCCACAGGGATGATTAGACACACTAAATAATGGCCATCGGATGTGGGTGAGTAAAACTAAGGAAAGATCTGAGACGTTCATTTTGATGAATGCAAGTTTCTGGGGACGTTTTGCTGGGTGCACGAACATTGGGCCATCTCTAATGAGGTGCATTATTTAGGGTAGACGTAGGAAAAATTGCTTAGGTGCATTATAAGGGGGTATAGATCCAACTAAAAAACTACTTTTTTAAAAAAAAACTACGCCTTACTAAAAGGCCTTATACTAACAAACACGGCCTTCTCCAGCAAGGTTGATGGGCCGGACGGCGCGACAGCGTCTCTCTCTCTTTCTCTCTGGGTGGATTTGCATAATTTGTAGTACCCCGCTGAGTTTTCTTTCCCCAAACTAAATCGAGTGGAATTTCATGACAAACTGCGTGCGCCCTCTGTAATCGCAGATCAGGCAGGCGCAGGTCGACATACAACAACAGCGCAGAGTTCACAGTGGCGCTGCCAACAACCAGATCTACCTGGCTTTCACATATGCCTGGGGGTAAGCAGCAATGCCATCAATGCGCTACAACTGAATTCGTACTGTAAGAGTAAGATGACCGTGACGAATCAGCAGCTTAATTTTAGGCAGGCGACTCCGTCAGGCGAACAGAATTAAGATCTGTGTGAGGGGGTTTCTGCCATTCAGGACGCTCTGAAAGCTCATAACCTCAAGGGCACTTGGGGCCTCCGCGCTTGGTCTTCCAGTTGTTGTAGCAAGGGCACTCGCCCTTGTTGCCGTAGAGGCCCGACGGCACGCAGAGGCAGGCGTTGCAGCACTTGTTGCAGAAGAAGAGGCACGGCTTCTTGTACTGCGTGTTGCTGCACCGGCGCGCGCACTGCGGCGAGCACTCTGCACCGAATCCACCCAACACGACACCGCAAATTTAGCACATTTATCGTATCATATCACACGCAAATGAGCTTGCAAACCGGCGTACACAATGCGGACTGCTGGTTTCATCACATGTTATTGCCTGCAGTCGGTTGGCTTCTGTGTAGATCTGGCTGGTTTGGATTTTGATCTGAATTCTGAAGCAGTAAGTCAACAGTTTTTCAACGGTTGACATTGTTTAGTCATCAGTGGATTGATTCTACCGGTCCATGCTATGCGTGCATGCGCACTGTACTTTGGTTCTGGGGGATCTGTACTTGGTAGACCACCTTATTACCAGCTGATTCACCGTGTGCTCTACTTAACTCTTGAGTGGTTCACTCCGACTAACCCATGGGTGGATCTCTAGGTGGGGTGCCGGGCATGTACCAGCACCCTTAAAAAATTGAAAAGCTATAGGAGATTGTTTTTTCAATTTGTCAAACTTATTGGTTGAATTGGTTGTGATTTTAGTAGTTTAGAATTTGTAAAACTCTATAACTATTTGTATCGTGCTTTTAGCAAATTTCGTATATATGTGTTGAATTTATGATGTTACAAAACTATTGTACAAGACAATAAAATTATGTATGTAAAGTGTGCAATCCATTGAAGATTTTCTAGTTCTGTTGGACTAACCTAAACATTTTCTAGAAAAACACTTTTCTAAACACGTGAGTAAATAAAATATCTCTGCTATCAAATGCACCAAAATGTCGAGATGATCCCAGATGGTTGGAGATATATGTCGTACAAGAAGAAGGAAATCAAAAGTGGAACACGAAAAGGGGTGGACAGGAAGGGTGACTTACGATAGCTCTTGAGACTGCCCTGACCTCCCTGTAAAAAGAGAAAACAAAATAATGTAAAGATATATAAGTATAAAATTAGCGATAGATGGGCGAAATCTCTGAAATATGTAACACTGATCGCTGAGGGAACAAACCTTGCTCACTCGGTACACATTATCGTCATGCTCATCGTCAGCTCCCATAGCTGACACCTAATCAAAAGTCAAGAACGTTAACCATGCATACATGTAAGCTTAAGCTGCTCAAGCAAACCGAACAATTTGGGCGCTCGCCATGGATGCGTGTGCACCGGCTAGATCTCACCTTGTGCTCGGCGATGGAGATGGCAAGGAGAGCAACGGCGAGGAGGAGAAGCAGCCTTCCGGCAGAAAGGGCCATTTCGCAAGCTAATTATCAAGTTCCCAAAAGAGAAGAAGCACTGTAGGTGTGAAGTGAAGCAGAGGTAGCTGGAGAGTCTGTGATGAATGGTGAGATGGAGGATGCGGACATATTTATAGGCTAAGCTGTGGATTCCAAGAAGTGGCTGCCGTTCATTTTTTTTATTGCCATGAAAAGCTACGGGTGTTAAAGTAGGAGAAAGCGGCTAGCGAAATACACGGGCAACATGCGTCAAAAGGCATGCATTCATAGGCGCTAGCTGCTCATGTGTTCATCCCAACTAACCTTTTTCTTAGTATATTGGATGAAAGATTCGATCTGGTTTAAGGTTCCCTCTCCCTTCGCTAATCTCTAGGGCCATGTCTTGCTGGGTGAGATTACTACTTTGATCCTTTTGCAAATCTGCAGTAACCGTATTGTTTCCTATAGTAGAGCTGCAAACTTGCAACAAGAAAAGTTTGCTCGAGCTGATCAGCTCCTTGACACTCCTATTCTCAGGCATATAGCTTAGCAATGCTACATAATGCGGGATTCACATCCACTACCATTACACTTATGGTACTAGTAAACTTGTAATGTGCGAGCTCCGTGCAAAAATTTACACGCCAAGCTAGCTATGAAAGACCACAACATTTCACAAATTGATCCATCTGCAATGCATGCGTGCCGACTGCCATGGAAATGACGATATTAGACGTCCGGTTCCGGGCACAGATTCGCCCGCTCTGATCCCAAATTTTCAACGACACCGCTCAGATCGCAGCTAATTAGGCTAGGGCCCATACGGGCGGTGCTGGTACGTGCAAGCTAGCTTTGGAGCGTTGCCAGTTTGGCGCGCGTGCATGTGCGGCGTCACGTGGGAGTACGCCCAGCCTGGGAACACTCGCAAGTGAGCTAACATGGACAATGGGTGGAATGCTATGTGTACCAACGTGTCAATCGATCCTCTCTATGTATTAGTCGCCAACAAACTGGTCCCATAGTCACGTAGTGTACAGATAGAGATATTATACTAACGTTTGATTTTCAGATCGATAAAAGATCATGCAAATTTTAGGGCCGTTTGATACCGATTCAACCATCCAGCCAACCCGGCCCCCTTAACCCTTAAAATCAACGAACCCTAGCTAGCACCTCCTCCCACAGCCTCCTGAGCGTCGCTGCCCCAAACGCACTGCCGCCTTGCCACCTGATCGCCAACGTCGTCTCTGACACCCTTGCTGCCCTCCAGCAAGCCCCTCCCTCACCTCTACTGCATCCTTCCTCTCCTTGCTGTCGTCGTTGGCCTCTAGCTCCTTTGCCTAAATCTTCCTCCTCGCCTCTAACGGTGGTAGCCATCCGATCCGCCACCACCTCCCATCACCTCTTACTGCTCATCGATTTTCGTCGCCCCCACTGCCTCCGCGGCCCACTGCACCCCTCTGATCTGTAGTTGGCGATGCCACGCCCTAACCTCTCTCTAAATCCACTCCTCAGTAAACCTTAAACTCTAACTCAGTGAACCTGAGCCCTAATTTGATGAACCCATCCTAATTCACTATCGCTATCACCGGAGAAGATGACCTCGCTGACCGGAACATGAATTTCCAAGTAAATCGCAAGGTCAAAAATTCAAATGAGTTGCACAAAAATTATCATTAGACATATGAATAGAAATTCTGAATATTGTACTCTATATGTGTATACTCAGGTCGGCCTCTGCATGAGTGATTGTCGGGAATTGGCTTGATTAAGATCCCCTCCCACATGCGCAGGCATAATTCCGGCCCATCTCACCAGCACATCATCGCCTCTCTATTATTAATATAAGCTGATGCTAGCTAGCTACTATTCCTGTCTTGAATATCTTGATTGGCGTAGTATGTCTCAGATTTGGTATTGATTTAGTGACTTTACCCCGGGTTAGATCTACTAGTCTAGCTAGCTGGTAGATCAGACTGATAATCCGGTAGGAATTCAGTCTATCCGGTACTTAATTTATTAGTGGTATTACTATTGTGGAATATTCTATTTTCATACACATGTAGTCACTTTTATATCGAACTTTTATGGTTCTTAATTAGGACTCAGAGTTTAGTATAATACTCTAGGGTTTAGCTTTTTCTTCTGCAAAAAAAAGTCTCTTCCTCTCCCATATATTAGCAGGATTACTCATAATCAGAGTCCCAATAGAATCTAGCTTCTTTCTCCAGTAAAAAACAAAATCCCTTTCTTCATACATAAGGCGTATGGGTACAATATACACAAATAAAAAAATATCAATAAAAAGGAGAGAGACGTAGATCTATAATTTATTTCTCTTTTCTGATATTGTGTTTACGCCAACTCCACGGTTACCACGACCTTGATAAACAACTAATTCTGTTATTACGTTCTATTCTCGTGTACCAACAGTGGATTTATTCTCTCGAATCTATACCTCTTTATAATGCACGTAAACATTCTTTTCTACGTCCATCCCAAATAGTGCATCCCACTAGAGATGGCCCAACATTTGTGCACCCATCGAAACGTCTCTAGAAACTTGACTCCATCAAAATTAACCTCTCAGATCTTTCCTCAGCTTTACTCACCCACATCCGATGGCCATTGTTTAGTGTGTCTAATCATCTATGTGGCCCACAATAGACCTCTCCCGACCTCCAGCATCATCAAGGAAAAGGAAACAAACGTCCTGGAATCAAGGAAAAGGAAACAAACGTCCTGGAAAAGGAAAGGGCATACATTACGTGATGGGAAAAGGAAATCGGAGACGGGGTAGCGCGGTATTATTTTTTTCAAATCAGGCTCTCACGGCGATGAATTTGCGATTGTAGCCTCGAGCCGAAAAAATTCAACGGAGAGGTGCTAGAATTTTTTCCCCATGTCCAAAATTATCCAGCGGACGGTGGTAATTTAAGGCACGAAAAAAAAATTAAAAACCGAGCTCTACCCGGCCGCTGGATAATTTCGGGCGTGAAAAAAAATTACAGTGCCTCTTGACTGCGAAAAAAAATCTAGCACCTCTCCGTTGTTTTTTTCTGTCTCGAGGCTACAATCGCAAATTCATCGCCCGAGAGTTTGATTCAGAAAAAATTATAACGGCGATACTAATATAGTAAAAAATTCGAGCTTGGGCGTTGGAAATAATACCACGCCACCGCTCCGCTGAATTTTTCTGGCTCGAGGCTACAATCGCAAATTCATCGCCGCGAGAGTCTGATTCGGAAAAAATTATAACGATGATGCCAATACAGTAAAAAATTCCCAAAAAAAATAATCAAGCGGTGGCCGTCCGCTTGATAATTTTGGCAAAAAAAAAAGAAATGCTCGGTGGCTGCTGAAAAATTCAAGCGTGGGAGAAAAAATGAAAAAAAATTCAAGCGGTGCCCGTCCACTGAATAATTCCAAAACAATATGGAAAAATAAACTGCGCTCACTGACTGTTGGACCCGTAGGGAAAAAAGATAAAAATTAAATAGTGCTCGCCGGCGCCGGTTCCGTGAGAAAAAAATTAAACAGTACTCACAGACCACTGGTTCCGTGGATAAAAAATAAAAAAAATCAGCGCTCTCCGTGCGCTGAAATTAGGCTCTATGGGACTAGATCCGTAAAAAAATCTCGAGAAGGATCATATTCGAAAAAAATACGATCACAAGACCAGGACAGTAAAAAATTCAAGTCTGGTTTCCTTGCATGCGGATCCTCTCTGTTTATTTTCTTGTTTGATTCGTTCTCCTTCCAAATATGTAGTACGTACAGTTTTGGCTAGGACAGTAAAAAATTCAAGTCTGATTTCCTTGCATGCGGATCCTTTCTATTTATTTTCTTGTTTGATTCGCTCTCCTTCCAAATATGTAGTACGTACAATGTGATCACAAGATTATTTATTATTAAGTGTTATACTCATACTTATCTTCTCATTTAATTGATAAGCGGGTGTACTATCGTCGTAGCGTTAGCACGGGCACGATACTAGTTTCCATAAAGTAATGTAGGACACTGATCATTACACTCATTATCGGTGACTAATTAAATCGACGGAGACATAATATAGGAGTGCAGTACACATTAGAGACGTACAACGTACAGTCAGTAGTCACTGACATATATATATATAGGAAGTCGAAATGAGACACCATGATTTCAAATGCGTGAATTCAAGCCATATTCGAGTATATTTTTCAAAAAATTTAGTTGTAGGGTATATACCCATCTTTAGCAATTCAAATGAAACACATACCTTTGAAAAAATATACTCGAATTCAAAGATTTTGAACGAGTTTGGATCACATGCTTTGCTGATTTATATATACAATCAGCACATACCTACAACCAAACTATCACCAAAAAGTGAAACTTTAGTTTGAATTTCAGTTCAAACTTGTTTGAACTAGTTAGTAAACTAGTTAAACTCAGCATCCTAAGAATTTCAAAAAAATTCACATGAAAATACATAGAGAAAATATCCTTTTTAGATCATTGTGCCCAGGCACCATGGTGCCTGGTGTCCTAAGTAATTATACTGTATGTATGTATGTATGTATGTATGTATGTATGTATGTATGTATGTATGTATGTATGTATGTATGTATGTATGTATGTATATGTATCAGGGTTAAAAAAACCGTCGAAAACCGCTCGGTTTTCGCGAAAACCGCCGTCTGAGCGAGGTTCGATAATTAAAACCGTTCGAAAACCGGCGGATGAACAGTAAATTTTAAAAATTTGAAGAAATTTAGCAAATAGTGTCAAAAATTTTGAAATTTTTTGTGCGTTCTGAGGTAATCCTAATGATTCTATAAAATTTTGATTATTATCGATATGTACATTTTTCAAAAATTCAGCGGTAATCTTGTCACAATATATGCTCTTGATTTTTATTTTCTAGGGTACAAAATGAAGTCTAATATTTCTTAAACTTTTTTTGTGATGTTGTAACGTCATTAAAATGATTATTTAAAATTTTGAGATGATGATCAGATATGTGTATCTTTTAAAAATTCTGAAAGTACTATTGTCATTGTATATGCTCTTCTGTTTTTGATTTTATATGGGAAATAAATGAAGTCTAATATTTCTAAAAATTTTAGTACATGATCCTTTGAAACTAATTATATTTTCATTAAAATTTTAGAATATAATAAATCATTTTACTATTTATAAAAATATGACAGTGTATTTGTTCCTTTTCATTAATTTCTGTTTTAGATTTTTTAGAAGAAATAAATGATTTAAAAAACTGTAAAAATTTCTATTAGGTGTTTATAGATTAATTGGGATTTTTTTTAGATTTTTATTTTTTTTGCATTTTTTTAATTTGTTCTTATATTTACACTATTTTTCCTTCTGTCATCGGTTTTCGATGTTCCGTTCATGTAGGTCGAACATGTCATTTTTGCGACAATGGAAGAGTGACGAAGCTATGCTTTTTCCTACTCCAAAACTTCAATTTAAATGTATTATAATGTAAATGGTGTTGATAAGTAAATGGTAGTGAAATTGCGAATGATTTTACTTTGTAGTTATGTAAATGCCGATTTTTACACTTGTGTGATTGTAGTATTGTAATGAAAGATTATTTATTGACATATTATTGCTAAATACAAAACTTACAACTTCTAATTCTCTAAAATATAGCAAAGGTCACGGCGATTTTTTTCAAATTTAGGAGAGATCATTCTGGAATTTTTTCACGTTTTCGCATACCTTATTTATATATTTATTACATTTTTACTCAATTTTAGCCTTCCCAGTATTTTTACAAATTTTACAAAATTTTTTTTGCATTTTTCCCAATTTTTTCGATTCCGCTTCAATTTTCCAACCTTGGCGGTTTTGCGATTTCTCCAAAACTGCTCGATTTTTCAAAATCGGCGGTTTCGCGATCTCGTTTGACCAAATTTCAAAATTTTCAAATTTACCGTCGTTCGGTTTTTAGCGGTTTTGAGCGGTTTTTTGAAAACGCTATCTGTGGGCTAGCGATTCATGAGTGAAACGAAATTGTGAACCCTGATATGTATGTATATGTATGTATATATGTATGTATGTGTGTATATATATATACGGTGGCGCTATTCTACTCCCGAGCGTAGAATAGTTATTACGTGCTCTGCCGAGAAGTAAATTCCACGCGTTGGCCAAAGCGTAGTGAGTTAATGCATTGCAAACAACACTAGTAAATGCGACCTACTAGTAAATCATGAAATAGTTTACTCTGAACAAGCGATGAATTTCTTCGAAAGCGCATGCAAAGCACATCTGAATCTAATTCGGTAGTAAATCACAAATACATTTTATTATAGAACAACAGATTGAATTACTACCAAATCAGTTACTAGTTCATGCGTTGGTCAACCCAGCTAGTTAACGCGTATTGTAGTTTGTACATGAATCTGTCACTTTTTTGTTTTTTTATATCTTTCAGCTGATAATGATTTTGGTCTTAAAATTTTACAGTGTTGTATAATATCTCCTCCCCTATCTATAGTAGTTTTTTTGAGAATTTTTGAAAATGTGTACTTATGGTTTTCATGAATAAGAATAAAAGTTTTGTTTGCTGCATCTGCAGTAAAATATTTGAAAATTTCTCAAAACATTACCACACGTAGGGAGTTGAGCTTCTACAATCCTGAAAAAATTGAAGACCAAACTCAACAGGATTTGAGAGATATAAAAATAACAAAGTGCCAAACAGCAGCGTATACTATCTTTTACTATAAAAAAAATAACACTTTACTGTGAAAAATTCTCAAAAAATTACCACACGTAAGGGAGGTAATATTCTACAACCCTGAAAATTTCAAAACCAAACTCATTGGGATTTGAGAGATAAAAAAATAACAAAATACCGAACAGTAGCATGTACTACATTTTACTTTCAAGAAAGCTGCATTTTACTGCCTCCTACACAATGTGTTACTACATGCTGTACTTAGCAGCCAAATAGTATAAAGTCTACGAAAATCATATGTATAAATTTTCAAAAAATCTAAAAAAATTACCATACGTAGGATACACGAGCTTCTACAACTCTACAAAATTTGAAGACCAAACTAAATCGCATTTAAAAGATATGAAAATTGACAAAGCACTAGACACTGAAAAATCACTAGTCAACCGAATTTGTCCTTTTCATATCTTTCAGCTGGTATTGATTTTGAATTTCAAATTTTTCAGGGTTGTATAATATCACCTACCATATCTATAGCAATTTTTTTAGAAGTTTTGAAAAGGTTTACCGTTGATTTTCATAAATAAAAATTTAGTTCTGTTTGTCGGATCCACAGTAAAATATTTGGAAATTTCTCAAAACATTACCACACGTAGGGGAGTTGAGCTTCTACAATCCTGCAAAATTTGAAGACCAAACTCAATTGGATTTGAGAGATATGAAAATAACAAAGTGCCAAACAGCAGCGTATACTATCTTTTACTATAAAAAAATAACACTTTACTGTGACAAATTCTCAAAAAATTATCACACGTAGGGGAGGTAATATACTACAACCCTGGAAAATTTCAAAACCAAAATCAATGGGATTTCAGAGATATAAAAATAACAAAATACCGAACAACAACATATACTACATTTTACTATCAAGAAAGCTGTATTTTACTGCCTCATACTCAATCTGTTAGTACATGCTGTACACAGCAGCCAAATGGTATAAATTCTACGAAAGTTATATGTATAAGTTTTCAAAAAATCTCAAAAAAATTTCCATACGTAGGATACTCAAGCTTATACAACTCCACAAAATTTGAAGACCAAACTCAATGGCATTTAAAAAATATAAAATTAACAAAGCACTAGACACTGAAAAATCACTAGTCAACCGAATTTGTCTTTTTCATATCTTTCAGCTGGTATTGATTTTGATTTTAAAATTTTTAGTGTTGTATAATCTCACCTACCATATCTATAGTAATGTTTTTAGAATTTTTGAAAATGTGTACCGTTGATTTTCATATATAAAAATTTAGTTCTGTTTGTCAGACCCACAGCAAAATATTTGGAAAATTCTAAAAATATTACCACACGTAGAGGAGTTGAGCTTCTACAATCCTGCAAAATGTGAAGACCAAACTCAATAGGATTTGAGAGATATGAAAATAACAAAGTGCCAAACAGCAGCGTATACTATCTTTTACTATCAAAAAATAACATTTTACTTTGAAGAACTCTCAAAAAATTACCTCACGTAGGGAAGGTAATATTCTACAACCCTGTAAAATTTCAAAACCAAAATCAATAGGATTTGAGAGATATGAAAATAACAAAGTGCCAAACAGCAGCGTATACTATCTTTTACTATCAAAAAATAACATTTTACTTTGAAAAATTCTAAAAAATTACCTCACGTAGGGAAGGTAATATTCTACAACCCTGTAAAATTTCAAAACCAAACTCAATAGGATTTGAGAGATATAAAAATAACAAAGTGCCAAACAGCAGCGTATACTATCTTTTACTATCAAAAAATAACATTTTACTGTGAAAAATTCTCAAAAAATTACCTCACGTAGGGAAGGTAATATTCTACAACCCTGTAAAATTTCAAAACCAAACTCAATGGGATTTGAGAGATATGAAAATAACAAAATACCGAACAACAGCATATACTACAGTTTACTATCAAGAAAGCTGCATTTTACTGCCTTCTACTCAATGTGTTACTACATGGTGTACACAACAGCCAAATAGTATAATGTTAACGAAAATTATATGGATAATTTTTCAAAAAATCACAAAAAAATTACCATACGTAGGATACGTGACTTTCTACAACTCTGCAAAATTTGAAAACCAAACTAAATCGCATTTAAAAGAAATGAAATTGACGATGCACTAGACAGTGAAAAATCACTAGTCAACCGAATTTGTCTTTTTCATATCTTTCAGCTGGTATTGATTTTGATTTTCAAATTTTTCAGAGTTGTATAATCTCACCTACCATATCTATAGTAATTTTTTTAGAATTTTTGAAAATGTGTACCGTTGATTTTCATAAATAAAAATTTAGTTCTGTTTATCGGACCTGCAGTAAAATATTTGGCAAATTCTCCAAAAATTACCACACAAAGAGGAGTTGAGTTTCTATAATCCTGCAAAATTTGAAGACCAAACTCAATTGGATTTAAGAGATATGAAAATAACAAAGTGCCAAACAGCAGCGCATACTATCTTTTACTATAAAAAAAATAACACTCCACTATGAAAAATTCTCAAAAAATTATCGCACGTAGGGAAGGTATTCTACAACCCTGGAAAATTTCAAAACCAAACTCAATGGGATTTGAGAGATATAAAAATAAAAAAATACTGAACAACAGCCTATACTACAGTTCTTGTCAAGAAAGTCGCATTTTTTGCGCTCATACTCAATCATTACTACATCTTTGTACACAAGAGACCAAATGGTATAAAGTCTATGAAAATCATATATATAAATTTTCAAAAAATCTCAAAAAAATTACCATACGTAGGATACGTGAGCTTTTACAACTCTACAAAATTTGAAGACCAAAACAAATCGCATTTAAAAGATATGAAATTGACAAAGCACTAAACAGTGAAAAATCACTAGTCAACAAAATTTGTCTTTTTCATATCTTTCAGCTGGTATTTATTTTGAATTTCAAATTTTTCAGGGTTATATAATCTCACCTACCATATCTATAGTAATTTTTTTAGAATTTTTGAAAATGTGTACCATTGATTTTCATATATAAAAATTTAGTTCTGTTTGTCAGACCCATAGTAAAATATTTGGAAAATTCTAAAAAAATTACCACACGTAGAGGAGTTGAGCTTCTACAATCTTGCAAAAGTTGAAGACAAAAATCAATAGGATTTGAGAGATATGAAAATAACAAAGTGCTAAACAGCAGCGTATACTATCTTTTACTAAAAAAAAATAACACTTTACTGTGAAAAATTCTCAAAACATTACCGCACGTAGGGAAGGTTATATTATACAACCCTGTAAAATTTTAAAGCCAAACTCAATCGGATTTGAAAGATATGAAAATAAAAAATACCGAACAGCAGCATATACTACAGTTTACTATCAAGAAAGCTGCATTTTACTGCATCCTACTCAATCTGTTACTACATAGTGTACACAGCAGTCAAATGGTATAAAGTCTACGAAAATCATATGTATAAGTTTTCAAAAAATCTAAAAAAATTACCATGCGTAGGGTACGTGAGCTTCTACAACTCTGCAAAATTTGAAGACCAAACTAAATCGCATTTAAAAGATATGAAATTGACAATGCACTAGACAGTGAAAAATCACTAGTCAACCGAATTTGTCTTTTTCATATCTTTCAGCTGGTATTGATTTTGAATTTAAAATTTTTCAGGGTTGTATAATATCACCTACCATATCTATAGTAATTTTTTTTATAATTTTTGAAAATGTTTACCGTTGATTTTCATAAATAAAATTTTAGTTCTCTTTGTCGGACCGCAGTAAAATATTTGGAAAATTCTCAAAACATTACCACACGTAGAGTAGTTTACCTTATACAATCCTGCAAAATTTGAAAACCAAACTCAATAGTATTTAAGAGATATGAGAATAACATAGTGCCAAACAGCGGCGTATACTATCTTTTACTATAAAAAAATAACAATTTACTATGAAAAATTCTCAAAACATTATCACACGTAGGGAAGGTAATATTCTACAACCCTGCAAAATTTCAAAACCAAATTCAATAGGATTTGAGAGATATGAAAATAACAAAATACCGAACAACAACATATACTACAGTTTACTATCAAGAAAGCTGCATTTTACTGCCTACTACTCAATCTGTTACTACATGCTGTACACAGCAGCTATATGATATAAAATCTACGAAAATCATATGTATAAGTTTTGAAAAATTCTCAAAAAAATACCATACGTAAGGGAGGTGAGATTCTACAATCATGTAAAATTTGAAATCAAAATTCAATCTCATTTTAAAGTTATGGCTAAATCAAAGAAAGAAATATTCATATACAAAATAGAAGTAGCATTTATTAGTCATTTGCTGGTTGGTTGCCAAGGACCGTTTTGTTGCGCAGATTGGCTCGATCGGACTGGATTAAATGGCTGGGGAGTAGAATAGGCTATTCTACACGTAGCCAAAGAATAGCGCATTATATATATATATATATATATATATATGATTCGTATAAACCGCAACACGCTGATTACTTGGCACGGATATCCGGTGTACGTATGTGCCGGTTCTAGATGATAGGTCGCTGTCTCAATCGTGTAGCTAGCTAGCTAGCTCACTGATGCGTGTGTTCGATCATTGGGATGTTATGTCTTTGTCTTGCTAGCAATAGCTAAGCAACATGGCCAGCTAGCCAGGACAGGATCAAACGAATTCCAATTCCAACGTACACACATGCTAAGTTTAATTCCATCCTACACTCGTGTTCTCGTACGTTCTTCGCCCACAGATCAGACGGTTTATCGAATCCAAAGAGAGATCCTGAACCGCCTTAAAATATTAAATCTGCGACAAACCGTAATTTCGCATGCGTCGCTACCTGGCGTTTCTAATTGACCTTTCTATTATTTAGGCACCTTTTGAAACGCAAGAGTTCAATGAGAATTTTGCACCAAACAGTTCAAACCCTGTAGAGCTCCTCGAATCCTCCGTCAAAATCACATTATTTCACCGTAGAAAACAAAAACACGCCTTTTCTCTTCTGATCAAGATTAATGTATCTGTCCTTTTCCTTTTCCTTAGAGAGAGAACAATGTATGTCTTTCTTCATACATGATGAAACCATCTTCCGTAAGAAATGTAAAGCTGAGCCTGAGGCCGAGGTGGAAGCCCGTGCAAGGGTGCAACGGTCCAAGCTAGGAAGAACACCCAAGACCATGGCCGAACAGTCAGCCCGTTTGACGGGCCGGGTCACACCTGGCCCGGGCAGAAATGTTGTCAGCCCGACGTACGGTAGTACGACGAACAGTACCAGTATTGTTTCGACTTCTGAGAGGTCCATATGACATGGAAAAGAGCCAATGATCGGACTGCAAAGTTTGCCTAGCCATAATAAGTAGGCAGAGCCTCGCTGGCGAATTTTGATCTGAGATTTTTTTTACAAAAATCCAAAGGAAGAATCTTAACATAATTTCGGTTTTGTGGGTTTTTTTGCAAGATGGGCGGGCTAGAGAGCTGTCTGCGAGATTACGAAACTATGTTTTTTTTTTTAAAAAAAAGGTAGAGGGTCTGCCCATAATTTCGGAATTCTCGGTGAGCTTTTTCACAATTTTTTTTTGACACGACGATGACTCCCCTCGTGCGAATCTCTTCCGCCGTAAGAGCACTAGTATTGATGCACGGGCCTGATTGCCTGAAGCCTCAGTGTCGTCTCTCTCTCTCTAATAAAACACAGCTCTTTGATCACCGTGCTTTCGTTGACAGTCGCATGTTCTCCTCCCGCCAGGTTGCATGGAAACATCAGCATGGCCGGGGATAGTCTGGCCGGCGTGCTCACTGAACAGTCTGACAGTGCTGCAGTGTGCACATGCTATGGTTGAGCAGATTTTGATGGAAACGGAACAGAGATGAAAATTCCGTATAAATAAAATAAAAAAAATTATTTTCTAATTTAAATAATACTAAAAATATATATTACTTTATAGAAAATATCAAATAGAATTCAAAAATTCTAAAAACTATTTTATAACATTTTGAACTTACAAAAATTATTTTCAGCGAGATTTTGGTTTTCTTTTTCTCAAATAAATTATTTATTTAAAGTTGAAAATAGCAAAAATCATTAATTAAATGCTGCAAATTCATAAAAAAATCATAAAATCCGAATTAAAATGCTCAATTAAATAATTTGCAAATTTTTAGGGTGTTACAACTGGGAACATACCTAGATAGAATTTTTCGCTTTCGTTTCTGTATCCGCTCCGTTCTGTTTCGTATTTGTTTCCGTCACTATCCATTTCCATATCCGTTTTCGGAGTTTCTGATTTCGTTTCGGTTACCGGTAAAAAATGTGAAAACATAACTGGTAGGTTGAGAGACCGGCCGACCGACCATTTCGACCACCAAACAAAATCAAAAACTCCTACAGATGTTCGCACCGCAAAATGTCCCGATTAATTAACACGAACACCAAACTACTGCATTACAAGATTGAAAAAAGAAATTCCTGACACTTTGCCATTTAGGTCCGTTCGAAACATAGGAATTTTAAAGGAATGCTGCAGAAATTTCACAGAAAGCAATTCAATTTTCACAGAAATTAGAAAACAAAAAACTCCGCAGTCCAAACGGGACCTTAACGTACTGTTTAGCACGCGGTAATCAGTATACCTCAGTTCCAAACAGAAGGTGAATTCTTGCGAGATATCCATTCATTCTACGATCTCCAATCAGCTCGTACTATATTGTTTTGGGCGAATTTATTTGGGAGGCAAGGTTGTTAGTCTCCCGGCCAGATCTCCTTACTCCTAAAGGTAGTTAGCCCTATATCGTGAACACACATGAGCATGACAAACAACACAATAGCACATAGAGATACATGACGTCTTTTTTTCCCGTTCTATTTTTCTATTGTTTACTATTTGCGTTATTCTTAAACTCACAGGATACACGTCCTTTTATAATGGACGGATCACCTGATTAACTTGCTAACCAAGTCAACAACTAAACATAGAAAATCTAAATAAGGAAACAAACTAACATATATGATCTGATTGTCGGTTGCATTATGATCTTTACTTGTCTTGTTAGTCTCCCGGCCAGATCTCCTTACTCTTAAGGGCCTGCTTGGAAGGCTGGTTTTTAGCCCAAAACTAGTGTAATATACAAGCCCTTAAACTTTTTTATATTGGGCTGCAAAACTCTGCTTGGATGGGTTGGTAAACTAATAAAATTGCACTGGTTTTGGCCCATTACAACGGCAAAATAAAAATCTGATGAGCATACAACAGTTTTTTACGACAATTATCGGGGAGCTTGGCTGTACTCGCGAGCCGTGTCCTTGACTGCAGGCGAGGAACCCTAGAAGATGAGGGCGATCTCGGCGGCGACAGCGGCAGCAAGCTCATCCACCTTATCGATGTCGACAACGACGGCAACGGTGACGACAACTCTCATCAGCGATGACAGCGAGTGCGAACGGGCTCATCAGCAACGTCGACGGCAAGCTCCCCTATGCCATCTGCCTCACCTGTCCTCCCTCCAACCAGATCATTTGGGTAATAAACTGATCTATCTTCACTGTTGGGTACAAACTGATCTATCTTGGCTGTTGTGTTGCTCTGATATGTGAGAACTTGAGATTTTTTTGGGTACAAAATTTCAGATCTGGTCACATGAGGGGCAATGGTGTGTCATTGAATCCATGTAAGTTGCCATCTAAATTCGAGGAATGAAATAGACAAGTGTTTCAAAAGATAACTAGAAGATTTTGGGGTAATGTAATTTGAGGTGGTTGGACTGAATTTGACTTACTGCTTGCTTCTGCATGCTGAATGCTGTTTTGTTAATATAGAGGGGAACAAAATTGTTGTTTTCTTCATCGTTATTTGAGCAATTAGTTACTCTTGGATGGATTTGTGCCATCTTTTTGTAAAATTTGTCCAATATGTGACAAAAGTTCCATTCCTGGTCAGTTACACAGTTGGGTGAAGCATCGGTGCCAAGAATTGTTTTAGTTCAACTAGATTGTTCTCTAACAAATATGTTACGAATGGTGAATCAGTTTTCTAGCTCACCACTCACCTAGAATCGGTTTTAATTCGTTTTCTGATCTTGGTCAAATATGTTAAGAGCAAGATATAGCCTTACCCTAATGTAACTTTTTTAAATAAAAATCTTGATTTTGGTCATGATAATTTTTGCACCTTTTCCACAGTTTTTTTTTCATAAGTAGCTCCATGTTTGGACATTGTCCTCAGGTAGCATTTCGGGTAACTGAGAAGTGGGAACTGGCATCTTTCTAAGTAAATCTAGTGATCAGTACACGATTGTTAGATTATTTTACTGCAAACTAATGTTATTGCAACTTCAAGCTTGCACCATTAGTTGGCTAGTTGCTAATGTTGAGGGTAATTTTAGATCTTACATCTACAAAATCTCAGTTCTCTGGTTGATTTTTGTTGGTGAACTATGAATTATGAATCTTGCATTGTGTTTTGTCCAAGAGTATTTCAAATTTGTTTACTGATGACTGCTATGTATGAAACTGGATTCTGCTCTGTTTTCTTCATCTTGCTGTTGTTTTTCTCCAACTATCTGAACTTGTAAGGCATGATTCCCCCTGGCAAAATCTTATGGTGCATGGTTACTTGAGCAATGCTTCTAGTCATAGTTAAATATGTGAACTATGCAGGGAGAGTTGTTTTCAAAATTATCTGTGAAAGTTAAGGTTGTTATGCTGAGTTTTAACAAGGATAAGGTTGTTGTTCTTAGTTTCAGAATTATCTATGGAAGTTAAGGTTGTTGTTTTCAGAGCTGATCACATGAGTTAAGGTGGTGGTTGTGCTGAGTTTCAGAATTATCTCCTAGTTTTAACAAGCTCCCCCTCCAGTTCTACAAGAACAATTCAGTTCTTCCTTCTGCTTCCACCTGATTTTTGGACTGCAAAAGCTTTTGAATATTAGAGCAACATATTTGACATATGTTAAGCTTCTCCTCATGGTGGTTATCGATTTCTTTATCAAATATCTGACGACTAAATCTCCACGGGAGTTTAAAGTGTCAGCGGTGTCCAAAACTATCTTTAACAAGTAGTCTGTATTTCAGCCAGTGGCCAAATAAAGAAGTTGGATATTCAAAGCTCAACCCAATCACTCTATCTACTTGCAGTGGCTTGGAATCATCACAAATGTTATTAGCTGACCCCTTTGCTATTATCTTCTGAACGTTCCTGAAAAGATTTTGTCTAAGATAGGCATCCTTATCCTCATCCTCTAGCAACTGGATGCATATGAAACATAAGTCAAGTATCTTGCATGCATAAAGACTGACAAATTCACCCACACTAGTTTCCAAGCATTTCTCCGCGATATGGCTTTCATCATGTTCTCAAGAAAGGTATATGTTGGGCACAGATGAAGCAACAAAGTTAGCCTCTTCAAGAAGACACAAGCGATGCTTGCTTGAAGACGATATAGAGAATTCACAGATTCAGATGGTGCACTTTGCATCTTAACAAGACTGACAAAAAAGACCAGATTAGTATAATTACTGCACATACCCAAACAGATCATCATACATGTTTACAAGGGAAAACAATTACAGTTGTGGAGTATTTCTTTGTGCCCAGCAAAATACCAATGTAAACTGCTTACAGGTGGGAATAAATTTAGGGCTTCCAAGCAGGCCCTAAAGGTAGTTAGCCCTATATCGTGAACACACATGAGCATGACAAACAACACAATAGCACATAGAGATACATGACGTCTTTTCTTCCCGTTCTATTTTTCTATTGTTTACTATTTGCGTTATTCTTAAACTCGCATGATACACGTCCTTTTATAATGGACGGATCGCCTGATTAACTTGTTAACCAAGTCAACAACTAAACATACAAAGTCTAAATAAGAAAACAAACTAACATATATGATCTGATTATCGGTTGCATTATGACCTTTACTCGTCTCGTAGGACATGGCAAGTCAACAAATTTGGCAAATCTTAATTACTTTCCAACAATCTCCCCTTAATTATGACTTGTTGACCTATGCAGATTACCATAATCAGATTACCATAATCAAATCCTAAACTCGACCTCGTCTGGCAAACGCACCCTTAAAGGTCTAGTTTTCTGACTAGTGTGGGACAAGGGATAGGACTAGCAAAAACAGTTCGATCCGATCTAGCTAGGTCGGCCGTTGCCTCACCTCGTTCTAAAAAGCCATTAGTGATGCTCCTCTATCCCTTAATTCTCTACCCTTGCTCGCCACTCAACATTGTTCACAAAACAACTCGAACCGACCTAGCTGGGTCGGCCGTTGCCTCACCTTGGCCTA
The DNA here is from genome assembly GCA_036346275.1 of Otatea glauca. Classification (NCBI taxonomy): domain Eukaryota; kingdom Viridiplantae; phylum Streptophyta; class Magnoliopsida; order Poales; family Poaceae; genus Otatea; species Otatea glauca. The sequence goes on from CM070728.1 coordinate 23,307,148, forward strand.
AAAAACCTTCAGTATTGCTCATCTATCCTTTACTTTCCTACCCTCACTCGCCACTCAACAGTGTTCTCATCAAACCCCATTGTCCTTTGGTGTGCCACCACTGCCTTGCCCCTCCCCTCCTCCATCTCTGTAGTAGCCTTCGTCATCGAACTCCCTACCAATATCGTCCACTACTAATCGCCAAGTCTGAAAACGCTGTGCTCTCGCCGGCACGCCACCTCCCACTCTGGTCCATTGGTCACCGGTTGAGTCTAAAATCAGGACCAAACGAAACCCTAAAGGCCTGGGAAGATTGCCGGAGATAGCGCTTGGCCAACAATAGCTGCACATGGAAGGAAGAGAGGGGGAGATGACCACCAATTCGACGTGTTTCCCTCCACCCGATCCAATGGTTAGTTAACATGTGTCCTGTTTTTTGCAGTTATTTCGTAATGATTCTGTGGTAATCCTTCACCACACACATAGTGTTTTCCATTCATAGAAGAGTTTCCTTGTTTTTAACTCCATTCTAGAATGAGTTGTTTGTACGGGCAGCACTGCTTGTCCGGTGAGTGAGTAGCATATATGCTGCATCGCTCTCCCTTGTAGAACACTTGCACTGTTCTTTCAATTTGAACCCGTCACATCTTTGTACCTAGGGGTGGATATCGAGCTAACTCGACTCGATTCGTTAAACTCATTACGATAACAAGCCAACTCGACTCGACTCGTTATCTTAACGAGTTCAAACCTCAGCTCGGCTCGACTCGTTAAACTCGTGAGTTGGCTCGTTAAACTCATTAAACTCGATATTGCCATCTGAGAGGAGGATTAATTGCTGTTGAGACTATACAGTATGCTATGTGTTATCATCCTCGCCTCACATATATACAGTTATACTTACCGACTTGGAGGACTCGTTAAACGAGCTCAAATCATAACTCGACTCGACTCATTAAGAAACGAGTTCTCGAGCCGAGTCAAGCCGAGTTTGCGAGTACTCGTTTAACTCACGAGTTTCGAGTTTTTTTCCCACCCCTATTTGTACCGTACTACCATGCCACACTCTACTTAGTACTACTTACTCCCTTCGGTCATAAATAATTATCGTTTTGGGTATCAACATAGTCTCCAAAACAAAACTTTGATCACTAATTTCTATTATAATATATTTATAAAATCCAATAAAATTATAATATCATAAAAGTACTTTTCGAGATAAATCTACACATATAATTTTTATGTACTAATTTAAATATTTAAAAGATATTGACAAGCAAAGTTTTAAATTTTTTTATTATACCTGTATCCGAAACGGTCTATTTGTGACCGGAGGGATCAGAATTTACCCGTCTCATTAGCGTGCGGTGCTAGATGTACCGCAAAGCTCATCGAGAGCAAAACCATCGTGGATCCAAGACGGGCTAACCTATTACCTACTTACACATTTCATTTACTCCATCCAGTTTTTATTGCATCATGGACGCAAGCGAGTACGCTAAATGATCCGACGGTGGAGGTCGCGCCATAGGGATCAGGGACGCATGCATGTAAGCATTTCCGGCCGTATCTCCCCCCTCCAACCACCGCACCATCAGGTGAGTAATGACCAAATTTATTACCACCACCATCCGTTCCCTCGTTTCATGTCATCGCCTCTGACCTTCTGCGCCAGCGGAGGCCGGCCTGCCCGTACACCCCTACAGTCTCCGAACGCTGCACCCCTGAACGTGGCTTCAGCCGGCGTACACTTGTACCCCAGTGCTATATCTCCCCTTACATCACTCGCGGCTCTGCGTTGTTTGTTGTAGCCGATGACGGCCATATGGAGAATTGGAGATAGATTGCCTAGCGGATCTCCTCCACCAGTCTGGTATTTTTTAAAACGATTTTGTCCATAAATTATAAAGCTTATGTCATATTTCAATATAGAATTAGTGTGACGTTCCCTCTATATCCCTAATAAATATATATCTTTTCTTTATATTCACTATATACATACATTGAATATAGTGCTTGGTGATAATAATTAAGGATAATTTAGTTATTTTCAATATCTTCTTAGTTCACGTGTCAAGGAAAAGAACACCTCACTACTACATAAATGATCGTGTTCTTTTTCGTTATTTGGGTCGGTTTTGGTAGCGATACAAAGTCCTTACACAGTGATGACGAGCGGTTATTACAGTCGGTTTTCACCTGATAGAGATATAGCGTTATCTGTGTCGGTTCCAAGGTCGGAACCGACCCAGAAAACCTATTATCTCTATCAGTTTCAAGCTAGAAACCGATAAAGATAATTAGAAATATGTATCGGTTTCACGATCAGAACCGATAAAGAAGTCTTTATAATCTCTATCGGTTCTTAGCGTGTAATCGATAGAGATAAGTGAATTATCTCTATCAGTTCCACGCTCGAAACCGATAGAGATTACACGTATATATCGATTTTAACCATGGAATCAATAGAGATAAATCCCAAGTATCTCCTTCACAGTATATTCACACTCACTGATTGATAAATTCACAGTATATTCACAGATTGATAGTATATGCACAATTGACAAATTCACAGTATACTCACAGATCGACAAATTCACAGTATATTCACATTCACTGTATTGTTGATAGTATACATACTCAATACAGAAATCAGTAGCATAATCCTCTAACGTAACTCTCCTCAAGCAGCCCCGACGTCCCAGTAGAAGGCTCTTTGCATAATGCCCATTTGTAGAAGGCTCTCCTTGTAGTTCCACAACCCCAGTACAATGCCCATTTGTTTGACACCAATAACTGATTGACTTTCAGTCATATCTCTTAATCATTACAAAAACGATCATTTTGTTGTGAAAATAGGCTATCTAGGTATATTATCATTTGCCACATCGAATTAAATACTAGAAACCTCTATAAGCTCAGCTTTTGCTTCTTCCAACTCTGCGTTCTCCCTACGCTCCTTAATGATGATTATATGGTTAAGAGATTCAATATCTTGCAATTTGTTATCTATATCTTTCAATTTTTTGTTTCGTCTTATAATTTTTTTTCTATTAACTCAGACTTTCCCTTCAATTGTTCTATCTCCACCTCAAATTTCCGTTTAGTATTCAACATCTTTTTCATGACATCTCTTATTTGTAGGCTCCATATATATATATATATATATATATATATATATATATATATATATATATATATATATATATATATATATATATATATATATATATATATATATATATATATATATATATATATATATATGGTACTTGACAATATCAAAGTAAATATACTCATTATCAGTAATTAAGCATATGCATGGCAATTAACAATAATAGAGGCATACAACTAACAATCAAGCTCAAGTTGATTTTAAGGTGTTCTCAGATGTTGGGCTGCTTTAGAAAGGCTTCATCGCCACTAGGGACAAGGTATTAGATTGATTTGTGACAACTTTACCTTTAAAACAGATTTAATAGTTGACATTTTATAAAACCTAATCAACTGGACCAAGATATATTTAAGAGAATCAATACTCAAGAATGCTTAATGAAACTACAATAGTACAGACTGCAAAAGCATGTAAACAAAAGCTATCAGCAATAGTTCGGATGCTGAAAACAACCAACAATGACATGAACAAAATAATAACAGCCAAGCACAAGTAGAACAGTAAGCACAATGAGCATGAACATATATCTAGTAGCACTTAATAGATGATACCAATTGAACTAATGAAGTATTGCAAGATGTAAAGGATTAATCAATGTTGTTACAAACAGTCTAACCAGCCTAACTCCTCATCGAACAATGCCTCCCCACATGCAAGGTCCCCAAGACAAGTAAATTGTCTAGCCTCTTTGCAATAACAGTAAATAAATTAATCATAGGGAGATGATTATACTCACAAAGCACCAACTGAAAAGTTAGTGCAGCTAACACTGCACAGGGAGGAGGAGGCGACGATGTGCTCCAGGGAAGATACAACGGCGATGTGGTTGGGGAGGAGACGATGATGTGCTTGGGGAGGTAGATGGGCAACACTAGCGAGGGAAGGCGAAGGGGCGATGCGGGCGGAGAGAAGTAAACTTCTTTTTTAGGAGGGGAAGTCAAGAGGTTAAGCGCGAGGTGGACGTCTCAGATTTTGGTATTTGAATAGATCGGGAGGAGAAGCTGAGAAGTCAAACGCGGAAAGAAAACCCGAGGGGTCATGAGCTATCATGATCGGTTCCAATCTCAAAATTGATAGTGATACCAATAACATCACTATCGGTTCCGAGGTCAGAACCGATAGTAGAATACCATTATCAATTCCGACCTCAGAACCGATAGTGATGTTTTGCTCTATATTTTTCACCCACGCTGAATTATAAATCACTATTGATTTTTTCTGAAAAATTAGGAATCGAGTCAGATAAAGATATAGTGTTGTATTATTCTATAGCAGTGTCTTATAAACAAGGACAGGGTATATCTAATAGTGGTATACAAGGATGACTCCATCTAGACGTGATGCGACTGCAACAGGTCCAAGGCTGTGCGTCGTCATAATCTGTCTCCAATAAATCCTTTTATATCTTCCTTTCGCTGTGACCTACATTCATGGTTCACAAAATCGACGAAAATCGCTCGAAAACCGCGTACCGCTGAGGTTCGAAATCAAAAACCGTTCGGTAAACCGATCCATTCAAAATTTTTTTTTTAAATTTTTGAAAAAATTTATGCGCTCGGTTTTTCGCCAAAAACCGCGGTTTTCATCAAAAACCACTCACAAAAACCGTTTTGCGACGAACATCCGGTTGGCAGCGGTTTTTCGCGAAAAACCGCGGTTTTTCTATTTTTTTGGAATTTTTCAGGAAAATTTGATTTACTAACCCTTCGATTTTTGACGGTTTTTGGACGGTTTTTCGAGCGGTTTTTGCGGTTTTCGTACCGCGAATTTTGAAGCGAATTTCGAAATTCGGTTTTGTTAACCCTGCCTACATTAGTTACACAGGCGATCGGCTTTTCTGTTCGGTGCAGTGTTATGTTGTGCCGTTGCATTGAGACTTGCCAAAAACTTCTGTCATCTGTAATGCTGTGTTATGTTGTTGTTTGTGACATTTGCTGTAGTTGTGTGACAACCGTACAAGAATAGTCCTAACAATCTGATGATGTAGATGATAGCTCAAATTGAGGGGCAAACAAAAGCAGTGTGTCATCTCCAAGATACGGTTCATTTTTTTTATTACTCACTGAAGACATGATTAATTGTTGAGCGATACTTCAATACAGTCCCTCCTAATATAAGTTATACAAAACTTAAAGCAACCGAACGAGTAAATAATCACCATTTACTTTTCATTCATGTTTTAACATTTGTACAACTTAAAAAAAATCATAGAAGCACATATCTTAACACTTTCTTCTACCTGTTATCGAGTTATACAGTGCCATGGTATTGAAATTCGTTATAGCTGGTGACACTGTACAATAATGACTTACACATATCCTAATTCTGGGGATTTAAATGACAGTTCAAATCGAGGGTCAAACAAAAACCACCCGCGTTTACAATGTCACTATATAATCACGAAAATGTTGATTCTAATCCAAAGGTCAACGTGTACATCTAGACGTCACTGAAGATACATCTGCAACAGATTCAAAACTGTGTGTCGTCATGGTCTATCTCCAAGATATTGTTCAGACCTTCTTTTCTTACTCACTAGTACATAATTAATTATTTTTCTCTTCTGTACAGGGTTATGTGGTGGTACGATACCAAGATTTGCTATAGTTGGTGATAACTGCACAAGAATGGTTTACACATTTATTGATTCCGATGATTTAAAGGACATCTCAAATTGAGGTCAAACAGAAAACGTCCGCATTTGTAGCATACCTATGTAATAATCACCAATATACTGTCCATATCTTCTTTTATTAATCACTAAATACATTATTAATATTTTTTCTTTTCGGTACAGGGTTATGCGGTGCTATGGTTCCGAGATTTGCTATAGTTGGGGACAACTGTATAAGCATGATTTACACATTTCATCATTATGCTGATTCAAATGATAGCTTAAGTCAAGGATCAAACAAAAACGTTAGGTGTCTGTAATATCCTTATGTAATCACAGAAGTGTTGATCCTGGATCTAACGGTCCATATGTACAACTAGACGTCATTGAAGATACATCTGCAATGGATTCAAGACCATGCGTCGTCGTGATCTATGTCCAAGATATCGTTCAAACCTTCTTTTTCTTACTCGCTAACTACATAATTATTATTTTTTCTCTTTGATACAGGGTTATGTGGCGCTATAGTACTGAGATTTGCTATAGTACAACTGTACAAGAATGGTTTACTCATTTATTGGTTCTGATGATTTAAATGACATCTCAAATCAAGGGTCAAAACAAAAACCGCCATCGTCTATAGTATCTCCACGTAATCACAGAAGTGTTGTTTCTTGATCCAAAACAATTCATATGTATATGTAGGTGTCATTTAAGATACATCTGCAGCGGATTCAAGACCGTGGTTATGATCTATCTCCAAGATATCATTCATACTTATTTTCTCACTCACTAATTTCATGACTAATTCGATTTCGTCTTTGATATAGGCTTATGTAGTGTTTTGGTACTGAGATTTGGTGTAGTTGTTGACAACAGTACGACTAGTTTTACACGTGTCATGGCCATCCATTCTGATCACATAAATGACGTCTCAACGTGTCCAACAAATCTATACTCCTTTATAATGCACCTAAGCATTTTTTTCTACGTCCACCTCAAATAATGCACCCCACTAGAGATGGCCTAACCTTCATGCACCCAGCGAAACGTCCCCAGAAACTTGCCTCAATCAAAATTAACCTCTTAGATCTTTCCTCAGCTTTATTCACCCACATCCGATGGCCATTGTTTAATGTGTCTAACTCATCCCTGTGGCCCACAACAGATCTCCCCCCACCTTCAGCATCATCTCAAGGAAAAGGAAACAAATATCCTGGAATTAAGGAAAAATAAACCAACGTTCTAGAAAAGGAAAAGACCATATATTACGTGCTGGGAAAAGGAAACCAGAAGACAGAGCACTATACTAGTATACTGCAATTGAGGCCATCTATATCTATACCCCTTTATAATGCACCTAAGCATTCTTTTCTACCTTCACCCCAAATAATGCACCCCATTAGAGATGGCCTAACCTTCATGCACCCAGCGAAACGTCCCCAGAAACTTGCCTCCATCAAAATTAACCTCTCAGATCTTTCCTCAGCTTTGCTCACCAGCATCCGATAGCCATTGTTTAATGTGTCTAACTCATCCCGTGACTCCACAATGATCTCTCCCACCTCCAAAGATCATCTCAAGGAAAAGGAAACAAATATCCTGGAATTAAGGAAAAGGAAACAAACGTTCTAGAAAAGGAAAAGACCATATATTACGTGCTAGGAAAAGGAAACCGAAAGACAGGACACTATACTAGTGGCTATATTATCCTATGTACTATGTCCGATCATAAATAGTTATCATTTTGGATATTAATATAGCCTCCAAAATATAGTTTTGATCACTAATTCCTATTTTAATATATTTATAAAACCCAATAAAACTATAATATTACAATAATACTTTTCGAGACAAATTATATATAGGGTTTTCATGTATCTAATTTAAATATTTATAAAGATATTGACTGTTAAAATTTTAAAAGTTTGATTATACCTATATCCAAAACAATAATTATTTATGACTAGAGAAAGTAATTAAGAAAATGTTAATTCTGGATCCAACGGTCCATACACACGTCAAAGACGTCATCAAAATACATCTGCAACAGATTCAAGACTTTGCGTCGTCATGATCTATCTCCAAGAAAACTTTGAAAAATTCGTTTCTTACTAATTACACGATTAATGGGTTTTCTGACATTGTGTGTCACACAGTCACACACACTCTGGTCTCTCTCCCGCTGGCCTTTTTATTCTTATCTCCTCGCCCTCGCTTCACCTCCTTGCCTGTTGTTTTCCTCCCTCCCTTGACCCGTCGTCCCATGCTAAAGCCAAGGCTTTAGGCACTAGTGGTAATCTCGGTCAAGGCGAGTGACACCGCGCGCATGGAGGCCATGAACGTCAAGTACAGGCCGGCCATGTTCCCCAACGGAGCCGTCAAGAAGGTGAAGCCGGCGGCCGTGGCGCCGGCGGGGGTCGGGGAGTCGATGTACCACGAGTGCCTCAAGAACCACGCGGCGAGCCTGGGCGGGCACGCGGTGGACGGCTGCGGGGAGTTCATGCCGTCGCCGGCGGCCAACCCCGCCGACCCGACGTCGCTCAAGTGCGCGGCTTGTGGCTGCCACCGCAACTTCCACCGACGGCTGACGGAGGGATCCCCGCCGCCGCCTGCCCCGGCGGCGCTGCCTGCACTGCCCGTGCCGGCGAGCGTGCTCCATGGACAACCGCACCGCGGCGAGGAGACGCCGGAGGACCGGCTCCCAGGGGTCGACGGCGACGAGTCCGACTCCGTCTCGGACGGCTCGGAGTACGACGACGAGCGGTCGGTCTCCCCCCCGCCGAGGCCGCCCACGCACCTGCCGACGCCGGTGGCGCAGCAGCCGCCGGCGTACTTCTCTTCGGCGCCGCACATGCTGCTCTCTCTGAGCTCCGGCGCGCTGGGGGCCGCGGGGGCGGTGCAGAAGCTCCCCGCCCAGGTGCCGGCGGCGACTGCGCCGGCATCCCATGGGGCGATGCAGAGGAAGCGATTCCGCACCAAATTCACCACCGAGCAGAAGCAGCGGATGCAGGAGCTGTCGCAGCGCCTCGGGTGGCGCCTGCAGAAGCGCGATGAGGTCATCGTCGACGAGTGGTGCCGCGACATCGGCGTCGGCAAGGGCGTATTCAAGGTCTGGATGCACAACAACAAGCACAACTACCTCGGCGGCCACAGCGCCCGCCGCAGTGCCTCCTCGTCCGCCGCCTCAGTCGCCACTACCGCCGCCCCACTCCACCCCTCCGCCGCCGCCCCACCACCTTTCAACCCCTCCACCACCCCTCCCGCTCCCACCGCCACCGACTTCAACATCAACGGCGCCGCCGCCCGCTCCGCCCCCTCCGCCACCGCCGACCACCCAGAGAACGGAGCCTTGTCGCCGCAGTCCGCATAAACTAGAGAGAGAGAGAGAACATGTAGCTTTCAGTGATAATTTCTTTTCTATTTCTTTAGACTTTTCATCTAAGAAATTAACCCCAAGGAAGGATGCCGCTTGTTGTCTAGAAATCTAAGCTTTCTCTATATGTTATTGGGATCCGATGAAGATGTCGATTTAGGATTAATTAGATTATCTCATCTCAAAAGAGGTACCTTTCTTGGTTCTTGTCCAGGCAGGAGGAGAGGCTTATTCCATCTAGACTTCTAGTTCCAGGGATCTCATGCTCTTCTGTTGTGATCAAGTCAAATGTATACAAAATGGAAGCAGCCTCTCGGCTTGGTCATGGACTCATGGCTCTTGCTCTTCTTGGTACTGATTTTTCATTAATTAATTAATAGTGCTTCTATGCTTCGGTGTTTTAGCTTAAGGGTATTTTTTTGAAACGTTTTATTTAAACTAAATCAAAAAATCTTTTAAAAAATTATCGCTCATCTAAATAGGATCTAAGTAAACTGTTTACACTTCATTCGTATTTTAATATTTATCTTAATTAATTGTTTTGTTTATACTTATGCGCGTAGAGTAATTGGACTTCGCGCGGCTAAACCTATCATTAGGACTTTAGGAGCGCCATATTATAATGCTTGCGCGCATCCCATCTGAGTTCGGTTAAATTAACGTGCGCCTAAACTAAGCCAAGCCGCTGTCACCTCCTTTGTACTTTCTTTAGTAGTACTGTAGTTTAAATGTTTTTATTTAGAAATATAAAACTTATATAGAAGTACTATTGAGGTTTTCTCTACTATATCCTTATCTATTCTCTCTCAAACACATATTTATTAATTACTATCCACACAAAGTATTATTATTTTAATCTTTCAGACAATAAAGTAAGGTATCTACTCCATCCGTCAAAGTTTATAAGGTTTTTAATGATCTTATTCGTAAATATAAGATTTATATATAAATTTAATGAGGTCTTTCATTCTATATTCCTATTTATTCTCTCTCAATCGTATACATTTATTCATTACCATCCACACAAAGTATTATCTTTCATCTTCTAAGACAATTAAATTAAGTGGGGGCATTTAAGTCATTTTCTCTTGCACCTTTCTCAATTTTAACGTAATCTTAATCTTTGTACAAAGTCAAAATACGCCTTATATTTTTAGATGGAGGGAGTAAATTATTTTCTCTCGTGCTTTTCTCAATTTCACCGTAACCTTGATCCTGAAGTAAAGCCAAAATATGCATTATATTTCTAAACATGTTAGAGGTAACTTAATATCTCAACTTAATATATCTTTTTGTTTTGTCTAAATAGGTTGTTAGTCCAAATCTATTATAACTCAGACTCTATTTGACTATTTAAGCCACACTCATGAAGATGTAATACTTGAACTATTATAGTGGATTGCTTTATGTAGTTTTTTTGCAAGGATTTTTTATGTTAAATCTTGTCAATAGTTATTTTGCCGTCCTGTTAACACTAATGCACTAACAAAATAAGAGTGTAAAAGTTGCCATCACTGCTTATCATAGTACTCACCTACACGCGCATTCTTAAGTAGTCTTCTTCTGATGTATGGCTTCTCTCTGTAAAGTCTAAACTCCTTCCATTTAGGCATTTCTACTATAAAAGCTCTTGCATTGCAAAGACAGAGCTCTGTCTACAGCCAAAAGTACATGGATGCAGGTAGATAACCATCGACTCGGGTACAGTTCGAAGATTGATAGATGGATGGATGGATGGATGGATGGATAGGGATAAGATGGGTTGGGCCAGGTCAGGTAGGCATGCAATGCCACGAGGCAATTAGGCGGTGGTGCTTTGTCCTAAGAATGTCTTAGCGGCGCTTAAAAGGGCAAGTAAATGGGGAAGGAAAGTGCGATCAGTTGCTGTTCTGCCCTGTACTAGCTATACTGTTGGCGATGGGATGGAATATGAGGAGGAAGGGATGCTTTTTGTCGTGCTAGGTGTTCTTGAAAAGCTGATGGCGGCATTGACACTGAAAGGCCTTTCGCTCGCTCCCTCGCTCTACGGCCTGGCTGGCTGACAAGCCAAATCATACATACGAACCTTAGCTTGGTAAATCTGTTCTCGCTACGAAGGAATCGATAAAACTAGCTCCGTGCTCGATCACAGAAACATAGGACACATGTTACTGGCCACGCTATTGGAGCACGGTGCCTAACCGAAGTAGCTAGAGCTTGGCAGGGGCTTGCTGAAGATCCTTAGCTCGGTAGGCTAGCCCAGAGTGTTTAATTAATCAAATTGTTAATTAAGTAATTAATTGAGTGATTAATTAAGTGACTAATTAATCAAAGTTGATTGGCTGGTTTCTGCCGATAAAGGTGTTGCCACCGACGCGGCAGCGTCTTGCCTCGGTACAAGAACGTAGTAGATAACACGTATCACACCTTTTGTGGTCGAGAAAAAAATTATTTTTACAACGGGTTAGATTTGAAAAAGAAAAACTGTCCCAAGGGCTAGAAAAGCTAAGGGTTATAGGTTTATAGCTACGCTCTTGATGGTATTAGCGTTGGCATGGCTCCCTGACAGTGCAGGTTCAAAAAGTGGCTTTTTTTCCTCACTCCTCTTTGATCTTTCTTCTCTGCTGCCCAATTCCCAAAGGATGTAATCGATGGATCCACCTGCTGCTCCTAACCCCAGCCCATGATTTGCTCTCAATCCTGCCCTTTTATGCGTTGTGAATAGAGGTGCGCACTCGAGCCGAACACTTTTGGGCCGACCCAAGATACGATATCACGGTCCGGCACGAAGCTCGACTCGGCACGACACTATAACACGGGCCGTGCCGGACTCGAGAATCAGGCACGATAGGCGGCACGGCCCGGCACGACACTGTAGAATGGACTGTACCGAGCCCGATGACCCAGGGCATGAGGAAAAAGCTTAGTGACGAATACTAATAAAAAGGATACCCCAACAGCCCGAAGCGACGAGCCAGCAGCCTCAAGCATATCTCCATTAACAGCGCGCCGCCCGCCGCCGACCGAATCACTGCGAGACCGCGAAGGCATCCGCTTCCGACCGCCGGGAAGCGAATCCGACAGACAAGCGCCCCGACCCCTCTTGGCGGGCGGATCTCCGACTCCAACCAAACCAAGGTGGTGAACGCCGAGTGCCGCGTGTCATGTCCTCACCGCCTACCGCCACGCACTTCGGATAAGGTCAATCGAGCGACTATACGAGGCGGTGGCTCTTCCCAAGAAGATCCGTGATCAGAGAAGACAAAGCTTCCAACCCATCAACCGGTCACGATAAAGACGAGCGACGCCCCTCCCGAGGCGACACCAGCCACACGCACTCGACGCCAAGATTCGCAAGGATCACAGAGGGCAAGCACGCTACTTCCGGAAATACCTAACCTCCCCGACCACCAAGGCTACCAACCCAAAGATGGGCAAGACGGGTGGCGACTCGATCCACGTGACGAAGGACCGGAGCTCTAGCGTAGGTCACCTCGCTTCCTCCCGACTCTCGATGTAACCCGCCTTCCTTCAGATAAAAGGAGGCGTGGCTAAACGATTCGTAAAAACAACGAGCAAGAACAAGAAAGGAGAGAGCGCTATCAAACTCCTCTCGCTAAGCCATTGGCATTCTCGCTTGTAAAACTTTGTGCACTATCATCGTATCAAGAGTAATACAACACCACCACACACGAACCGGAGTAGGGACCTTCACCAACCAAGATACATCTTGGACTCACGAGTCTAACCATTCAGAGGAGTGGAACGCGACTTCTAGACTTACAAATTTTACTTGCCGCGCTCCCAAAACGCCGCATTGGCGCGCTGTAGGGGACTTCGCGTCTTCATCACCATCTCCGGATTCCGCTTGTCTCTCGATGGCATCCACCCATCGCGACGGCATGATCGCGCTGGGAACCGGATCCGCCGGCTCCCTCGACTTCGCCGTCACCCGACGGGAGGGCTCACGCTTCGTCCCGCTGTCTCGAAGACAGCGCCGCCGAGCTTGGGCGCCCTCTCTCCGGCCGCTTAAGCCGGCTTGGGCGCCCGCAGCCCCGGCCGAACCCGAGGAGTGCTCCGCCGCGGTCGGCGAAAACTCCGAGGCGGGCGGTGACCATGTCACCCCGTAGGCTCGCGATCGGTGGCGATGGTCGCTACATGCCAACCTCCGTCCACGAAGTTGCTTTGGAAGACTCTTCCACCACGGCCCAGCCCGACGCGAGTATCCCGCCAGAGGCGCACTCGCGAGTGCAACGTGGCGGCACAGCCGATTTGGTCGTAGCCACCGCTGTTACGACGGTCCCCGTCCGGCGACCGAGGCACGTGAAGGGAATACCAGTACAGCGCTGGCTGAACGCGCGAGCTCGCCGCTACCGAGCCCAACCGCAACGCGGAGAGTGGAGGAGCGGCGGTCGAGCTCGACCGCTCCAGCCGACCGAGCAGACGAGCCCGAGCCCGCGCAAGTCGCCGGGCGACGCGACGCGCGCGCGCCAAGAGCACCACAAGGTGGGGCGTAATCCGCGCCCCGCTTTTCCCTCACGCGAGCCAAAACGTGGCGCGCGCCGCACGCCGCTCCGAGGCCTTCCGGAGCCCGCAAACCCGGAGGCCGAGCTACCTACCGTAACCGAAATTTGGTGGAGCGCGCGTCGCCGCAAGACATGCAGCCTCGGCCTTACCACACCGGCGCATTTCCGCCACTGTGCCCGTCGCCACATGGAGCGGTGGGTGCGCCAAGACCGCACCACCCAGCCTCACGCACCCGGTGCGCGCCGCCTCGGTAATGTTTACGACATCCGCGCCACCCGAGGCGCGAAGAAAGATGGCGAGGACGCCGCCACTCACGTGTTGCGGATGGTGAGCGCCACTACGCGCAGCCCGAGCCCCGATGGTCCCGACCACGGGCTTTTTGCCAAGGATCCGCCAGCGATTTCCCGCCGATTCCGGCGCCTACCAACATTGCCAAGTACACCGGCCACCAACCCTGTGTGTCTGCTCAAGATTACGGGCCGCATGTCGGGCCGGGGAGCGACAGATGATCTCTTCATCATCCAAGACCTCCCCATCTACCTCGCGGACTCGGCCGAGCTCGGCTCGAGTACCGCCGCCAAAACCGCTGTCGAACTGGCCGACTTGAAGAATCTCTTCATCGGTAACTTCGTGGCACTTACAAGCGCCTCGAAACTCTCGACTCAAGGGCTGCAAACAAAGCAGCCTGGGAAACCCTCCGACTACATCCGCGGTTTTCCGCCAGGCAACGAGCTCCCGATATCTCCGACGCCGATGTCGTGGGAGCCTTCATCTACGGCACCTCCGCAAGGCCTTGGCACAAGTCGGGCCGCTCAAGCCCAGACTACCAAGGAACTCCTCGACATCGCCACCAACCACGCCTCCGGCGAGGAGGCCGTAGGGGCTATTTTCGAAGGAGGAAAGGCCCAGCAGGAGCCCGGCGTCCAAACCGGGTCTCCTCCCGACCGCCGACAAGCTAAGGCGGACGGAAGCGATCCGTGAGACCCAAGTGGTCGCCACGGTCGACCGCCCTGCCAAGCAGCAGGCGCGGCCGACCGTCGCGCCCGACCACTTCGAGAAATTGATGGACGGCCCATGCCCGAACCATGGGTTCTCCGTCAAGCACAAGTACCGGGACTGCGAAGTCCTGAGGCGCTATCTCTCTAGCGTCCCCACCACGCTGCGGAGCAAAGGAAAGAAGCCCGCCGCGGCCCCGCGAACGGCGGAGAAGAAGGCAGACGACGAGTTCCCCGAGCCCGACGGCTGCCTCATGATCTTCGGAGGACCGGCTTGCTACGCCGACAAGCGTCGACTCAAGCTCGCTTACCGCGAGGTCCACACCGTCACGCGGGCGTCCCCCAATATCTTCGGTGGTCGGAGTTCCGATCACCTTTGATCGGACCGATCACCCGATCGCGCCCCACGGTAGGAAGGTACCGCCGGTGGTCGCCCGTCGTCGAACGGCGCCCACGAAGGTGCCGATGGACGGGCAGCGGCCTTAACATCCTCTACGTTGAGACGTTCGACGCTATGGGGGTCCCGCGCTCAAGCCTCCGCCAAGCAAGGCACCTTTCCATGGCGTCATCCCGCCAAGAAGCCCATCCGCCGGGCGGTCGACCGCCGTCACCTTCGGGAGCCGGAAACTTCCGCACCGAGACCTCACCTTCGAGGTCGTGGATTTCCCGGCGCCTACCACGCCATCCCTGGGAGGCCATGCTACGCCAAGTTCATGGCGATCCCCGCCACGCCTACCTCAAGTCGAAGATGCCCGACCGCATGGAGTCATCACGCGGCATCGCCCTTCCACTTGCCTTCAATCGCCTTGGCGGTGCGAGCTCGCCTCGGCGGTCGTTGCCTCTGCGGAACTCAACAAGCTCAGAAGGAAGCCGCCGAGTCCGCCCCCGAATCCAAGAAATCGGCGGGATCCTTCAAACCGCCGAGGACACGAAGGAGGTCACGGTCGATCCTCGTGATCCGACCAAGACCGCTTGGTCGAGCCACGCCCCGCCAAATAGGAAAGCGCTCGCCGACTTCCTCCGCACTAACAAAGATGTCTTCGCATGGAGGTCCTCCGACATGCCGGCATTCCAAAGGAGGTCGCCGAGCACTCCTTGAGCGTCCGACTGTGCTCAAAGCCGCCGCGCCAACGCCGCGCCGCTCGACGAGGAAAGGCGCAGGTTATAGGGAGGAGATCGCCAAACTCTTGGCGGCGGGGTTCAGAAAGAGGTGCGCCACCCCGAGTGGCTAGCCAACCTCAGACTTGTAAAAAGAAGAACGGCAATGGAGAATGTGTGTTGACTATACGAGTCTCAACAAAGCATGCCCCAAGGACCCATTCCCTTACCTCTCGATCGACCAAGTCATCGACTCCACGCTGGTGCGAGTCTCTTTCCTTCTCGGATGCCTACTCGGGCTACCACCGATTGCGCTAAAGGAGTCCGACCACCGCGACTTCCTTCATCACTCCGCTCGCTCGCTCGCTATGTCACAATGCCCTTCGGCCTGAAGAACGCGGGCGCTACATACCAGCGATGTATGCAAACGTGCTTCAATGACCAGATCGGCCGCAACGTTGAGGCATATGTCGACGATATTGTCGTAAAGACCAGAAAGGCTGACGACCTTATCGCCGACCTAGAAGAGACTTTCGCGAACCTTCGACGGTTTCGCATAAAGCTCAACCCAGAAGTGCGCCTTGGGGTCCCCAAAGGAAAGCTCTTAGGCTTCATCGCTCTCGAGCGAGGCATCGAGGCCAATCAGAGAAGATCTCGCGATCGCGAGGATGGGCCCGGCCAAGAACCTCAAAGGGGTCCAGAGGTCGACCGGATGCTGGCGGCTTTGAGCGCTTTCGTGTCTCGCCTCGGCGAACGCGAATGCCGCTCTACAGTCGCTCAAGAAACCGACCGCTTCGCTTGACACCGAGGCTCAGGAGGCCCTCACCCGCTTGAAGGCCTTCTGTCCTCGCCGCCGATCCGTCGCCCGGCACCAGTGAACTGGCCTCCTCTACATCGCCGCCACTACCTCGCCGCCGCGGCCCTCGTGGTGGAGCGAAGCGAAGAAGGCCGTGAGCTCAAGGTACAACGGCGGTCTACTTCATCGATGAGGTACTTTCCGAGTCCAAGACTCGGCACCACAGTGCGAAGTTACTCTCCGCGGTGCTCATCGCAAAGAGGAAACTCGCTCACTACTTCGATCAACACGCCATCACCGTGGTGACCACGCCCCACTAGGCGAGATCATCCACAATCGCGATGCCTCGTGAAGGATAGCCAAATGGGCGCCGAGCTTGGCGGCCATGGCATAATATACGCCCTCTGACGGCGATCAAGTCGCAGCTCGCCGACTTCGTCGCCGAGTGGACCGAAGCCCAGGCACCACCAGTGGTCGAAGACCCCGAGTACTGGACAATGTACTTCGACGGGTCTTACACCAAGAATGGCGCGACCATTAGGTTGCTCTTCGACGCGACCAACAACATTGCCGAGTACGAGGCTCTCGTCAACGGTCTCCGGATCGCCGCCGACCTCGGTGCTCGCCGCTTACGCCCACGGGACTCCAAGCTTGTCGTCGACCAAGTCATGAAGGCTGCGGAGCCCGAGACGCCCGCATGGCCGCAGATCGCCGAGAAGCACGCCGGCTCGAGGAGCGGTTCAAGGGTTTCGAGCTTCACCATAGCTACCGACGCTACAATGGCGAGGCCGATCACCGCCAATCTTGCCTCCAGCAGAGAGCCCGCCCCGCCCGGATCTTCGTCTCGACCTCCTGCGGCCCATCGCCCACCGACTCGGCGATCGGCGCCACCCGACCAATCCAAAGACGGCCGCCCGACCGACGCCGCGGTCGGGCGAAGACTTGGCCGGATCTGCCGCGGTGTGCTAGCACTTGAGTCCGATCGAGGAGGCCCTACATCGACCGCTTTGTGGACGGGTCACTTCCCCGACCACCGAGGTTCGGCGCCTCGCCCGGCGGCAAAATCTTCGCCCCGACGGCCTGACCTCTACAAAGGAGTCCCTCCGGTCCTCCAAAATGTATCTTGACCGACCAAGGAAAGCACCGCTGGACGACATACACAGCGGAGTCTGCGGTCACCACGCAGCACCCCGATCTCTTGTGGGAAAGGCCTTTCGACAAGGTTTCTACTGGCCAACCGCTGTGTCAGACGCCGAGCATATCGTACGCACCTGTGAAGGATGCCAGTTCTTTGCTCGGCAGACGCATCTGCCAGCCCAAGCTTTACAGACGATCCCCATCACGTGGCCTTTTGCCGTCTGGGGACTCGATTTGGTCGGGCCTTTCAGGAAAGCGCCCGGGGGCTTCACCCACCTACTCGTCGCGGTAGACAAGTTCACCAAGTGGATAGAGGCCTGCCGGTCGTGAGCGCCACGTCGGTACAAGCGCCATCTTCTTCCGCGACATCGCTTTTAGGTTTGGAGTCCCAAACTCCATCATCACCGGCAACGGAACACGTTCACGGGAAGGAATTTCTCGAGTTCGCGGACGACTTCAACATCCGTGTCGATTGGGCGCAGAGAGCCCATCCGCGGACTAACGGCCGTGTCGAGCGCACTAACGGCATGATCCTTCAAGGACTCAAGCCGCGGATCTTCGATCGGCTCGAGCATTTCGCAGGCGCTGGTAGCCGAGCCGCCTCCGTGCTCTCGAGTCCGCGGACCACGCCGAGCCGGCGACCGGATTCACACCCTTCTTTATGGTGTTCGCGCCGCCGCTTTTGCCCATCGACCGAATACGGCTCCCCGAGATTGCAAGCCTTCGATGAGGCTCGGGGGCTCGCCTCGCAACAAGACGCCATCGACCAGCTCGACGAGGCGCGCGACGTGGCCGTCCTGCGGTCGGCCAGATATCAACAAGCCCTGCGCCGCTACCACAGCCGCCAAGTTCGAGGACGATCCTTCAGCGCTGGCGACTTGGTTCTGCGTCGGGTCCAGACAACCAAAGATAAGCACAAGCTGACGCCCCCCTGGGAGGGTCCTTTCACCGTCGTGGAAGTTCTCCGACCTGGCACCTTCCGACTCAAGGACGCCGATGGTCGCATCCTCCCTAATGCCTGGAACATTGAAAAGTTAAGGCGATTCTATCCCTAAACTCTTTTCCTCTTCCTAGCATGCTCTTTACCTTCTTCCTTCCGAGCACCTGGTCGCCGTGCGACGACTCGGGGGCTGCCTTTCGGCGCCCCCGCTCAGGCTGCTCCCGGTCGGCACTTGCGCGGGTTGATGACCCAACCGACCACAAGGTCCTTCCCGAAGCGGTAACTCCTTTGACCCAAGTGCTACAGCCTACGCCCCAGCGGCTATGGTTGCTAACACTTCGCGGAAGAAGGAAGTACCCGAGTGGAGTGACCTTTGGGTCGGCAGGGAACACTCCTCCCCCGCACGAACTCAGCTATCCCACGCGCTTATGAGGGCACGTGACCCGACTGGTCATGAGGTCCATCCCGAGCGGTAACCCTCTCAACCCAAGTGTTACGACCACGCCCCGGCTCACGGTTGCTAAGTAGCACTTTGCGAAGAAGGAAGTGCCCGAGTGGAAAGATCCTGGCCGGTCTAGAACACTCCTATCCTCACAAGTGCGCCTAATCGCGTGATAGCCAAGTCTCCAATCCACCTCGCTCCTCCCAAAACAACCCGACCCACGCACAAGTGGCCCTGCGGTCCTTAGGGCTATGGTCGGCCAAACGATCATCCTAAATACGAAAAAGGACGAGGACGATTCGGGACTTGATAATTTCAAGATTGTTTAAATAACGGTCTTTACAATCTAAGAAGGATAAAGCTAACTTTTTCTACTCTTCTTGACGGCCACCGTGGCGAGGCGAGAGTTGGTCGCCTCGCTTCGAAGGCGGCTGCATGGCGGATGCGGTGGCGATCTCCGGGCGTCGGCTCAACCAAGAGCTCGAACCGATCGATCT
The DNA here is from genome assembly GCA_036346275.1 of Otatea glauca. Taxonomy (NCBI): domain Eukaryota; kingdom Viridiplantae; phylum Streptophyta; class Magnoliopsida; order Poales; family Poaceae; genus Otatea; species Otatea glauca. Next base: position 23,326,703 of record CM070728.1, read on the forward strand.
CCTCGTCGATCCGGTTCCCGCCACGCCCTCCCCACCACCGCGAGGTCGATGCCGTCAGAGTACGAGATGGTGTTGACCACCGATGAAGCTCAAGCGCAGCCCGGTGACCACCGCCTCTTTCTACGGTCCGCACTCGGGCGGCAGCGGGGCAAGGGCACTCGGCCCGCCCGGCTCAAGGATGCGGTCGCAGACCTCCGACCGGCCTTGCGAGGGCCTCCACTCGGCGCTCATCTCGCCCGACCGTCCTCAAGAACCTTCAACGCCGCCGCCTCGCCCCGCCACGATCGCCACGCCACAGGCGGCCGGCCGTTCTCTTCGCGCTCTGCAGATTGCGGAGATTTTGGATAAGTTCGCCTGCGGGTCGCACCCCAAACTTAATTGAAGAATTGGGACACTTACCGGCCGGAGTTGGTCGATTGCCGACTTCCGACTTGACGCCAGATGAAGTCTTCACGGCCGGCTCCTTCTCGGAAATCGCCGCCACGAGCGAACTCGGCGGCGTCCCCGAGCCTTGTTCCGCTCGGTCGCAGACGTGTTACTGCGTCTGCGCGATCCTCCGCGGCAACAAGCGGCATCCTTGGCCTCGGTGACCTCCGTCGTGAGGACTCGATTCGCCACTTTCGCCCTCAAAGCCTTGGCTCCTAGGCGCCATCATGAAGGGCCTTTGTGGCCTCTTCAAATCCTTGGCGGATCACCACCGCCTCCGACCGCCTAATGCGCAGGCCTCTGGGCTAGGGCGCACTCAAGCGCGCACTGATCGCACTCCTCCGCCGCCGCCCGCCGATCTGTCGAGCTGCCGCAGAGCTCGGCCGACGACGGCGATCCCGCAAGTGTCGCGAAATGTCGACACTCCGTTAGTCGCACGGAAGAACTATCAAAATGTGCAACGAATCGTAACTTTTTGGCCGACCTACCGGGCGATCGGGCCGACTTCGACCATCATATCCAGTATACCGTGGAAGACTTCAGAGCAAGGGCTAGACCTTCACGGATCGCCTATCTCGGCTTCGCCGCCAGCGCCTTTGCCGGAAGGGTGGCCCACTCGCTTCCTCCGCCGCCCATGATGCCCGACCGAATTACACCGCGGCGCACTCCGCCGCTTGCTCGGGCGGACGCCACCCGCCCAAAGCACTATGGGCAAGGGTGACGAGGTCAACCTTCACAAATCCCTCGGCGACTGCGCTGAGGGCATCGGTCGGCACCTCCCTGGACGAGGGGTCGGGCACCTCCGCCGCCGGCCCGCCACGATCGGGCGCGATCACCGCAACGCCGTTGTCTCATCTCAAACGACGATCACGCCGTCCGAGGGGTCTCGCCGAGGCGGCGGAAGTTCTTCTTCGCACGACCCGGGTGGGCTCTGTCCCCTCGAGGCGATCGCGCCTCGGACGCCGACGCCGCGACCTTCGCCGACCCAACCGGGTCATCAAATCACCGCGCCACATTTGCGGGCCGATGTGGCACGCCCCACGATCACCCCAAGATAGGCGCCGACGCTGCGAAGATTAAGAGTCGCCGGCGGCTTTGCCAAGAAGAAAATGCTCCAAAAATAAAATAATAATACACTTACAAGGCCGGCGGGTGCGTGGCACGCGCGCCTCTTTGCCGCCCCCGCCAAGGGCAGTCGGCCGGCCGCTTCCTAAAGCCACCTCCACCGAGACGCCGCGACGACCGCAAGCGCAAGATCACCCCACCGAGGATCCGTGGCCACGGGCCCGTGATGCCGCCTCGGCCGAGTCCACGCCGCCGCCACGGCAGTCGGAAAAACCCACCATAGGGGTGGCCGGAGGCACTCCCGCTTGTTGTCGCTGGAAGTCGCCCCACGGCAGCGGGGTCTCGACACATCTCTCGCGCAGCCTTCACCGCTGCGTTCTTTACTTTTCTTCCTCCTCCTTTCCTCCTTCCGCTTCTTGCGGAGGAGTCACCGCTGCCTCGCCGGGCGCGCCGCGCTTCCTTATCCCTCGAGCGGCGCTGGAAGACATCCCCATGAGCCCCGAGAGGATGCAGGAATGTCGGTCAAGTGCGAAGACGAGAAAAGAGAGGCGAAAGGAATTTCACCGGCTTACAGATTCGGCGGAAAAGCCACCGAGAATGGCTCGGGTGGCCATCCGCGCCACATGCCGCCGCCCGAACGCCGCCACCCGCCTCCACCTCAGACGCGCCAGCTCGGGTTCGCCATCTCGCCCGGCCGGACGGCCCCAAGATACCGAACAGGTGCGGCACAGGCACAAGTGGTTGCACGCGATCCCCATGAAGGCGCGCACAACCACGCCCCGTGAGCCCGCCTCCTTTGAGCCCCGACCGCTCCACGATCGGGGCCGACTTGTTCTTCTCCCTCTTTTGGCGCCCAGCCCACCTCCTCCGCCACGGAAGCTCTCCGGTGAAACGAGGGGCGCTGCCAACGTTTGAACGTAGAGCCATTTGGAACGCCACCCTTGTTAGACGAGGGCGCTTCACCTCCGTGTACTCCGTGTTCGACCGGGCGCGGCCGAGGGCCAGCCACCAGAGGCGCCGCGGCGCCCGACGGCTTCGCCCTTCCGAGCCTTGCTCGAAGAAGTGCCTCCACAACGCCCAAGGCGGCTCGATCCCCAAGAAGGCTTCGCACAGCGGATGAAGATGGCGATGTGGAGGACCCCATTAGGTTAAGATGGTGCACTCCACCTTGTAATGAAACAACAGCCCCGGACGAACGGGTGCGGCGAGCCAAAGCGCGCTCAAAAACGAGGCGGCACCACGATCTCGTCTGCCATGCGCTGGGTGATAGCCCGGTCGGCACCCTCCGGTAGGAAGGTCTCGCGGCATGAGGAAACCCTTCTTCACCAAGCCGAAGCGCGACGGCCGTCTTGGCGCGAGCACTCCGCCACGACATCTTCACTGGGGAGACGACCGAAGGTGAGAAAGAAAGGTCGGGTTTTCTTTCCTTAGCTCTGGTGCTCTTCTTGTTTTTGAGGCGAGACAGAAAGGGCAAGAAAACGTGACCACTCGAAAGCACCCAACGGGCGATTATAGAGGATTTAACGAACGCCCGCAAGCAGCGCCCGGCTGCTTAAGCGTCGCGACCACCCTCGTCTGTCGCGCCACCGTAACTCCCGCCCAATACCACTCCGCTTTTAATCCCCGCCTTGTCAGCGAAGGGCCATAAAGACGCCGCCCCGAACAACGTGTCCGTAACCTCTCGGTCTCCGCCTTTAGGCCGAACAGTTGCTCCGGCGCGCGAGAAGCCCACTGGCGGCCGCGCCCCAAGACTAAAGCTTTGTGGCTTGCGCCAGGCCCAACGAGGAGTGGGTTCAAAAGGCCTACCCCACCAGATGGGTATAAAGCCGCCCAAAGAAAAACTTGAGCAAGGGGCGGTATGAGGTGAGCCCCACGGTGGGCCCTCGGTTAGGTCTACCGACGGCCTAATCACCTCTACTCGCGTCCGAGACCATACTTCACACTCTCCGGGAGCTCATCAATGAGCGACACCACCGGTGTGCTCGGGTCGGCGGACGACCTAGAGTCCATACGGGATTGAGTAAAGAAAGGTTTTTATGGGTCGCCCACGCCAGGCGGGACACCCTACTCGGGACCGTCCGCTCGGAAGGGTCCCCTTGGGCGGACCTCCCAGACCCACTCGGACTACCCGCTATTAGCTCCACGAGCACGGCGTTCAAACCAACGCAGTAAACGCGCGCCGCCATCCCCTCCGTGTCCCACACCGCGGATGGGGTATACATGTGGGATAGACGGCGCCATTCCTTCGCAGCTACCCTCGCCCGACGAGGACTCGAGAAGGATGCCCCACGCCCGCCTACGACGGTGAACGAGCACCCACGCCCAGCCACGACGAGAACGAGCACTCACGCCCAGCCACGACGGAACGAGCACTCACGCCCGCCACGACGTAAACGAGCACTCGGACACCGAACCTCACAGAGGCATCCGGCCGTCCCGCCGACCAAGGCACTCGGACACCGTAACCTCACAGAGGCATCCGGCCGCCCTCGCCACCAAGGCACCGTTTAGCTACGACGTTAAACGAGCACTCGGACACCGTAACCTCACAGAGGCATCCGGTCGTCCTCGCCGACCAAGGCACCGTCTAGCTACGACGTTAAACGAGCACTCGGACACCGAACCTCACGGAGGCATCCGGCCGCCCCCGCCACCAAGGCACCGTCTAGCTACGACGTTAAACGAGCACTCGGACACCGAACCTCACAGAGGCATCCGGCCGTCCCGCCGACCAAGGCACTTTCGGACACCAACCTCACAGAGGCATCCGGCCGTCCCGCCGACCAAGGCACTCGGACACCGTAACCTCACAGAGGCATCCGGTCGTCCCTGCCGACCAAGGCACTCGGACACCGAACCTCACAGAGGCATCCGGCCGCCCTCGCCGACCAAGGCACCGTCTAGCTACGATGTTAAACGAGCACTCGGACACCCGAACCTCACGGAGGCATCCGGCCGCCCCCGCCGACCAAGGCACTTTGTCTAGCTACGACGTTAAACGAGCACTCTGACACCGAACCTCACAGAGGCATCCGGCCGCCCCGCCACCAAGGCACTCTGACACCGAACCTCACAGAGGCATCCGGCCGCCCCGCCGACCAAGGCACTCGGACACCGAACCTCACAGAGGCATCCGGCCGCCCTCGCCGACCAAGGCACTTGACACCCGAACCTCACAGAGGCATCCGGCCGTCCCGCCGACCAAGGCACTCGGACACCGTAACCTCACGAGGCATCCGGCCGCCCCGCCGACCAAGGCGATCGGACACTAGAACCTCACGGAGGCATCCGGCCGCCCCTCGCCGACCAAGGCACCGTCTAGCTACGACGTTAAACGAGCACTCGGACACCGAACCTCACAGAGGCATCCGGCCGCCCCGCCGACCAAGGCACTCGGACACCGAACCTCACAGAGGCATCCGGCCGTCCCGCCACCAAGGCACTCGGACACCGAACCTCACAGAGGCATCCGGTCGCCCGACGACCGAGGCACCATCCACAACGATTAAAATTAATGCAAACTCATCGCAGACATTTTCATAAAGATTTCATTATAGGCCAACAGCTCAAACTTTACACAACTTTACACACAAGACCGACAGATACAAGAGTGGCCACGCCGCACCACAGCAGACTCTACCCACGCCTAGAACCTATCAAACATCCGTGCGGCATCGGTGGCACCGACGGCATCGGTAGGCCCTTGCCGGTCGACGGACAGCCGCCACGGCCGCGATGCAACACCGATGCCTCTGCCGCCGCTCGGCGACATCGACGCGGCCGCACTAACTCACGGTCGGCGCCCTTGCGCCATCGCCTCCGAAGGGCCCCTTACCACCTCGAGCCTCGGAACGGCCTCGAGCGTGGCACAACGAAGCGGCGTCGCTGGCCGCAGCTTCTTCCTCCTCGAGCTCGGCCATCGCTGGTCGAACTCGGCCCAAAGCTCGGCCAGAGGATCTTCTTCTTCACCGTGACGCCATCGCCGGCTAAAGACTAGAGGATGTCTCAAGCCATTTGAAAGAACAAAAGAAAAAGCTCGCCCCTTCAAGCAAGCTACGACGCACGATATATATATATCCGGACTAAGGAGGCTAAGCGCCTCAGAGTAAATGCGATGCCGAAAACGAAGCATCCTTCACCGTAAACCCGAGGCGCTCAAGAAGACGAGCGGCGCGCGCGTAAACTACGCCTTCGGCATGCGCAACGAGGCAAGTAAAAGCCCCGGCGGTTCAAATGCCCCGCCAAACTCCGGGACAGTTGTCAAGTCCAACGGCACACCGACGGAAATCGCTTAACCGGATCGGTGGACCGACCTACCAGCCCGCCACCACTTTCGTCAAGTTCAACCCCAACCGAACCGCCAAATCGCTTGGGAGTTCGGGGCTACCGACGAATACTAATAAAAGGATACCCCAACAGCCCGGCGACGAGCCGCCAGCCTCAAGCATATCTCCACCTTCAACAGCGCGCCGCCCGCCCGCCGATCGAATCACTGCGAGATCGCGAAAGGCATCCGCTTCCGACCGCCGGGAAGCGATCCGACCAGACGGCGCCCCGACCCCTCTTGGCGGGCGGATCTCCGACTCAACCAAACCAAGGTGGTGAACGCCGAGTGCCGCGTGTCGTCCTCACCGCCTACCGCCACGCACCCTCGGATAAGGTCAATCGAGCGACTATACGAGGGCAAGTGGCTCCTTCCCAAGAAGATCCGTGATTGAGAAGACAAAGCTTCCACCCCATCAACCGTCACACGACAAGACGAGCGCACGCTCCTCCCGAGGCAAGCACCGGCCACACGCACCTCGACGTCAAGATTCGCAAGGATCACAGAGGGCAAGTACGCTACTTCCCGAAATACCTAACCTCCCGACCACCAAGGCTACCAACCCAAAGATGGGCAAGACGGGTGGCGACTCATCCACGGATTTAAGGACCGGAGCTCCTAGCGAGGTCACCTCGCTTCCTCCCGACTCGATGTAACTCGCCCTTCCTTCAGATAAAAGGAGGCGGGCTAAACGATTCGTAAAAACAACGAGCAAGAACAAGAAAGGAGAGAGCGCTATCAAACTCCTCTCGCTAAGCCATTGGCATTCTCGCTTGTAAAACTTTGTGCACTATCCGTATCAAGAGTAATACAACACCACCACACACGAATCGAGTAGGGACCTTCACCAACCAAGATACATCTTGGACTCACGAGTCTAACCATTCAGGGAGTGGAACGCGCGACCCCCTAGACTTACAAATTTTACTTGCCGGCGCTCCCGAAAACGCCGACACTTAGCATGAAGATCACTGGCTCACAGAGCATGACCGCCATAGATGCACCTAGTAGTATAAACGTCACCCCTATCACCGACACCTGAGAGAGACGGACAAAACAGGAGAGAGAGATTGAGTGACGGTGCAAGAAGTTGCTCTCTCTCGCTCGTCCCCCTCAATCTCTCTCAACTTTCTCTCACCAGTCTCTGTCAATCTCCCTCACAATCTCTCTTGTCTGTCTCGCTCACTCTTTTTCTCGCCCATTGCCCCCTCTCTCGCCTGTGTTGAGCACATCCTTCTAGCTCTATTTAACTGTTCAATAATAAATAAATTTTAGTTGTTTTTCTCATAATATTTGCATTCACTGCCTCAATTCTATGCTTCTCTGGCTCCTTTCCTCTCGTTGCATAGTGCAAATGGATCGGACCTGGGCCGGCATGGCACGAAGCAGGCACGAAACGCAAATGGGTCATGCCTGGGCTCATTGAAGGCAAGCCGGGCAGGCACGGCACGGCACGACGAGCACGACGGGCCGTCGCGGCACGGCACAGTTCAGACATGAAGCACGATGGACCTGTGCCGGGTTGGCCCGGCACGATGCCCACCTCTAGTTGTGCAGGTAGCCAGGTTGGTGCCACTCTTCCTTTTGGTTCCGTCTGCAGAAATCATTATTTCATTGTATTGCTCCAGATTTTGCATAGTTTATTTTTTGCTAGAGCAATCTCTGCATGCACTAGTTAACTTCAAAAGATTGTTTTACGCTGTTGTCACATACATAAAATGCAGGATTACAGGTATGATGCGTACTACCTCAATCAGATAATCACTATGCATGAATCGGCCTTTGTATACTATTTGTTATCTGTTGCATTTAACATCTCTCTCATTTACTAGTTGCGTTTTTCGGCAGTAGTGATCTGCCTATTCAACCCAGTGGTGCATCTTCTTATGTAGGGGTAATATTCGACGCCCTATTGTGTTTCCTGCAACAATCTGAAATAATTATATAGTGGGATTCAAAGATATCCTTATTCGTTGTACTACCTTTTAGTTACTCCTACATGCTTGATTATTCTTCTGTTCAAATTTGTCTTTAGAGTAATAGCATTGTGACGTTCACATTGACTAGTATATAACATAGATGGTGTAATTCTATCTACAATTACTGATTTTACAGAAATATTATGATTTCAATAGAATTTCTCACTGTTTAATGTGCTCCTACCTCTTGCTCCTCCTTAGATTGAGGGATATGCACCACAGTAACGTTGTCTCTGTCATGTCCTAGCGCTAAAGGCAGCAGTAGTGATGGCGAGGTGGTGTTGTCCTGCCAATGGAGGCGACGGCTGCGGTGGTAAGGAGGCGGTGTGGTGAAGGAAAGAGAAGAGGCGGCGGTGCAAGCATAGGAGGTAACATTTAGGGTTTTGTGGAGGGGTTTTTTTGTATGGTGGAGATAGGAGAGATGTTAGATCGGTCCAATGGTTTAAAAAAGATTAATTGGAATCAAGAAATTTTTTAATTGAGTAATACATGACAATCCTTTGAATTCGACATCTTATGCCCTGTTATATGGAATTTATGGCAATAATGTTAATATTTAATCAAGATTAAAAAAAGATGGTTAATTAATTATGAGATTTTATTCTACAATTGTACACGTTTAGCTCGTAATTTTGTTAAAATTTTTATTGTAATGGAGTAATGGGGTATTGCTTTTCGTACAATCTAACGCATTCAATCGTGTCCACTTCTTTTTTTATTGATGTTATACATGTTTACTGGTCTTTTATAAGGTTTTTTTCTATTGGTGTCTAAAGTAATTTATTTTAATTTCCTGTATAACATTGGTGAATCTATCTTAGGTTAGTTATGCATTTAATATCTCTTAACCTACACAAATGATATTTTTTTACACATTATTGTTCCACTTCATAACTATATGCTCTTGCCGGTGCATTAAATTCTGCTGTAGAACATCACCGATTCGGTTCGACCCTAGCTAGTAAGTTATACCATTGCATTATGAAGTACAAACCCCCAAAATATCCATTTCTACTGTTTAAAAATAAATATCGTGCCACTTCTTGTAGAGAGTAGAAAGTATAGCAGATCATTCAGATATATGGAACATCTCGTTTTCTCATGACTTGGAGTTTTGACTTATTTTCTATATGGTTAATTCCTTATTAATCACTGAAAATTTCCAAAATCTTTGATTCGATGATAACACAACGAGTGATATATGAAAGATAATGCAAACTTTCGAAGGCAGATAAGAAATTGGCCTCTTTCTTATATGTAGTTCGGTGATGGTGATGCCTATCAAGGGGAGCTCATCATATGGATGCTCCTCATGAACATGCTTTATCCTGTGCTGGTGATGGGCATGCATTGTCTTGAAAGATTTGGTTGCTAGGTTGGTGGGGAGTTCATGTGATGGCAAAACCCTAACAAATAATTATAAGCTAAACCCTGCCTAGCTTAGCTTGTTGCATGATCATGCTTTGCATTGCCAGCGTAGATTCCTCTTTCCCCTATGCTGATCTCCCTTTGGCTATGTTCCCAAAATGCACAACGGTTAATTTAATCAGAAAAGGTTTCAAATTTCGGTTTCGGAATAAATTTCGCCCCAGGCCGGATAACGAAATTTCGCAAATTTCGGAATTATTTCGGACAAAATTTGAATTCGAAAATTCAAATCCGGTCCAATCCTGAAAAAAAACCGAAATTCGGCGAAAAAACCCGAAATTTCGAGCGAAATTTCCGAAATTTCGGGTTTTTTTTGCACTGGCTGAAAAGTGGTCTAAACATTATCGAAAAGTTTTGAATTTTTTTTTTGAGGTTCCTGACACAATGCTGATCTTCTCACAAATATTTCAGCTGATTATCACATCTGAGGAATTTTTAAAAATTCGGAGAGTGGTACTGTCCTGATAAAACACTGACCGACAGGTTTGATCGGAATGGAAAATGGTACAAATCAAGTTATAAACTGTTGAATTTTTTTGTGAATGGTTATGATCCATAAATAATGTTTTCATAAAAATTTCATCTGATTATCACATACGAGGAATTTTTAAAAATTCGTAGAGTGTCGCTGTCCTGATAGAACACTGACCGACAAGTTTGATCCGAATGGAAAATGATACAAATGAAGTTAGAAACTGTTACAAATATTTTTACATGGTTATGATGTATCTATAATGCTCTCATAAAATCTTCAGATGATGATCAAACTGTATAAATTTTTAAAAAGTCGAACAGTACTACTGCCATGTTAAAAGGCTTACCGGCAAACTTGAACAAAATGAAAAATTATGTAAACCACAAATTTTTTTGAAAATTTTTCAAGAATGGTGATAAGGAAGTTCTTAATATCCCATAAAAAATTTGATTCATGATCACACTCCAGTGAATTTATAAAATTCTTACAAGGCACAGTACCATTTATGTTCTTTTCTTTTTGATTTTTGAAATATAATATAACAAACGAAGTTGAATGCTTACATAGATTTGATTGACCAAACAAACAAAGTTTAAATTTTTTGAAAAATTTATATAATGTTACTGAGTCAATTTTTAATCTCTCAAAAAAAATTAGATCATAATCACACTCAACAAAATTTATAAAATTCTAACAATATAACTGTCCCAATTATGTTCATTCTATTTTTGATTTTTTAAAGATAACAAATGAATTTAAATTATTTTTAAATTTTTCATGTATGATCCTAATCTACTAAGGATAGTACCATAAAATTTTCAGATTATTATCATGCATTTAAAATTTTATACAAATCTGACAGTGTTTCTGCCAAAATTTTAAAATGTTTAAAAAATTAGGTTTTTCAACAAATTTTCATAGGAGATGACTTTCCTAAGGGTTATTGGACCAAATCCGGCCCTAAAAATTTCAAAACCGGCCAAAAAACACGAAATTTCGTCCAAAAAACGGAATTTCGGATTTTACTGTAGCAGTTTCAAATTTTTTTTAGATTTTTTTTTCCGGCCGGTACTTGAGATTTCGGGGTGGTCCGAAATCCGAAATTTCGGCGAAATTTCACCGAAATTCGCCGAAATTTTGAACCTTGGATGTTCCCACCATGAGAAGGTGTCTTCGTAGGTAAGGATCGATGCTAGGCAGTTAAGAAAGAGAAATTTTAATAGTGTTACTGAAAAAATGCACAATTTCACTTTTGCCACTACTTTTTTCTTGTTTTATTTTTGCTACTACTGTTTTCACTTCATCCTCCTTTTATCATTTCCATCAGTTGACTGTGAGTTGACAATCAGTCGGAATTGTGCCTTATGTTTTTTTATTTTTAAAGGTAACAAATTAAGTTCAATTCTTTTTGAATTTTTTTTGTATGATCCTAAATTGCTAAAAATGATATTATAATTTTTTTAGAGCATGATCAAGCTTGTACATTTTTATAAAATTTGGAGCTAGAGCAAAATGACTTTATTTTTATAAAAATGTATAAGTTTGATCATACTTGGAAAAATTTATGGTATCATCTTTAACAGTTTAGGATCATACATAAATTTTTTCAAAAGAATTAAACTTAATTTATTATCTTTAAAAAAAATCAAAAGTCAAAAGGAACTATTCCGACTGACAGTCAACTGACGGAAATGACAAAAGAAGGAAAAAGAGTAAATACTATTGGCAAAAATGAAATAAGAAAAAGAGTAGTGACAGAAGCGAAATCGAACATTTTCTTAGTGGCACCAGTAAAATTTTCCCGTTAAAAAAAAACCTGAGATTATAACACTGGAGGTGTGCTAGCACGGTCATGGTAGCAAGCATGCACAGGTGTGGAAGTTGGATTTTGTATTTCTATATTGGGTTATGGAAAATGTGTTTTGGCTCTCCTTTATTTTTTTTCTCTAAAACATTACCTCTCTCAGGTCTTATTTAGAACACCAAAATTTTTCTGATTCACGTTGAAATTAAAATGCTTATTGCGTAATTTCTATGAAATTGTTGTGAAATTCCCACGTTGCAAACATGGCCTAAAATCTAAATCCTGTGTTTATGATAACTAAGCAAAGCTTCGGATTTGGATCCTGTCCTATGTTGGATACGTAATTCCTTGATATGCAACGAACAAAAGTGCTCCCCCTTTGTATATGTTGCTATAGTTAGAACAATCCTAAGATTAGCAAATAGTATCTTAGAAAGTATTAAGACCAAATTATCCCCCAAATGCGGCGCCGAACAATTAGACTGATAGCGATGTTTTAAGCACCTTTTTGCACTTTGTAATTCCTAGAACTAGCGAATTTTTTCACACAATTGTGCGGCTAGTTATTGCAATATATTAAATTTATTATATAACTCTACTTTCCTTCGAAAATATAGTTGTATTTGTCATTCAATTGTAATTCTTCTCTTGTTTTCTCTCGATTAATATCTGTATATAATTATTCTGCATCGTTATACTTTGGTCCTACAAATATAAGTAGTGTAGTTCTTTTTTTTCTTTTTCTCTCAATTAATGAATATTTTTTAGAAATTTTTCTTTTTCTGATTTTAGATTATTGTAGGATTTTTTAGATTTACAAAATGAACAAGTAATCTTCAATATGACCGGTTGACTATAGATGTGTATAGATAACGTATATGATTTAGTAACGGAATGTTTTAATTTCTTATCGATGCCCACGTGCTCGTCACCTTTACCATTATTTATACCAACATTGTAATTTATTTTAATCAGCTCCGATGATAAGCTCCCGGCCCAGAGAGATCCTTTCTTTTCCCGATTTGATCACCTTAAGATGAGGACGCGGCCGTTTAGGCTCTAGGGGCTACTTATTTACAGCCAAAACCTTTGTAAGTTACAGCTCCCTCCGTTTTGAATATATGTTATTTTAGCTTTCAAATTTTATTTTTAAATACATACGATTTCATAATTTCGAAGCAATTTTTAAACCACGTGGCCCAATGAAAAGCCTACGATGATCCCTTAGCCGAAACCCTAGGTGACTACTATATAAGGAGGAGGGGGTCCCCCCTATGTACAAAGATTCAGAAAGCAATAAAGAATTCCGTCGTCGCTCTCCAAATACCTGTGTCTCTCTCTCTGTTCTCCACTTTAGATCTGTTCGGGAACCCCGGACTATTCGATAGCGAGGTTCCTTAACACGTTATCAGCACGAAGCTCTACCGGAGATCAGAATTGAAAGGTGAGAAAGGTAGGATTTCGGCGATTGAATTTTAACGCTTGTCGTTTCTATGCATGCATCTATCCTACGCATCTTGTACCGTTTTCATCACATGGCACGAAGCCACTCGGCATGAAGCTACAGACGATACACAACTACAGTACACGCAGTTACTTTACATACATGAAAAAAAAGAGAGAGGAAGTCGTCGGCTTGCGCGCCCGCAGCGCGCCGCCGCCACCCTCGCCGCACCAGCGCTCCGCCGCCGCCCCGGCGCCGCCTGGTTACCACGAAGCGCGCCGACGTCACCTCGGCTTGCACGCTGAAGCATCTTGCCGACGTCGTCGCGCTTATGCTTGCCACGGCTTGCGCCACCTCGAACTCGGGCCCGCCGCCGTGCGTCACCGCGTCGGCTCGCAGCCACCGCGATGTCACCGCCGATGCCTCGGCTCCAGCGCACGCAGCGCCTCCGAGCACGGCGCCGCTGGCGCGCGCTCCGCCCATTGCCGTCTTTGCGCGCCGACGACGCGACGACGGCGCGCAGCCGCGCTTCGCCTCGGCCGATCGTCCCGGCCGACGCGGTTTCCCTGCCCCGCCGCCGCATGTCGCACCGGCGACAACAAGACACCGCTTCGTTGTTCGAAGCGGCGGGCGGCGCTCAAGCGAGCTGCCGCTGGCCGCCGCCGCCGCGGCGCTCATCACCCGGCCGCCGCTTTCGGTTGGCGCGCGCCGCGCGCCGCCATCCGGACTCGTCCTCCGGTCGGCTACGCCCGCAGCCGCCGTTGTCGCGCGCGCGCAAAGACGCCACCGTTGTCGCTAACCGAACCTTCACCGCCGCACCGCACCGCTTTGGCCGCCTCTCCTCGCAGCGCCGCGTCACCCGCCTAGCCTCGGCCTCGGCCTCGGCTCAAGCCGCTCCATCACAAGGCTCGGCCCGGCCGTCCGCCGCCACCGGCCGCCCACCGCTGCGTCTCCTCGGATACCATCGCGCAGCAGCGTGTGGAAGGAGGCGCGACGACGGAGGCGGCGCGGCGCGTGGGAAGCGGGCGCGTGGGGAGGCGACGTGGGCGCGTGGGGAAGCGGGCGCATGGGGAACCCTAGCCGCCAGGGTTTTTGTGGGCAGCGCAATGGGCATAGGCCCATGAGGCCAGTTCGGCCGAAGAAAAAGAAAGAAAAAGAAAAGAAAAAGAAGAAAGAGGAAAAAATAGCAGAAATATTTGAAAAAAATTGCCAGAAAATTCCAGAAATTATTTGGCTCTGTTTTTTTTAATTTTTCTAGCCTTATTTCTCTGTTTTATGAATATTCTTTATGAAATTTTGAATTCATTGCTTTATTTTATATACTGCAATGCATAGTAATTTATTTTTCTGCACTTTATGCTTTTTGCAACCATTTTCTATTAGATTACACGCGGTAATCTAATGTCGGAATTTTGAAATCATGCAGATGTCCGACATCGTGAATCGTGAGTTTGAAGAACTGGCCCCGCACGGTCAGAACTACCTCACTTGGGCATCGGACGTAAAGATCGTTCTTGGGGGCAAGAAGCTCCGCGCCGCGATTGGTCTAGGGTCCTCGCAGGACGCAAAACCTACCGCTGAGCAGAACGATCAAGCCCTGCATTTTCTCAGGCACCACCTCTCAGCCACTTTGAAGAACGAATACATGGCTGAGGAGAGTGCACATGAGCTTTGGACTGCACTTCAGAAGCGGTTCGAAAAGCTCAAGTACACCATCTTGCCCCAAGCACAGCAAGATTGGGTACGCCTGAGATTTGCAGACTTTAAAACAGTGGCCGAGTACAATTCTGCCTTGCACAGAATTTGTACCAATCTCTCCCTATGTGGCAAGAAGATCACTGATGAGGAGAAGATTGAGAAAACTCTCTCCACCTTCCACCCAAATGCTATCCAGAGTGCACGCAGCTATCGTCAGGACGCATACAAGGAGTATAGTGAACTGATTGATGTAATGCAAGTTGCGGAATCGCAAGACGATGTTCTACGCAAGAACTATGTCTCGCAGCCACCTGGACGAGGCACTGGCACAGAAGTCAATGCCAATAGCTACAAGGTGAGAAAGCCCATTAACAGAAAGAAGGGCAAGCAGGGTGGGAAAGAGAGGACTCAGGCCAAAGGAAAGTCCAAAACCCCAGTGAAAAAGGATGACAAAGAAAAGGCGCACGTCAAGCCGTATGGACAGCAGAACCAAACGTGCTTCAGGTGTGGCACTTGGGGACACTGGTCAAAGATATGTCGAGAATCCAAGGAAGTGATCAACGCATATCAGGCTAAGAGGAAGGCAAAAGAAAACGCCCCCGCAAAGGCGCACTTCGCCAATATCGGTGATGATGATGCCATGGATGAAGATACCCCACTTGTCTCATCCTCACAGAATAGCCTGGACATCGACGCTGCAGCCAATATTATGGCAAATGAAGAGAAAACTTCTGTCGATGACATAGAAGCAGAAATTAATGCATATTTTACAGATTCTGTTTAATGATTTTTTTTAGATTATGTTTGTTAGCATTTTCTTTGAATAATGAATTGTAAGCTCTAGAAGAGCATACTTCTCCCATGAATAAACATGCAATTTATTCTTTATTCCAGTATTCTTCAAATTTGCAAGCAATATTTGAACTATTTTGCCTCTATCTGATTGGAATTATATTTCTTTGACCTAGAAATCGTGTAGCGCCCAAATGGAAGAGATATGCATTGTTGATAGTGGCACAACAAATACCATCTTAAGAGAGTCTAAATATTTCCAATGATCACGAAGAACGCTGAAAGATTACTACGATCGCAGAAGCGACTCATATGTAATCGGCTCAGAAGAGCCACTATTATATTGCCTATGGGTACAACTTTGGTAATTGAAGAAGCCTTTGTACCACGAATCAACGCAAGACTCTCTTAAGCTTCAAAGACATCCGCGCCAATGGTTTTCATGTAGAAACCAACGAAGAAAATGGCAAAGAATACTTGTGCATTGTGAAGCACGCAGTATGTGGAAAAATGGTATTAGAAAAATGTCCTCATATGAATCGGGTTGTACTACACGAATATTCATGCACCAAGTGTATACTTCCTTGAAGACTGTTTTTAGAAGCTCTGAGTTATTTTCTTTATGGCATGGTAGATTAGGTCATCCTGGTCTTAGAATGATGAGAAATATAGTGAACAACTCACAAGGTCATGGTATTAATGTTAAAAATTTCTCGAATCATGAAGATTTTGTGTGCTCTGCATGTGCCACCGGGAAATTAATAACTAGACCCTCTGTCATGAAAGTGCAAAGTGAAATCCCTGCATTCCTGGAACGCATCCAGGGGATATTTATGTTCGATTCAGCCCTTGTCGGGCCGCTTCGATACTTTATGGTGCTCATCGATGCTTCCTCGAAATGGTCGCATGTATGCTTATTGTCAACAAGAAACCATGCTTTTGCAAAGTCGATCTCGCAGATCATAAGAATTAAGAATGCTTTCCCGATCATCGCGTGAAGTCCATCGAATGGACAATGCCGAGAATTTACTTCAAAGGTATTTGATGATTTTTGCACGCAACAGGATAGCAGATTGAGCACTCCGCATCGCACGCCCACACGCAGAATGGACTAGCAGAAGCACTAATAAAGAGGATTAAATTCATTGCCAGGCCGCTTTTGCAAAGTTGTAACTTGCCCAACACTTGTTGGGGACACGCAGTCCTGCACGCAGCAGCTCTTATCAATTTCAGACCGTCGCCCTACAACATCCATTCTCCTATGCAGCTTGTGCACGGGATCATCCCGAAGATCTCCCATCTCAGGAAATTTGGGTGTATGGTATATGTACCTATAGCACCCCCTCAGCGGACTGCAATGGGCCCTCTCCGAAAGTCTGGGATATACGTTGGTTATGAGAGTGCATCCATAATCAGGTATCTATCTGGAACCCATGATTGGAGACTTGCATACAGCCCGATTCGCTGATTGCATCTTTGATGAGGACCGTTTCCCGTCATTAGGGGGAGAAAATCAACCTTTGGATGAAAAATACCGAGAAATCATATGGCATTCCACTGGGTTCCCCGCACATGACCCCCGCACTAATGAAGCAAATCAAGAAGTCCAGAAGATAATTGATTTGCAGAATTTAGCAAATGAACTGCCTGATCATTTTTGTGATCTGAAGGGCGTGGTTAAGTCGCATGTACCCGCAAGGAATACACCAGAGATGGTGGAAATACCAAAGAAAATAGAAGGTATCCCTCAGCCTGTTCAGAGGCCTCAAAGAAAAAGAACAGGAAATCTGGCTCCTCAAACCCAAAGTACCCGGAGACGTCTGGAGAAAACAGGGCGAGAGGACTTACCACAACCAATCACGAAAATACCCCAAGGAAAGAAGGGGAGCCAGTTGAGACATGGCACTGGAAAGGAGCCAACAGGAAAGGCAATTCCATACTTGAATCTTCCACTGCAGGAAGCCGTCGGAAATAATGTGTGCGCACACATAGGCGATGAAAAGCTAAAGGAACTTGCTCCTGCGATAGGGAATAGCAGCGAAGAGCAAGTAGAAGTGTATGAAGCACCCCATGAAGAAATGGCCATAAACTTTGTAATAACAGGAGAATCCCTGAATAGAGCAACAGCCAACGTTGATGCATACTTCGCAAAGAAGATTGCCTCGATCATTGATCATGATCCCGAGCTCGCATCTCGCAGAGTGCAAGAAAAGGCTAGATTGGGAAGAATGGAAAAAGGCAATCACTGCAGAGTTAGTCTCTCTGAACAAGAGAGAGGTGTTTGGGCCCGTATGCCACACACCTCCCCATATAAACCCCGTAGGTCACAAATGGGTCTTTGTTCGGAAGAGGAATGAAAACAATGAAGTTGTAAGGTATAAGGCAAGGCTTGTAGCTCAAGGTTTCACTCAACGTCCTGGAGTTGATTATGAAGAAACCTATTCTCCTTTCATGGGAGGAATTACCTTTAGATATTTGATCTCAATTGCAGTCAACTTGAAGTTGAGAATGAAGCTAATAGATGTTGTTACAGCATATTTGTATGGAAACTTGGATTCGGAGATATACATAAAAGTACCGGAAGGAATTCCTACCCCGAACCAAGACGGAGCAAATAGAAACCTGTACAGTGTGAAATTGGAGAAATCACTGTATGGGCTAAAGCAGTCAGGAAGAATGTGGTACAATCGCTTGAGTGACTTTCTCTGCAAGAAAGGCTACACAAACAAATAAGATTGTCCATGTGTGTTTATACAATGATCCCGAATGGATTCTCAGATAATCTCCGTCTATGTAGATGACTTGAACATCATTGGGACGGATGAAGAAATTGAAGAAGCATGCTCATACTTGAAGTCTGAGTTTGAAATGAAGGATTTGGGTAAAACCAAGTTTTGTTTAGGCTTGCAGCTTGAACATGTCCAAGGAGGAATCTTGGTACACCAATCAACCTACACGCAGAAAGTGTTGGAAAGGTTTGGATTTGAAAAGGCATATCCTGCGAAGACTCCAATGGTGGAAGGTCACTCCAAGCGCACCTAGACCCGCATGCACCTAGAGAAGAGGGGAGGAAGTCCCGGGAGCAGAATTCCCATATCGAGTGCGGTTGGAGCACTCATGTACCTTTGCGAATAGCACCAGCCGGACATTGCGTTCATTGTGAATTTGCTAGCCGAGACAAAGGCGTAACCCACCAAAAGGCATTGGAAAGGGATCAAAGATATTTTTCGTTACCTCCAAGGAAGCAAAGATCTTGGTTTGTTTTTCAAAAGAAACAATGAATTGAATTTGGTTGGCTACGCCGATGCTAGGTATTTATCAGACCCGCATACTGGCAAGTCCCAAACTGACTATGTTTTCCTATGCGGAGGAACAACAATTTCTTGGAAGTCGTCTAAGCAGACCCTTGTCTCGACGTCGACAAACCACTCGGAAATCATTGCTTTGTATGAAGCATCTCGTGAATGTGCATGGCTCAGAAGAATGGTTCGCCACATCCAGAAGTCATGTGGCTTGAACATTGAGCAAACTCCCACGATCATATATGAAGATAATGCAGCTTGTGTTGCCCAAGCACAGATGGGTTATGTGAAGAGCAATCTCATGAAGCATATCAACCCCAAGTTCTTCTATGCTCACGAATTGCATAAGATGAACGAGATCAAGATACTGCATACTAAGTCATGTAAAAATCTCGCAGATTTGTTTACTAAATCACTCCCAGCATCTACTTTTGAAAGGTGCGTAAAAGGGATTGGAATGATGAGACTTAGAGAAGTGCAGATTTCAGGGGGAGATATTTCACATACTCCCACATGAATCTCAAAATGAATTATGAATACCCAACATGAATCTCGAAGATTAGCAATTGAAGTTGGGTGAATTGTACTCTTTTTCCTCAGCAAGTTTTTCATGAAGTTTTCTTGCATAAGGTTTTAACGAGACAATTCGTGCAACATAGTAAGCGTATGCTATGTACTCTTTCTCCAAGTATTTTTTCCACTGGGTTTTTCTGGAGTTTTAATGAGGCATATGCATCTCGTGGCAAAGGGCCCAAGGGGGAGTGTTGGGAAACCACGTGGCCCAATGAAAAGCCCACGATAGTCCCTTAGCCGAAACCCTAGGCGACTACTATATAAGGAGGAGGGGGTCCCCCCTATGTACAAGGATTCAGAAAGCGATAAAGAATTCCGTCGTCGCTCCCCATATACCTGTGTCTCTCTCTCTGTTCTCCACTTTAGATCTGTTCGGGAACCCCGGACTATTCGATAGCGAGGTTCCTTAACAACCTTTACCATTATTTATACCAACATTGTAATTTATTTTAATCAGCTCTGATGATAAGCTCCCGGCCCAGAGAGATCCTTTCTTTTCCCAATTTGATCACCTTAAAATGAGGACGCGGCCGTTTAGGCTCTAGGGGCTACTTATTTACAGCCAAAACCTTTGTCGATTCTGACTCCTCCGCTCAATATATGTTATTTTAGCTTTCAAATTTTATTTTTAAATACATACGATCTCATAATTTCGAAGCAATTTTTAACTCTTTTTCTTTGCATTCATATACAATTTATTATTCTTAATATTATTTATTACTGTGGAATAGAGTAACTCACATTATCCAAAAGCAACAAGTGAGCTAATGAAAGAGGGTGATTTGATCATTTCTACATATGTCTTGGTTGAAGTGTAAAATCCTAAAACATCATCTTTTCAGAAATAGGGGGAGTAGCACTTAATCCCTGTTTTTGGCTTTTTTACTGGATTAAAACAAAAAAAATCCAAAACTGAAATAAACGACTGACTTTAAAGTTAGGCTTTGAAAAAGACTAAAGCCTTCATAAGTAAAAGCTAAAAGCTAGTCAAGAGGCGCTTTTGGGCTTTTGCAGGATCAAAACACCCTTGTGCCACTAAACTTCATTGAAATTACCCGCATCATCGCAATATAAGTCAAGCCCCTTCCGTTTTTCTCATCCTCCCTGATTCCAACCCGTATGCCTAACTATCCATCTTTCCTCTCTTGTCGGTGACCATGTCTCCCTCGTGCCTCCATCGTCCACCTCCCCAAGCCGTCGTCGTCAACTCCTCTTCGCTACCAACGCTGACGTCCTTGACTTCTCCCTAGGTTGCCGTCCTCAATTCCTTCGCAGGCCGCTCATCCGGCCAACTCGTCTCCTCCATCACTCGGTCCAGCCTCCCCGTCGCCTCCGGTTGCCGAATTAGACCTCTCTGTCCCTTCCATCCCTCGGATCTTACCAACCCATCCTCTCCACCCCTCGGATTCGCCCTTCATGTTCCCTCCACCCCTCGGATCCAGCCTTCTCATCCCCTTGACCCCTCGAATCCAGCCTTCATGTCCCCTCCACCCCTCAGATCCGGCCTTCCTGTAGCAAAAATTTTCATATAATTTGCTTCGTTTTTCTATATTTTTCTTGATGATGATTGAACCAAAATGTTATTAGAATCACGGTGATTTCAAATAATTCAATAATAAGCCATAGATCAAAAAAAAGATTATCAAACATCTTTTTTTGAAAGACAACCGAGCTTTGATTATATTAGATAGAAAAAGGAACAAGAGTACAAGGTGCAGGAGATTGCACCACAGGAAAGAGGGTACAGAGAAGGAAAAAGAGGGATCTCAATTATGCCGCTCCACCAGTATTTTTAGGTTTGTTACTCCCGCAACAATCCAGTTTGCGGCCTCTTCTTTGATGGACTGAAAAATATCCTCGTTGGCTTCTCATTTGTTTTGGGAAACTCTGTTGTTGCGCTCTCTCCACCGTTGCCAACATATGTTAGGATAATCAAAATTCTGACACATTTTTGAAATCTTATTTGGCGGTTTACCTAGTGCAGGTTCCATTGTTCTAGGTGGGAGGCCGCTTCCCACCAGTCCAGTAGGAGAGATGGCAATCGGATCCATCGGGCAACGGCTGTCCACAAGCATCGAACTTGGGGGCAATCTACGAACGGGTGATATACGATTTCCAGGTTCCGGCAGCACATCTAATAGAAATATTGATTGGGCCACCCGCTACGTTGCAGACGCTATGCCGTCCATAGCCGGTTTTGGTGTGCAAGCCAAAGGAAGACTTTGCTACGCGATGGCGCGCACGCTCACCAGATTGTGGCACGAAAGGATTTAGAGGTGCTTCCTGTGAACTGCATGTGGTATGCTGATGAAGCTGTGTAGATGCTGCTAGGAGTTTGCATCCAGATTATTTCGTCATCAGGTTTCGACCACAGAGGCACGGACTGTATTTTCATCCATAATTTTACGTATTCGATAAGAAGATGGACAGTTAGGTTGTGCCGAATATCTCGAATCTAGTTGTTGTTTGATAGGGCGTTTGCAACCGATCTTGTCTTCCGCGTGGAGTGTTTGAAGAGTTATGGCACAAGTTGTGAAGGCGCTATGCCATGGAACCATCTGTTAGTCCAAAAAACTGTCGTTCGGCCATTTCCAATGGTAATTTTGGTGGCCGCAAAGAAGAGCAAATGGTCGGTTTGATCACATGGTGTCGGCATTCCAAATCCATGGTCTGTCCGAAGCCATCCACTTGAGCCAGAGCTAGCATAGGCAGAGTGCTCGGGCGAACCTATCTAGTTCGAGAATTCCTAGGCCCCCGTGTTGAAGGGTCGGTAAACTGTTGTCCAGCGTGCTTTGCATACTTGCAGTTGCCACCATGAAGTGCTCTATTGCCTGCCCATAGGAATTTCCTTCTTAGTTTGTCGAAATATGCAATGATTTTTTTGGTGCCTTGATTGCTGTTAGTAGGTAAATTGGAAGTGAGGTCAGTACTGATTTGACCAAAGTGAGGTGCCCCCATCGTGAGATGGCACGCTTGCTAGTCCGCCAGTCGTCGCGCCGCTTTAGCTTGGATGGACTGTAGGTCAACACGGTGCAATCGACCCGGAGTGAGAGGCATGCTTAGGTATTTCATAGGGAAACTTGATATTCATCCATTGAACGGCTACAAGATGTTTTGAATGTTTAGGCCGTGCCTTCTGATTGTGGCTATAATACCTTTTTGCATGTTGATTCGGAAGCCAGAGGCTTCCCCAAAAAGCCTAAGGATGGCAATGGTTGCTTCTAGCTCTTCCTTGACTGGATTTAGGAAGATTATTGCATCATTCACATAGAGGGAGACTCGGAGTGAGGGAGCGCAACCTTTCAAGGAAGATAGGACGCCATCCTAAGTGGCTTTGGTGAGGATGTAATGCAAAGGGTCGATGGCTAGCAAGAAGAGATAGGGAGATAGGGCGACAGGGGGTCGCCCTGTCTCAATTCACGGCAGTGTCTGATTTGAGGTCCAGGCAGCCTGTTGAGGAGGATAGATGAAGTAGATGTTGCGAAGGAGATGGATAGCCACTCTCGCCATCGAGGACTGAAACCGCGGGCTTGCAGGAGGTCTAGTAAGTATTCCCAGGAAACAGAGTCAAAAGCTTTTTCAATGTCTAGCTTTAGCATTAATATAGGGGTGCGATTCCGATGGTAAGCACTTGCACGGTTTTGGACCCACAAGAAGTTGTCCTGAATACATCTCCCTTTGATGAAAGCACTTTGGGAATTTGATGTAAGCGAGCTTATGTGTCTCGAAAGGCGCAATGCTAAAACTTTTGAAAGCATTTTTGCAACAGAGTGCATAAAGCTGATCGGTCGGTAGTCTGCGGCGCTGCCTGAAACCTCTTTCTTTGGGATTAAAGCAATGGAAGCCGTGTTGAGGGGTCCGAAAGCTCCTACCGAGCAATTTTGGACACAACTTAAAATGGCATGATGTCATGCTTGATGATTTCCCAGTAGTGCTTGTAAAAAGTGGCAGTGAAACCATCTAGGCCTGGGGCTTTCTCCGCAGGCAGTTGGCGGATTGCCTACAGTACCTCATGCTCTGTGAAGGGTGCCTCAAGGTCATCCACATCATGGCTGGGAAGGTTGAGGCATTGCTAGTTGATGGCTTTAGAGCACCTGGATTTTTCCCCAAGTAATGATGAAAAATGTTGGGACATCACACGTTCCTTATCTTCATGGAGGGTGGCAATGCCTTGGCCAGTATTCAGGGACTGGATGAAATTCTTTCGTCGTCGTTCGTTGGCCCTTAGGTGGAAAAAATGGGTGTTTGCATCCCCTTCCTTGAGCCAAATGATCCGGTTGTGGAGAGTAACTTCCTTGAGCTACGTGATTCGAGAACATGCCGTCCCATTCGTGATTACAGAAAACCCGATGGAGCTTAACTAGTGTTGGGTCACTTCGCTTCTACTCCATGTATACCTCCGGTTGTGGAGAGTAACTTCCTTGAGCTCACATCGGTTGATCGTTGTACAGAACTGAGCCATTAACCGACGGTTGATGTTGTTGTTATTCTTGTCGCTCGTCTCATAAATCAGGTTGAAATCTCCAAGGACAAGTCAAGGTAAATGAGGCAAAGGTGCTAGCGAGGCGAGCTCTTGTAGGAAAGAGGGCTTGTTGATCGTGGTCTTTAGGCGGTCCGTAAACTGTAGTTAGCAAAAAGAAGGTATCGTCCTGATGAAATGAGATGCATGCTGTTAGAGAGAAACAGTTGATGGTGGGGGCTGTCACATCGACCTTGTGGCTATCCCAGAGTAGGAGCACTCCACCCTTGATACCTTAGGCCGTCAGATAGGATGCATTAGCTAAACGTTGGCCGCCAATTTCAATGACTAAGTGTTGATCTACGCACTGCAGCTTAGTTTCCTGGAAACAGTCGATGGCGAGGCAAACGACCTTAATGGTCTGCCGCACTGTGGCACATCTAGCCGGTCCATTGAGGCCACACACATTCCAATTGAGCACAGTGCAATCACACATTGTTGTTGAGGAGACCGACTAAACAGTGAAGAGACTTTACTAATACAAAAGGTGCGATACAAGCAAAAGAGGAAAACAATTGGTTAACACTTGAGGAAGGTTTGACTTAAAATCTAGATTTAAACTAAAAAACTGACTTTAAGCTATAAACAAAAAGCTAAACAGAAACAAATCGGGCCTTAATCTCTCTCTAGTTCTCTTGTGTAGATGGTGCAATGTCATCGGGGCTCGTACATATGAAATGGACGAGTCCCACGCTCAAGTGGAAGTCCCAACGGTTCTCTGTTTGGTGTAATTAAATTCGGTTTGTCCGTTCTGTTGTCCAGGTTGAACTCTTGCCGCCAGTGAGCTGTCACGGTTAATTTTTCTTTATTAAGTGGTTTTTGGCTGTAGTTGGTATTTTGAATATTGATATAGTTAAACTTAAAAACCTTTGACAGTTAATATTTTTTAAAATATTAAATTAGATACTAAAATCATATATGTAGATTTGTCTTGAAAAACTTTTCTAAAAATATAATTTTATTGAATTTTATAAATATATTATAATAAAAATTAGTGATCAAAATTATGTTTTAGAGACCGTATCGATATTTAGACCGGATAGTGTAGAACCAGTACTGCGGTGCAAACATAGGATCGAGTTGTGGCTTCCGAGTTCCGACTAACAACGAACAACAACTTCGTACGCTGCTCAAGTCAGAATGGTTTCTATAACTGGTGGTGAGGTTTCCAAGAGGTTTCGTATTCTGTATAATCTTATTTTTGTAAATCACTACATTCAGTTCGAAATAGATGTACTGTTTTATGAAATTTTGCTTTAATTTGCAAACACTCGTCGTTTTGTTTTCTCGGCAACATTTTTCGAAAACTTACCTGGAGAAGTTATTTACGTGTGAATGAAAATAAACGGCATCTAATTAAGACCAAATTGCAGGTAGTAGCACATTTTCAGGTTGCGAAGTGTAGCTGTTTCCTCTAGAGGAATTATGTGCACCCAATAATTCTGTCGACATGATGATTAGTCGGAGTCTTAAGCAAGCTAGAGATCTATTTAATTAGGCAAATCCGGAGGCAACATCTGTTTGTAAACAGACCTCCGATCGACCGTGATTGCCTCTTCCTTGCTGGACTTCGAGATTCCATTCTTTTGGAACGGTGACAAGCGAAATCATCACCTTTCTTGTCTGTCTATAATTTTTTTTATAAAAACATAATTACAAAAATAACCCTATTCTTAACCACGAAAAACTCATAAGGTGACATGTGTCACATTTTGCTCTCCCTTACCATAGAAGGTCATTGAAGACCCAGGACCACAGTAGCGCACCTTCCGCACTACCCAGTCATGGCAGCACATGCTCTTGCGTTCACACGCTCTCGCGCTCCGCTCTTTTCCCTCGCTCTCCGGGTGCGACAACGCCTGTTAGTCCGCAGCCACACTTCCTAGGCACAGCGGAGGACATGTATCATTTATCATGCCACTCGCGGTGAGGAAAGGACCAAATCTACGAGTTTATGTAGGGGTTAGATTCGAAAGAAAAAGAGGTATAAAAAGCTAGAAAAGGCTGAATTCGCTTTACGCACGTGGCCGCTACAGCACCTTCCCCGCTTCGCATTCACCTCGTGTCACCGTGTACTATCCATCGTGTTACAAGCTTTCTTTCTTCGCTGTGTTAGAATCCGACACCACATGATGTTCGTGTACTATCTATCTACCACGAGTGGTTTATCTATCTGTGTTTGGAACGCAAAACTCAATACACAAAACAGTTTAATTCTAAAAAAATTCTGGACCTAATTGATCGGGGACTTAAACTTTCCGGTGAGATGGTAGCTTCACGTACGTAGCTCGATATTTTGTGTACCAAATCACATGTAATCTTGCTTACTTAGGACTATACCCAAACGAGTATTGTTGCACAAATTTGACCGGCGACTAGGAGCATGGTAGCCGTTAGCAAGGCTTATACCTTTCCTAAGGGCATGACAATGGCTTTCAATGGAGTTTGTTGGGGTTCATTGATTGTCAATACCGTGTCAGGGAGAGCCATTTTGCAAGGTTGACGAGACCTCATAAATACAAACTCAAGCTAGCCTCCCGTTCCTCCGGGATAGGTCTTGGTACCTGGGCTTCGTCTAGCTTCTTTCCGTGAAGCAGTGCTGACATGTGGGACCGCGCTGGCAAGTACGACGTGGGGCCCATGTGTCGGTCACCGGTCAACGGGCGTGAATAAGGTCGTTGAGAAGCGAGGAGGGTGCTGAAACGGATCTGAGAGCAGTACTAGTTCAGCGAAGTGCCGTTTTGACTTCAAAATGTCAATAAAGGCTTCCCACCATGACCAACCTCAGCTTGTAATGATGGTTGCCAAGAAACTGAAAGCACCCTCTACTTTCGACTTTTAAAGCCCGAAAACACGAGCAGTGGCATTGCATGCGGTTTGAAAATTTAGATAAATTTTGTTGTCTCCCGTAAAATTTTTTTATGTGAAATTACTGTAGTGTAGCTTAAGAGTAGTGCTTCTATGCATACCCACCTAATACAAACTACAAAAATATTAAAACAAGTAAAAGGGTAAGTAATCAACATTCACCTTTCATTAATGATTTAATATTTGTATAATTTTTAAAAAAGATTAGTATAAAAGTACCTCTCATAACTTAAAACATGTCGTCCACACTTCAAGACTTACAAAATGGACCAGCTGTACCGTGTAATTGTAAGATGCGCCTCTCAGGCACAGGGTTGCAAATCTCGCCGAATTTTGGCGAAATTTCGCCAAAATTTCGGATTTCGGACCACCCCGAAATTTAAAGTACCGGCCGAAATTTTTTTCAAAAATATTGAAATTGCTACAGTAACCTAAAGTTTCGGTTTTTCTCGCCGAAATTTCGCGTTTTTGGCCGGTTTTGGCACTTTTAGGGCCGGATTTGGTCCAATAACCCTTAGGAAAGTCATCTCCTATGAAAATTTGTTGAAAAACCAAATTTTTTTTAGATATTTTAAAATAGGCAGAAACACTCTCAAATTTTTATAAAATTGTACAAGCTTGATAATGAGCTAAAAATTTTATGGTACTATATTTAGTAGCTTAGAATCACACATACAAAATTTCAAAATAATTTAACTTCATTTGATATCTTTAAAAAATCAAAAACAGAATGAACATAATTGGGACAGTTACATTGTCAGAATTTTATAAATTTTCTTGAGTGTGATTATGATCTAAAATTTTTGTGAGAGATTAATAATTTCATCAGTAACATTATATATGAATTTTTAAAAAAAAATCAACTTTTTTTGTTTGGTCAATCAAATCTATGTAAGCATTGAACTTCGTTTATTATATTATATTTCAAAAATCAAAAAGAAAAGAACATAAATGGTACTGTGCCTTGTAGGAATTTTATAAATTCACTGGAGTGTGATCATGATTCAAAATTTTTATGAGATATTAAGCACTTCCTTATCACCATTCTGTAAAATTTTAAAAAAAAATTTATTGCTAAAGCAAATCTATGTATTGATCATCAAACTTTTATAAGGATATAGCACTGTCTGAATTTTTAAACATTATTTGAGAATGATCATCATATAAAAATTTATGTTACATCAGGACCATCCACAAAATTTTCAAAAGTTTTTAACGTGGTTTAGATAATTTTTCATTTTGTTCAAGTTTGCCGGTAAGCCTTTTCACAGGGCAGTAGTACTGTTCGAATTTTTAAAAATTCATACAGTTTGATAATCATATGAAAATTTTATGAGAGCATTATATATACATAATAACCATGCGAAAAAAATTTCAAATGTTTATAACGTGGTTTGAACCATTTTGCATTCGATTCAAAATTGCCGGTCAGAGTTTTATCAGGACAGTAGCAATATTTTCATTTTTAAAAATTCCACAGACTTCAGAATAATCTGAAATTTTTATGGAAATATCATCAATATGTCAGAACTCTCCAAAAAAAATTTCAAAATTTTTAGACATTGTTTGATCAATTTTTTTCCGTTGCAAAAAATCCAAAATTTCGAATATTTCGCCCAAAATTTCGGGTTTTCACCAAATTTCGGGATTTTTCGTTACTATATGGACCGGATTTGAATTTTCAAATTCAAATTTCTTCCGAAATTTCGAAATTTTCCCCGAAATCTCGCGATCCGGTCAGGGACGAAATTTATTCCGAAACCGAATTTTCAAACCTTGCTCAGGCGTGCGATTGTATCTCGGACGGCTCAGATCATTCGGTACAATCAGTTGCCTATGATTTTGGTTAATCATTGGGCCACTGATCAGCGCCATCCGTACGCTCGGAGTCTCATGCATTCATGGACCAATGTCCACGCGAACTCTAAAGCGCATCTAATCTAGTGATGTTGATGGGATGCATCAAGATGATTAGGCATTAGCACCAATCGATGTGCTCTTACCCTAACTCCCTAGCATCCAGAGCTAGCTAGAGGCCTCCTATGTAGCATGAGCCGTCTCAGAAAGTGCTTCTCTCACAAGAGATTTTCTTTTCTGTGGTGTTGTACCACCGGCCGGTTTCTTTGATGGGTGGTGTAAAAAAGTTTCAGCTAAAAGAGCCATAGGACAATATGGAAAAATCCAGGAGCTTTTTAGAAAGGGATCTGCCATGCTTATCTGCAAAATTATTTATTTTCTACAATATAGTTTGCTACAACCACTGTCAATATGGTATGTATAATTCACTCTAAAAGTCGAAGTCAGGCTCACTTGTTAGTCAGTGTTAAAGCTAGAAAACATCGAACAAATAATTTTGTTTGTAGCTAGATGTATCAATTCTGCCTTAGGGAATAAAAACTTGATTTTTATGGCGCTAGCTGTAGCTGTCACATATTTTCAGAGTTATGTAATGTGTGTTGTCTGTTGTAAGTTTGGTGCATATCTACTTGAAAGGTATACGTGAGAGGCGGTTGTTGGGCGAAGAGAAGGTGGGATATATAGTCACTGTTAAAAATTATTACTAGAAATGTAATTAATTAAATGTTATAAAAATCATGGAAATATTCAGTAATAAGAAGTGATGGGTGGGACTCAATTGATTAGGATCTAATATTCAAGGTTAAAAGAAAGAAGTACAGCTAAAAAAACTTTGAAAGAATTACTGGAATATAACTTTTCAAAACTAAAAGAAGTGGGAGCCACTCAACTATTAAACTGATAAAAAGAAGTACAACAAGTAGTGAAAATTAATTCATCATTTCTGGATAATATATTTCACGATGTCTTGTCTACAGACGAAACAATGCTAGAAACTTTGCTTAGGCACTGGCTAGAGGTGAGCTGAACCACATTAAGCTCCCTGGATTAGACGTGATCTAGATTTCGACCTAACATTTGCCGCATGTTTTGTATTCTATCCGACACAACAAGTAACCTAAAGTCGTAGGCTTGCACTTTATTTACAAAGAGCAAGGTTACTGGACTTGTAAATATCTCTAGTGCTACTTTACAATTAACAATGTTCCTACTTCCAAATTAGGAAAATTAGCCCAGGAACACAACAAAAGGTGCATATATAAATTGTTAGAAAATAGCATCGGATATAAACTTGGCAGGTGGGGGCCCTGGGAGTACACGTCAACGACAATACTTTTTTTCACTACGACTTTTGAATATTTGTAGTGTTACCAAGTAAATGACCCGAAGAAATTCTCAAACAATATTAATTAGTCAACATTTTGATACACATGTTGCTTGCCCAAGGTGATTACTTGTCAACATTTTGAGACCACCCAATAATTCGCTCATTTTTCACACACTAGAACCACTGATTGCCTGGTTATGGGAATGATGTTAACATCCAAACACTTGGACCTCAGCCAATGGAGATAAGCCTAACTTTCCTTCCTTTCCATCAAAGCATGCACAGGCCGAAATGCCGCTCTCGTTGCGGTAATTGTCCTAATCCTTTTCTCGAATGATTAACATTGGATGGTCCCATTTTAACAAATTGGAATCTTGCGATACGTATGCAGTTAACAAAGACTTTAGAGCTTAGGTTCCTTTGATGCTTTTCCTAGAGGCATCGGTTGGCCTAGCAAATTAGTTTTTACTTCCGGCATTGTCGACTAATTGACAACCTTGACTTATTTGCGGTCCCCAAGATACGGTGTTGATCTCTATTTTGATCATATTATAACAGTCCAAGTTAGGTACGAGGAGGATATATTTATTTTTTTCATAGTTGAATTACATATATACTGACATATAGTAGTAGAAAGAACTATTTGAGGGCAAAGCTAGGGAGTGCAAACCAGAGAGCTTACATGACGTGAGAGGGCTTTGCATGTCAAACACCTATTAACTCCTAAAACTAGTACAACCACTAAGTCCAGTTGGTTAATGCCCCTGCTGTAACCACATGCATGCACCGTCAGACTCCACATTTGATGCAAGGGGAGAAATATAATGCCCCTGAGGTGGCCGATCTGGCTGGCAATGGCACAAAATCAGCATGATTCCATTTATTGAGTGCATCTGCCATGGCAATAGTAATGCAAATGGAGTGAGTAAAAGGAAGGGGAGGAGCCTGGTAAAAGTTGGGAAGAATCATGCTCCTGCCCTAGGGCAGCTAGCTGATCCTGTGCAAAAACACCCTTCCAAGATGCATGCAATTGCAGTCCTTGTCCATTCCTCTCTCACTCACTTCACTTCATTGGTCAGCTAGCTAGGCACCCCAAGTGGTGTCATGTGGAGCAAAAACCATCATTTTTATGCCTCTGTGTGCAATTGACTGCATGCATGGGTGGCACTCAGATCATATATCTGAGCTGTTCTGTTGGGGCTTTGATGTCCTCCACAAAGATTCCCTGTGGATAGATAATATGGAGACGTGGGCATAATTGTGAGCCTTGAGTGTTGATGGACCATGTCCATTGGATAAATTTGCTAGATCAGAGTAAATTGCATCAATTCTGTGGACAGTGAGCTCAAACCCAATTACTCCTCTCTCAGGTCACCGATAGTTGTGTTGGACATCGATATGATCTTCAAAATACAGCTTTAACCACTTATTACAATATATTTATAAAATTTAATAAAGCTGTAATATTATGATAGTACTTTTCTAGACAAATATACATATATGATTTTCATGTATCAAATTTAAATATTTAAAAAGATATTAACAGTCAAAATTTTGAAAATTTGGTTGCACCTATATCCAAAACGACAACTATTTGTGACTGTAGGGAGTATTTAATTGCTTAATTAATACTTTAATTGTTTGATGATGCAAGCAACACATGTGTGCTGTTAATTCCGGAATGTGGGTTCACCATGACAGTAACACTTGATGCACTGGGTCCACAAGGAGTTGTTGTATCCCATAATTGAAAGAGGTAGAATGGATGGCAAGAGGATGGGGATCTTATCTCTGAAAACCCCATCAAAGTTAGCCGAAAGTGTCAAGCCTTTTCCATCTTTATTCCATAGATGATAATTAGCCATTGTTAACATTCTGGTAGTAGGCTCATCAGAAACAGTAGTGGCTAGGAATTATTAGTTCTCCAATAGTCCAATTATCATACTCTTATCATGTATATCTTCTTTCTAGTAGAAGGCAGACTAAAAAGGTTGGGGTTGGCACTTGTTACTTCCATTTGTCACATTATCAACTGGTCAAATAATAAGGGATGGCTTTTGCATAGTGTTGTGGGGTCTTGAAGCAAAATTTCTATATTCCAAACGCACCATAAATTTAGTTGTAATGGAATAGAGTTTTCCTTAACGATCAACTGTAACCAATCCATTTCAGGATTGACATGCTTGGCACTGCTTGCGAGTCATGGATTAGTGGCATCATTTGTAGGGGATCACACATTAAAGACTGGGTGGACTACGACTTATATACTCTCTCTTGTGTCCTCGTTTGACACGTCTGTGATCTGATCTTGGCAAAAGCAGCTAGAGTGGCAATTAGCGTCGAAGAGGAACCAGTCGTTGTTTGAAAGGCTGCTCGATTGCTAATAGGCATCTATAGCCAATTTGAAGGTGCAAAGAGTACTATCGTCTCATTGAAACTTTCGAAAGGAATATATCGAGATAAATAAATAGGGTTAGCACTATGTAGAATACCTTAAATCTGGCCTAACCATCCCTATTCATAAATTTTGAACCTAAATAGAATGAAAATCAAACATGTGACTTCTCCCAACAGTGATAAAGTCACTGCCGACGAAAATAATCCAAGAACACTATGGCCCCGTTCGGAATAGCTTCTACACAGCTTCTACTTAAAAAAACGGATTGTTTGCCGAATAGGAGGATTCTGGACAGCTTCTCCTACAATCAGAAACAGATTTATACATAAAATCAAAAACTATCCTCTACCAGCTTCTTAGAGAATCAAAATCTGCGCAATAAAAATCTATCCCAAACAGAGCATATCCATGCGAGCCACCTGATTTCCAGCTTGTTTGTCATATTTGATTTATCGTAGATCTACAGATGCAAAATGTCCGCTTTGATCACTATGGGCTTCATTTGTATACCTAGTCTCTTTTCGGCTTCCATCTACATAAATTGTCCGTCAAATTCTCACTGGGCCTCCAGTAAGAGCTGTCCATGGTAGAATCTGGGTTTGTTGTGCCTGGACCGCAACCTGCCCCCCATTTTTTTTCCACGTTTCAAAATGAAA
The DNA here is from genome assembly GCA_036346275.1 of Otatea glauca. Taxonomy (NCBI): domain Eukaryota; kingdom Viridiplantae; phylum Streptophyta; class Magnoliopsida; order Poales; family Poaceae; genus Otatea; species Otatea glauca. Next base: position 23,359,638 of record CM070728.1, read on the forward strand.
AATATCGTATCTTTTAAACTTAATACACAACATTACTACATGACTGGCAATCAAGTCATCTCACACCGGGGGACGCCTAACTCTTGTCAATTCAGTCCTCATATCCATTCTAATTTACGTGTTGACAGCGCTCAAGGTGCCCAAGAAATTTATCATGGATATTGATAAGATAAGGAGGAAATTCTTATGGGCAGGAAATGCTGCAGCACATGGTGGGAACTGTAAGGTGCGATGGACAACCGTCTGTCGACCCTTTAAATTGGGAGGTCTAAGAGTACTGGATCTAGACAGATTCGCTCGAGCTCTTAGACTGCGTTGGCTTTGGATCAGGCACACAAATCCGGAAAGGCCGTGGTGCAAATTGCTGACGCCATGTGATAGGATCGACCAGAGTATCTTCATGGCAGCCACCAAATTCATCATTGGTGATGGGCAAGTAGCAACCTTCTGGACCTCTAGATGGTTACACGGTGTAGCGCCCTGCCAGCTTGCGCCGCATCTCTACAAACACTCGACAAGAAAGACACGATCGGTGGCGAATGCTTTGCGAAACAACAACTGGATTCGAGACATTCGCCGCCATCTGACCCCGCAACTACTAAGGGAATACGTTCATCTATGGTCCAAAATTCAATCAGTACCCCTTCGTCTGGAATTGAAAGATGTCATCATATGAACGCAGACCTCGGATGGCATCTACTCAGCTAGCTCGGTTTACCACTTGCAGTTCAATGGATGCACCCAAAAATCTTTTGTCACCACAATTTGGTCGACTTGGGCCCCACTGCGCTGTAAGATCTTCTTCTGGCTAGCACAGCAAAATCGGCTATGGACTGCACAGCGTTTGCAGCTCAGGGGTTGGCCTAACCAATACTTTTGCCACATGTGCTGCCGAAACCTAGAAACGGTTTTCCACCTTTTCGTTGAATGCTCCCAGGACCGACGTATGTGGTCCTCTGTTGCGCAATGGGTTCATGTGCCGTCCATCCACCTGGACCAATGGGAGCCCTCTGTACATCTAGAGCAATGGAGCCTGCACCGCATTCTACGCAACCTGGCCTCCTCCAAAGGTGTTAAAACCCTAATCATCTTAACATGCTGGCAATGGTGGAAAGAGCGTAACAACAGGATCTTACAAAGGAACTGGGCAACCCACGAACAGATCCTTCAATCCGTAAAAGATGAGGCAGCTAACTGGTCTGTAGCAGGAGCAACACACCTCTGCAATCTCATTCAGAGGCGGCCTTAAAGCCTTGTTTTTCTTCCCCTATCTCGCCTCCCCTTCTCAATCTTTTGGGTGCACCCTCCGCACCTTGTAACTTACTCTATTTATACCTTTACCTTCTAATCCAATATTGGCTTTGCCATTAAAAAAAAACATTACTACATGACATCGGTTAAGAAGAATAAGCATTCATATTCGAGCTAAAGATGATTTGAACATTATACGCCCGTATCTTTCACCCAGGCTTATTTGGTTTTGCTTTTGATTCTGGATTCTAGTCTCAAAAGTAGAATAAAAAATAAACAGTCCGATTCTAAAAATCGATTCTCACGATCCAGCCCGCCCATATACACTAGAATCCACAATCCACTTCATATGTGCTTTTGGATTCCAATTTTTAGAGAATCAGCTTCTCTACAACCACAATCCAGAATCAGCTTTTAGAGAATCCAAAACAAAAGCAATCAGGCCCTAAGCTACGCTTGTTCCTTGGTTCTTGCTATTATTACCACCCATCAATATCTGCATTCTGCGGCCCTATTGTTTGCTCTCTTGCATGCTGCCAATAATCTAGCCTCCCCGGCGAAGCCTTGCGTGGGTTGTATGCGTCCGTCTTGTACTCTAAAAAATAATCTGGTCTCCCTATGGTGCGTACATACTATTTGGTAATTGTCAAAGATGCAGTGCCCCAAATGCCTCTAGAAAGATCTGAAGTAATTCGAGCTGTGATTGTACGTACATGCAAAGAGTTATACCCTTCCGTTGAAGGTCGTTCGAGCTTTTCCTAAAAGATAGGGGCATCATTAGACAATAGGTCATGTTCAACCGCTCTTCATCTATTATATATTAAAAGCTCATTAGAGTCGCTAAGAAAAAAAGAGAAATAGACTAGAAATTCTCACAAAAAAATAAAATATCTAGCCCTTAATCTAGGGGACCCTAATTACAATTGCCATCAGATCTTTTGTTAAAAATAGGAATATGCTAGAAATTCTCACAAAAAAATCTGGCCCTTAATCTGGTGGACCCTAACTAACTTGAAGTATAGTAGCCATTGAATGCTATTATTTAAAGAAAAAGCATCTTACCGTCTATCCAGTGGACCCCGAGTTATAACGGTTTAGATCAAAAAAAAGAGTCCAGCCCAAATACAATAAAAAAGTAACAAAAATTAACTACAAACTTTTAATCCAAAAATGCATGGATGTGCAAATCAATAGTTTATGTGGCCACCAATGTCCATCCTTGCCGTGGTAGCCACAGTGTGGGCCACTGGCGTGGAGTTGCTGGAGTTTTGGGAGACATTGGGATCTCCAACGGGCACGGTGTGCATAGGTGCGCCGATGATCTACATTGCAATGATGCTGGACTCAAGCACTGCCACCCTAGAGTTCAAGATCTAGGTTGCTCTCAATTAAATAAGTATTGGTAGCAACCAAATCAGAACATTGCCCTCACAGAGGTAAAAATTCAATCACTGTGTTATGATGTAAAGAACATGTCATTCATCAAATTGAGGATGATTGTGTTATGATGTAAAGAACATGTATTTCATCAAATTGAGGATGTATATCATGTTTTTTTTCCTGTAATCACTGAAATAAGTCCGATTACTAATTCAGTTTGGAACGAATCAAAACGAATCACATTCATTCATATTCATTCCAATTCGATTACCGTTGTTGCTAGCCATACTTCGTAGTCTCACGGCCAGCAAAGTCCATGGCCCAGCCAGCGTCCAGGATGAAGACGAGCATCTACATCGTCATGGACCCAAACCGAACCTTGATCTGCTCACATGTGCGGCAACGTGCAAAATTGTGACTAATGACAACAAGCAAAGGAGGGTGATAGGAGGTGTGCTATGTAGTCTGGACGGTGGCTGGCCTTTGCTCAACGACGAGAGCTTCATTCGGCACAGGCTGGGGAAAACAAGATTGAGATCGAATTTAGCTTAGGTTAAACAAAAGGTCCATAAAAGGATTAACAAATAAGAGTCAAGGAAAAAAGTGTATAATACCTTTAAGAAATCGGTGACCACATTTGATTTCCACTCCCACCAATTACTATTAGTAGAATGTACTCTGAAAATTCTCTAATTTCATCACAAGCAAAACATCTATATGCAATAAGTACATCTAATGCATGATTATTCGTGAATATCAAATATTACATCATGTGTATCATTTGGTTTAAATTAAACTAGCATATTTACCCCCCCGCAACAATATGGCTAGATATTATGACACAATTATCTTTAATATACAACTTTACTTCCTATAATTGAAACACAATTGTATTTGTTATATAATTCTAATATCTAAATATGATTAATCTGCACTGTTATAATCTGGCCTCACAAAAATAAGTGGTGGAGGCTCTTATCTTTTTCTTTCAAGTAATATGAGAATTTCTAGGATTTTTTTAGGATTATTGTGGTATTTTCTTGCACTTAAAATGAAGGAGGCACCTTCAATATCACAAGTTATTTTTATTTATATCAATAAAATTAATGGCTTAGATCAGAAGAAAGTGTCCATATCAAGTGCAATAAGAATTAATAGAATTTTAAAATTAAAAAAATAAAATAAATCAACCACTTAACTTTCATACGAACTCCAAATTAAAACCTATGCATAGCTTAAATTTGGAGGAAAAATTAGATAAAAATTAGTAATTGGAATTGTATACAAATTCTAACATAAAATGGACATGCGAAATTAAATAAAAAATAAAAATAAAATTTAACATAAATTTGGGATAAAAAACAAAAAAATGGTAGGCCATAACTAAGTTGAACTATAGTAGCAATTGAATGTTATTATTTAAGAAAAAACATCTAACGGTCTATCTAGCGTACTTGAATTATAACAATTTAGATTAAAAGAAAGAGTCTATACCAAGTACAATAAAAAATAACAAAAATTCAGAATAAAAAATAGCCATTTGATTTTCATGTGAACATTAAATTAAATACTGAAATTTGAATTAAATAAAAAACAAAAAAAAAAGAAAAGTAAAGGGATTTAAGTATTGTTTATAATTCTATACTAACTGAAAAATATAAACTTTGGTTTTATTTAGAATTAAAATTCCAGAAATATGCTAATTTGATAAAAAAATTAAAGTAATTAAGGTAAGTAATTTTATTTTCGTGTGTATCTATATATTATTAACTATTTTGTAATAAAAGTCGATGATAGATTTTTTACGTCACAAAGAATATATAGAATATGCTAAAAATTCTCGAAGAAAAAGAAATCATTTTGATTTTTTATTTGGTGGGCTTTCATGGAATGAAGAGATTAAGAGGGTGATATATTGACAGGTGTTCACTCAGCTATACTGGTATAATCAATGTGACGTGCACTAAAAAGTTACTAAAAGAAAGTGACAAGCATTGCAATAATGAAATTAAGAGATGATATAAATAAAAAATGTTATGTTATGCTACATTTACTGTTTTGCTATGTTAGTATTTAGGGAAGAAATTTTCCGTCTCATGCTATAAGTATTGGGAAATGAATATGTTCTCTCATATAATATCAAAATATCACAAATGAGGTTATACAACGATCTATTTTCGAAAAAGCAAAATCGCATATATATATTACCAAATCATTGAAATATACTTTAAAAATGATGCACGTGCAAATACGCAGACCATCTTGCTAGTTATACTATAATGATAGTATCAGCAGTTTTTTTAATTAGGCCATAAACCAATTCGAAAGATCATGTGCCGTGTGCACGATTCTTCTGGACGCCTGCATAGCCGTACGTACCCTTGAGCTCATGCAACCATAATGGCTCAGCCATGTCCTGCATCCTTGGGTTCTCACTCCCACTCACCCATGTGATCTGAGGCCGGTATGACAGGGCACACACATCTTCCACTATTCGTACAAACATATCCGTACCAAACACGTACCGACGTTTGATGAAAAGGTACTACGACTGTTCAGCCAACATCGATACGCATTTGGTACGTAGTTTTGTTCGTAGCATTCGCATAATTGCGCTGACCGGTTTAAATCAAATGTTAATGAGGTAGCTTGATCCGCACAGTGTGCCAATTAGAAAAAGGAAAATGAAAGCTTTTGATGGATTTAGAAGCGCTTTAATGTATCCAGCAGATCAACAGCATACACGAGGCCGGAGGAGGCTAGCAGGATACCAATCCCTACGGATTATTCTCCTGGTACGGACAAACAGTTCCCCGGACTGTTAACGGCTAACAGCACGTAGTAGAGACAACAACTATTGTCTATATATTCCTCTATATCATTTAAAGATAAAACTAAAGACAACTTCTATAATGGATGGTATATTAAGATTGTCTCCATAAGACTCTATAATCCTTTAATTATGGTATGAAAGTATGTTATTACAGATAATAACTCATATAATAGTATTTTATATTGTGTATATGATCGTCTTTTTACGAAGAGATAGCTATGCTCTCTCTTTTTCATATTAACAAAAATCTTACGTAATAGAGTATATATACAGCGTAACACTATTATGCGTGACACTATTATGCATTAGGACCTAATGGGCGTATTTATATGCGCAAGCTGTCACGCTTTGCAGCTTATAAAACTCATCGAAGGAGGGCATTACAGGATCGAGAGGGAGATGTCTGTCTGATTAAGTAAAAATCATATAGTTATATATTATACACTGGGCCCATAAAACTGTTACAGGGGCGTGCGATCCTGTGCTTGTCCATGCCAAAAGAAATTAAGTAGAAATCATATAGTTATATATCTTTGTATGCCCTGCCGTTCAGTTCAAACGACGCCCCCACAAGTGTGGTCAACTTTCTAATCAGAATCAATGTTTGCAGATAACGTAAATTCTCTTGGAGTGACATTTTTTATCCTTTGCTATTCAATTCAGCTCAAACGATGGCGAGTGTCATTGATTTTCCGGTCAGAAATCAATGCTCGGAGCAAAAGTTGTTCTTGAAGGATGGATCAAAGGCTGATGGAATGGAACAGGAAAGCTATTCATAGTGTGCATCTTTGCGAATTACCGTTATAACTGTTGTCGTGCTGCCCTTTTTATGCTGCTGTCGAGGCAGGTCCAAAGAAGCGACGCATCTAACTTTTCTTCCCACATAAATGTCAAAATAACGTTCGTGTCGACCATGCTAGCTGCTCAGGGATTTAAACTCCATTTATTGGCTCCAAAAAAGGCCAAAAAAAAAAACAGAGTTACCCTACTGCCAGATGAAAACATGTACCTCTCGTGTTCTACAATGTCACATCATTCGTACTTGCAGCTGAGCTCCAGCTGCCGTATACGGTATACCACTGCAAATTCCAGCCCAGTATAAATGTACAATACACCCACCCTTTCAGTTTCAGTTCAGGGTCATGTACTGATGTACACCACTGACAAGGCGTCACAGAAACTTAATTTGCACTGGAAATGGCAGAGACTGCTCTTGACCTTGCCTGCACAGTGCAAGCTCCTGACTTGGAGAATGCAAATGTCTTTCCTTCTCAGATGGCACGAGCTGGCAAGGGCAGCAAGGTGACAAGTGACAACCACATTCATTCGCACACAGTAGCCAGCCAAATGCTACTGTGGATCAAGAACATAAATCACATGGAAACAGTTGAGTCAGTCAAGTTGAGATATCAATAGCTTATCTGAAAGTGGTTCAGAGACAGAATCGATAGATACTTTGAGGTTGCATGGGATTACAATTAGGAGAGAACAAACAAGACATCAGAGAGATAATAATCACTTGGAGGTCAATCCGGGGTATACAGAAGCTAACAATCATAAGGGTCCTAGACATGATGCACCACCAGCGGTAGTTGCAGCTTGATGATGCCTGAGACGAAGGAGAAGTGACGATGAACCGCTGCATGTTACCGTTGCTGTAGAACCTCTCTAGTCGCTGCTCGACGACGACGTGTCGGACGTGCAATCCCATGCAACCTCGTAGACCTGCACCCTGCGGTGGAAACTGCGGTGGCAGCCGCAGGCCGCGCACTTGAGCGCGCCGACCGTGCTCTCCTCGCTTTCAGCGATGAATTCCCGGCACCCGTCCACGGCGTAGCCGCCGGTGCTGGCCGCATGGTTGCGGCGGCACTCGCCGTACCGCACGCTGCAGCAGCTGAACCGCACGATAGGCTCGCACCTCCTCAGGACCACCAGCCTCTTCATCATGAGACGAGCTCTCTCTCTCTCTCTCTCCTCTCAGCTAGCTTGCTTTCAGCACACAGCAACCCCTCTGCATCACTGCATATTTATAGCCATCTTAGCTTCCTTCCTCCACCCAATACATTGTTTCTCATGGACCAAGTCGTAAAGGTGCATAAACTCGAAATCATCACTTTTCTAGCCACATGGCATTTTTTTTATAAATCTAGCTCCCTTTCAAACATAATTGTAAAAATAGCCCTATACTTGACTGTAGAAGTGTCAATAAGTGATACGTGTCATCTGCTGAGCGGGAGTGTGACATATGACACGTGTCGTCTATCGGCGCTTCTACAGTAAGGGATATGACTATTTTTGTAATTATGTTCGAAAAGAAGCTAAATTTGAAAAAAAATTACACAGAAAACTAAAAAAGTGATGATCTCCGCAGACTCCACATGTTCATTCACTCATGCCTGTGGATTAGCAGAAGACCTAATTGGGCTGGCTGAATTGATGGTCAGGCAAATTCCACCTCACAGTAGCAAAGTTGAACAATTCTTGGGCAATTATGGCAACTTGGATTGGAGTCCTCCCTTTCTGCCCTAACTCCTAGGCCTTTTTCTCTGTATGTATTTTTTTCTTCGCCTTTTCTTCCATTTATTTATAAAATCGGAGTGACAAGTTAAAAACATGACTATTAAAGCGACTCCTCACCTTTTTATCGCCAAAGCGCTTAAGGTTCGCGACGAGGCGACTCTATACTCTTTTAGGCAGTGTAGAAACACATGATATTGAATATATAAAGCTTAACCACGAAAGATTCTTTCTCAATTCTTTTAAAAGAGAAGATGAGCCCATAAAATGAAAAAAAGAGAAGACGAGGCCATGGACTGGTTATCGTTGTCCCAACCAACCCATCACCATACCCTCAACCCTAAGAAAGCCTCCCAATACGCCAGCTCCTCTTAGGTGGCGTTTGGTTGGATAGACGAGGGTGGATGGGATACGGTCATTTATGGATTTAAAGTTATCCAATTGTTTTGATGAGTAGATGGATGGGATATGATCATCCAGTTTTTTAGAATATTCCATTAAGATGCTGGACAAATCATAAAAAAAAGACCAGACGAGCTCATCCTGTTTGTTGCATGAAGAGGTGTACTCAGTCAAATTCAAATTTCGCGGAAGTGTACTTGGTCAAATTTTGTCCGAAAATTCAAAATCCGGTCAAATTTTGTCCAAAATTCAAATTCCGATCAAATTTTGTCCAAAAAAATCAAACTAAAATTCGAAACCTTGATTACAACTAGCTCATCCATCGAACCAAACAAAAAATTGGCTCATCATATCCATTCTCATCCGTCCAACCAAACAAAAAATTGACTCATCCCTATCTACCGAACCAAACAGCTACCTGAATGGCTCTATCCCATCCAGACTGAATAGCTCTATCTTATCCAGACTGAATTGGCTATATCCCATCCAACCTGGTTCAGACAACTAAACACACCCTTGAGTCCCTCGTCCTGACTAACGCACAGTTGCCTCTTGTTCCAATCCATCTCCACCGTTCCACCACCTCGCTGCTGCTCCTCTCCCACCAGCCGGGCTGCCTCGCCCTTACTGCTCCTTTTCCCACCATGTCGCCGCCTCACTGCTCCTCCTTCCCCACCGGTCGAGCCACCTCGCCCATGCTGCTCCTCTCCCACTGCACTGCCTCACCCCTGCTCCTCAACGACGGCTACGATGGAGACGAAGACAACAACTGCGATGACAAACATTCTAGTGGTGAGGATGATAGCAAGGTCAAGCCGTGATGGATCCACAGCGGCTCAGGTGGGGGCAGCCAGATCCGGCCTTCTTCTTCGGCTCCATCCGCCTATAAATCCCACGATGATGAGGACGACAAAAGCCGGATCTAGTTGAGGCTCGGGCAGGGTCAGATGGATCCAGAGTCGATGGATACCAAATCCTAAGAATCCCAAAAGAGTAGGTTCCTTTGATAGAAAGGATATCATCAGCATTGCATGCCAGCCTAGATATCTAAGGCAGGGTGTTGTTTGGCTCTGCTTAATTCTCTAGCAGGCTGCAGCCACGCAGGTACCTGTTCCTCGCCCCCCTTCCAGTGCAATAGATTTCCTTTACTGTTTCAGCATGTGCGATAATATGTAGACATGAATTTACAAATAGATGTAGACTCCTAAACAACAATTCACTGGACACGACAGACAAAAGATAAGGCCAATCATATACAGGAAAAGAAGGGATCACAGTCATGCCATCGGCGCAAAAGTGAAAACATATCATCCTCAAGTACATAATTATTTTATTCATAAGGGCAAGTGACTCGGTATAGAAGAATAGTGGTATAGGATAACCTGAAACCAAATAAGGATTAAACAGTGATGATACAATTTATTTGGTTCAATACCAAACATAACAGAAGCATTCGGGCATTGCAGGGCAGCACAAAATGCTATTACCTGTAGGGTGTGGATGGTCCCTATTTGACTATTTGAGTGGAGTGGGGTTCAAGGTCATCATGCCTTCAGCTTTCTTTAGGTGCTGCATCTACTTCAAAAAGCAGGGATTTTCAACATCTGGGAGATAGATAATACAAAATTTCAATTCTGATGATAAGGAATAATATTGCAAGGACAAGAAGGGCGGCATGCATATGCATACTTTAATATGTAAATATTAAAAATGCAAAACATATACAGAAAACACAACTTGACAAGCAAAAGGATAGCAGAGATTCAACTAGTACAGTCAGCCCTACCAAAACCTACAGGGACATGTGGAGCCTATATATCCTGTACTCTTCATTACAAAATTCAGGTCTTGAGATAAGAGAGCATAAGACCAAGACACAAAACAATATCTTGGAGAAAGACAAGAAATCATAGTTGAAATAATGTGCAGATTCAAAAATATTTGGAATCAGTGAACCCACAGGTACATTCTGAGCTGAAATCTAGGAGATTACTGAAAAAGCAAACTGAAATCATGTAAGGAAGACCCGAACCAACTGCCTTTTGCATTTGCATGCCAAGGACTAAGTTTAGGTTATTCATAAGGCAATCACATCACCTTGCTATACAAGTGCAAAGGCGTGAACACGAGATCACATGCAACAACAAGGCACAAACATGTGCATTCTAGTTCAGTACACAAGGTTCACCCTTTGAGAACTCAGGACATTGCAACCTCATGTTGGAAATTCCATGATACTGCAAATACTTTATTGGGATAAGACAGATTAGAAAACGAAAGCTTTTGCCTTTGCTTCTCAAACTACCCAACTAGTGGAGAACATCAATGTTAGACCTATCATTTTTCTCGATAACCGATGCTATGAAGGTAAGATTGCTCTCATGGTGTCGTCCTAGTGTAATTGTGCTTCAATAAATAAGTTTGGCTAATTCAAATTTTAATTGTATATACCATGTCTCAGAGTGACAACGAGATTGATAAAGATGTGAGCCACATGATACGAGCGGAGTTGTAGAAATGACGCCAAGCATCGGGTGTCCTATGTGATAGAAAAGTTTCTCGAAAAGTTAAAGAGTAAGTTCTATAAGACGGCGATTAGACTTGCGATGTTGTATGGCGCTGAATGTTGGGCGACAAAAAGACAACATGTATAGAAGATGAGCATAGTAGATTTTAAGACGTCTTGAAAATATAAGAGGCAGAGGTCGACCGAGACTAATGTGGAAAGAAACAGTTAAAAGAGACTTAAGGATTGAAACATTCCCAAAGATTTGGTTTTGGATAGGAGTGCATGAAAGTTAGCAATCCACGTACTGGAACCATAACCCAAGATCGAAGGTTTAAGGGGTTTTGTTGACTTTGATTGGATATCTTTCCTAGCTTACCCCAACCTATTTGGAACAAAACGCTTAGTTGTTGTTATTGTTGTTTAGTTACCATGTATCATCCGTTATATTAACTCGAAAAGTAATTGTATACATTCAAAGATAGGTCTCCCAGTCAAGGACCCTTGGTATTCTGTGGTACACACTGGACAGAACAGTGGGCAAGGGAGATACAAATCATACAATGAGCTGGCAAACAGCTGGAAATATTAAATGAATCACAGAAGCAGCATCAAATTATCAATCAACTGTAGCAGTGTGCTAACAAATCACTGTTCAACTGCCTTAGGCTTTCTTTTCTTTCAGATCAAACTTTGACCAAGTGAAGAAAGGATGCAGTGCGCCAATGGTCAAGTATATGGTCTTGTGTGACAAATGAAACAGCAGATAAGTTGGCGATAAAGAAAACAGCCGTGTGAACTCAAAAGCAGAATTTATTTAATGATCTCAACAGGTTAGCTTATTAGATTTACCTCCATAACACAGGCAAACAACAAACCTATAGATTCCATAGCAAGTAGATTTTAACTCTTCAGGAAATAAAATCAGTTTCAGGTAAAGCACGGTGGTCTAAATACAAAAATGTACTAGGTAGAACATTTAACGCCACTGGAATGCAGCAACATGGACACTGAATTATTAAACTAAAACACCCAGTGACAGGAAAAGGCTAAAAATCAATCAAAATGATAATTCTGGCATCATGATTCATGAATCCTTGCCATCTGCCAACAAACGTGCTTCAGGATTTGCCTTGTGTAAGCAAATGATCAAAACATGCATGATACAACTGATTGACTGTACTGATGAAAGATGAAGTGTTATGTACCTCGCAAATTGAATGACGGTTCCACATATCAACCCCATCCCTGCAATACCATCATGCCAATTCTGCAGTTACTCCAATCGCTCAAGTAATCTATGTGTTTTTTTACTACATGTAAATGATATTACCCATGCCTCGCCTAGTTGACTAGGTGGTCAAGGAATTCTTTGTTGGCAAGACCACAATGCAAATGAATGTCACCACTTTTGAGTTCTGCTGGATAGTCGATTGCCAGAATCTGTGCAATGTGCGCATTGGGTACGTAGATGAATTCATCAAACTTGGGAAAAAGTGAAGCAATTAACAACAGACAGATATAGGCTGTGATTCATGATAGCAAACACCGAACAACATAGAAGTAATTTGAAGTTGTAAGTTTGGCATTGATACGATCTTTGATGTTATAGGAAATAGGGATAACATAATATTGCGGATTTGGGATCTAAACAGAACAGGTATAATCAAAGAAGATACAATTTGAATAAATTTACCTCTACCCACGAATGACTAGCTTTGCTTTAAGAATCTTTATTTAATGCTGAAACAAAACCCTTTGTGCTGTGAAAAAAATTACTTATCGCAATCTATTCTATGGCAACCTTGGAGAAGAAAAACAAAAGTGTTGGAAACTGCCATATTCCAACATAACTTGAACTTATGGGAGTACACTAAATACTTGTATCTGAACAAGTCTAAAATACCACAACACATGGAAGCTTGTAAAAAAATTGCTTCATTCAAAGATATATACCACCATACTGTAATATGCCATCTAATACCTAATTAGGACTGCAAACTGCTATTAACCATAATATAATACTCAGTGCTGCAGGCATTACAATCAAACACAGAAAAGCTGAAATCTCAGGCACCCTATTTCTGAAATCAGACCGAAAACCGCAACATCTAAAGATAAAAACGAAACCCAAGCAAGGCAAGTACTTCTTGTTCTTGCTCCACCCTTAATCTCCATCGAGCTCTAAATCAATCAACCACATGCACGAATCGACATAGAACGGAGGAAACCAATCACGATTTCTAGTTATCTTTACCAGCGTAGCCGCACGAAAAATAGGACCACACCGCTGCGAACGAAGGAATGGGGGGGGGGGGGGGTTGTACGAAGGCTATGGCTGCCTTGCGCCGCCGGCGACGCCGTCGCCGGAGAGGAGGAACGGAGGGTGGGGCCAGGCGGTGTGGTGGTCGAGGAGGGGTTTTTAGGGTTTTGGTGCATGAGGTTTTGGGTGGGGCCATAATGAACAAGATGATGGGCCGAAAACTGAAGTTGTAGGTCCATTTCTTAGATTGATGGGATTTGTGCCGCAGTGGTTTACATGGCATATTATGGGCATGTTTGTTTAGGTTTAGATTATTTTAAGTTGTAGCTTAAAGCTAGTTTTTAAGCTTAAACAGCTTAAAAGTTAACGTCTTTATATGTGATATAGGATGGGTGATTTTATCATAACTTTAGTGGTATTAGCCTAAAATTAATCCTCAATAAGCCAAAAACCCCCTCTCTAGTGGCTTTTAGCTTTTAGTTATATGAAGGTTTATGACTTTTGAAAAGCTCAGATAAAAAGCTACCTATTTGTTTAGGTTTTAGCTTTTTTGGCTTTTAAATCAGTGAAAAAGCCCAAACAAACAGGACCTATGCACTGCAGTGGCTTTTCTTTATTTTTTTTATGTTTCTCTTCTTATGTCCCTTTAGAGGAACATTTTTGTTCTTTCATCTCATTAATCACTAAGATTTATCTCAAGAAAATATCATGGTACATCAAAAGAATTATCACCTTTCACTATCATTCATTAAGAATTATATCTACCTTTTTTGAAATAATTTGACACATAATTATTCAGGGACTGCATAAGTGCTCTCTAAACAAGTGAAAAACACAAATTAAAAGAAGCTGAGGGCATCTGGGCATGGTTTGCAGCTACCGGTACTTACATCTACAATGCACAATTACGTCGAATAAAACTTATTAAGTTGCATGGACCAACTGGTTCATCCAAAAGTTTATACTGATGAGGAAAGATAAATAATTTACTTATACTTCATCACTCCCACTCACGTATAGACTCCTTCATGCCTAAGACGTGGAATAAGAGTGTGTTGCAATTATTTTATTAAAATTGCACCAACCGGGTCTTAAACTCAAAACCACTTCTGGGCTCTAATACCATCTCTCTACTACTTCTAATTATATCTTGGTGGCAACGGTCCATTCTTCATACCCTCTCTTTCCTTATATTCGCTCAGCTCGCCCCCACCCCCTTTCCTTCTGTTCGCTCAGCCTGCCCCCACCCGATCCGAATTCCCTCTATTTTATGAAAATATTAGTGATCATATCTCCTTAAAGTGGAAGAATTTTATTCATATCTCTTATAAATGAAAGAGTTTCCTCATCATATCCCGCTTGGATGGAACGACATACTCACCATATCCCATAACATGAAAAATCATATTTCATTGTATCTCATTCGGATGGAAATCCAGAGATTAAAAGGCAAGAATTGCATAATCAAATCATGTGCCTATCTCGGAGATCACAAGGCACCATATCATAGAGGCTGAGCACTCACATATCTGGCTGCCCTCTCCTCCACCTATAAAATGCCACCTTCATCTCCATCATAGAGGACATACGAAGAGACGCAGAAAGAGATAGAGGAGAGGAAAGCTCATACACACATGAGAAAGAGAGAAAGAAGCAATACAAAAGATTCAAGGTGGGCACAAGAAACGATATGGAAAGAGGCCATGGCCATAGCTCCTTCTCTCTCTTTTTAAGACAGCTAAAGCTGTGATTAAACTATGAGGATAGAAAATAAAGTTTAAAGTTACAAGGCGTAGAAGATTGCACTCGAGACAAAAGGGGAGGAGAAAAAAAAAACCAAATTCTTTAAAGTTGCTATTGTACTATCATGTTGAGGCTTTTTAAAATTATACTAGCATGAATAATTAATTGATAATTTAAAGCACTCTTAAGTAGCTAACAAGTTCGCTTTATATATGTCTTTCTCATCAATCAACTTGGCTGTTGCTTTGAAATTCTTTTCTTAATAAGGTTGTGTTTGAGAATTTTCGTAGCAACGCACGGGCACTTAACTAGTTAGATTGTATGCATCAGCTAGTTTTCTTAAGCTTATAAGGAAAAATAGGCAATTCAGTTATATGTCAACAAAACTAGATTGGACTCATACCTATATGTGCTCGAGTTTCAACGGGTAGAGGGCGTAGACTAGACAGTACGTTAGTTCATAGTTGAAATTAGACTACTTAAATAGTCCAGGAGGTAATATACACTTGAACTCTCTTTTTTTTTCAAAGCATACTAAATGGTTATCTCCTTTTACATATATTGTCACGTTTTTCTTGGAAGATGTCATGTGTCAGGATAAATACGGTTCGGATAGTTTCCGATTGATCCGAACTATTTCCAAATACGTATTATGTTGTCTCAGATAATTATCGGATAGTATTGAAATGAAAACAAATATAGATTTTTTTTTGTTAGAAACGAATACGAATTTGGTAACTCACTATCTATCGAATATAAATATAGTTTCGGAGTGTATATCCCTTATTTTAGCCAAACCCATTTACATAATACTTTCATAGTCCATTATACATTAACATATACATCGATGCATAGAGTCATGGAAGAAACTCTAGACGTACTTCCCGTTCCCCAATTCCATTAACTTGGTTACATGTTTCCATTGATTTTAATGGGTTTTTATGTTTCGAGAAATATTGTTCATTTTGATTCGTATTCAACTTTATTTATATTCATATACGTATCTGTATTTGAGGAAAAATAAAAAACAAACTTGGTATACTTATTATTAATTTGTAATCAATCTGTTTTCACCGCTGCTCATACATAGATCGAACCAGAAGGCTCGAACGGCAAAGATAAATACAAAGTTAATTTGGCCAGATAATAATATTGAAAAAAAAAACCGTGAATCAATCTTCCAAGGATTGTACTGCCGACCATGCGTAAAGGTAAATTAACATTAACAGGAGGTTGCCACCTAAATTTAGGGTTTTATGAGCACCCATCCATCAATGGAGCTTAAAGCCGACTTTTGCTACAGATCTAGCGCATATGAACAAGCAAGCAATCGCCTCAGCTTCATCGCTGCACACGCATTTCCGCTTGAAAGATAACAAGGCTCTAACATTTTTTTTGCATGCTATGCTATGCCTGCTAGTACTGTTCATCCGTATGAGATTACGACGGATGTGAGATTGTGAGTAAGCTCGATGGTAAAGGCATGTCCTATACGTGTCTGTCAGAATTTATGTGTTAGGGGACAAAATTAAGGCGCGGATCGACCTCGATCCACATATACATATCACGCAGAATCATTCCTGAACAGTCACAAAGATCTCGTACATCTAAATCATTAAGGGATCATATATACATATTAATTAACAGCGGAGTTTCTCTGAAGAAAGCTTGCCGTGCATGCATACATGCATATATGAAGGATATTCATGAAGCTAGTGTGCCGGCATCGTCTTCTCAAACAAGAAGTTTTTGGGCAAACAAGTGGATCAGATCTAAAACACCATGTGGAGGTCTATCCATATTTGTAATGAGTTATTGACAATATTTGAGTATATGACACTCAAGTTTGAGTTCGTTTTTGAATTCAATTGTGAATTTGAAGCAATTTGAGGGCTGTCTGGGCGACACTATCGGCCTTGTAAGAGTGGTAGTGTTGCCCAGGCGACACTACCAGTCTGGGTTGACGGTAGTGCTGGTCTTACGGAGCTACCAGGCATGTGTGCAGTAGCCTTTTCACACAGAGGTGTTTTCTCTGGGTTAGACACGGGCGGCACTACCGGCACTTGGGAGCGGTAGTACTGGGGGTGCGGTACTACCGATCTCCAGTGGCGGTAGTTATCTTTTAGAGAGGGTCTCTTGAGGTTGTTTAGCGGAAGCGGTACTACCAGTCAACCAGGAGCGGTAGTACCTGTCGAATATCTAAATATGGGGTATGAGCACGTGCAGGATACGTGAAGGATATTTCTTAACGACGTACATAGACTCCGGAAATCACGGGCCCGATCCTACGGGATAAGATATATGCGGAGGGGATATTTTCACACTAGGAAAGACTTGATTGCTTTCCCGTTACGAGGAAACTGACTCGAGTACGCCTAGTATCCAGGGAAGTTTAGATATGCTACGAAGATCACGCGACGATGGACTCCTCATCGGCTACGATCCGATACTCCAAACCGACTACGACTCGATTTGGGGCAAAGCTACCTCGACTATATAAGGCCGGGGGCAGGTATCTCAAGAGAGGACGAAAGACTTACAGAGGAGAAGACCTTTGGCGAAAAGCATCCAGTAGCTAGCGTACTACGCTTCGTCAACCTCCAACCCTAGCTTAGCCTTAGCCTAGGTTCAATCTTCCTTGTAACCAGCTCTAGGCACATTGCTCTGTATTCCATACTCCATATACACATATCATCCACACAGGATGTAGGGTGTTACTCCGCCAGGGGCCTGAACATGTCTACACCGTGCTCCTTTGATTTTGTGCTTGACTTTGCTAGCCCGAAGGTACCCGAAGTCATAAGTTTATTGTCGATTTCTAACCTTCGATAGTTGGCGCGCTAGGTAGGGACCTTCAACTATTTTTGCAGATTAAGCATGTCTTCGGTGCACGCTCATATCGGTTTTTTCAGCGACTACCCGTGCGATAATTTTCGCTCGGTCACCGCCATCGACCAAGCACCTGCGATCGGATCGAGATCGCCTTCAGAACCATGCTTTATTGATGGGGACTGGGCGGAGATCTAGTGCACATCGGCTTCACCGAGTTCCGGTCTTGGGATTCATGCCGAGAGGTAGGTTTCATCGGCTTTAACCCGATGGAGCCCAACATTCTCATGTGCGTCGACATGGAGAGTGAAGTCGAAAGCGACAGCCACAACAGCCAGGGCAGTAGCACGACAGATCGATGTGTGTTCATGGTCGGAGCCAATAACGATGCTACTGCCGGTAGTTCCCAAGAATGGAACCTAGGGGCAGACGCCGTACAAGTTCAGGGATGCCAGATCCCCCGTGCATGCCTCAAGATCCTACAAACGCTATTACTCCCAATGCCACAAATCATCGACGTGATCTAGCAGCCGCGGGCACAGCCAGGATCATGGCCAATCTGTCGAGGCAACTTGATCTTGATAATCCAACGACGCCCCACGCGCGGGCGCGGGATCCTCAGGGACAGCAAATCCCACGACAGCACGACCACAACGGTAGGCCCGACCGCACTCCAGGAGCAGCGGCCCAACAGAGCCACAACAACGATATCTTCAGCACCCCTGAGACAAATGTCCAATGCGCTCACATGCTGCTGAAATCCAGCCCGCACTAGATCCGAGTAACTCGATGACTCCAGTGTTTGACCAGATGAAGACGCTTCTCGATGCAGCGCAAGCGCAGACGCCTCGAGCAGCCAACTCGAGGCTTGGACGCCCCTGCCAACAGGGCGCCTGGAGTCAGTGGTCGGGACCATCTCATCGCCATCGAGCAGTAGGATCGGCAGTGGCTAGCTCCAACCAACGCGCTTCCAGGTCAGTTTGCACCAACCCCCATCGGGGGTGTCCCAAGGATCTTCGAGACCGTATTCCTCACGACTGACGAGATTTGCGTGATGTCCTTCACAATCAAACGGAGGAACGCGACCGGGAAGACTGCGAGCGATGGAAAAACGAGTCCCCACCTTCGAGTGGCCAATCTCCCGCGCCCGAGCCCGATGGGGCGAATCTCCGCCCTCGAGGGGCCGCTTGCCTGTACGGCGCAGGATCTCTCCTCGACAAGGTCCGCGGCAGGTGACCCTCGAGGATGTCGATGAAGGATGCAAGGCCTTCACCCCCGAGCTACGAGCAGTCAGGTGGCCGAATAAGTTCAAGCCAGGCCCCGTCGAGAAGTACTCGAGCAAAATCAACCTCGTCGATTGGCTGCAGATTTACACTACAGTCATGAGGGCTGTTGGGGGAAACGAGAAGGTGATGGCCAATTACCTGCTCACCACCCTGAATGGTGTGGCGAGGTCGTGGTTGCTTAACCTTCCACCTCACTCGATATCCTCATGGGCGGAGTTATGGGCCCAGCTCATCGCCAACTTTCAAGGCACATATGAACACCCTAGAACATGCAGCGACTTGTATCAGGTGATACAAAAGCCAGGTGAGTCATTGCGTGGCTTCATCAGACGCTTCAGCAACAAGCGCAACTCAATCCCTGACATTTTAGATGAGGTAGTCATAGTGGCCTTCGAGAACGGTGTCAAGGATAGGGAGTTAAAAGGAAAGATTACCACTCGAAAGATCTGAATCACTAAGGAGCTCTTTGAGTTGGCAAACAAATACGCCATACCTGCCGAGGCTCAAGACCATCTCGACGACCCCAAATCTGACAACGACGAGCCCGAGTCGTCCAAGCAAGGGGCGAAGAGGAATAAGAACCGCTGGGAGAAGCGCAAAGGTGATTCCACCGTAGCCACGGTCGAAAGGGGCAAGGCACGCAACATTGGTGACAACATGGGTCGAAGTTGTGGGGGAGCCAAATACTGCCTAGTCCATCACGCGGACAAACACGACTTCGATGAGTGTCAGGTGATTAGCAAGAAGGTCTAGGAGAAACTCAAAGCTGCCCTCGCTGAACGCGGGGTCGAGCAGGCCAAAGAAAAGCCCTAGGACGATGAGCCTGAATACCGCGGGGCTGATCACAAACTGGCGCATATCTTCAGGGGATCTGCCACGTATGGGTCCAAGAGGCAATATAAGGTAGTTCAAAGGGAGGTCAACCTGGCCACACCAGTTCTCCCCAGATTCCTCAAGTGGTCGGAAGTATCGGTTACCTTCGACCAGTCAGATCACCAGCCATGGTCCCACATCCGGGTCGATATCTAGTGGTGGTCGAGCCCACCATCGTCAACGTTAAGGTCACTCGAACCTTGATCGAAGGAGGTAGTTTGTTAAACCTCATCTTCGCGAAGATACTGGAGAACATGGGGATTCCCTGGACAGAGATCAAAGCCGAAGCTGAGTCGTTCCATGGCATAACTCCACGTTCATCATCGACGCCCCTTGGCCAGATGAGCTGCCTGTCATGTTTGGCACACCAGACAATTTCCGCACCGAAAAGATCCTCTTCGACGTGGCGGATTTTGAGACCACCCACAACATGATCCTAAGCCGCCCAATGTGTTAGTGTTATGCCCTTGAGGCAATCATTTAGATGATTGTAACATGACTACGTTTATGAATAATAATATGATTATTGGTCCAATGAATGTATATCATTGTATTGATCAACAAGTATGTGACTTGCTTATGAAGCTCTTTTACTTATTGATGTAATTCGATAAATATCTCTGATCGGATATCATCGTATAGGACAACGATGAATAGATCAGCACATGTAGTGATCGATGATCATGCTTCATAGATCATGGGATATGGAGATATCATCTATACATTGTGGACGCATGTTGAAGAACATGAGTTAGATAGACCCGCAATGGGACACTGCGAGAATGTTTCATTCTTATGTGTCATCAGTGTATCTCATACATAGTAGATGTATGATCTTTAGACCTGAGATTGTCATATTCCCTACATGTGTAATAGTTTCCCTTGAGGCTATCAAACACTACTTCCTAACCAGATAGTTATAAAGGTAGCTTTCATGTTTACTATAAAACGTGTAGAGGGAAGTGAGCAGTCAAGATGGAATTTGCCACTCCAATGAAACAGAGATATATGACAAGGCCACTCGTGTGATATGATTAAGGAAGTGCATGGACATGCCGTGATTGAGGAGTCAATCAGAACTTATTAATATATCACAGATATGAGAGATGGATTGAATCATCAAAGGATGACATGCTTCTCGCCTTGAGTTCAATCTTCATATACTTGGCAAAGGGATTATTACATGAGTACTTTTGATAGGTTCTGTCCGATTTGATCATAGTATGTTTGGGAGTTGACATACTTTGCAAGGAGCCGCTAGCAACTATTGGATTGAAAAGGAGTTTTCCGAATCCATGTCCAAACGTACGTGAACCTGCAGGGTCACACACTTAATGGGCTAGGACGCATTAATTTGGATTGAATCCGTAATTAATGGACCTCGTGGGCTTAGCGCACTAATGGGCCCTAGTTTAGGGTTTCATCTCGTGGCTATATAAGGAGTGGAGGAGGGTGGGTGCAAGGTGTGCTTTTCACGGTTTAGAAGTGTTTCACCCGAAACCTTAGCCTCCTCATCTCGCTACCCCTGCCGAGTGACCAGGTGCTTGCACACCGACGCATGGTGTTCCATCCCTGGACGTGTGGACTACTGCGGTGACGCTGCTGCGACTGCGGCGTGGGAGGACGATCCACAGCGAGGTGAGGACGATCCACTCCATCGACGCAACGACTGCGGCGAGGACGATCCACTACATCGATGCGCGAAGGATTCCACAACTGCGTGTCTAGTGGTAATCTAATCTATGATCCCCTTCTTGCGAGTAGCTTTCTGGTTATGCGGTAGATTTTTTTTGTGCTAGCGTAGCATACCGCATTCCTCTTCACAATGCTAGCCAAGTTCATGGCCATGGTGCAGTACGCGTATTAGACCGTCAAGATGCCGACGCCAAAAGGAGTCCTTATAATCAAAGGGGACCTGCGCGCTGCGGCTTGATGCGACAGGAAGAGCCTGGAGATGGCCGAGTATCTCTGCGGGTCAGCAACCAGTGACGACGACGAGGGAGCTAAGTGCCAAAGGTCCAAGGGCATCGATAAGGCCTCTACCTCCAACAGTGCCGCCAAAGACTCAGTCGACGATAACAATAAGGATAAGAAGACCGATGAAGGCGTCAAGACAGTGCCCCTGGACCCATCAGAGCCTTCCAAGATGGTCAAGGTAGGCGCTGACCTTGATCCTAAAAAGGAACTCGAGCTTGTCACCTTTCTTCGGGCAAACCGTGACATGTTTGCATGGAAACCGTCCGACATGCCCGGGGTCTGATGAACAGAGTCTTGTCCACTATAGCCATATTAAAACCATGACTGAGAAGATAGGACATAAGCCTCTCATAGAAAGCTCTAGGGGCCTGATTAAGTCCATATAAAGCCTTGGAAAGCTTGAAGACATGGTTTGGGTATTTGGGGTTCTCGAATTCTGGAGGTTGCCTGACATACACCTCTTCCTCAATATACCTATTGAGGAATGCACTCTTGATATCTATTTGATAAAGCTTGAAGCCCTTGGATGCCGAACATGCAAGCAGGATTCTAATAGCCTCTAGTCTAGCTACAGGGGCAAAGGTCTCCTCGAAGTCAAGACCCTCAACCTGAGAAAAGCCCTGTGTAACTAGTCTAGCCTTAGTTCTTATGACAACCCCATCCTCACTCTACTTGTTCTTGAACACCCACTTGGTCCCATTGACATTATGACCAGATAGGGGCTCGACAAGCTACCATACCTTGTTCCTCTTGAAGTTCTCAAGTTCCTCATGTATAGCATTAATCTACGAGTCATCAAATAATGCATGAGAAATATCATTCGACTCAAAGGAGGCAACCAAGGCTGAGTGGAGGCAGAAACTGGACAAACCTGATTTTGAGTGTGTGACACGCTCAAACAGATCACCAATAATCTGATCAGGTGGATGATATCTCTGAATATGGCGGGGAGGTCCAGAAGCAGAATTGGCCTCTACCTCATGCACAGAAGAGGCAGGAACAGAACCACTCGCTGAAGGAGAGTTTGAAGGTAAGGGCTGGTCACCCTGAGGTGTAGAAATGAAAATAAGAGGCACCTCAGGTGTAGAGGGCATTGGATCAGATGGAACACCATCATCTCCATCACCCTCATCCTCTACAAAGATGGTCTCGGAGAGGGAAGAAGAGCCTAAAATGTTAGGTCTAGCTCTTGGGCTAGCCTCAGCAAAGGTCACCTCACAAGTCTCTATGATCCTATTTGCATCACAACACCAGACCCTATAGCTACGAGAAGAAGTCGAGTAACCTAAAAAAATACCATGAGAAGAACGAGACTCAAACTTACCTAGGTTCCCAGACTTAAAAACAAAACATTTGCAACCAAACACACGAAAATAAGAAACACTGGGCTTTCGCCCATATCTCAACTCATAAGAAGTGCGATGCAAATGTGCTCTTAAGGATACACGATTAGAAACATAGCAAGCAGTATTTATAGCCTCAGCCCAAAACTTCCTAGGAGTACTGTACTCGTATAGCATCGTCCTGGCCATCTCAATCAGGGTGTTGTTCTTCTTTTCCACTACACCATTTTGTTGAGGGACGTAGGGAGAAGAGAACTGATGCTCTAAGCCAAACTCCACACAGAAACTCTCAAAGTATAAGTTCTTGAACTCCATGCCATTGTCACTACATATAGCTCATAAGGCACCAAGGAGCTCAATAGACAACCTACTGAACAAACCCCTGAAATGGGTAAAAGACTCATATTTCGAGGCCATGAAAAACACCCAAGAATACCTTGAAAAATCATCGACAATGACAAGAACATACCACTTTCCATCCGCTGACTGCACTCTAGCTGGACCAACAGTGTCCATACGTAAAAGCTGTCCTAGTGCATCAGTCATCACAACAGTGACTGGAGGATGAGAAGCAGCAACCATCTTGCCATGTCGACAAGGAGAGCAAACTAAGTCTTTAACCATCTTGAGTCTAGTCAAACCACGAATGAGATCGTAGTTGCTAACTCTAGTCAAGTGGCTAAAGCCATTGTGACCTAATCTCTTATGCTAGAAGGAGAGATCATGGGACTCAGAAGCAATCAAACACCAAAGAGAGTCTCCAGAAGAAGCAAAAAAATTAGTACGAAAGACTCTATCAAATCTAGAAATCTCGCAAACTAACTCTTCTGATGAATCAAGGATTCTACAGGCACTACTCTTAAAGCTTACCTTGAAAGAGTCATCGATAAGCTGAGAGATAGAAAGCAAATTGTATTATAGCTTACTCACTAAGGTAACATCTTTAAGAAAGAAATTATCATTAATGCAGACGATACCTTTTGCAATGACTCTACCTGAAGAAGCATCCACAAAAGTGATCAACTCATCACCGGGAGCTCGGACTAGAGAAAAGAGAACCATCTAGAGTCTCCGGTCATATGACAAGAACAACCTGTGTCAACGATCCATACCTCTCCCTTCCCCATCCTATTAACCTGGTCAACACACAAGAGAGAGAGATGACTCAGTACTGGGACAAAGAGAAGATTTAGGAACCCAATATTGAACCAAACAATGTCTCAAAGTACCAGCCACAGGAGCAAAAGACTGGACTCTAGTGTCTCTCTGATGCTCTACTCTCACAAGACCAGAAGTAACCATAGTAAATGTTTAGGAGCTGGGTTGGCCGCCATCGTGCAAAGGCTGGACCATCCCATTGAGGCTGCTCAAATCTCCTACCAGGAAATACCTCACACAGCTGATATCTACCTCGAGGAGAAACACGAGGAATATCAAAAGGACGGTGAAAAGATTGACCAAGAGCAGATCCAGGACAAAAACTCGAATGAACAGTATGAAACCCAAGTCCTGAACGCTGCCCAAAAACAGGCGACACCCTATCCTGTCTAGCAGCAGTGTGTGCCTTAGGAGCACTAAGAGTGTGGGGATGACCCTGAATACCCCTAAGAGCTGCAACAGGCTCACGCCTTGTGATCTTGGCGCGCCTGAAGCATAAATCTACCAAATGTCCATCCTTCTGACAGAAGGTGCATGTATACTTCGCCTTGCTAGAGGCAGAAGTAGTAGAAGGAGCAACATTCTGATCAGAGATCTCATGGACAACCCCGAAAAATCTAAACATAGTGTTACTCACCCTAGGAGCTACCATGATCTCACCACTCTTGAAGTCACGCACAATGGTGGGAGGATGCGCCCGAGCATGCTCTAAGTAGTCAAATCTTAGATCCTGATTAAATCGGCTAATCTTGGATTGGTCTAGAATGAGATTGAGTTTCTTCTTACCTCCTACAAACTTCTCGAGAGTGCTCATGAGATAGTCACACTCCTGGAAGAAAGAGGCACACGAAGAACAGGGAATAGAAGAGGAAGAAGAACCAGGAAGAGAATAACTACCAGCACGTGTATTTTTCTCCCTTAGCATGGCTGCCTCAACTTTGAGGGCCTCACACAAAATGTAAGAAGCATTTTTTATCCTAAGGGTCTGGGCCTCAAGTTTTTTCCTAAGTTCGACTTGGATTTCATCCAAATCCCCCTTAATCTCAGCACATCGCAAGCAACTTTCTTGTGACTTAACTAGTAAGTTCTTAGCAAGTTCAGCACACTTGACATTTAAGGATTCATTGTCAAGTTTTAGTTGCCTATAGCCCTCACATAAGCTGACTGAGTCCTTCGAAGCATGCAATCCAAGTTCATTGTTTGTAGTAGATAGCTTCCTAAGTTGAGTGCTCATGGCATCAATTTCAGCAAGCAATTTAGGGCAATTTTCCCAGGATGAACTAGTGTGAGCATAAAGAAAACCAGCATCTACAGAAATAGCATCAATAGAACAAGTTCTAGCATTCTTTGACCTAAGACTCAAGCTCAGACACCACACTATCATGCATAGTCTTTAGGTTCTCAAGCTCCACAAGCAAAGCATTACATAGAGAACAGTCATCAGAAACTCGGGAGGGAGAGGATCTACGAGAAGCTAACTCCCGAGTCAAGGTACCTACTTCCTTCTCTAGCTCCATACTGTTAGTGTTATGCCCTTGAGGCAATCATTTAGATGATTGTAACATGACTATGTTTATGAATAATAATATGATTATTGGTCCAATGAATGTATATCATTGTATTGATTAACAAGTATGTGACTTGCTTATGAAGCTCTTTACTTATTGATGTAATTCGATAAATATCTCTGATCGGATATCATCGTATAGGACAACGATGAATAGATCAGCACATGTAGTGATCGATGATCATGCTTCATAGATCATGGGATATGGAGATATCATCTATACATTGTGGACGCATGTTGAAGAACATGAGATAGATAGACCCGCAATGGGACACTGCGAGAATGTTTCATTCTTATGTGTCATCAGTGTATCTCATACATAGTAGATGTATGATCCTTAGACCTGAGATTGTCATATTCCCACCATGTGTAATAGTTTTCCTTGGGGCTATCAAACACTACTTCCTAACCAGATAGTTATAAAGGTAGCTTTCATGTTTACTATAAAACGTGCAGAGGGAAGTGAGCAGTTAAGATGGAATTTGCCACTCCAATGAAACAGAGATATATGATAAGGCCACTCGTGTGATATGATTAAGGAAGTGCATGGACATGCCATGATTGAGGAGTCAATCACAACTTATTAATATATCACAGATACGAGATATGGATTGAATCATCAAAGGATGACATGCTTCTCGCCTTGAGTTCAATCTTTATATACTTGGCAAAGGGATTATTACATGAATACTTTTGATAGGTTCTGTCCGATTTGATCATAGTATGTTTGGGAGTTAGCATACTTTGCAAGGAGCCACTACCAACTATTGGATTGAAAAGGAGTTTTTCGAATCCATGTCCAAACGTACGTGAACCTGCAGGGTCACACACTTAATGGGTTGGGACGCATTAATTTGGATTGGATCCGTAATTAATGGATCTCGTGGGCTTAGCACGCTGATGGGCCCTGGTCTAGGGTTTCATCTCGTGGCTATTTAAGGAGGGGAGGAGGGTAGGCACAGGGTGTGCTTTCCCACGATTTAGAAGTGTTTCACCCAAAACCCTAGCCTCCTCCTCTCGCTGCCCCTGCCGAGCGACCAGGTGCTTGCACACCGACGCACGGCGTTCCATCCCTGGACGTGTGGACTACTGCGGTGACGCTGCTGTGACTGCGGCGTGGGAGGACGATCCACGGCGAGGTGAGGACGATCCACTCCATCGACGCAGTGACTGCGGCGAGGACGATCCACTACATCGACGCACGAAGGATTCCGCAACTGCGCGTCTAGTGGTAATCTAATCTGTGATCCCCTTCTTGCGAGTAGCTTTCTTGTTATGCGGTAGATTTTTTTTATGCTAGTGTAGCATACCGCGTTCCTCTTCACATACACCTAGCTCTAGCTCTAGCATGACATTTTCCTAGCTTGCAGAAAGCTTCATTGAGCTGGTCATAGAAGGGTACCTCATCCGAATCGCTATAGAACTTAGAGTTGCTGATACCGTTGGTGTCCACCATGAAGCACATCCTGGTGAAGTCGTCGCCACCTTTGGTCTTCTCTTGCAGATCATCCTCACCCTCGTCGCTCCAGGTCTTTTTGTCGGAGAGGTTGATGTCGTCGAATACGTTGAGAACACGGTAGAAGAGCTTCTTGTTCTTCGAGAAGTTGCGGTACTTCTTCTCGCGTGCTGAGTCACGAGCTGGAGGCTTCTTGTTGCGGTTCTTATGGTGTAGTCGTTCTTTGGCGAATCGCCGGAGTCATTCTTGCCCTTCTCCAACTTAGGGCAGTTTGCTCGAATGTGGTTGGGGCCACCACACTCGAAGCAGGTGATAGTGCCACCTGTCTTCCTCTCTCTCACCCTCTTGTATGCTTCAGAGAATTTGTGAGTCAAAAGAGCAAGTTCATTTTTGGAAATTTTTCTAGTTGGTCATCGCTTAGCTCACAAAGGGTGGAGAGGGAGAAACCAACAGAAGAATCAAAAGTGGTTCTAGTGGGATCGGTGACAAATGCCATCGACTGAGATTTCGTCTTGCGAGAGACGACATCGATCTCATGAGTCTTGAGTCGGGAATAAAGCCCATCAAGAGTCAGAGTTGACAAGTCGGTAGTGTCCTTGATGGTGGTCACCTTCATCTCCCAAACTTGAAGATAGAGTGCGGTCAAGAAATATCGAGCATTATTCGAGTCAGGGTATATGCAACCAACTGCTTGGAGGTTGCTCAAAATCTTCGTAAAACGACCAAAGCACTTATCACGACTCTCACCAGCGTGTCGTTCAAATTTGTTGTAATCACGCTTGAATTGGTCCTGTCTCACTATATTGATTTGAGTGGTGCCCTCATGGTAAGCATCGTGGATCACCCAAATCTGATGTGCAGAACGAAGGTGATAATATACCTTGCCTTAGCATTCGCCCAACGTCAGCCATATTACTGGCCGTGACGTTTTCATCGGCAGGAACCTCATATGGGAGTTTCACCTTCTGCCATATCAGGAAGCCTTGGGTAGTGATGTACGACTCCATTCTCGACTTTCAGAAAGGAAAATCAACTCCAGAAAATATAGGCCTTGTTGGAATATTTATCCGTTGCCATGGCTCCAGAGACCGGTCAAGATCTATGAAAGAGCAAAACTGACTCTGATACCAATTGAAAGACCGAGATGGAGATCAGAGGGGGGGTTTTGAATGATCCTAAATAAAATTTTTTCCACTCAAAATGATCCAACCAAGCCCACAGACAAATAAATCAAGAGTAGCAAGTGAGAAGGAGCAAGTTGCTTTGCAAGCCCAGTATAAACGGGGTGAGGCCGGTAGCACAGAGGTCCGGTATGACCGCTCTCAAGAACAACAGAAAGAATAGAGACAAAAACAACACGAACTCAAAAGCAAATTTGATGAATCTTTTGATCGGCTGGACAAAAACTCACGAAACTTGGTAGATGTCTTCCTAAGGATGTCAGAAACTTGTTCCAACCTTCAATCGCAAGGACTGATGTCAAAGTTCCAACCTTTTTCACTTTGAAGGAAGAATACACCAAGTTTGGGCAAAACTCAAGAACTTAATCTTGGACTTGCTCGTGGGTTTTTGATGATCAAGATGATCTTGGATAACCTCCCACATGTCACATCAGTCAAGAACACAAGTCAAAAACCCCACAAATGCGATCTATAAGAATGATTTACTCAAGAACACAAGACCGGTTTCTTGCAAAGAAAAATGCATGAATTGCTTATATGATTGGGATATGATCTGAGGAAGGTTCATCCATCAATCAACATCCTTGGCACAAGAAGCATATAGAAGGAAGGGAGGCAAATCCAAGTTACATAAAAGTAAATTGCAAGAATGTAAGTGCAGAATTTAAGACATAATGTAAATGAGTAAAGTAAATTGCACTTAAGGAAAATTGTTTCGGATTTCTGGAAGAGAGGTTTACAAAGCTACACAACAAAGTGGGCAAAGCTCAAAGGAGCACACAAACCTCTAAAACCTTCGACAGGAGGAAGGCTATCCCTCCTCCTCGATTTATACTACTCTTGAGTCACCCTCCACCCTTGGATGAGTTCCTTCTACCCTAAAGATCACCATCAAGAGCTAGGAATGACTCCCACACATAGCCATACATGGGCCAACCCGAAACCCAACAAGCATATTGAGTTTTTGCACGCTTTTCAAAGCATACTAACTAGACCCGCTACTCTATCACCTAGACCATGATCCGACTGTCCTCCTTGATCCGAGAAGCTCTTAGCTAGCATCTCAACCATTCCTTGTCTTCTAGGTTCGCAGCGACTCCGTCCCCGATAATCCTCCGGATACTATGTGATCGAGTTGCCACCATCTAGTATGTTCCTCACTCGAGTAGTAACTCGATCACTGTATCGACCGCATCGAATGGTCGTGGAGTCCACTGATGTAATGCTCGACTTGCTCGATACAATAGCATCAACTTTATCAATCTATGCCAAGTCTATTGACCACATGTCCAACTCTATCGATCAGGGTACCAAGTCTATTGATCACATGTCAAATCAAACTCAAACCAGAGCATACCAAGCTCAAATTTAGTCAAATACTCATCACAAACATGGGCAGACCTCCGCATGGTCTTTCAAAGTTCCATCGGGCTACTCCGCAAATATTAAAAAGCTTGTGTCCATGGCAGGGGTACGATATTAATGGCTACACTTTTTACACTGAAAGTCAAGATACAAATAGTACTTTTCAAAATACTAGTGTAAGCATAGATGCTTTGTCCAATGATCATCACTCGAAAAGAGGATCCTCAACCACAATGAACTCCTACTAAAGGATGATCGAAGAAATTTGGGAGCTCGATTATGGAATATACCAAGTTCCATTATTCCGATGTAAGTGGGTGGGACTTCCACATGAAGTGAAGATAGACAAAAGAGGTATTACTATTGTGGATCTCAGTAGACTTGCCTACAAAGATGACCCGTTCGTCCTTGCGAAGCAAGCAACTCAAGTTTTCTACGTGCGTGATCCGGCCAATCCGAGGTTGCACGTCATTTTTCATGGCAAGAGGTGTATCGTAGGAGTTGAAAATGTCGTAGACGAAGAAGAGTACAACCAATTCGATGAAATACCTCCGTTTACGGATGGGGCCTGTCTTAGAGGGGACGACGACACACATGGAATAAATTACATGCGTGTAGATCATCAAGAAGGGTTGTACTATAAATGAAGGAACTATTGTATTGTTTGTTTGTTTTATCGGGCCGTTTATTTGGTTTAATGACCGTTACTGTTTTACAGGTCAGTTTAATTGTGCCGTTTATTTGGGTAAAGTTGTAAGATTACCATGTGATATGGAACATTGTGACATACATGAGATGAATAATAGCTAATTTGATTTTGAGTTACATCCACATCATTCTTCAGTTACATTCCCTTATAGGTCATTTTGTGAGTTTCACCTCTTGGATTGGATTTTTTGTCGTTTCTTTTTGCCTACTATGCGCATTTTGCCATATCTTTTGAAAGAAAATTCCTTTTGAGGAAATTATTTTTGGGAAAGTTTCTAACTAATTCAAAGTTCCTTTCTGGAAATTTTGAAAAAAACTTCTACTTTATTTGATAAAGTTTTGACATTTATACTCTTTAAGCAAAAATCATGTTTACGAAGTGGAATTTGGCATGTCTTTTCAGTACTGGCTATTTGTTTGAAATTTATTTTTGGAAAAGCTATGAGAAGTTGTAAGATTTTTAGAAATATGATTGAACTTACTCTATATGCAAATTAGAAAGCATTGAAGAAAAATACTCATCTCAGTAATTTAAAACAAATCACAACATGCCTTTCAAATGTCTGTTTTGGGCAATTTTTTGTAGGTGCATATACCATGATGCTAGAAGTTTTGTTATGTGCTCTTTGAATAAAGGGACTACGTCATTGTGACATACATGAGATGAATGCTAACTTTTATATGAGTTTTCAGCCCAAAATCTAGTTACTAGTATCTTTTATATGAGGATATATATGCATATCCTTTTATATGAGCCTGTTTGAGGATATTCCTTTTGGAAAATCTTCTAAGTAGTCCATAGTTCATTTCTGGAACTTTTCAAACAATGTGGACATGGGAATAAATGCTATAATGCCCATCATCACAGACTCATCACAATCGGTTTTGGTACAAAACCGACAGTGATAACTCTATGATCACAATCGGTTCTTGTATAGAACAGATTTTCATGATGTGGCTATCACAATCAGTTCTGATAGCACATCATCACAATCCGTTCTATACAAGTACCGATTGTGATCATAGAGTTATCACAGTCAGTTCTTTATAGAACCGATTGTGAATGTCAGACTAATGCGGTCGGTTATTTATAGAATCATTTGGGATAGTGCTTAACAATGCAGTCGGTTTATTGCAAGAACCGACCGAGTTACTGTCCTTACCAGTGTTTAATGCCTCTTGGTCATCACTTCCCCTCCGCAGCCGTAAAAGTAAATCCCCGCGCCATCTATCTAACCCTAGACGCAAGGTCCGGCGCGTCCCCGTGCCCCCATCGCCCGCTGTCCCCGTTGTGCCCCCACCTCGGCCACCGCCGCCCCCGCTGTCCCCTCGGCCCCGGCCGCCCCCACGGACCCCGCAGCCGGTTGCCTGCAGTACCTCCATCGCCCACAGCCCCCATCATCCCCTCTCCGCAGCCGGTCGCCGCTGAGCTCCCCTAGTTGCCCTCGAGCTTGAGGTTCGTCTCACTTTTTTCTATTTGATGATCGAGCATTAGTTGCATGAGCAGTTGTGATTGCCATTGTTACTACTTTCCGCGTGAGAGGGTGTGAATGACTGTATGTGTTTACTGTCATACTATCAACATATATTTGGCCTGCTGGTGAAATTGAAGAAGTTGCACATGATTGAGATTTTGCCATTTTTGTGAAAGAAGTGGCACCTGTTGAAAAAATAATCAGTTTTTACTGTTTCTTTCAAAATGCTTTGTTTAGGTTACCTCCATAATTTCTCATCAAGAGTCCTATCCAAAAAAGGTGTGGTACTGACTGAGGTCTTGGTTTGGTGACTACTGACTAGTATCACACATCAATGAACACAATATGCAACATGCACTAATTTGTGAAATGAAAACTCTTATTGATGCCTTCACTACTACAGAATCAATTATCCTTGCAGCCATATCACTGCCGGTTCATCAAAAACCGGCAGTAATAATATTATCACTGCCGGTTCGGATAGAAAACCGACAGTAACGGCTTTTTTCTGATGAACCGGCAATGATAAATCCCTTATTACTATCACTGCTGGTATTTAGAAGAACCGACAGTGATGATATTTTTCGAAAAATCATAAATTTTTCATACGGGGTCGGATGGAGATAAAATTTATATGAAAATTGTAGCTCTCGACGAGATATACAACTTTGTAGTTGACAACTTTTTCATTTGAAGTAGTTTAAATATCCAAATAATGGTATCACTACCGGTTGGCGGTTCGTATTCCCAACCGGCAGTAATAATGCTACCAACCATTTTTCGAAAAATCATAACTTTTTCATACGGGGTCGGATGGTGATAATATTTATATGAAAATTGTATCTCTCGACGAGATCTACAACTTTGTAGTTGACAACGTTTTCATTTGAAGTAGTTTAAATATCCAAATAATGGTATCACTGCTGGTTGGCGGTTCGTATTCCCAACCGGCAGTAATAATGCTACCAACCATTTTTTGAAAAATCATAACTTTTCATATGGGGTCGTATGGAGATAAAATGTATATGCAAATTGTAGCTCTCGATGAGATCTACAACTTTGTAGTTGACAACTTTTTTCATTTGAAGTAGTTTAAATATCCAAATAATAGTATCACTGCCGGTTAGCGGTTCGTATTCCCAACCGGCAGTAATAATGCTACCAATCATTTTTCGAAAAATCATAACTTTTCCCTACGGAGTCGGATGGAGATAAAATTTATATGAAAATTGTAACTCTCGACCAGATCTACAACTTTGTAGTTGACAATCTTTCCATTTGAATTCATTTAGATATCTAAATAATCATCAAAAGGTTCGGAGACAAAGGAACAAAAGGAAAATATATCCTATATTGGTTGAGTAATGAGTGATAGGTGAGATGGTAAGGTGGCCTCGCGTGAGGCAGCAGATCGTGATTTCGAGTCCTAGCAACCGCACGCGCTCGTATTTCGTAGAATACGGAGTAGTCGGTCCGGATGCAAATAATTTTTTTTTTGATTTTACCGAGTGATTTACGAACCGGACTATCACTGCCGGTTCGCATACAAACCGGCAGTGATACCGACATCACTGCCAATTCTAGAACCGGCAGTGATAGTCGGACTATCACTGCCGACCAATCACCGCCGATTCCAAAATCCGGCAGTGATGCCAGTTTGGAACCGGCAGTGATATAGTGTTCTGTAGTAGTGCTTGTCAATTCTTCACAAGTATAGTCCATATTAACATGTGCAGACCTGGGTCGCTGTCATATTATCAACATATATTAGGCATTTATAATGATGACTTGAGTGGACCTGACTGGAAAGAATTGTGGTGTCTGGTGCAAATTGAAACGAGTTGCACCTGATTGAGATTTCGTGGTCTAAGTGGCAGCTGTTGTTAATAACTTTTTCACTTCAATGCCCATATATTTTGTTTCTTGTGTTCTTATCAAGCTACCTCACATTTTTTGTGCCATCTGAATATTATCAATGGAGAACCAACAATGTATCATCGTTTTATGCAAGATTTCACTAGCCAGATAAGTAAGAGGCAATGGTTTTTAACTAAAGCCCTCTTTTGCAACCAGACAAACTTGGAAGTTGGAGTCAAGAAAAGATATGTATGATGTTATCCCTTTTTCTTTCCTTTCTCCTGGAAGTTGGAGTAAAGAAAAACTTGGAAATTACAGTACAGACAAAATAGTTGCAAAAACACTCTCTAAGCTGAACAACATTCAGTTTCATATACCATATCAATTTCACATTAATCTCATGACTAGTATCTCTCATTAATATGGTGAACATTTCAAACCTGATTCATCTAAAGAACATGAGGAAATGCATGGTGCAAAAATGTTAGTTTTTTAGCGCTGTCAGTTGATCATCTGGTTGACCTCATACCTGTTTTCTGTAACTTTTGCTACCTGATGCTGGTCATGTGCTAATGCTTTTTTCACAATCTAATGCTTTTTCCATAATGTAACTTCTGCTATCAGTTTTATTTTTTTATCTCAGTATGATGTTAAGAGTTTAGGATGCGTAACCTACGTCTCCTGTTCGAGTGTGCTTGTTTATAAATATGCTGAAATGACATATTTATAAGCAAGTAGTCTCGAATTGTCCATATTTTTTGGATAGTTTGAGGAGATGTGATTCGGGCAAGTTCTTAAGCTGTTGTACAACTCCAGAGAAGGTTTCGGTAGCATCTCCCTGGTGTTCTCTGGATACACACTCCTCTTGACTTGTTGTCGAGACGTGTATCTGGAGAACAGCGGGGAGACTCTGCTAAAATTTTCTCTAGAGTTGTATAATAGCTTAAGAACTTGTCCGAACCACATATCCTCGAATAGGATTAGGGTCTAACCTATTTAGAGATTAGAAGTTATCGTTGGTACATACTTAGTTGGTCAACAGATAGAGGTTTCTTTAAGATCATCCATTAATCTGTTACTCTACTACAATATGCTAGAACAATTATATTATATGAATTATCCATTAGTTTGTTACTTCACATGATTCTTTATCAAGTCCACATAATAGCTATGAATGTCTCTCTCGAATAAAATATATGACCATTTCAGATATACATATTTGAAATATCGCAAGTAGAGAGTATCGGCTCGTCGCCAGACAGAATAGAAGGTGCTGCTGAGGGGCCAAATAAGGTTCCAAATATTGAGGGGCTGAGTAAGGTGAGAAAGGGCTGAGGACCAAAAAAAGGGACCACAGGGGGAACGTCGTAGGTTCTCCACTTCAATGCCACGGGGGTTTGCACAGGTCCTCCGTAGTACAAGGGGTGCTACCGGTCTTTTCTTGGATAATTGGTGAGGGAGAGAGTGCCGATCACAGTAAAGGACTAGAGGAAGGAAGTCAGCGCCGAGCAGAAGAATTGGTTGTGGGATGAAGTTAAAAGCAAATGGATTATACAAGAGAAAGATGAAAACAATGTGAGGTAGTACGCCTTGAAGAGAATGTGTGTGGCTTTGAGGCACTTCAGGGTCTTCATGCACGGTGAGTATGTGCTGAAAGGCCGTACTGCATTCGAGAGGTATCCGTTCGTGACTCCCGATGTTTGGGACCAGTTCACAAGGATGAAGAGTACGCCCGAGGCGGAGGAGCTGAGAGAGAAAACCATCACTATCCAAAGGCAGAACACTCACGCGCACCACCTCGGTTCAGCCAGCTATGGAGGGAAGAAGGCAGAGTGGGCGTGGCGATTAGCCGAGAAGTGCGTGAACTCCGAGATGACGATGCCTTACTCCCACATATGTGAGGAGTGGGCACGCTACTGGGTATTAACGAGGACGAAAAAAACCACCGATGGGCAGCTTGTAGTTCTAAACCCCGCGACCTTATGCGTTGTCTCCACCATCGTAAAATATCTAACTTAGTACATTGCAATTGACCCTTCTCGTTGTATTTTAGAACTAATTTGTACTCGCTTCTTGCAGGAGGAGGTAAGCCAGTAGAAAGAGCATGGGACATTTCTGAGTCAAGGGTCGAAGGACATCCTTTTTTCAGTGATTGGGAAGCCCGACCAAAAGGGCCGGGTGCTTGCCATAGGGGCAGGACATATGAAGAGGTCCTTCTTCGAAGAGGACACTGAAGGACCTAATTGGCCTAGAGGGGGGGTGTGAAGGATCGAGTTGGCCTAGAGGGGGGGAATAGGCAACTTCAACAAGTTTTAACTATTTTAAACAACTAACTGAATTTATCAAAGAGCGATTCGCAAGGATAATCTGAAATTCAAAACAACTAAAGATAACGTGAAAGCAATAAACGAAATGACACGGGAGAGACAAAGATTTATCCCGTGGTTCAAAGCCGCACTCCTAATCCACGTTGAAGCACTTCTTTCGAAGTTCTGCTTCTCCAGAGCTAGTCGCAGTAGCTCTGGCGATCACTCAGTAACTCTTTCACTACTCGAGTGAGATGAGTTCCAAACCTCTCACAAATCTGATTGCCTTCCACAAACACCTTTGGACAGTCACACTGTTCACTTCCTCAAGTCGTCTAGGATCACTAAGATCCAAGAGTAATAAACTTTGCACAAGTTCGTCTCTTGGTTCACTTTGCAATTCACACAACTAGACACCGACTTGGAGCTAACACACTTAGAGATGTATGAGAATTTTGTGTGAAGATGAAGCATGAGACTCCTTTTGAGAATGAGAGCTATATTTCAATACCAAAGTGTAAGGAGTTCATCTATATTTGGAAGATGGCTTAGGAAATGCTTATATAGCCATTTGGAGTGAAAGTAGCCGTTACACTGCTCTGATGAGCCGTTGGACGTGTCGGATGTCGAAACAACGAAATATACACGTATAACGGACTAAGTATCGATGCCTAGCGATCTTTGGATATGTGTATGATGGGCCAAATTTGAGAGTTCACGACGGACTAAAAATTTTGGTCCGTAGTACATGGGTTGTTCAAGAGGTTGGTTTGGCATACAACTGAGAGACAATATGAGCGACAGACCAATTTGTTTAGTCCGTTACACATGGACTTTAAAAGATAGGACTGGTATAGAGACCTATGTACGTCGGACCAAATTTTTGGTCCGTCATACATGGACTTTTCAGAAGATTGGTCTGGCATAGAGACACATGTACGTCAGACCAAATTTTTGGTCCGTCATACATGGACTTTTCAGAAGATTGGTCTGGCACAGAGACACATGCACGTCGGACCAAATTTTTGGTCCGTCATACATGGACTTTTCAGAAGATTTGTCTGGCACAGAGATACATGTACGTCGGACCAAATTTTTGGTCCGTCATACATGGACTTTCCAGAAGATTGGTACCAAGGACCTTTTCAATAATGATAGATTTTTATCCAAGCTTTTTATTTTAGGAATGGACTGAGATATTTTAAACACGAATGCTTGGTTCGTTTCCTGAGTAAAATTCTTTTGAAGATAGAGAAAATTCATTTTAGGTTTCGATTCAAAAGGACATCAAAGATTCAGTCCGGCCAAAACTTATAAACTGAAAAGGGTGCCAGACCAAATATTTGGTCTGCTGTAGATGGGAAACCGAAGATATTTTGGTCCGTCATATATAGGCAAACCTTTGGCTATAGGATGATTTTTAAAGAAGGTTTTAATCATGGATATGTGAATATGAAAACGAATATCTAATGATCAGATATCAAAATGGAGTTTTGACGTAGAATAGTTTCAAGGTACGCAACGGACTGAAGAAAAGGATAGATAAAGTTTGGTCTGATGCACTAAGAGATATGATTTCACAAGGATAAAGTCTAAGTGTCTTTTGCTCCGAGAGATCTAGTTTTGCCTTTGCCTAACAACCTATTTGCTTGTGCAAAGTCCCTCTTTTGGACAACCAAAAAGAAAACAGACCTAGGCTATTTGACTTGAATCATCTCCCAAGTCATAAACTATAAACTGAATACCTTAATCTTGTTAGCCCAACTTGTTCCATCATAGATTCTAGCTTTTCTTCAAAGCTTTGAGTATTACAAACTTAGTCATCAATACCAAAACCATAATAATACAGTAATAGAATTGAGGGGTCCCTAGATGCTATCAATCTCCCCCTTTTTGGTAATTGATGACAACATACCTTGTAGTTGATAATATCTCATATATTACAAAAAGCAGAGTTAATGAATAGGTGATGTGTGAGAATTTATGAGTTAATTTTCTCCCCCTTAATGAATGCATGCTATAATTCATATCAGAGCAGAGTATTAAAGAGTGTATCAGAGCATATAGCATCTAAATAGCCATATATAAAGATCATAAAAGTAGCACACAAAGGACAAGAACACATAAGACTCATATACTTAACTACTTGTCTTTATATAATCCAGCCTACAGAAAAGAACTTAAGAGAGGTTATGAGGTTTTACTCCCCCTTTGGCATTAATAGCCAAAAAGGGCGCCTACTTGCGCCTAGAAAAGACTCTTTTGAGCTGGCTCGAGTGAGCTTTTCTTTGGAGGAGAGCGGTTTATCATCGGTAGCTTCACGGCTTTGATTTTCGGCCCTTGAGACATAGCTTGATCATGCCAACTTGGATAGTCCGGGTCACTGGTGGATAATCAACGATTGAAGATCCGTGAATTTGATCCAAAGATTCATTCATAGTGCGAGTTTCAACAAGGACATCACCAACATCATATATGCAATCATGTGCTAGCGAGTGTAGTCGAGCAAGGCATCCTCGATGGTCGAAAGATGATCTAGCGATGTCTCATCCATAAGCGATTGCTTGTATGTGATATACTTGCGACTTCAACTTGATTTCTTAGTTTCTTGTCTCGATCATCCATTTTCGGTTCATGTCATACGATCATCCTTTATCGATTTTGATTAGTATCAAGTCGTTGGACATCTTTGTCTAAGATTGTCTGATTTTTGCTTAGGTGGTCAAATCTAGACATGACTTCATTTTGAAATTTTGTTTGTTCCTCACATCTTAGAGTCTTTGTATTACGATCTTGAGGTATCTTGTTTGGAATCCTCTTTGATCGGCATTATATTGTTGCTCAAGGTTGAAAACCAAGAAGGTTGAGAATCAAAGACATTTTCTTGAGCTGAAATGTATTATCTTGTGCTTGCTCATTATACTTTGGAGAAGATGGGATGGGATCTTGTGATCAAACAGACTTTCCCAACCGGAAAAGTATCCCTTTGATCATGCTCGGGATGAGTGATGATGGAGGATAATAGGTTTCAAATTTTGGGGCATCCCGGATCCTCTGCTTCATTTTCATGGGCTCCTGGTCTGAAGGTTTGTGCTTCCATGAACCTTGCTGCAGCTGCTGACTCTTGAAGGTGATAGAATTGTTGCTCTTCATCTAAGGTTCTATCAATTGGACATGTAAGATTTTGAGTGGCAGCATCATCCATTTTTCACGATTCACTTCCATGAATCACTTGATTTATACGAGTATGGTGACTCGAGTCTTCCTTTGTTTCCTCTTTGAACACTAGGTTCTCTGTCATTTCTACTCGATCGGACATATGATGACTCTCATAGGCTTGATGATGTCTTTCATAGGATTGAGGCCAGAGTCACTTTCTTGTGCACAGGAAAAATCTCTAAAACTGCATTTCATCAAACTCATTTTCAACACGCCCTTTCTTCACTTTCTTCTTCAGCTGGTTCTGGTTGATTTTCTGGCATTCTTTGAAGGAAACCAGTGATCGTCAAACTTTGTCCAGTGGCTTGATGCATGTTATATTTCTTTGGAAAGCACTTGAATTCCTTATTTAGATCATTTTGAGAAATTATGCCTTGAGCCAACAGGACTTCAGTGATTTGCTGGGCAAAAGGCAAAGAACTACTAAACTTTTTGTAGATGGCCTCCTCCATTTGTCCAAAGAAGTAATCAACTAGATATATAGGCTGTCTTGATAAAATGAGATGCAATAACCATGCAAGAACTGAGGTCACTCCTTCCTTATATCCAGACTTGGGATAGATTGTGTGCCTCAGTATTAACAGCAGAACCTTTGCTTCTTCAGACAGACAGGTCACTCTATTTGGATTAAAGTCCTTACTGGAGGTGTCTTTGTATATGTGTCCTGACACTTGCAGATCAGGCATATCCCCACTCAATCTCCACCTCTGATGAGGATACGTCTTTTCAAAAATTCTTGTCTTATTTGCCAGTGGACTAGAGGCTCCGATTGCTGACTCAAACTGAGATGATTTGATTTTTCTTATTTTTCCATTCAGAGTGAACATGATATATTTTCTTTGTTTGTTCACTAGTAAGGATGCATAAAATTCTAGAGTCCTTGAGACACTCCATGGAATTGTTTTGTTTGACATGATTCTTATCAGTCTAGGAGTTGAGTTTATGCAATCAAATAGTCCAGTTGAGCCAATGATAGTATTCACTTGATCCCATTCTACATATTGGTGAGTTGACAGAGCAGAGATCATCTTTCCTTTTCCATCTCTTTTGTTCAGATAAGCATTGTATATGTTCTTGTGTAACAGAGACACAAAATTTTCACCCAGGGCTGCCCTTGACTCTGGAAACCAAATCTTCTCACTTACTAACCGAACTGCTCTCAATTTCTTAGTAATTAGGTTAGCCATTTCTTCACTACTAAGGACGTCTATTTCAGAGACCAGTTCAGTACTCTCTAAGGAAGATTCACTGTTGGGTTCATAGGCACAATCCTCAGAGGATGACTCAGAATCAATTATTTGTTTTCCTTTTCTGGGGTGAGAAGTAACTACTTTTCGGTTTGCTTGAGCAGATTTGTGAACATCTGGGAATAGTACTGGTCCATGAGGTTGTTCAAGTAGA
The DNA here is from genome assembly GCA_036346275.1 of Otatea glauca. Classification (NCBI taxonomy): domain Eukaryota; kingdom Viridiplantae; phylum Streptophyta; class Magnoliopsida; order Poales; family Poaceae; genus Otatea; species Otatea glauca. Next base: position 23,400,534 of record CM070728.1, read on the forward strand.
TTTGATTCATGGGATGAACTGGATCCTCTTTGCTTCTTACTCTTAACTTTATCAATAATTCTTTCAATCAAACCTCTTTTATATGGATTTTTTGACCTCATTTTGATTTCTGACTAATCACTGACTTAATGCTCAGACTCAAGACCAGACCCTCTTCAAGCAGAAGAGCAGACCTAAAAAAAGAACTAAATCTAAGAACTAGGTCTAGGGTTTGAGACTTGAAGAGAAAAAGAGAAGTTTCAAGAAACTTACTGTGCTTGAAGGAGATTCTTGCGCAAAATGTTAAAAGATCACCGTTGCCAAGACCCGATCAGGATTTGCTTCGGTACAGAGAAGAAAAAGAAACTTTCGGCTTAGAGAAGTTTGCGCTAGCAAGGATATGACAAAGGAGGAATTTGATGGAAGGAGTTACTGCATTGAATGCATTTTCAGGAGTAAAAAGGCCTTGGTTACTGACACCTTTAACCAGGGTAGTTGGATGGGAACAGGAGTTCTGGCAAGGTGGTGGGACCTCCTTTTGGAATCGGTTTGAACAAGCACAGGGAGTCCACCGAACATGGTCAGGTTAACAATGGGTAAGACTTAAAGCAATAGGTAAGATATTAAACATATTTTGAAATTTTTGAGAGAAGAAGAGGGAATTGGATATAATCCATTTGATGAGAAACGGCTTTAGAAATATTTGATCATGAGGCGGACTTGATTTAACGAGTTAAGCAGTTACTAATTTAGCGGACCAAATTGATTTATACTCAGCCTGAAACACTTTTAGTCCGTTGTGGAGGAGTTTTAGCCTTTTATGGAGTTAAGACTAAGGACTTCCATCAACTACGGACCAAAAAATTTAGTCCGGCTGGCATTGATATTTTGTTTGAGATTAGTCCGATCCAAGCAGGAACCTGTAACTTTTACTTTAAGTTGTTCTCAGTCTGCACTATATCTATATTTCTGAAGATTTTGAAAATAAGAGATATATCTATGAATAACAACCAACATCATCATGACACAAAAACGAATTTCAGTGAATGTTTGAGTTTGATATCCAAATGAGCTTAAGTATTTCTTTAAACTAAACTCATCTGAAAAACTCGAATACTTAATATGGACACTTTGCCAAAAAAAAAGACAGATGATAATTTGGTTTCTTTAATTTTTTATTAGATAAGAATGAGCATAGAAAGGTGAGTCTTATAGCAGCATTTTTTATTATTATTAAAAAGAACTTATTCAAAGAGTTATTTTAACTTGACATTATCACTTTGAATTTATCCTCATTGTTTTAGTCGAAAAGGAGAGCTGTCGAACAGGAGCAGCGAATGCTACTAACACGATGTGTTGTGCGACTAGTCGAAGCTGCGTTTTGCGACGTACGGATATGAGTAAACATTCAATTAAGAAAACACACAAGATTCAGAGAGCATTTTAGAACACCATTTCTTTATTTATATATAATGTCGATCGACAAGTTTGGAGAGAGGGACAATACAAGAAACAGGCTTCACCCCTACGCACGCGCCCTAGAGCCTCTATGAGCGCATCTACGCCCCGAGGAGAGGGAAAGCTTCAAGGAAGGCGTCCACGGCAAAGACTTGTCTCGACGCGCCCTTTGTTCAGCCATCTCTGCTAGAGTGCGATCAAATTCCCTCCAGAGCTCTGCAAGCTCTGGATCGTCCCGATCATCCTTGAACGGTCTTTTTGGCATGATGAAGAACTAAGTTTGGAGAGAAAGAAGAAGAGCTGAGTGAAGGATTGCATCCCCACAGCTCTGGTTCGCCTTTTATAGCCATTGTGATAGGAAATAAATAAATGTATCATAATCCGAAGCGGCTTGAAGTTAGAGAAGATGCGGAAAAACAAGGAGTTACGGAAACCGAAGAGCTTTTTAACAGAAAGTCACACAAAGCTGGGGTAAGAAAACAAGGGATATGAGCATCAGGATAAGTATAGCGAACAAACTTGCTCCCCCTTAGTCAGACATTATCGAGCAACATTTGAAAAGGCAATGATATTTAGTTCATTTCTTAATTTTGAAAATTTGGTCTCATCAAGCGGCTTTGTGAAAATATCAGCCAATTGGTCCTCAGTTCTTACATAACTAAGCATAACATTTCCTTTAGCAACATGATCACGAATAAAGTGATGTCGAATTTCAATATGCTTAGTTCTGGAATGTTGGACCGGATTGTTTGCTATTTTCACTGCACTTTCATTATCGCATAGTAGAGGCACATTATTAAATTTTATACCAAAATCTAAAAAGGTTTGTTTGATGAATAAGATTTGAGCACAACAACTTCCTGCAGCCACATATTTGGCTTCGGTAGTGGATAGTGCTACTGAATTTTGCTTTTTAGAAAACCAAGAAACTAAAGACCTTCCAAGCAAACGACAACTCCCTGAGGTGCTCTTACGATCAATCTTGCATCCGGCATAATCAGAATCTGAGTAGCCTAGAAGCTCAAAGGGAGCACCTTTGGGGTACCATAAACCAATACTTGAAGTGAACTTAAGATATCTAAATATTCTTTTTACAGCACTTAAGTGAATTTCTTTAGGAGCAGTTTGAAATCTAGCACACATACACACACTAAACATGATATCAGGCCTAGATGCTGTCAAGTATAGTAAAGAGCCTATCATGGATCTAAAAAGCTTTTGATCAACAGACTTACCCCCCACATCTTGGTCAAGATGTGTATTAGTAGCCATGGGAGTCTTTATAATCTTGCATTCTTCCATTTTGAAGCGTTTGAGAAGATCCTTAGTATATTTTTCTTGTGAGATAAAAGTTCCTTCCTTCAATTGCTTGATTTGAAATCCCAGAAAGAATGACAGTTCCCCAATCATAGACATCTCGAATTCTTTGGCCATCATGTCACCGAATTCTTTACAAAGAGAAATATTAGTACAGCCAAAGATAATATCATCTACATATATTTGACAAATCATTAATGTTCCATTGATGTCTTTTAGAAACAATGTTGGATCAACTTTTCCAGTTTTGAAGTTCTTATTGAGTAGAAAATCTCTAAGAAGCTCATACCAAGCTCTGGGAGCTTGTTTTAGACCATAGAGTGTCTTAGATAATTTATACACATGATTTGGCAAGTTTGGGTCTTCAAAACCAGGTGGTTGTTCAACTTAGACAGTTTCATCAATGAATCCATTTAGAAATGCACTTTTTACATCCATTTAGAAATGCACTTTTTACATCCATTTGAAATAGAGTAATATTAAAATGAGCACCAAAGGCAAGAAGAAACCGAATAGCTTCATGACGAGCCACTGGGGCATAAGTCTCTCCATAGTCTAGTCCTTCTATTTGAGTAAATCCTTGAGCTACAAGTCTGGCTTTATTCCTTATCACCACTCCATTTTCATCTTGCTTATTTCTGAACACCCATTTTGTACCAATAACATTGTGATCCTTTGGGCGATTTGTTAAGCTCCAGACTTTGTTTCTTTCAAAATTGTTAAGTTCCTCTTCCATAGCAATTATCCAATCAGCATCTTCTAGTGCTTCCTCCACTGTTTTAGGTTCAATACACGAGACAAAAGAGTAATGTTCACAAAAAGAAGCTTGTTTAGAACGAGTTTGAACACCCTTACTGAATTCACCAATGATTTGGTCTAAGGGATGATCCTTAGCAATGTTATGATGGCTTTTGATGAAAACTGGACAATCTTGTTCTTTTTCTTCTTCTACTTCATCTTGAGTTCCAACATGAGGCACCATTGATTGAGTGGGAAGTTCATCCTTGTCTTCCTTTGATCGAATATCACCCACTTCCATCTTCTTCATTGCTTGTGCCAAGCCATCATCTCCTACATCATCTAAATTCTCATGCTCACCTTGTTAGCCATTAGATTCATCAAATTTTACATCATAAGTTTCTTCTACCAGTCCAGTAGCATTATTAAAGACGCTATATGCTTTGGACTTAGAGGAATATCCTAGCATGAAGCCAGTGTCACATCTAGTTTGAAATTTTCCCAAATGAGTTCTCTTTTTATAGATATAGACTTTGCAACCAAACACACGAAAATATGATACATTTGGTCTTCTTCCTACCAATAGTTCATAAGGAGTTTTCTTAAGCAATCTATGAAGATAAAGTCTATTTGACATGACAAGCGGTATTGATAGCTTCACCCAAAAAGCATGAGAGGTTTCATATTCATCTAGCATAGATCTAGCCATTTCAATCAAGGTTCGATTTTTCCTTTCAACAACACCATTTTGCTGAGGAGTATATGTAGCTGAGAGTTCATGTTTAATTCCTAATTCATCACAGTATTAAATGATATTTGTGTTAACAAACTCAGATGCATTGTCACTTCTTATTTTCTTGATGGGACAATCAAATTCATCTTGAGCCCTTTTAGCAAAAGTTTTGAAGATTTTTCCAACTTCACCTTTATTTGGCAAAAAGAATACCCAAGTGAATCTGGAAAAATCATCAATAATTATCAGACAATATGAGTTACCACCAATGCTAGCATATGAGGTGGGACCAAACACATCCATATGCAAAAGCTCAAGTGGTCTAGTGGTGGACATGATACTTTTAATTGGGTGAGAATTAGCTACTTGTTTGCCTGCTTGACAAGCGCTACATAGCTTATTCTTTTCAAATTTGACATCTTTCAACTCCACCACTAGCTCATTTTTGAAAAGCTTCTTCAGATTAGACATACCTACATGCCCAAGACGCCTATGCCAAAGCCATCAAAGGGAAACTTTAGCTAACAGACATGTTGAGATACATGAGGAGTTAGATTTGAAATCTACCAAATAGAGATTTTGAAATCTGAAACCTTTGAATATAAGCTTTTCTTGTTTATCAAATCAGATTACCCCATCGAGCGAAGTTACAATGGAATCCAAGATCACACAATTGAGCAACAGATAATAGATTGAAGTTTAAGGAATCAACGAGAAGAACATTGTCAATAGAGTGATCATTTGATATGGCAATCTTACCAAGACCTTTTACCTTTATTTTGCTGTTGTCTCCAAAGGTAATTTTGTGACTTGGATCACTTTCTCCTTCAATTGAGGTGAATATTCTTGAGGTACGGTCATGTGTTGAGTGCGACCACTTGTCAATGACCCAATGTCGCCTCCACTCTTATAATTTACCTACAAGTCATTTCTTCACTTTAGGTACCCAAATACTTTTGGGTCCTTTGATGTTAATTCTGTCATCTTAGGTTTGAAAGGATTTATCAACATGGCCTTAGGTACCCAGACAGCTTTAAGCTTCTTATTTAGATTTGAGGGACCCACATATTTCACATTTGCTTTGCCCCTGAAATCTTTAAATAACATGTAATGGGCATCTACCATGCAATCCCTTTTGGCATGAGAAGCATTTGCAAGATAGCAATTTTTTGATTCATGACAATAATAACATTGAGTGCTTTTCTTGACAAAAATTTGTTTACCATGACTTGATCCATTTTTATTTGGCAAACTGTTGAGTTTAAACCCCAAGCCCTTTTTGTCCAAATTTGGTCTCTGTCCAACAAGAATTTTGTCAAGAGTAGTACTTCCCAGAAGCATTTTTCTAAACCTTTATCAAATGTTGCTATCTTAGCTTTTAGTTCTTTATTCTCTGTTTCAAGCTCCTTGACACAGGAAACATATTTGCAATTTCCTTTGCAAGCATCAGAAGAACCAAGAGTCAATATTTCTTCTTTTGAAGAGTCACATGAGATAGATGTATCACTTAAAAAGACATGACTGGATTTGTTAGCTTGACATTTCATTTTCAATTTCTAGCTCACAGTAGTTAATTTGCAAGTCTTCATAATTTTTAGCAAGCAAAGCATGACTTGTAACTAGATCATTATGAATTTGTACAGACTTTTCATGTTCATGCATAAGTTTTTCATACTTGTCTGTTAGCAACCTTTGATCATTAAGCAAGTTAGAGATAGTCTTCTTGAGAGTTCTAGTTGAATTTGTTTTATCATGCAAGGCATTATTTAGTTCTTCAACTAGTTCCACTAACTCATCATAAGAAGGAGAGCCACTAACCTTTTCCTCAACTGATCTTGCCATAAGACACAGAGGAAGTGAGGGTGGCGGTGGAGTTGACTCATCTAGAGCGAGTCCAGCTAGCCCCTTTGACTTTGAACTTTCTTCATCTGAGGATGACTTTTCACTTTCACTTTCATCATCAGTGACCCATTCTCGTATGTGAGCTTCTCCTTTTCCTTTCTTCATAAATCTCTTGGAGTAGCTCTTCTTGAAAAACTTCTTCTTTGGTTTTTCATGAGTCTTTTCCTCATCCTCATCATCCTTATTCTTGTACTTGCTCTTCTTCTTGATTTTGTTGGGACACCGAGCAGCTATGTGCCCTTTTTCATTGCATTCAAAGCATACAACATTAGAAAAAGGATTTTTCTTTGAGTAAGAATTTGACCTTTCTCTGTCTTTGAAATTGACTCTTCTCATAAGTTTGTTGGCTCTTCTCATGGGTAGAGCTAATTTCTTCACATCTTCATCCTCATCTTCACTTGACTCATCATCATTTTCATCAGATGAGTCTTGAATAACTTCCTTGGCTTTTAATGCGATGGATTTCTTTCTTGGAGCATCTTCATCAGCCAATGTGAGCTCATGAGCAGATATTTTGCCCAATAGTTCAGTTGGAGTGAGCCTTTTAAGATCACCACTGTTAGACAGATATGTGATCAAGCTGTGATATGTCCGTGGAAGCACTCTAATCATCTTCCTGCATACTTCAACATCTAATTTTAGTTCCTAGGCCCTTTGGTTCATTGACAATAGGATTTAGCCTAGAGAACATGTCATTTGCATTTTCTTGAGAAAGCATTTTGAATTGATCAAATTTTTCCCTAACAACATAGTATTTTTCTTCTTTGACATTAGAGGTACCTTCATGAATTTCTTGTAATGTTGTCCATATGTCATAAGCTTCTCTGTAACCCTCCACACATCATACCCGACAGCTTCTAAATAGCATCTCATCCTAATTTTCCAATAAGCATAGTTTATGCCATCAAAAACAGGTACTCTACCAATACTAACAGTTACAGAACCATTTCCCTCAGCCATTTACCAAAGCTAGTTAAGCTAAACAAGGTAAACCCGCTCTGATACCACTTGAAGGTTCGAGTTGGCCTAGAGGGGGGGGGGGAATAGGCAACTTCAACAAGTTTTAACTATTTTAAACAACTAACTGAATTTATCAAAGAGCAGATTACTGCAAGGATAATACAGCATTCAAAACAACTAAAGATAACAGCGAAAGCAATAAACGAAATGACACAGGAGAGACAAAGATTTATCCCGTGGTTCAAAGCCGCACTCCTAATCCACGTTGAAGCACTTCTTTCGAAGTTCTGCTTCTCCAGAGCTAGTCGCAGTAGCTCTGGCGATCACTCAGGTAACTCTTTCACTACTCGAGTGAGATGAGTTCCAAACCTCTCACAAATACAGTTGCCTTCCACAAACACCTTTGGACAGGTCACACTGTTCACTTCCTCCAAGCTGTCTAGGATCACTAAGATCCAAGAGTAATAAACTTTGCACAAGTTCTGTCTCTTGGTTCACTTTGCAATTCACACAACTAGACACTGACTTGGAGCTAACACACTTAGAGATGTATGAGAATTTTTGTGTGAAGATGAAGCACAGACTCCTTTTGAGAATGAGAGCTATATTTCAATACCAAAGTGTAAGGAGTTAATCTATATTTCGGAAGATGGATTAGGAAATGCTTATATAGCCATTTGGAGTGAAAGTAGCCGTTACACCTGCTACAGTAGCCGTTGGACGTGTCAGATGTCAGAAACAACAGAAATATACACGTATAGCGGACTAAGTATCAGTGCCTAGCGATACTGGATATGTGTTTGACGGACCAAATTTGAGAGTTCACGACGGACCAAAAATTTTGGTCCGTAGTACATGGGTTGTTCAAGAGGTTGGTTTGGCATACAACTGAGAGACAATATGAGCGACAGACCAATTTGTTTAGTCCGTTACACATGGACTTTAAAAGATAGGATTTGTATAGAGACCTATGTACGTCGGACTAAATTTTTGGTCCGTCATACATGGACTTTTCCGAAGATTGGTCTGGCATAGAGACACATGTACGTTGGACCAAATTTTTGGTCCGTCATACATGGACTTTTCAGAAGATTGGTCTGGCATAGAGACACATGTACGTCGGACCAAATTTTTGGTCCGTCATACATGGACTTTTCAGAAGATTGGTCTGTCACAGAGACACATGTACATCGAACCAAATTTTTGGTCCGTCATACATGTACTTTCCAGAAGATTGGTGCCAAGGACCTTTTCAATAAAGATAGATTTTTATCCAAGCTTTTTATTTTAGGAATGGACTGAGATATTTTAAACACGAATGCTTGGTTCGTTTCCTGAGTAAAATTCTTTTGAAGATAGAGAAAATTCATTTTAGGTTTCGATTCAAAAGGACATCAAAGATTCAGTCCGGCCAAAACTTATAAACTGAAAAGGGTGCCGGACCAAATATTTGGTCTGCTGTAGATGGGAAACCGAAGATATTTTGGTCCATCATATATAGGCAAACCTTTGGCTATAGGATGATTTTCAAAGAAGGTTTTAATCACGGATATGTGAATATGAAAACGAATATCTAATGATCAGATATCAAAATGGAGTTTTGACGTAGAATAGTTTCAAGGTACGCAACAGACTGAAGAAAAGGATAGATAAAGTTTGGTCCGATGTACTAAGAGATATGATTTCACAAGGATAAAGTCTAAGTGTCTTTTGCTCCGAGAGATCTTGTTTTGCCTTTGCCTAACAACCTATTTGCTTGTGCAAAGTCCCTCTTTTGGACAACAAAAAAGAAAACAGACTTAGGCTATTTGACTTGAATCATCCCCCAAGTCATAAACTATAAACTGAATACCTTAATCTTGTTAGCCCAACTTGTTCCATCATAGATTTAAGCTTCTTTTCTTCAAAGTTTTGAGTATTACAAACTTAGTCACCAATACCAAAACCATAATAATACAGTAATAGAATTGAGGGGTGCCTAAATGCTATCAGGGTGAATAGACAACTTTTACAAGTTTTAACTTCTAAAAAACAATTTACTATTCTTTCGGAGAGAAAAGCACAGAACAATATATGTATGACAGAAGTAAAAACAAACACTTATAACAGCGAAAGCAATAAAGAGAAATAAAACACAAATGACACAGCTAGACTTTGGCTTGGATCCAAGAGTAATAAACTTTGCACAAGTTCTGTCTCTTGGTTCACTTCGCAAATCACACAGCTACACTTTGGCTTGGAGCTAAAACACTTAGAGATGTTGAGAATTTTGGTTTGAAAGTGAAGCACAGACTCCTTTTGAGAATGAGAGCTATGTTCAATGCTAAAATGTAAAGGAGTTCATTCTATTTCATGGTAGATGGCTCAGGAAATGCTTATATAGCCATTTGGAATGAATATAGTCGTTACACCTGCTACTGTAGCCGTTGGACGTGTCAGATGTCAGAAATATCAGAAAAATACGTTGATAATGGACTAAGCAACAGTACCTAGCGATACTAGTCATGTGTATGACAGACCAAATTTGGACATTTACGACGGACCAAAAAATTTGGTCCGTTGTACATGGGTTTCTCATAGAGTTTGGTCCGGCATAGGAATAAGAGAGATACATGTACGTCGGACTAAATAATTTGGTCCGTCATACATGGGAGTTTCAGAACATCAGTAGCCAAAGACCCTTTTTCAACAAAAATAAGTTTATCCAAGCGATTTGCTTTAGCAACGGACTAAAAAGGTTAAGCATGAATATTTGGTCCGTTATCAAAGCAAAAACCTTTTGAATGAGGAAGAATATTCATCTAAGGTTTCAATATATAGGACTTCAAAGTTTGGTCCGGCAAAAGGCTTAAAAACTGAAAGAGTGCCGGACCAAATAATTTGGTCCGCTGCAGATGGGAAACTAAGAAGATTTTGGTCCGTCACAGAGGAGTGACTTTTACATGTATGCCGAACCAAATTATTTGATCCGTCATACATAGACAATCACTTGGTTGACAGATGATTTTTGAAGGAGTTTGCACCAAGGACGAAAGAATATGAAAACAAGAGGTTTGGTCCGATGAGCAGATATTTTTGATAGGAGTTTTGACACATAAGACTTTTTAATGCTGGACCAAAGAATCTTTCGACTTAAAAAGAATATGCTGTGTATGCAACAGACTAAAGAAGTGGGTAGCTGAAATCTGGTCCGTTGTATACTAAGAAATTTGATTCAAAGGTCAATAACTAAGTGTCTTTTACTCCGAGAACTCTAGTTATGTCTTTGCCTTATGATCCAATCCACTAACTTGTGCAAAGACCCTCTTTAGACAACCAAAATAGAAAATAATCCTAGCTATTTGACTTGAATCATCTCCCAAGTCATAAACTAGAAATTGAGCACCTTAATCTTGTTAGTCCAACTTACTCCATCATTGATTCCAGCACGTGTTCCTCAAAGCTTTAAGTATTATTAACTTAGTCATCAATACCAAAACTATAATGAAACAGAATAATAGAAATTGAGGGGGCCTAGATGCTATCAATCTCCCCCTTTTTGGTAATTGATGATAACATACCTTCTTAGTTAATAATATTTTATCCATTCTGCAAAAAAGAGTTAGCTAGACAGAATAACTGCATAAATTATAGATATATGTGCTCCCCCTTAATGAATGTATGATCTGAATTTTGACAAACATGATATATTAGGACTATATTAGATCCTTAAAATTTTTTTATTAATAACCAGAGATCAGATCACTGCCAGACAAACAATACAACCAGTCAAGAAGGTGTCAAAGTACGAAGCAAGTATCAGAGTATTATGAAGTAAGTATCAGAGCACAAAACAAAGTAAGTATCATAACATAAAACGAAAAAAGAGTATTAGAGCACAAATATGGCACACATAAGTCAGATACATATCAGATACACTAATACCTCAGATACCATTAATATCAACATATTAGATACTTGTCTTAGATAATACAATAATACTTTGTCCAGCCTACAGAACAGAACCTAGAGAACTAGAGAACTATAGAAATATTCTCCCCCTTTGGCATCAATAGCCAAAAAGGGTTCCTATTTGCGCCGAGAAAAGGTTCTTTTGAGCTGACCAAGAACTGAGCTCTTCCTGGGAGGAGAAACAATTTGATCATCAGCTGCTTCTTGAGTTTGAGTACTTGGCTCTTGGGACATGGCTTGATCATGCCAGCTCGGATAATCTGGTTCACTTGGTTGGATGGTCAGATTATGAAGATCTGACTGCATTTTGCTCAAGGACTCATTCAAGGAGTTTGTTTCTGCAAGGATGTATCCCACATCATAACTACAATCTTGTGCTAGTCGAGTATGGTCAAGCAGGGCATCCTCAGAGAAGTCTATAAGATGGTCCAGATTCTGTCTGATCCATAACTGATTACTCTTATTTGATGTGCTTGCAGCCTCAACTTGATTTCTCAGACTCTTGTGATGATTATCAACTTTCTGATTCATGTCATAAAGTCTGTCTTTTAACAGATTCTGATTTGTACCCAGCTGCTGGATGCTTTGTCTTAATTCCCCTTGGTTGCTGTTGAGGTGATCCAATCTAGACAAGATTTCATTTTGAAGTTTTGCTTGTTCTTCATATCTCCGACATTTCTTTGTTTGATCTTCCATATATCTTGCTTGAAATCCTCTCTGGTCAGCATAATATTGTTGTTCAAATGAGGAAAACCATGCAGGTTGAGAGTCAAAGACATTTTCCTGGGCTTGAAAAGTATCTGCCTGTTCTTCTTCAGCATGCTTTTGAGAAGACGAGGGAGGATTCTGAAAGTCAAAAAGACTCTGCCAACCAGGAAAAGTATCCCTCTGATCATGCTCAGGATGAACTGATGATGGGGGATAATATGATTCATAATTTTGGGGCATACCAGATCCTCCTGCCTCATACTCATTTGCACCTGGCCTGAAAACTTGAGCTTCCATGAATCTTGCTGCTGCTGCTGACTCTTGAAGGTGATAAAACTGTTGCTCCTCATTAAAAATTTTATCAACTAAACTTGAAAGAACTTGACTGCCAGCATCATCCTCATTCCAGGATTTACTTCCATGAACCACTTCTGTTGCTTCTGGAGTAGAGGCTAAAGGTTGAGTGAAAGACCTTTGATGAGCAGACTCATGATTGCTTAAGGTCTTACTTTTGTTTCCACTTTGAGCACTAGGCTCTCTGCCATTTCCACCTTGATCAGACTTATGATGACTTTCATATGCTTGAAACTGATGATGACTATCATATGAGGGCATACGGCTTCCATAAAATTGATGCTAGAAATCACTGCTTTGAGCCTTTGAATACCCTCTTCGGCTGTTTTTGTCAAACTCATTTTCAGATTCTGCACTTGACTCATTTTCTTCTTCAGGCAGCACTGGTTCTTCCCCTTTACTGGGTTGATTTTCTTGCAATCCATGAAGAAAACCAGTGATTCTTAAGTTTTGTCCAGTGGTTTTATGCATGTTATATTTCTTTGGGAAACACTTAAATTCCCTATTCAGATCATCTTGAGAGATTATACCTTGTGCCAACAGGACTTCAGTGATTTGTTGAGCAAAGGGTAAAGGACTGCTAAATTTCCTGTAGACTGCCTCCTCCATTTGCCCAAAGATATAATCAACCAGGTCTATAGGTTGTCTTGACAAAATGAGATGCAACAGCCATGCTAGGATTGGGGTTACACCTTCCTTGTATCTAGACTTTGGAAAAATTGTATGCCTTAATACAAGCAACAATACCTTTGCTTCTTCAGACAAACAAGAAACTCTGTTTGGATTGAAGTCTGCACTGGTGGTGTTTTTGTATATGTGTCCAGATAGTTGTAAGCCCGGCATATCACCACTTAATCTCCATCTTTGATGAGGGTACATCTTTTGAAATATCCTTGTTCGATTTGCCAATGGACTTGAGGCTTCAATTGCAGACTCAAATTGAGTAGATCTGATTTTTCTTATATTTCCATTTAGAGTGAACATAATGTGTTTTCTCTGTTTGTTCACTAATAAAGAAGCATAGAGCTCTAGTGTTCTTGAGACACTCCAAGGTATTGTCTTGTTTGACATTATATGAATTAATCCAGGGGTAGAGTTTATGCAGTCAAACAATCTTGTTGAGTTAATTATGGAGTTCACTTGCTCCCAATCCACATACTGATGATTTGACAAAGTTGATATCATCTTTCCTATTGCATCCCTTTTATTCAGATAACCATTATATATGTTTTTGTGAAGCAGAGACACAAAGTTTTCACCCAAAGTTGGTCTTGACTCAGGAAACCAAGTTTTCTCATTAACCAGTCGTACTGCTCTCAGTTTCTTGCCTCTTAAGTCTGCCAATTCTTCACTGCTCAGAATGTCAACCTCAGAAAACAACTCGGTATTTTCTGAAGATGATTCACTGTTAGGCTCATAGGCATTATCTTCAGAAGATGACTCAGAATCAACCATTTGTTTATCTTTTCCTTTTCTTGGATGGGAAGTAACTACTTTTCTATTCGTTCGGACAACATTATGAACATCTTGGATTAGCACAGGACCTTGAGGTTGTCTAGGTAATGTTATTCCAGGAGATGAACTAGACACCTTCTGTTTCTTGCTTTTTACTTTATCAATAATTTTTCCAATCATACCCCTCTTATCTGGGTTCTTTGATCTCATATTGACTACCAATCTGAAATCCAACTCTTGTTCGGACTCAACTTCAGACCCTTTTTTAGGCACAAAAGACCAGACCTAAACAAAAAAATACTAGAGTCTAAGAACTAGGTCTAGGGTTTTAGACGCGAAGAGAAAAAAGAGGTTTCAAGGAATACTTACTGAGCTTGAGAGAGATTCTTGCGCAGAATGCCAGATGAACACCGTTGCCAAGATTTGATTAAGGATTTGCTTCGGTGCTGAGATGGTTTTTCTGGCTTTGAGGAGTTTGCGCAAGCAGGAATGTATGAAGGGGAAAGTTTCAGATGAAGGAATTTACTGCATTGAATGAGAATAACGAGAGTAAAGATGTCTTGGTAACTAGCGCCTTTAACCAGAGTGGTTGGAGGGAACACATGTCTTGGTAAAAAGGTAGTGGGACCCCCTTTTTGGTATATCGGTTTGAGCAAAAACAGGGAATCCCAAAGCAAGGTCAGGTTAGCAGAAGATAAGTCCTAAAGAAATAGGCAAGATTTTGAACATATCTTGAAATTTGAGAAGAGAAGAATTTTTTTTATGAAATAGATAAAATCCATTTTGAATTTGGATAAGAATTAGACTTAGAAACATTTGAACATAAGGCAGACTTATTTTGGCAGTAAGATCAGAGAGTTTACCAATTGAGCCAGACCAAGTTGATTCAAATACAGATTGGACCAAATTTTGGCCCGCGGTTGAAGGGTTTTGTTTTGGACAAAGTTGAGACCAAAACTTCCTTTAATGATGGACCAAAATTTTTAGTCCGAGGTGCATTGATTTTCTGTTTTAGATTGGTCTGACCCAAAAAGGGTACTTGCTATTTCACTTCAATTGATCTTAGTCTGCAATATGACTATGTTTCTGAAGATTTAGAAATAAGGGATATAGCTAAGATTAGCAACCAAACCAACACAAAGAGAAATAAACTGGAAGATTTTAGTTCTCAGGGAATGTTTGAGTCTAATATCCAAATGAGCATAAGTAATTTCAACTTAAGCTCAACTGAGAAACTCAAGTGCTGAATAGAGACATTTGGTTGAATACTACCACCAAATTTTAGAAGAATAGAGATTTTGACTTAGTTACTATATTTTGGACTGGACAAGAGAGAAGCATAGAAAGGTAAGTCTTATAGCAGCATTTTCTCATTTTTAGTTAAGAAATTTATTCAAAGAAGCATTTTATTCTTAACTCAGCACCTTTGAGTTCATTTATTCACACCTTGGGTATCAAGAGATGCATAGCAAGCAAACTTGCTCCCCCTGAGTGTGACATCATCGAACAACATTTGAATAGGCAATGATATTGAGTTCATTTCTTAATTTTGAAAATTTGGCCTCGTTAAGCGGTTTAGTGAAAATATCAGCCAATTGGTCCTCGGTTCGTACGTAACTAAGCATAATATTTCCTTTAGCAACATGATCACGAATAAAGTGATGTCGAATTTCAATATGCTTAGTTCTGGATTGTTGGACCGGATTGTTTGCTATTTTCACTGCACTTTCATTATCACACAACAGAGGCACATTATCAAATTTTATCCCAAAATCTAGAAATGTTTGTTTGATGAATAGAATTTGAGCACAGCAACTGCCTGCATCCACATATTCGGCTTCGGCAGTGGACAGTGCTACTGAATTTTGTTTTTTAGAACACCAAGAAACTAGGGATCTTCCAAGCAAATGACAACCCCCTGAGGTGCTCTTACGATCAATCTTGCAGCCGGCATAATCAGAATCTGAGTAGCCAAGAAGCTCAAATGAAGCACCTTTAGGGTACCATAAACCAATACTATAAGTAAACTTAAGATATCTAAGTATTCTTTTTACAACACTTAAGTGAATTTCTTTAGTTGCAGTTTGAAATCTAGCACACATACATACACTAAACATGATGTCAGGCCTAGATGCTGTCAAGTATAGTAATGAGCCAATCATGGATCTAAAAAGCTTTTGGTCAACAGGCTTACCTCCCATATCTTGATCAAGATGAGTATTAGTTGCCATGGGAGTCTTTATTGTCTTGCATTCTTCCATATTGAAACGCTTGAGGAGGTCCTTGGTGTACTTTTCTTGTGAGATGAAGGTTCCCTCCTTCAATTGCTTGATTTGGATTACCAGAAAGAATGTCAGCTCTCCAATCATGGACATCTCAAACTCTTTGGCCATCATGTCACCAAATTCTTTGCACAGAGAATCATTAGTACAACCAAAGATAATATCATCTACATATATTTGACAAATCATTAATGTTCCATTGATGTCTTTTAGAAACAAGGTTGGATCAACCTTCCCAGTTTTGAAGTTCTTATTAAGCAGAAAATCTCTAAGACGCTCATACCATGCTCTAGGAGCTTGTTTTAGACTATAGAGTACCTTAGATAATTTGTACACATGATTTGGCAAGTTTGTATCTTCAAAAACAGGTGGTTGCTCAACATAAACAGTTTCATCAATGAATCCATTAAGAAATGCACTTTTCACATCCATTTGAAAAAGAGTGATATTAAATTGAGTAGCAAAGGCAAGAAGAAACCGAATAGCTTCAAGACGTGCCACTGAGGCATAGGTCTCTCCATAGTCCAGCCCTTCTACTTGAGTAAATCCTTGAGCTACAAGTCTGGATTTATTCCTTATTACCACTCCATTTCATCTTGCTTGTTTCAAAACACCCATTTTGTACCAATAACATTGTGATCCTTCGGGCGTTTTATTAAGCTCCAGACTTTGTTTCTTTCAAAATTGTTAAGTTCTTCTTTCATAGCCATTATCCAATCAGTATCTTCTAGAGCTTCTTCCACTGTTTTAGGTTCAATACAAGAGACAAAAGAGTAATGTTCACAAAATGAAGCTTGTCTAGAGCGAGTTTGGACACCCTTACTGATTTCACCAATAATTTGGTCTGTGGGATGATCCTTAGCAATGGCATGGTGACTTTTGATGATGACTGGTTGATCCTGTTCCTTTTCTTCTTCTCCTTCTTGAGTTCCATCATGTGGCACCATTGATTGTGCAGGAGATTCATCCTTGTCTTCCTTTGGTTTAATGTCACCCACTTTCATTTGTCTCATTGCTTGCACCAATCCGTCATCTCCTACATCATCTAAATTCTCATGCTCACCTTGTGAGCCATTAGATTCATCAAATTTTACATCATAAGTTTCTTCTACTAGCCCAGTTGAATTATTAAATACACTATATGCTTTGGACTTAGAAGAATATCCTAGCATGATGCCTGTATCACATCTAGTTTGAAATTTACCCAAATGAGTTCTCTTTTTATAGATATATACTTTACAACCAAATACACGAAAATATGATATATTGGGTCTTCTACCTACCAATAGTTCATAAGGAGTTTTCTTAAGCAATCTATGAAGATAAATCCTATTTACAGCATGGCAAGCAGTATTGATGGCTTCAGCCTAAAAAGCATCAGAAGAATCATATTCATCTAGCATAGATCTAGCCATTTCAATTAATGTTCTATTCTTTCTTTCAATCACACCATTTTGCTGAGGAGTGTATGTAGCAGAAAGTTCATGTTTAATTCCTAATTCATCACAGTATTCAATAACATTTGTATTAACAAACTCAGATCCATTGTTACTTCTTATTTTCTTGATGGGACAATCAAATTCATTTTGGGCCCTTTTAGCAAAAGTTTTGAAATTTTTTCCAACTTCACTTTTATTATGCAAGAAGAATACGCAAGTAAATCTGGAGAAATCATCAACAATTACCAGACAATATGAGTTACCACCAATGCTAGCATATGAAGTGGGGCCAAATACATCCATATGCAGAAGCTCAAGTGGTCTAGTGGTGGACATGATACTTTTAATTGGATGAGAATTAGCTACTTGTTTGCCTGCTTGACAAGCACTACATAGCTTATTCTTTTCAAATTTAACATCTTTCAAACCCACCACTAGCTCATTTTTGAAAAGCCTTTTGAGATTAGACATACCTACATGCCCAAGACGCCTGTGCCAAAGCCATCCAAGAGAAACTTTAGCTAACAGGCAGGTCGAGATGCATGAGGAGTTAGATTTGAAATCTAATAAGTAGAGATTTTGAAATCTGAAACCTTTGAATATAAGCTTTTCATTTTTATCAAACACAGTTACCCCATCAGATGAGAAGTTACAATGGAATCCAAGATCACACAATTGAGCAACAGATAATAAGTTGAAATTTAAGGAATCAACAAGAAGAACATTATTAATAGAGTGATCATTTGATATAGCAATCTTACCAAGACCTTTTACCTTTCTTTTGCTATTATCTCCAAAAGTGATTGAGACTTGGATCACTTTCTCCTTCAATTGAAGTGGACATTCTTGAGGTCCCGGTCATGTGTTGAGTGCAGCCACTGTCAATTACCCAATGTCTGCCTCCACTATTATAGTTCACCTACAAGTTCATTTCTTAACTTTAGGTACCCAAATACTTTTGGGTCCTTTGATGTTAGTTATAGCCAGTTTGGTTCGGGGTTTAATAACATGGCCTTTGGTACCCAGACAACTTTAAGTTTCTTATCAAGATTTGAGGGACCTATATATTTTACATTCATATTGCCCCTAAAATATTTAAATAGCATGTAATGGGCATCTACCATACAACCCCTTTTGGCATGAGAAATATTTGCAAGATAGCAATTCTTTGATTCATGGTTTGATTTATGACAGTAATAGCATTGAGTGCTTTTGTTGACAAAAATCTGTTCGAAATGACTTGATCCACTTTTCTTAGGCAAACTGTTGGGTTTATACCCTAAGCGCTTTTTGCCCAAGTTGGATTTCTGTTCAACAAGAATTTTGTCGAGAGTAGCACTGCCCAAAAAGCATTTTTCTAAACCTTTATCAAATGTGGCTATCTTGGTTTTTAGTTCTTCATTCTCAGTTTTAAGCTCCTTAGCATAGGAACCATATTTGCAATTATCATTACAAGCATCAGAAGAACTAAGGGTCATGATTTCATCTTTAAGTAAGTCACATGAAACTGATGCATCACATAAGGAAACATGATTAGATTTGTTGGCTAGCATTTCATTTTCAATTTCTAGCTCATAATATTTAGTCTCCAAGTCATCATGATTCTTAACAAGCAAAGCATGACTTGTGACTAGATCATTATGAGTTTATACAGACTTTTCATGTTCATGCATAAGCCTTTCATACTTGTATGATAGCAACTTTTGGTCATTAAACAAGCCAATAATAGTCTTCTTAAGAGCTCTTGTTGAATTTGTTTTATCATGCAAAGCATTATTTAGCTCTTCAACTATTTCTACTAGTTCATCATAAGAAGGTGAGTCACTAACCTTTTCCTCGTCTGATCTTGCCATGAGACAGAGATGAAATGAGGGTGGTGGTGGAGTTGACTCATCTAAGGCAAGCCCAGCTAGCCCCTTTGACTTTGAATTTTCATCATCCGAGGATGAGTCTTCACTTGCACTTTCTTCATCAGTGACCCATTCTCCTATATGAGCTTCTCCTTTTCCTTTCTTTGCAAATTTCTTGGAGTAACCTTTCTTGAAAAACTTCTTCTTGGGTTTTTCATGAGTCTTCTCCTCATCCTCATCATCCTTGTTCTTGTACTTGCTCTTCTTCTTGATTTTGTTGGGGCACCGAGCATCCATGTGTCCTTTTTCATTGCATTCAAAGCATATAACATTAGAAAAAGGATTTTTCTTTGTGTAGTGAGAGTTTGACCTTTCTTTGTCTTTGAAATTGACTCTTCTCATGAGTTTGTTAGCTCTTCTCATGAGTAGAGCTAACTTCTTCACATCTTCATCCTCATCCTCACTTGACTCATCATCATCTTGGTCAGACGAGTCTTGTACAACTTCCTTAGCTTTGAGTTCGATGGATTTCTTCTTTGGAGCATCTTCTTCGGCCAATGTGAGCTCATGAGCAGATATTTTACCTAGTAGCTCAGTTGGAGTGAGCCTCTTGAGATCACCACTGTTGGACGAATATGTGATCAAACTATGATACGCTCGAGATAGCACTCTAATCATCTTCCTGCATACCTCAACATCAGAGATCTTAGTTCCTAGGCCTTTTAGTTCATTGACAATAGGATTTAGCCTAGAAAACATGTCATTAGCATTTTCTTGAGGAAGCATCTTGAATTGATCAAATTTTTCTCGAACAACATAATATTTTTCTTCTTTCACATCAGAAGTACCTTCATGAATTTCTTGTCATGTTGTCCATATATCATAAGCAGAAGTAAGATTACTTACTCTATCAAAAACTTCTAAGCTAAGACAGGAAAATATGGCATTTCTAGCTTGAGCATCAAACTGCATATTTTGAATCTCACCAGGAGTGGGTTCACTATACACAGATTGCCCTTCGGGCAGGACACGAGGAGGCAAAGGTTTTTCAGTAACTCTCCACACATCATACCCAACAGCTTCTAAATAACATCTCATTCTAATTTTCCAATAAGCATAATTAGTACCATCAAAAACTGGTACACTACCAATACTAACAGTTGTAGATCCATTTCCCTCGGCCATTTACCAAAGCTAGTTAAGTTAATCAAGGTAAACCAGGCTCTGATACCACTTGAAGGACCTAATTGGCCTAGAGGGGGGGTGAATAGGCAACTTTTACAAGTTTTAACTTCTAAAAAACAATTTACTATTCTTTCGGAGAGAAAAGCACTGAACAATATATATATGACAGAAGTAAAAACAAATACTTATAACAGTGAAAGCAATAAAGAGAAATAAAACACAAATGAGACAGAGATTTATCCCGTGGTTCAAAGCCGCACTCCTAATCCACGTTGAAGCACTTCTTTCGAAGTATTGCTTCTCCAAAGCTAGTCGCAGTAGCTTTGGTGATCACTCAGGTAACTCTTTCACTACTTCAGTGAGGTGAGTTCCGAACCTCTCACAATCACAGTGCCTTCCACAATCACTTTTGGACAGGTCGCACTATTCACTTCCTCCAAGCAGTCTAAGATCACTAAGATCTAAGAGTAATAAACTTTGCACAAGTTCTGTCTCTTGGTTCACTTTGCAAATCACACAGCTAGACTTTGGCTTGGAACTAAAACACTTAGAGATGTTGAGAATTTTGGTTTGAAAGTGAAGCACAGACTCCTTTTGAGAATGAGAGCTATGTTCAATGCTAAAATGTAAAGGAGTTCATTCTATTTCATGGTAGATGGCTCAGGAAATGCTTATATAGCCATTTGGAATGAATATAGCCGTTACACCTGCTATTGTAGCCGTTGAACGTGTCAGATGTCAGAAATATCAGAAAAATACGTTGACAACGGACTAAGCAACAGTACCTAGCGATACTGGTCATGTGTATGACGGACCAAATTTGGACATTTACGACGGACCAAAAAATTTGGTCCGTTGTACATGGGTTTTTCATAGAGTTTGGTCTGGCATAGGAATAAAAGAGATACATGTACGTCGGACTAAATAATTTGGTCCGTCATACATTGGAGTTTCAGAACATTATTAGCCAAAGACCCTTTTTCAACAAAAATAAGTTTATCCAAGCGATTTGCTTTAGCAACGGACTAAAAAGGTTAAGCATGAATATTTGGTCCGTTATCAAAGCAAAAACCTTTTGAATGAGGAAGAATATTCATCTAAGGTTTCAATATATAGGACTTCAAAGTTTAGTCCGACAAAAGGCTTAAAAACTGAAAGAGTGCCGGACCAAATAATTTGGTCTGCTGCAGATGGGAAACTAAGAAGATTTTGGTCCGTCACAGAGGAGTGACTTTTACATGTATGCCGGACCAAATTATTTGGTCCGTCATACATAGACAATCACTTGGTTGACAGATGATTTTTTGTAGGAGTTTGCACCAAGGACAAAAGAATATGAAAACAAGAGGTTTGGTCTGATGAGCAGATATTTTTGATAGGAGTTTTGACACATAAGACTTTTTAATGCTGGACCAAAGAATCTTTCGACTTAAAAAGAATATGCTGTGTATGCAATAGACTAAAGAAGTGGGTAGCTGAAATCTGGTCCGTTGTATACTAAGAAATTTGATTCAAAGGTCAATAACTAAGTGTCTTTTACTCCGAGAACTCTAGTTATGTCTTTGCCTTATGATCCAATCCACTAACTTGTGCAAAGACCCTCTTTAGACAACCAAAATAGAAAATAATCCTAGCTATTTGACTTGAATCATCTCCCAAGTCATAAACTAGAAATTGAGCACCTTAATCTTGTTAGTCCAACTTGCTCCATCATTGATTCCAGCACATGTTCCTCAAAGCTTTAAGTATTATTAACTTAGTCATCAATACCAAAACTATAATGAAACAGAATAATAGAAATTGAGGAGGCCTAGATGATATCAGACGCTGCCAGTGCCAAATCAAGATTATGAGAAGCACGTGTAGAGCGCCTCAAGGACACGCTGAGGGAGCAGCTGAGGGAGGAGATCAAGGAGGAGATAAGGGAGGAGATGATGGCACATGAGGAGCGCTTGAGGGCCAAGATGATGGCGATGATCTCCCAGAGTCAAAGGCAGATATCCTTGCCTCTCATAGAAAGGCCTATGCCCCGCCTCAGCAGCTGCGGTTCCAAAAATGATCAGTTTGGTCCCCAGCTGAAGGTAATAATTTTTTCCTGACTTAAAGGTACGAGAGTAACTCCTACAATGTTTTTGATCAAGTTGCGCACTTCTTGCAGGCTTCTGCCAAGTGCCAGCTCACCATGACGGGAAGACGGATTTCCCATTGAGGCTGCATGCGGGGATGCATTTCCATGCAAGGAGACTGACACGGTACATGGTCAGCCTTTGGGGAAGGGCTACATGAGGGTGCAGGTCGACTTTGTCCATGAAGACTTCCTATCTCATGTGCTTGAGTTCCTCCAACGAAGATATCACCACTCTCGGGCAAGCACGGATGTCATTCATCAAGTGGCCCACGACGGATGTCGTACTAGTCAAGGTAAAAATCCGCCGTGTCTTCTCGACCATTCCAGTATGCAACATGTTACACATGCATGTGCTTCGTAAGTTCCTGCTCCTACTCCCACCACCATGACGAGTCCTACGCAGAGTGCAGAGCTGGCTCGCAAAAGTATTAGCACGACAGCTAACGAACAACAGGAGATCTCGAAGGCTCCTTCTGTTAAGAAGGCAAAGCTAACAAAGGCCACAACACCCTCTCAAATACATGGAAAGCCCCTTGTTCTGAGCTCGAAGACTCCTTCTGTCCAAAAAGAAAAGTTGGCAGAGGCCACAGAGCCCCTTCAAGATTTTAAGGGGTACGTGCATGGAAAGCCCCTTTTGGCTAGCAACGCATATAATGCTCTAGGCAAGTGGACTCGCATGCTCCATGAATGATACATTGACAGGGTGAATGAGGCCGAGCGTCATGTTGATTTCAATGTGAGGTATAAAAGAGGTCATTTTCACCGCGAGGACCATGGGACATTTCCAATTAGTTTTGAGGATCTGTTTCGTTTGTACCAACTGATAGCCATCGATATTTCTACTGTACGATCTTGGACGCTGTGAGTATCGCACCATACAGCATGAGCTTATGACTTTTATAGGATTTTGTATTTTATTTTTTAACATTCAATACTAGTTGCAGGGCAATGAAGCAGCGAGCCGTGATGGATCAACACCTAGTTGGGTTCGTCGACCCCGAGTTTGTGTCTGCGACCATGGCTAGGCTTCAATTGAAGTTCGTTGCTGGCTACATCACGCGGTCATTGCCGGCTGAGTCGAAAAAGGACTTCGTTCTATTCCTGTACCTCGAGACGTAAGTGACAAGTCAACACCTAGCATTCTCATCAGCGGAATGTCCTATTTCATCACAGCGAATACACGCACGATCCTCTGACTTGTTTGGTTGACAACACTTCAAAGAACAACGTTTAGATCTCGCGTAAGGTGTCGGGGTAGCATTCTTCTCTGAATTCACTATGGCCACACTGCCCTGTCGTGAAGCAAAGAGATGACGAAAAATGGTATCAAACTCATTCCAAGAGATATTTTGTGGGGCTTCATGGACAACACAAATTTTTTTCTACCATTCAATAGCTATTCCCTCCAACAGATAAGAAGCATACAGGACCTTCCCATAACCTTTACACTGAGCAATGAATAACTTCCTCTCAATGGTCTTGATCCAATCATCAGCTTTCGAAGGTGAAATATTTCCAGAAAATATCGACGGACGAGTCCTTATGAAATATGATAACCTTGAGTAGGAACAAGGACCATTGGCAACGGCTCCAGACGCATTGTGGGCATTGGCTTGATTAGTCATATTTTGCATTTGATGCACTATTGAATGCATCAACTGAGTTTGAGCAGCAAGAAAAGCTCCTAAGTTCTGTATGTCCAATGACGGTGATGGTTGAGGGAATGTTCCTTCATTGAGGTTACCATTGGGTCAGGTACCACTTCTGTTACCTCCATTGTTACCATGGGTCTGCACCATCTGTTGATTGCTTCACAGGGTTTGAGGAGAGGGAATAAGCATAGATACGGTTCAAAAATCCTAATGCAGGGGAGGTAGGTTTAACCCAACAACTTAAGTAATCAATAATAGTAACTTGGTATGGTTGCTTACAAAAGTTTAAGAGCAATGCAACTCATACTATATACCCAGCAATCAAGAAAGAACCAATTCAACCTAAGCACTCTACTACCGCCTACATGGGTGACATTCCTATATTAAGTAGACGCGAATCCCACACATAAGTCTCAACCGGCTACTCGAAGCACTAGTCCTTCTAGCTTCTGAAAAACTTCATCAATCCATTCTTCCTCGATCTCGATGATTGCTTTCTTCATGATCTTCAGGGTAGCAGCAAGCACTTAGTGCTTCCTCCTAAGGTGTGGTATATCGCTTTCTATTAAGAATAGCTTAGGTAAGATTTCAACTCGATCCAGCAAGGGAAAGAGAGAATTTTTAGCAAGGGGAAAGAATAGAAAAATAAGATAAGTCAAGAACATATTATTTTTTTCAGTTGAGTCTTAATTGAGAAAATAATTTTGAAGGTCCTAAAGAGACGATCAAACTATCTAGGGTCAAAACCTACAGTCGGTATGGCTCTGATACCACCTCTGTCGGAACTCGAATATGCAAATTCGGATACTCTGTGTATTCTGCACTAGTCCAGGATCACGCTAGTGCACACAGTCTCAACATGGATGAATATCACAATCATACACAGCAGAAACATAACAAAAGACTTCATATATTAAATAATACATAGTTGAACGACCTTATGGTCAGCCTTACACTTATTAGGCCTCGATGGCTCTGAACCAAAGTAAATAAACAGCAGCGAAACAAAGAACATCGGTGAATCCCATTAACATGGCACAGGCATCTGACAAGGTTCAGCTCCTAGATAATCGTCTCGTCGTAGAACTCCATCTCTTTCGAAGGTCTAGACTTCTCCTCAACTAGTGATTTGGTTGTAGGCAAGGGTGAGTACTTAAAGCACTCAACAAGTTGTGCACAGAATGCAAGTTTATCATACTATATGCATGGCTTATTCCAAAGGAACGACTAATATGGTTAATTTGCAACAAAGTAGCATTTATGAAGAAATAGCATAGATAGATTGTAAAGACAGTAAAACAAATAATAACAATAATAAATTTCTCAATTATTTTCCAAATAAACCAACTCACAACCTTAAATCAAATTCCAAACTTCCATAGGCATACAACCTCCATCCCAATTCCATTTTAATAAAATCTAACCCTTGATCGTAATTCCCGAGCATTGCTCAATACCGCGAGCGCGGCTATTCGAATAGATTTTACACTCTGCAGAGGTTATGCGCTTTACCCACACGACATGATCATCTCTTGTTGCCAAGCTATTGACACACTTCCTTTGGTGTGTCGGCAGAGAGATCATGACAAAGCTTTTACAATGCTCTGCCTAAACCCAGTACTACTCGCTAAGGTTTCAACACTGGTGGAACTGGTTACCACATCCAGGACCCCCTCTTGCTCCATGTGAGACTACCCGTGCGAGGACTAGTTACCACAATCCGGGGCTCACACCACCACTAGTAGTACCAAAGCCTAGACATAACAAATTAATCAGCCAGGCCCGTCCCATTCCATACATGTGGTTGCATGATTGATTAGGTCAAATGCTTGCAAGGTTAAGTCCTTAGGTTGACCAAGGCAAGACTAACAAAAAATTCACCATTACTGATATACCATCCATTTCCATTAAAAACAATGCGACCGCCTAAATGCCACATTGGCTCACCATAAATTCTTGCCACATGCCTCAGTCTAAATCATTTTACCACCCCAGTTTATTACCATGCACCACGTGCCATCAACAACATCAATAACATTGTGTGACAACACCTGACACACCAGTTAATAAACATGTTCCATAGTTCATTAAGCAAGATTAACCTTTTCACATAAAATGATGATTTGTGGCTTGGCTAAGCATACTACATGCGTTCTAATTAATCCATATTGGCAATTAATAGCTACCAACTAGTAAAATACCATACTAGGGTGACAAATGAAATACAACATACAATATGGTAAGGTGGATATATCACAATTGCATGAATAACCATACCTAACATAATTGAAATAAGTAGTAATTGAATTAGTATACAATAATTTAAAACAATATAATGTTTAAAACACGGGTTCAATATGATCAAAGCACAACTTGCCTTCAAAGAGCTCTGGATCCTACTTTGGATCTTGTTCTTGGCTTGACTCCTCACTCACAAATACCTCGGGCACTTCAACGTCTACGTGAAACGAGCGAAAAAGCAATAAACGCCAAAAATAGAGAGTAAAATCAACTCCAAAAATTAAATAAAATTCACGATTAAATAGATCTCAATTTTACAAATTTTTAGAAACTGGAATCACCTCAATCGGAGTTCGTATGAGAGAAAAAGAGCTAAACAAAGTTTGAAATAAAAGAAAAAATCAGAAAATTGGAAAAATCCGAATTAACCGAATTATTTTTGTACTGGAAACTAACAATTATGACGTCATGCCGACATCAGCACAGAAATAAATTTCGGTCGAATAATTTTTCTAAAGGAAAACATATTTATGACATCACTCCAAACTTCATAATCTAATTTAATAAATATAAACATTTTCTAGAAAATTGTTATTAGGTTGACATGTGTGCCAACGGTCCATGGACCGGGTCCACAAACACACCCGAGTCCATAGTGCACTCGGTCCATGGCATTCAGCCTCTGACAGCGAGACCGACCGCGGTGACGTCAGCGCCGACGTCACGGATGACATTAGGGGTGACCAGGAGGCGACGACTCCTCGGTTCTTGCGCAACACGTGGCAGCATGAGACTGGCTTGGTTTGTGGTGCAATCACGGCCACACGGTTCAAATCCGACGGTCAAGATCTGGTGAAACAGCAGCTACGGTGGTGAACACGTGGCGAGATAACACTGCTCCCACGTGGCTGACTATAAGCGGTCAGATCTAGATCTATCGGTTTTACAACTTGGTTTACAAATTCCGTTTTGCAAATTACAACTTGATTTACAAATCAAATTTTGCTTTATGCAAATTAGCTGTAGAAGCATCCTTTGACATAGCCTAATTATTGCATTTGCAAATACTACCTTAAGTCTTGCTGAGTACGAAAGTACTCACTCTTGCTTATTTGTTGGTTTTAGGTGAGGATAGTGAACCTCCAGACGACATATACTTTGACGTAGGATGCGGGAATTATCTTAGCGAGTTTTTCTAGGGTTTATGCCTTGTCAATTGCCTGAGGGTTGGATGGGCACACTACAAGACTTTTGCTTCTTCTGCTACAATATACTTTGAATTGCAAGACTACACTGTATCAATAGCTTCCGCTTTAATAATATAGTGTATGGATGTGATTCCAATTGTTGAAATGTGCGTACTAGCCACTGATCATGGGACTAGTACTGTATGCACATAGATCATCCTTCTTGGTATTCTGTACCAAAAAGGAGGGTCGCCACAGTTGGTATCAGAGTCATACTGACTGCAGGATAAACTCTAGATAGAATGGTCGTTAGTATTAAGGATGAGCCAATTTCAAAACTTTAATTTGAAAAGTTACTATGTTTGCAAAATGTAGCCATTGCTATCTTTTCCTCCTTCTTTTCCTCCTTCTTAAGTTCCTACTCTTATCCCTACTTTCATTTCAATCTTTATTAAGTTTCTCTTTCCTTAAAGTAATTTTGGCCATAGTCCGATCTCATTATAGGCTTTTAAAGTTGTCTGTGAAACACTGCTATCATCCTTCTTGTCTACCTGACCAATAGAGACTCCAACTTCTATACCAACAACCTCAAGGAGACAGAAGTCACTCCTAAAAAGACCAGTATCACTAGGCCGAATAAGAACGTACTAGGCTAAGTTAGAAAAATAAAGAACCCTAGAACCCCTATGTATTAGCATAAGTATATGTTCACTTTATGTTGTTGAATATTTGATGAAAAACTTTTTGTATTGCTTTTCGGGATGCACTCGTGAATGCTTGACATTAGGTTAAAATTTCACGATGTGACAACCCTTAATTAATGAGAAAATCTAATTAAGAAAATTTTAAAGAATGAAATGTTGCCTTATAAAATGACCAGCAAATACCCACTCCATGTAGAGACTATTCTTAAAATAATATTTTAATGAATGGGATGTTACCTAAAATAAGATGAATTGAATTTTAGTATACAAAAAAGTAGTCTTGAATTAGACTGGTACCTAATAACCTTCCCTTTTCCTTTAATTTGCTAAAAAATCTAAAGATACAAGACCTTACTGAACAAAAGATAACCTTGGACTAAACCACTCTCATATAATCGTGTCATCTTCTCTAATCTATAGCGGTTTTAATAATAAAAGATTCTAATGAGTTGAAAGTTACCTTATAACCAATTCTTATCTTACCCCTTCCTATCTTACTATCAATTCCACGTCAAACTTCTCAACCTAAGCCACCTCCTATTCATTTGTTAATAAGCGATATGTTATTTTAAATCCGTTGATCAACATCACTTGAACCAACCATACGGATGTGACCTGTTCATGAGAGAACTGGTAAGGCATGTGACACCCTTGATATACTTTCCAGCACGTTCAGTCCCTACCCTAATTCTATTTGATTCTGAAACATTTCAATCCCTTGTATCCAAAAGACTTGTCAATCCACACAAAATCTGCTCTCTAATGAAAACCTTTCCAGCCATCTTGAGATCCTCATACCACCTCCTAGACCCTGCAAATCTCGGGGACGAGATTTCTGTTAAGAGGGGTAGATTGTAACATCATGAAAAATTCAAAAAACAAATAAAATAAGAATTTAAAATTTAAAAATGACTAAGATAAAAATTTGAGTTGGAAATGTGACTTAATTTTTAAATTTTGCCTTTTCTAAACTTTGATTTAAGGAAAACTCAATATCTTTACTAAACTTCTCTTTTTCCAAATAATGAAAATTAAAATCACAAAATGAATAAAATGAAAATGTGATTTACTTTTGGATTTATAGCATTGTTTGGATTTTTACTCTAAAGAAAAGCTTTTAATGGTTTTAAAAAAGTGAAGTCTCAATTCTAAGTTTGAAAATCAAACAAACATAAAATCATTCTCAAATATATTCCTATTAACAAAAGGGCCAAGAGCAACAGTTGAATTCACATATTAGTTCTTATATAGCTGAATCACAGTCCTGTAAAACTGTAAAAATCTAGCCAAAAATCCAAATCCCTGAACTATGATTATCCCCTGAGACATTCTCTTTAGCATTCATAACTTTAAGACTTAGCCACAGCTCATCATATGCATATTCATCCTCTAAAGGATCACCTTAGCATATATGTATATATATACATACATATGTATGTTTGTATACATGCTCCAATGATAACATTGCATCTGTATGTATATACAATACATCAGCAAATTGCCCATATAGTTAGATATCAAATTTTAAGCACATGTGTATAAATCCATCCACACACAATCTCAGCGAAATCAAAATACCATATTACATCCAGTTTAACCTCTCTATTAAAGAACATCAAACCCATTTTATTTTATCCCTAATATACAAAAGGTGGAAACCCATCCATAAGTTTCAGTACAATTGGCATACATCAGGGTTTACATTGCTAAATTATAGTCCCAATCTCATATAACACAGAGTACTAGCAGTTCTTAAAAGATCTAAAAAGGAAATACAGTCTACAACCCTTGCAAACCCTTATGAATAGAACCCTGCGTCTTTTCCTTAATAGCAAAGGAGCAGCCAGCTGCTGCCAACCCACCTAAGCACCACTTGTACACGCACCAGAGGGGAAAGGAAGCACCTGGCGAGCTGCATGCATGCGAAGAATGCCTGCCCGCCACAGACCCCCTCCAGCTCATTTTACCCTGCCACAGCCCACAGATTGAGCCTCCAGACCACTGGTTCACCTCCTCAATGTCGGTTCGATTGGAGTATAAAAAGAACAAATGCTTACACATTCGCATCCCAGCTCAGCACTTATTGTCCTTTTCACTGTCTTTATTACCCACTCCATTGCTCTTCTTAGAAGCAAAAGTCCAAAAAAGGAGGAGTGGTCATAAGGTGCCCACCATCTCCTCCTGCCCTGCGGTCGTAAGGTACTAGCCATTAGTATTAACTATCTTTTCACCTCTTATCATGAATATACAAAATGATTTGGTGACAACATTGCTTTAACAAGTGAAACATAAATCTGATACCACATACTGCCAACGATTCATAGCATACACATTTCCAAATTATGATCTCTAGTAGAGTCAAAGGATTGAATAACATATTGGTGTAATGAATATAAATGATCCCAAACTATTCATAAAAATGCATGCATTTTCCCTAAACACCATGCATAAAAGATAAACCCTTGAAGCATGAACATAAGTATATAGCAGGTGAATGAAAATCACTAACAGATTCTAGCTAAGCATGGTGTCATAAATAATCTGAGTACACGGAGTTGTACTAAGCACACATACACCCAAGTCCAATTTATATGCCGACTGCCACCAGACCACCAGCACAAGTATCATAAGCTCAGAAATACCTCGAATTTTCTTTTACCCATCAATCAAGGTTGCAAATAAAACTACTCTTTTTTTATAAATTATCAACGCACTTCAGTCACTAAATCCCACTATTAATGATCAATCACAAGGATAAGTATTCCAATAAATAAAAATCACAATCAATCAATCCTCATGTAGAACCACTAGGTCATGCAGAGACTAAATAGCATTCATACAAAGAAATAAGGATCAAAATCACAATGCACTAAGGGCCTCTTTTCTGAATCTTACCTTCCTTAACCACATAAGAATACAGAAAACAAGCATGCATAAATAATTGGCCAAGACAAATAAAGAATACACAACACTCTGCAATTACATATGCATGCAACCATTAACCTCTTGGAGATGATCATATCTGTAACATCCCCAAAAAATTTTCCTTTAATATTATTTTAATGTCATTTGTGCCTTTTGTGATTTTCTGGAATTTATTGGATTTTTTTGGAATTTATTTGAATTAATTTCAGGATATGTATTTTGGCCTTTTGTGAAAATTAATTAATTATATAACAAAGATAATATAAAGTTTTGCCAAAAATATTTTATTTGAGTTCAAAATACCCCAAAATATTTATGAGAATTTTATTAGATTTTTTCCAGATATTTTTATTGCCTTAAACTAATTAAATGAATTTCTGTAATTTTTTAAAAGGAAAATCCGGGGAATTATTGGAATAGTAATGGGCCGGGCCAAAAGATGTGCGAATCTGTGCGGCCCGATAAGCCCATCCACCAGAAACCCTAGATCGTGGTCCATTGGATCACGATCGAACGGAGGAGATTTCATCGGGAAACCCTAGCCCTTCTAAGCCGCTAGATCAATCCGGCGTGGACGCTCAGGATTCCGCCACGTTTCACGTTTCGGTGACCATTCGATTGTGACACGTGTGTGGTAGAGATGTCGTTGTCCTGGCCGTGATCGAGATGGACTCTACCGCCGCATCGCCGCCGCGTTTGTTTCGGCGTCCGTGTTTGGCACGCTTCCTGGGTGCTATAAAAGCCGCCGACCGTCGTGTCGAGATCCCCGTTTAGCACCGCATCGATAGCCCCGCTTATCGCCGCCAGAGTCGCCGTCATTACTGCATACAAGCTCGCTGTTGTTCCTCGCGCGCCGTCGAGGTTTTTACGTGTTTCATTGCCGTCCGGTGGTTGTTCGTCGCTGTTGAGGACAGATCCAGGAACCCCGCTTCAAGGCACGTCAGATCCGTGTATTTGCACCGTCGGTTGGTCTCTGAAACGCTGTTGGGCTCGCCTTCGTTCTCGGCGCCGGTAAGCCGCCGCCGCGGGAACTCGCCGCCGTTTCTCGCTCGTTCGCCACCGCTCAATTCCTGGTGAGCCGCTGAGATTCCGCCACATCGCGAGGCGTTCTCCACCGTCTGATTCTGCCGATTTCGTAGATGCGCGCCGCCTGTCAGCCATCGGCTAGGGCGGCGCAGCAGCCAACCACGCATCGCCATGTGGCAGGCACTAGCACCAAGGAGCCATGGACCGGGTCCACGGTGGACCAGATCCAAACCGTGGACCGGGTCTATGGACCAAGGCAACGTGGCGGCTCGTGATTGGTCCGGGCGATGGTGACGTCAGCATGATGCAGTAATGCGGTTTTTCAGAATAAAAATAATTTAGTTAACTCTGATTTTCCAATTTCTGTATTTTCAGTATTTATTCAAACTTCAAAAGGCTATAACTTTTGCATTTTAACTCGGATTTGAGTGATTCAAATTTCTAAAATTTTGTAAAATTGAGATATATTTAATAGTGAATTTTATTTGATTTTTGGAGTTCATTTGCTCTCTATGTTGGTATTTATTTACTTTTCTCCTTGGTACGCATAGATGTTGAATTGTGTGACGCTTCGGAGGAAGATCCGTCAACTCAAGATCAAGTTCCAGAACAAGACCAGAACCTATTCCAAGGCAAGTTGTGCATTGATCATGTTGAACCCATGTTTATAAAATTTCTATGTTGGTTTACTCTATTGCATGATATTTCAAGTATACAATTGTTTCAAATTAAATTGGGACTTAGCTATTATACCAATTTGATCTATATACCCTACCTTGTCATTTGTATGCCATAATCTATTGTCTCCCTAGATTGGACTACTATAGTTGGTTAGTAATGATAATCAACATGGGCTGGTTAGACCGTCGTAGATTGTTTAGCCGTGCCACGTCATCATATGTACATGAATCATCAATGATTATTCTTGACTAATGGAATATGGAACAATGATGTGAACTTGTGTGTCATGTGAAGTCACACAATGAGATTGAGTTGTAGTGGCGAGTCATGTCACGCAATGATGTTGATTTTTTGATGGCACGTGGTTCTTGGTAATCAACTTGGGTGATAATCACTTAGATTGGGGCAAGTGACAAGGGGCGAGGATGCCAAGGTGGGCCAGATGGGCAGAGGGTATGTGGATGTCTTGCTCTCATCACTCTAAGGACTTAACCTTGCAAACTTTTGACCTGAGTCAATCATGCAACCACATGTCTGGAATGGGGCAGCCTAGCTGATTAATTTGTGAAGCTTTAGCTTGGTACTATCATTGCGGTGTGAGTTCCCTAGTTATGGTGTAATTCATATGGCGCAAGAGGGGGACCCTGGATGTGGTAACTAGTCCCACCAGTGTTGAAACCTTAGCGTGTAGTACGAGGTTAAGGTAGAGCATTGTAAAGGTTTTGTCATGATCTCTCCGTCGACACACCAAAGGAAGTGTGTTAATTGCATGGCAATAAGAGACGATCATGTAGTATGGGTAAAGTGCGTAACCTCTGTAGAGTGTAAAACTATTCGAATAGCCGTGCTCGCGGTATTGAGCAATGCTCGGGAATTACAGTTAAGGGTTAGTTTAATTAAATGGAAAACTTGGTTGGGATGGCGGGATTGCCATGTGGAAGGATTGGAAACCTGAATTAGGATTGGAAACTTGATTTACATGGAAAATGTTGAATCTATCTATTACCGTTATTTGTTTTACAGTCATTACAATCTATATATCGTATTTACCCATAAATGCTGCTTATTGCAAAATAGCCACAATAGACTTTTCCTTTGGAATAAGCCTTGCATATAGTTACATAGAATTGCATTCTGTGCACAACTTGTTGAGTGCTTTATGTACTCACTCTTGCCGCCTACAAATTACCAGTTGAGAAGTCTACCCCAATGCTGGAGGAGGAGTACTATGAAGAGACGAATGTTTAGGGCGCAAGCCTTGTCAGTTGCCTGTGGTATACTGAGGGGTTGTCTATGTTTTCTTTCCACTGCAGTTTAATATGTTATTCAGCCTTGCGAGGCATAGTCATGTAAGTTGACCATAAGGTCATTCAACTAGTAGTATGTAATATATGATGTCTTTCATAATGTTTTCGCTGTGTATGATTGTGATATTTACCGATGTTGAGCCTGTGTGCACTAGCGTGATCCTGGACTAGTGTAGTATACACAAAGGGTCCGAGTTTGCATATTCGGATCCCGACAATATCAAACACAATTAAGAACTCAGAAGGCATTCATGCATACAGGACCATATTCTGGCTCATGTTCACTTTTGACATAGAGCAAATTCTTAAGCAGGAATGTGCAGAACATAAATAATCATCATTTGATTTGGAAAAATCTGAAAGGCAAGATGGATCGAGAACATGATAAAATTTTACTAAATCTGGGGCAATACATAATTGACAAAATAATTATATGACAGGAAATAACCTTGAATCTTTCGGTGCTTTAATAAGCAAACACCAAATGCATGCACTATACCCTGAACCTAAATCTCAAAAATATCAGCATGAGTATCCTTAAGATAATGACAAGGCACTAAGATCAATCATCTGAATCTTACACCCTAACCACATAAAAATACAGAACACCAGAATGCTTGCACTACTCACTGTCTTTAGATTTCAAAGCATCAATATATATACAACATAATCTCAGTGCACACAGACCAATCCTCTAGACCTTATACCATGTAGTCATCTCACTAACAAAGCATGCTTGCATATTAGGGCCAAATCTTTATGCCATAAACACAATTATTCAAGATACCAGTGCATGCACAGAAATGAAATTGCTAGAGCTTGTACCATTTAATCACAGAAAGATGCACATACACAACCAAGCGCACAACCTCCTCGGTTCACAAGCTAGGATAAAACAACCACTCCACCAACATTGTAATCCATGCAAAAAGGGACATCTAACTAGCTACATTAGGCTCATGCTTGAAATGCAAATAAAGAGAGGGGAGCAGACTCGGTAACTTAGCTTGTAGGGGGGTTGGGCGCAGCCAAGGTTTCAAATTTCGGTTTCGGAATAAATTTCGCCCCGGGCTGGATAACGAAATTTCGGCGAAATTTCAAAATTTCGGAATTATTTCAGACAAAATTTGAATTTGAAAATTCAAATCCGGTCCAATCCGGAAAAAAAACCGAAATTCGGCGAAAAAACCCGAAATTTCGGGCGAAATATCCGAAATTTTGGGTTTTTTGCACTGGCTGAAAAGTGGTCTAAACTTTATCAAACAATTTTGAATTTGTTTTTGGAGGTTCCTGACACAATGCTGATGTTCTCAAAAAACTTTCAGCTGATTATCACACCTGAGGAAGTTTTAAAAATTCGGAGAGTGGTACTGTCCTGATAAAACACTGACCGACAAGTTTGATCGGAATGGAAAATGGTACAAATCAAGTTATAAACTGTTGAATTTTTTTTTGCATGGTTATGATCGATAACTAATGTTCTCATAAAAATTTCAGCTGATTATCATGTGTGAGGAATTTTTAAA
Organism: Otatea glauca; assembly: GCA_036346275.1. Taxonomy (NCBI): domain Eukaryota; kingdom Viridiplantae; phylum Streptophyta; class Magnoliopsida; order Poales; family Poaceae; genus Otatea; species Otatea glauca. Next base: position 23,436,222 of record CM070728.1, read on the forward strand.
AATTCGGAGAGTGGCGCTGTACTGATAGAACACTGACCGACAAGTTTGATCCGAATGGAAAATGATACAAATGAAGTTAGAAACTGTTGAAATATTTTGTGCATGGTTATGATGTATCTATAATTCTCTCATAAAATTTTTAGATGATGATCAAACTATATGAATTTTTAAAAATTCGAACAGTACTACTGCCATGTTAAAAGGCTTACCGGCAAACATGAACAAAATGAAAAATTATGTAAACCATAAATTTTTTTGAAAATTTTAAAGAATGGTGATAAGGAAGTTATTAATATCCTGTGATTCACGATCACACTCCAGTGAATTTATAAAATTCTTACAAGGCACAATACCATTTATGTTCTTTTCTTTTTGATTTTTGAAATATAATATAACAAACGAAGTTCAATGCTTACATAGATTTGATTGACCAAACAAACAAAGTTGAAATTTTTTGAAAAATTTATATAATGTTACTAAGTCAATTATTAATCTATAAAAAAAATTTAGATCATAATCACACTCAAGAAAATTTATAAAATTCTGACAATATAACTGTCCCAATTATGTTCATTCTGTTTTTGATTTTTTAAAGATAACAAATGAAGTTAAATTATTTTTAACTTTTTTATGTATGATCCTAATCTACTAATTATAGTACTATAAAATTTTCAGATTATTATCATGCTTGTAAAATTTTATAAAAATCTGACAGTTTTTCTGCCAAAATTTTAAAATGTTTAAAAAATTAGGGTTTTCAACAAATTTTCATAGGAGATGACTTTCCTAAGGGTTATTGGACCAAATCCGGTCAAATACGGCCCTAAAACTTTCAAAACCGGCCAAAAACACGAAATTGCGCCAAAAAAATGAAATTTCGGATTTTACTGTAGCAATTTCAATTTTTTTTAATTTTTTTTTCCGGCCGGTACTTGAGATCTCGGGGTGGTCCGAAATCCAAAATTTTGATCCTTGGGCGCAGCCATCGGTGTGGTCGTCGGCTTCAAGGTGGTGGCGAAGCTTGAGCTCGGAGGAGGCAACCATGGGCCACCGGTGTAGGGGAAGACCGGCGACGGCCGGGTTAGAGTAACCTGGACCAAGGCAAGAGAGGAAAGAGTGAGAAGGGAGAGAGGGAAAGGTCAGAGAGACTCACCTCGGGGCTGCTAGATCTGACGCGGGAGACCGCCAAGGGCGGCGGATCTACGGGCGTTGGCACCAGAGCTGTAGGTGAAGACCGATGGCGGCGCTTGGGAGGAGGCCGAGCGCAGGCGGTGGCACACGATGCGCAGAGAGGAATCCGATGCTTGGAGCCGAGAGGCGCGGCGACGCTCGGAGCGTAGGGAAGAAGCCAGGTGGGGACTTGCGTGGTGAGAGAAGAAGGCCAGAGAAGCGGCGACGGCGTGGAGAAAGATGAGCCAGAGCTGGCTGTGTCGCATGAGAAAGAAAGAGAAGGGGAATGGGGTACGTGGCGGCCGAATGAGAAAGAAGTGAGGGAGAGAGAGATAGGAAGGGATAGAAATTAAGGTTAATGGGAAGTCGGCAGGGCCAGAAGAGCTGAGAAAGCAGTTGAGAACAAACCTAGATTTTATTTTCTTGTTTTTCTCTTCTCTAAGTTAATTCAAACTTTAAAATACGGAAACATTTAGAAATAAACACTAGATACACATGACTTACCATAGTGTGACTTATGTCTTAATTTTATAAATCCAAATAATTTTAGCCTCTTGAATTCGTAAATAAACACATACATATATATATATAATTTTAGGCTCTTGAATTCGAAGGATAAGAATAACTAATCTATAGAAACCAGGGGTTCATGTCATAAGATGAAACAAGAGTTTAATTCATGCTTTCATTACCGCTAAAAATCAGTTCAAAGACTAAATAAGACAGTTACTCATACAATCAAGAAACCATAACCCTAAACTCCACCTGTTCTGTGTAGTAAATTTCTATTTGATTTTCCATCTGATTTCTTTTTGACCTTATTAAAAGTTGTTATTTGCTATATTTTCAATGAGCTACGTGTAGACTCCGATATTCCAGAGTCTGCAACAGTTGACTCTGACTTCACGAGTGAAATCAACAAGCAAGGCAAGCACTCCCTTTGATCAAATTGATCCCAGTGTTTATTTTTATTTTATTTCGTAAAATCTGTTTATGCATGCATATATTTTCTATAAATTCGCTATATCGTGGTATTGGTAGATATGCATGTTATCTTATGGAACTTCCTTAATAAGTATGGACATGAGAACCTTGATAACTCTAGAATTAAGGTTAGACAATTCATAATATCAATCTGGATATAAGCGATGAATAATAATCATGCTTAGCCATACTTTAGATTTGGGATGAACAAATTGGATAAACTGATCAGATCAAATTTTGGTATTTTGAGACATGATGATGGTTACTGGTATTTTGGTATAAAAACTCAAAACAAAAGTATGGTTTAGACATAGGCGATTATTGGCAATAGCCGGGTGTACGAGGGATGGACTTGCACGTAGTGTAGGGGGAAATTATCACCCGTGTCGAATTAAGGACCGAATTATGGGTTGTTTTCAAGCCAAGAAACACGTACAACTACAAGTGCTGGTATGGGACATCTTTAAACTAATTAAGTTATCTAGTTTAACTTTGCATATTGGAAGGCTGGAGTAGTACGGGCATTCTGGTTTAAGTTTGCTCGGAGGGGCGCCCACACCGAGGTGTTGGGAATAACGTTTGCTGATACAATGGTATACACCATGCAATGGGGAGTTCCATCATATTTATGCTCTGAGTTCTTCTGCCATAGCATGGGTTTATCGTCACCGTGCTGGTGCAAAGGTAATCTAGGTAATATAAAGGTTTTCGTCATGAACATTTTGGCCACACGCCAAAAGTGCGTGAAACATGCGGTAAAAAGAAAAGGTCATGACTTGTGGGTAAAGCTGTACACCTCTGTAGAGGGTTAATCTTTTCGAAAAGCTACGCCCGCGGTTATGGGCACTTGGTAAAGTCATCTCATAGTTAGATGTCTTCTTATTTTCAAAATAGCTTGGTTTCACCTGTTTGCCTCGTGTTGGCAAAGAATGGTGTTGACATGAATTGGATGTCTCGATGCTCACTTCACGGAAGACTATGAGTTACTACTTATGCTTTACTTGTTATTTTCACATCAGTCAAACTTGCTTTTACAAATTCCGTTTTGCAAATTACAACTTGATTTACAAATCAAATTTTGCTTTATGCAAATTAGCCATAGAAGCCTCTTTTGACATAGCCTACATTACTGCATTTGTAAATACCACCTTAAGTCTTGCTGAGTACGAAAGTACTCACCCTTGCTTATTTGTTGGTTTTAGGTGAGGATAGTGAACCTCCATACGACATATACTTTGATGTAGGATGCGGGAATTACCTTAGCGAGTTTTTCTAGGGTTTATGCCTTGTTAGTTGCCTGAGGGCTGGATGGGCACACTACAAGACTTTTGCTTCTTTTGCTACAATATACTTTAAATTGTAAGACTACACTGTATCAATAGCTTCCGCTTTTATAATATAGTGCATGGATGTGATTCCAATTGTTGAAATGTGCGTACTAGTCACTGATCATGGGACTAGTACTATAGCACATGGATCATCATTCTTGGTATTCTGTACCAAAAAGGAGGGTCGCCACAACTATACTCAATGCATGCATATAGAAAATATAAAGTAAAAATGGATATTTATTAGGGGTATAGAGGGAACATCGTAGTAAGGGCATGTTTGTTTTAGCTTTTGATTGTGGATTCTGGCCCAAAAGTAGAATAAAAAACAAACAGTCCAATTCTAGAATCCGATTCTCACAATCTAGCCCACTCATATACACTAGAATCCACAATTCATTTCATATGTGTTTTTAGATTCCAGCTTTTGGAGAATCAACTTCTCTGTAACCATAATCCAGAATCAGCTTTTAGAGAATCCAAAACTAAAACAAACATACCCTAATTTTGTATTAGAATATGAAATACATTATATATTTATGAATAAGACCATTAAAAAAATAAACCTTATAAATTTGGATAGAGAGAATATAAACTAATATACCCGTCTCCTACTTACACGCACAGGTATATATATATATATATATATTAAGAGTTCCAGACCGATTGAATCGATCGCTCTCTTGATGTGTCACGTCGCAGTACTCGTCCGTCATGCGTCGATCAATCGAGCTCGACGACAAAATCATGTCTTCACAAAATTGCACGATCAAATTCAATACATCTTGGGCTAACTAAACTTGAATTTTGGGCAAGTAAGAGTAGGCAATCTGATTAATCTATGATCGGATTCCCCACATGCGGCCCATTACTCCCATCACTAATTAATCTGCACACGCCTCTGTCCTGTCGGTGCATACAAAGGGATTGTGATGATAAGTATATAGCTGCGAAAAATTGCTGTGTTGATGATGGTGGTCGTAGTTCCGCAGTCTTATATTGTCAAATATTCTGATACCACACAGTGGAGGCAGCTGTTTCCAATGGGCTAAATGGCAATGCCAATGTGCTGCGCTTTTCCATGGCCCTGTACCTGCAACACGCACTACGTACTGCAGGAGTAAATCTATTGTACATGCATGTCCTACAGGACCTACAAGTTATGTCAAGAAACTGTAGCATAAAAATGTAAGTTGAACTAGCACCATGATTTGCTGTGTGCCAGTAGTACTATGACTACTGCTAGTAGTCGGCCATTGCATCGATCTGCAGTGAGTCATAAATTAAGTGATTAATCAAGCCATTTAATTAGGCAAGAGTCATTAATTAAGTGAATAATCAATGACAATTCTTGCTCAGGATCAAATGGTACCTCGGTAGGAACTTGCCACGGCATCCAGCGTGGGCTTCCACGGTCAGTGATAGAACTATTTTTGCAATTACGTGCAGAAGATAGTCAGATTCTGGAAAAAAAACTTGCGAGAGGACTACAAAAGTGATGGCTTCAGCATTTATGGTGAGTGTGATGATCCAACTCTGGATAACTTGGATGGGCATAACTTCTCCTGTAGATTCCTGAAAAGAAATGTGAGGCCAGAACACTTGCTAGCTAGCTCTTGCATCAAATGCATACATGGATGTTCTGGTACTAACAGTAGTGTGTTTTCATCTCAAAGAGACCGGGAGAAGTGTGTACACAACGCTAGCAGACACATGTCAGTATGTCACACATCCACTCTCTTGCACTCTCCTCTTATCTTTACCGCTAGGTAAAGAGTACTCCGAGTGTTCTAAGTAGACAGACATTTTAAGAATTTGCACTTTAATTAAGATATATGTAAAAATAATTAAATCGTTCTTTTTTATTAGCTCATTTATTGCTCTTGGATATTATGTGTTACTTTATTCCACAGTAATAAATAGCATTACAAATCATGAATGTAAGGGTATACAAAGAAAAAAAAGTTAAAATTTGTCTCGCAATTGTAGAATGGCATGAATTTATGAATAAAATTTGAAAGCTAGAATGACATGTATTCAGAAATGGAGTGAGAGGGAAAAAAGAGAGGAAATAGCAGCCAGGAGGAGAGGTAGCATGCATGCAGCTGGTGATCTCTATCCAGGGCCCCAAGGTTCAAAATCCTTTGGGAAAAATCTGAGGACGAGATCCAAAACCTCGGTGGAACCAAACAATTCAAAAAAATTAAATTATGTCAACTGTCATGGAAATTGGTTGAAAAACTGAATTTTTGTGATGCTTTATAAAATTAACAGAAGTACTGTTGGATTTTTATAAAAATATACAAGCTTGATTATGCTCCGAAAAATGTCCTAAAGAATTGAACTTCATTTGTTATCTTTGAAAAATAAAAAACATAAGGAACATAAATAAGACAGTAACCTTGTCAGAATTTTATAAATTCGCTCGAGTGTGATCATGATCCAAAATTTTTAGGAAAGCTTAAGCATTACCTTAATACCCTACTCTATAAGTTTCAAAAATTCTAAAATTATTTTGGTTGCTCAATCAAATCTATGGAAGCAATACATGTATTCAGCCTTTATCAAGATAGTAGCACTGTCATAATTTTTAAAAATTCCTCAGGCTTGATCATCATCCCAAAATTTTATGGAAACGTTAGTGATATGTCAGGACAATCCAGAAAAATATTCAAAATTTTCTAACTTGGTTTAAACTATTTTTCATTAGATTGAAATTTACCGAGTTTTCGGCAATTTCGGCCGAAATATCGGAAATACTGGTCCAAAAAATTATGGATTTGAAATTTTCTTTTTGAATTTCATCTAGATTTTATTCAAAATTTCACCAAAATTTTGGATTTCGATCCCCTTCGAGATATAGTTTCAAAACAAAATTTGAAAGTTTGATCGAGGCTACCAATAAGTCCTCTCACATGTGCAGTCGTTGACAGGCATGCATTTATGTCTTTTGTTTTCTTTTTTGGTCAGCATTCAAGTCCCACACTCTGAGTTCTTCTGCCTCTTTATTTATGCATCTCCCTGTCTGTCTCTCTCCTGCTTCTTTTGCGGCCTATCAAATTTAATGAGTTATTATTGAGTTTCTTTTGAAATTATCATAGGTTGACATAAAATTATTTTATGTACCATTTAAATGGTTATTTCAAATTTGAGCTAGCGAGCCACTATTAAACCAAAACTTATTAACTTTTTTCGCTCGAAATTGCCTTATTTTAATTTTGAATCTATTAGCTACTGTAATCGAAGAAATTTTGATTCGAGCCTTAACGAGTTTTTTTTTGCCAGCCCCACCTAGCTAGCTCCTTTTCTTTGACCACCATGTTTCACAAAATCAAAATTTCTTCATTAAATTACTACCGGTGTTCAACCATGTGTTCCTTCTCTATGCAACCACACTGAAACTTTTGAGGGAGAAAATGTATGTAACATAATGTACTCGAAGTCTTCTTCAGGATAATGGAGTGACATTAGTTAATTACACCCAGCATCCACATGCATGCACGTCTCAAGCATCCATATGTACACGCAAAGTTTGCAAAGAACTCAACTTTTGGCCATGAGGCCATGGCTTGCATGAGAGGGCTATTGTTTTTTTTAAAAGAAAGTTTTAGTTTATACAGGTTTATTAGGGTGTGGTGTATCAGTGTATGCAGGAAGGGCAGTACTGCCCTGGCTGCCGAACATGCAGGAGTGAAAGGAAAAGGTCAATGGCGCCCTATAAAATCTGCAAGTGAGAACTAGTAGCAGCATTTAAGTCACTCCGAGTACGTTTCCAAGGCAGCATGACATCGTACTCCAGGTCTCTTGTTTCCTTGCTCTTCAATTGAACTTTTGCCATGGCTTCTAGCTTGGTGTATGTCTTATCGATCTATCTATGGGACTGCATGCTACGTCGTCATAGTCCCACTGTCTCGCATCAGTGCAGCCACTCCAGCCAAATCTAAGTCGCTATATAATCTTTATCTTTTGGGGGATATGTACATCGTCATCTCTTCTTCTTAGGATATTTTAGGAGGAAATTTGAATAATATATTCTACCCCAAAAAATAAAGTTCAGACTTTCTTATTCCATATATGCACTACTCAATGTTTTGTTTAATTTCCGGTATATTGGAAAGCAAAATTAAGCGTGAGTGTATGAATCAAGCTGAAATATCTGTTTTGTGACGAGGAAATCTGTTCTTTAATTTGCCCTTAGGACAGCGCATGGTGCACGTGTATCTCTAGTATTTTTGCTAACGGTTTGCTTCAGTATATGTCTTTTAGAAAAGTTTACAAATCTTAACGTAAATAGTTAATATTAGGTGATGACAAATCTGTAACATGTTATAAAAAATAAATCAAATTGAAAATTAGATGTAAGTACAGACTTGGATGTTAGGTAGTGGCAAATCTTTGATTTGATTTAATTTTTAGGTTATGCATATTTTCCACTACACATAATATCAGTTACTTTTCTTTTAGTAGTATTTTTATGAAGAATTTATCAACAATTAATCTCTATTTGTCTTCTAGTACTATTATGTATTGTAATTAAGTGAGTCAATCTCTAAAAAAAGGTAATTAAGTGAGTCAAGATTATGCCACTCAAGTTACTTTCTCACCCGACTATATATGTCAAATCATAATCGTAGGTAGTGCTTCAAATCACGCATAAAGGAATATTTTTTAAGGAAAAATTCAGGATAACACATCTTCCGAATTGTTGTCGAAGTTCAAATGTTTGGTGGAATATCGCGTTGATCATCTCTTAATTATTCAGAACTTCATGGCACAATAAAGAGTTTACACAAAATGCTAATGTGTGAACTCGAAATCATTAACCCCAAAAATCTTCCAGGACCTGCCTAGGTATTTTTAGGTCTAATAGTGCAAATATGCATGTCTAGCTAGCCTGTAAACATTTAAGTTTTGTATTAATTAAAAAAATGTATCTCAGAAAGACGTCTATAGTTCTTTCTTCCCATCCCCTGCCTCATTGGAAGGCAGTTTACAACCCTATACGAGTTTTTTTTTTTTTTGAAGTGACACGATATTAAATTGTTCTTGCGGTATTAATTAGACTATGATTAACTGGTAGCTTAGGACAAAACTAATTAACTAGAGATCATTATAACTAGTAGGGTATACTTTCTAAAGTGTATTCTCATGTGCTTGTACTCAAGGAGAACAACAACACAGCAATTCTTTTGACCGTATTCATAGCTAGTATAGTCTTGCGATCTTTGTATGAGCTAGCTACCATCAGATGGAACTAGAGGAGGCATTGGAGCTTAAATGTAGTGACAGATTCCATGGCTGAGCCTGTCACAGGTCACCATCACAAAGGGAAGAAAAATTAGGTCAGGTGTCTTATTAGTTATTAGAGCTAATGGCAATATGATCACGCGTCGAATTAACTAATCACATATGGTCTCGTACATATATAGGGTGAGACGACTGGGGCACTACACAATGCCAATTTATGTCATATCCCTTTCTTTGTGTCGATGCCTATCTCTACTCAATTTAATTCGCATTAATTCAGTAACAAAGAAGGGCGCGCTGTAGTGTGTTTGCCCATAATCTGTAGACAATTTGACTATTAACTTCAAAAGTCTAAGTGAAATCTGAAATATGTATTCATGATTTAGAAAAATATATGTTTTATCAATATTTGTATGGTAAAATTGGACTTTGTTAAATGATATGCGAGTCTTTTTCTTTGATAAATTAAAATGTAAGACCATTTTATGTTTCATTGATGAAATATTATTTCATTTCACAAAACCTGTCATGTTAGACTTGACCACAATGCGATGAAAAATATCCCTAAATTAATTTGCTCATAGACTAAAATGACCCTTTTTATTGCTCATTTGAGACAAGACAATTCTACTTAATAAATAAGAGTCTAGATATATCTGACAGATAAAAAATAAGAAATATTTACCTAAAATTGTAAAGTGACAGTTTTTTTTATAAAATAATTAAGTATCATAATTTATATGGTCAAACAGTACCTAAAAACAAGTTAATTCTTAAAAGTTTAATCAAAATCCGGATATATTAAGTTCATTGTACTAGAGACAAGATTGACCGCAGCATGTGATTTTCATGCATTAAATTGAATCAAATGAATGCATGACAGCTCTATGTTTAATTGAATCAAATATTAGAAAACTGTAAGTATAAAATATTACAATTTAAAAGGATGCCCCCAACTCTTCTTCCACATGTTACCCATTGTTAGGAGTGATGCAAAAGCACATGCACAAATCATACGAGATAAAAGATTTACATAGAAAACCCTTGCGAGAAAAAACCACGGGAGACAAGATCACTACTACAAAAGGACTCATATTAGACTCCTCATCACTAACGGTTTTCAAAAACCGTCTGTGATGAGGTGTCATTACAGACGGTTTTTTGCAAAAACAGTCTGTAATGAGTCTTGAGTGCGCCTCATCACAGATGGTTTTAGCCAAAAACCGTTTGTGATGAGGGGGCACAACACATACGGTTTGTGGCTAAAACCGTTTATTTTGAGGTGCACATCACAAACGGTTTTAGCCAAAAACCGTCTGTGATCTACCGGCTACAAAGCCATCCACGTCTTCGTTCCACACGCAAGAGTCCTAGCGCAAACCCTAGCATCCTTCGCCTATGCCTCCGCGCAAAAGTCGCCTCTTCCGCCCACGCCTTCGCCTCCCTCAGACCGCCTCTGCCTCCCTTGGGCCTCCTCCATATACGCCTTCGCCTCATCCGCCTTCCTCAGGTACGACTACGATCTTTTAACCATCGGCGCGGGGAGCGACGGCATGCGGGCCTCGCGCGTCGCCTCATCCGCCTTCCTCGGGTACGACTACGATCTTTTAACCATCGGCGCGGGGAGCGACGGCATGCGGGCCTCGCGCGTCGCCTCCTTCCTCTACGACACTCACGTCGTCGTCTGCGAGATGCCCTTCACCACCGTCTCGTACCGGCAACCTTGGCAGCACGTAAGCGAACTTCCCTCTCCGCCCCCATATTTATTCTTCGTATGTCCAGTCGCAACTTTTGATCCGCGGGAATGTTTGTTCGGAATTTGGATTATGTGTTTGTAGCCAACACGCTTTTGCTATTAACATCCTGTAGATTGAATGTTTTGCCGAGTCTTGTTTCATATCCATGATTCATGAAAATGGGCCACCTAGGAATCGATGTAATGACCCCCATTTTCACATAAATGCAAAAATGGAAATCTCATTTGCATACAGTACTAGTCCCATGATCAGTAGCTAGTACGCACATTTACAACAATTGAAATCATAACCATACAACATATTATTAAAGCGGAAGCTAATTTACATAGTAATCTTACATCTCGGAGTATATAGCAGCGTAAGAAGCAAGGTCTTGTAGTGCGCCCATCCAACTGTGGGACCCCGGATTTGCTATCCAGAATCCCGTGTGTATTTCTGTACTAGTCCCAGATCAACGCTAGTACACAGAGTTCACAGTGATGAACCATAACCGAAAAGCACGAATTGAAAAGATAAATACTGAGTACAGGCCGAAAAGCCATTATTACAAAACCAGGTCACATGACCTTAAGTTTACAGCAGCGAAAATAAGAAGCAAAATGGTAAAGCCAATAAACACCACAGGCAGTCGACTGAAAGAAACGTGCGCCTAGCTCTCTGGATTGTCTTCATCGTACTCCACTTCGTAGAACTCACTGTCATTCGTAGCATCTTGGAAAGCTTCTGACGAAAGAATTTATTGTAGCATGTGAGTACAAACGTACTCAGCAAGTCTAGGAAATATGCAGGATGCAAGGTCTTCCAAAGATGGCTTAATATGGTTCTTTTGCACAAAGCCAGATTTAACAAACATTATTAATAATAATTTTCACAAAGCAGTTTTAACAATTATTTGTACAATTAAAATTATTTATAACTCTAGTGAAGGTTCCAACCACCAACACTAGTATACAGGCTCTATCCGCCCAATTAAAAGATCTTGTTTAACCATCACATGACTCCATCCGTCATGATTCAAAACAGGTTCCAACCACCTGATTGGCTCCAGCCGCCAGGAATACATCCGGAAGTTCTAACCACTCCCAGATCCCAAAACATCAGTTTTTAAAACCAAAAACAAAGTCTACCAATATGAAAACATTCTTTGCTTGCCCTTGACCGTAGGCACGGCTATTCGAATAGTTTTACACTCTACAGAGATGTACAGCTTACCCACAAGACATGATCGTCTCTTGTTGCCATGAGCAAGAAGCACACTTCCTTTAGTGTGTTGGCAAAGAGATCATGACAAGGCTTTTACAATGCAATAATCTAACCTGACTCCACCCGCTGAGGTTTCACCGCTGTTAGGGTTCCATCTACCCAGTATAGAAGCCCCCTCTTGCGCCATGTGGGAAAAACAAACTTGCCTCCATCTGGCACCCACATTCCACCATCTGGCGAGTCTAAGTTAAATTATTACAAATTATTCAGCCAGGTCATACCCATTTAGACATGTGGCTGTATGGTTGTACTTTGAATGGACAGTCATAAGCGTCGGTCCTTAAATTGATTAGGGTGGCTTTCACAAACCAGAACCAGTGCTCCATCCGCACCCGCCCGACAAACCATTCCGCCTCAATCTAAACCATTTTTATTTTATTTTTATTTTACAAATACAGCGACATACATATTGCCACAACTATTCAAATTCATAATTTTTCACAGTTTCAAAGTAACCCATCCATAGGTATTTGATCGACTTTGCATTTAAGCACATCTAGCGCACTAAACAAAATATATCATAACATATTATTATTATGACATATCACAGCAACCTAGGGTTACAACAATCAAGGATTTCAATATCAAGGTGGTAATAACAATTGGGATTAACTACCAACCTAAATTTTAACATCATCTTTTAAATAATAGCGATGCAAGTTATAAAACATTGTAAAGCATTTATAAAACATGGGATCAACATGCGTCAAGGAGACTTGCCTTCGTTGAGGAGGGAAGGGTCGCTCGGCAGACCGGCACTTACTTCGGCGACGGCAACAGCTTCTTCGACTACGCGCAAAACGGAGCGACCAATAAATAAAACAAAATAAATAAAATCTAAAAACTATAAAATTAGTACTGACAGAAAGATCTTGAATTTAGATGAATTTAGGAAGAACAATGAGGTCAATCGGACTTAAGATGCAGAGATCGGATATTTTGAATTCAAAATTTGACCTTTCGCCGGGCTTAGAGAAGAAATGGTTGCCGACAGAGCTCCTATGAGAATTTTGAAAATATTATTTTACCAGATGTAAACGACACTCAGAGGAAGCTCCAGTAAAAATTTGAGGACAAATGGAGGTCGGGAGCAGTCGGGAGAGCTCATAGAAAGTTCGCCGGAGTTCGCAAAGAATGGCTTGCACAGGGAGATCTGGTGGATGGATTGGAACAACTCAAAGCTGAGGATGTGAGGAATGAGAAGGGAAACTAGGGGTTCAACTTATCGGACAATCGGACTGGCGGATCGCCGGGAAACGCTCACCGAAGTTTTCACTGGAATAGTAATCGAGATCGCCGGAATTTGAAGAGCTGAAACAGCTGAATAAATGCGGGTCGGGTTGCTTCGGGTACTGTAGCGATGGGTCCACTGTAGCTTGCGGGCGGGAAGAGAAACGGAGCGGATGAACAGTAACCGAAATTATTAATTCCGAAAATAATTAATTTTGCACTGAAAATTCATATTAAATCCGAAAATTAGCAAATAAATTTTATTAAATATGGAGATTTGAAGAGATACCAGTTTCAGCAATAAAAGCATAAATAAATATTTTTAAATAATATGAAATTACTATTTATAGCACAATAATTAATTTTAAATATTGGAAAATAAATAGGCTTGGGAAAAATAGTAAAAAGGTTCTGAAAATTCTGGGGAAAATATCAAAAATACTTTAGAATATTTTTAACCTAATAAAATTGGTTTTGGAATTTTTAGAGAATTTTAGAATTGAATTTGAATTTTGGATATCCGGATGAAAATGGAATTTCCGGACGCGAATGGAATAAATTTCATTTTTGGATGGAAAGGAATGCCAGGTTAACTAAAATTCCAAAGAAAACCCAAATCCTTGTATTAATTAATTTAAATTAATTTTTAACAAAAAAATCGAAAATGGGATGTTACACCAACCCTTAGGCAACTGACAAGGCATAATCACTAGAAAAGCTTCATCGTTATCATTCCCGAATCCTGCGACAAATATGTTTCATCGGACTAATCTGATTCTTCACCTAAAAACAACAATTAAGCAAGGGTGAGTACTTTCGTACTCCGCAAGACATTTGCAAATCCTACAATATATGCAGTCCATTCCAAAGGAAATGCTAGTATGGTTAGTTTGCATAAAGCCAATTTGAAATGTAAATATAGAATAGTAGATTGCAAAACAGAATTTAAGTAAAAGCAATTTAATACTTGAAAGTAACAGAATATAAGCATAGATAAATCTCATGTACCTGGGTATCATGGCCTTATCCACAAACCATTCCCACTGACAGACAATAGAAATCATCGACACACGGTGGAAACAAGATTTTATGAAAATAAAAACATCTAACTAGTGCTGGCGCACCAAGATTCCCATAACCGCGGGAACGACTTTTCGAAAAGTTTCACACTCTGCAGAGGTGTACATCTTTACCCACAAGTCATGACCTTTTAATTTTGCCGCATATTTTACGCACCTTTGGCGTAGTGGCCAGAATGTTTATGACAGAAACCTTTACATTACCTAGGCTAACTTTGCACCAGCACGGTGACGATAAAACCATACTATGATGTAAATGTTTGTACAGTCACTGCACAGTAATGAATAAGCATATCCATAGTATGGCATACACCGTTGTATCAGCAAACGTGACTCCCAACACCTCGGTGTGGGCGCCCCTCCGAGCAACCAGTCACTGAAGAAGCTCATACTACTCCGGCCTACCAATGTGCAAAGTTAAACCAGATAACTTAATTGGTTTAAGGCTGTCCCATACCAGTACTTGTGGTTTGTACGGTAATTCTTGGGTTTAACGAACACGTAGTTCGGTCCTTAATCCGATACGGGCAATAGTCTCCCCCTATACTACGTACAAGTCCCTTGTACACCCGACTATTGCCAATAATTGCCCGCATCAAAACCATAATTTTATTTTCATTTTTGATCAATATACCAACCATAAAGAAAGGTCATACCCATTAAATGTCATATCCAACATTTCTAACCATATCAAAATTTTATGTTTCTTAAGCATGGCTAAGCATAACACTAAGTGTGAGTAACCCAAATTGACATTAAGTATTATCTATGTTATTCTAGGGTTATCAAGGTTCATAAATCCATACTTATCAAGGAAGTCCTATGTAACTACAGGTACAACTACCATTACCCATAATATAGCAGACTTTAATAAAAGTAACGTATGCAGAAAACATTTAATGAAAACATTTATAAAACTGGGATCAATATGATCAAAGGGGGTGCTTGCCTTGCTTATTTATTGCTTACGACGAAGTCATGGTTGCAGTCGACGTTGTCGATGATGGAATCAAATAACGTCGGATTCTACACGTGGCGAACGAAGAACACAATATAACAAATAACAAGTTCAATAAGGGCAAAAAGAAGTCAGATGGAAAATCAAATAAAATCAATTATAGGAAACAGGTGTAACTTAGGGTTTGTGTTGGATGATTTCACATTCTTGCATTATAGTCGAATTTACATTCATATCGTTAACAGCTCTTAGGTTGAGGATTACACGGTTTCTTTTATAGATTATCTATTCTTGATTTTCAAATTCTAGATGCTAAAATTATTTGGATTAATAGAATTAATCACATTAGATCATTAAGTTGCATTCTATGAACGATTAGTACTTAATTCTTAATTGATTTTGCACGAGAAGTAGTTTTGAATAATATTAGATCTGTTAAATTAGGTTACTGATTAAGTACTCAAAGTTTTTAAGAAGGTTTTGGTGATACAAATATCTTAATTACATATTTGTTCATTATTACAAAGTTTGCTTATTCATATAATCGAGTCCATAAAGCATAATACTTAAGGTTATTTGGCTAATAGGATTTATATGCAAAACATGATGAAATAAGATTATTTCTTCAGAATAGCGTAGTCTATACTTTGAAGAACATTCCTAAGCTGATTTCATACATTTTATTGATTAGACGAGACACTATATTTATTGTTGAAAAAGTTTATATGATATTAAGGGTTATGTCGACCATATCACTTAAGGGTATTGGGTTAGCCGGATTCAGGTGCAAAGCAAGTTGTAAATAAAATAATTTTCAAGAATATGGTAGTACATATCCTAAATATTATTTTTATACTAATCTTCATAATATTTGCATTAAGACGAGATATTCTATGGGCTGTTGAAAATGCCTAAGTAGTTTTATAATCTACACGATAAAGGTTCAGTTTTGATTCTTAGTTTGCGACTGTACCTTATAAGATTATTTATCCATTTTTCTGGCATTAGCATGGGACATCTTTAAGAGTGCTTTAAAGTTGGTTTCACAATATTTTGCTTTAATCCGAGATGTTTTTCATATAAAAGATCAGCAAGGCTTGATATAGACTTATTCTAACATTGCATTAATATGAAATATTTTTGTATATTTGGGATCCTTATAACATCAGGAGTGATACAAAAGTAATTTTACCAGAATTTGAGTTTATTTGATCCATATTCTAACTATTTAAAATTTCAGATTCAAAACACTAAAATTAATTGGATTAATATTGAACTATTTACTTACTACATGTAATAACTCAAACATTTCCTATGGTGAAACCTAATTATTTTTGCATTATTAGGTTCCTGAGAATTTAAGGATTCTATCAAAATTTGTTTCATTCAATTTGGAGATTATTTGCAAAAATTCTATGTATGGCATATCTTAGTCCTTTTCCTTTAAATTAAATTTAAAATTTAAACAGAGTTCATTTTCAAAATATTTTTGCATATTCTGAATCTAAATTATTTATCATGAATTTATAAAGTTATTTTATTTTATTTGGCTTGATAGTTCAAAAGTTATAAGCATTTGAATGATCTAGGGTTTGAAAATACTGAAAATCAGAAAAAGTACAAAAAACGGAAACTGCGCTTTCGCCATGGTAATGCACTTTCCTTTTCAGGTTCACGTTGGGCTGAGGTGCTGACAACCGGGCCCAGGCGGCAGAGAGGATGCTGAGTGCACTGTGCGGCTGACGTGCGGGGTTCGCACGGCAGTGAAGCAAAGCTTGTGCAAGCAATTGCGGCTGACAAGGAGGGCCTACCTGTCGGTGACCCGAGGCAGAGGAGATGCCACCAAAGCTCACCGTCGGCGATGGAGGGCCGGAGACGGCGAATGGGTAGCACGGTGAGCTTCACCACCTCACTACGCATCTAGGGGTGCCGTTATTTGCTACGGGTGATGGTGAAAAGCGGTGCGCCACTGAGGTGAGGCGGTGGCGGAGCTCAGGCCCACATTTTTGCAGTGCATTTTCACCACCATGAGAATCAGTGAGTCTATAGGATTCCGTTTTAGCACTTATTTTGGAAGAAGAGTATGCGAGTAAAAGGGCTCACCGTGCGAGGCGGCGGCGACGGGAGGTGCTCGGTGCGGTGGCTCACCGATGAAGAAGAACATCAAATTGGGGGCAGTGATGGGCTGATGGTGTACTGAGGATGCCCCGAATACTGACGATTTGAGCTCCGGTGGTCTAAAGGAGAAGATTAGCAGTTTCTTGGTTGTGGCGGTGGAGCGACTAGAAAAGGGGAGATTGGCGCAAGAAGGGGAAGGCTCGGGCGTAATTGAGAAGTGGAGGAGATGAAAGAAGTGATGAGGGAATAATTGAACTGTGGCTGTGCTTAAGTAAGCAAATGAAGCGGCGAAAACAGGGTTTGAGCACCGATTTGGTTTTTGAGGCAGCTAAGCAAGTGGCAGCGGGGATCCTCGCGAAACCTCGAAGTGATAGAGCAAATCCGGCGGACTTGATGCCTTGACAGAAGAGATGACGTGCGGTCGGCCTCGGTTTGCAGATTGCGACGGCAGAAGTGACAAGGAAGAGAGACGGTTCGACAGCTGAGCTTGGCGCGACGCGAGAGGGAGCAGAGAAGAAGGCTGGAGAAGAGGAGAGGTGAGGGAAAGAGAGACTGCCGCGTGGGGCCAGACGACAGAGAAGTCGTCGACAATGGACCAGCTGGCTTCGCGGGCCCACAAGGCAGTGAGCGCAAGGGTAAATCGCAAGAGAACTCTAGACAGGCTGAGGTAAATCCACCGAATTGGGATAGCAGACAAGCTCAAGAATTCATGTAGATTTTTCTGTAGGTCGGCAAGGTAGATGTGAGAGTCAAGTAAAAGTTTAAGATAAAATCCTTGATAAAAATATTGATAAAAATCTGACAATGCATGACTGTCATTTTTTGCTTATTCTGTTTTATATTTAATTTAAGATCAAAATAAGGTTAATATTTTATGAAACTTTTTATGAGGATCTTAAATGGCATTATTTACGTTATATACAATTTTCAGATTTTTATATTTTATATTTTAATTTTAATATTTCTGAAATTACTATTTTTAGAATTATTTCCTTTCTATTTTTGAATTTTTAAAGGATTCAAACTTAACTTTTAATTTCTGATATTTTTACCAGAGATAAGTATATAGTTGGTTTAAGCATGGTAAAAATATTGGCTAAAGATAAGCTCCAAATATTTCTACAAAAATCTGACATGCTCTTTGATTAATATCAATTTCATGATTACAATGTCTAATCTTTTATTTCATGCATTCAGATTACTTTTGACAGCATGACAGGGGATATGACTGTTTATAATATTTTTTTATTATTTTTGAAGATTTTTATTGCTATTGTGTTTTTACCTTTTTACTTTTACCATTTTACCATTTCAATATATATTACTTTTTCTTTTAATGCAAAAACTCAGGAAGAACCAATAATTTAGAAAAATCTGAAAATTATAATTATAATTAAATATTACATCTCAACTTATTTCTATATTTTGTTTGTTTTGGAAGAAATAGTTTTAATAAAGGAAATCTTTCTTTTCTTAAGATTAGAATGCAAGAGAAGAGAAAAAGGTATTGTTTAAAATTAAAATCTTGATTCCAATTGAAATTTTTATTCAATTCCATTTTTAAATTTCAAACTTTTCATTTTTCATATTTTTGAATTTTATGGGATTTTACAATAGAGCATGTTATTGATTCAGATGCATCATTGGACTTGCCTTCAAGACCATAGAAGATTGCAATACTAGGAGGTGGTTATATTGCTTTGTAGTTTGCTGGCATTTTCAATGACCAAATACAAAGGTTAATATCATATGACTATGTTGTTTCCACTTCTCTTAATCAGATTTTGTGCATCGGTAAAATTTCTAGATACATGCATCCTTACAGAAACCATATACTTTTAGAATTTGGGATTGGAAGAGGTTGGGGTCAAAATGGATAAGCATGAAGCAATTATGGTATGTGTCCTTTATGGACTTCAATTTAGCTAAGTGCCCAATTTTACCATGGCTTGGATAGCCCAAATTTAGCTAAGTGCCAAACTTTACCATGATTTGGATAGCCCAAATTTAGCTAATTTTACTATGACTTGGATAGCCAAAATTTAGCTAAGTGCCCAATTTTACCATGACTTCGATAGCCCAAATTTAGCTAATTTTACCATGACTTGGATAACCCAAATTTAGCTAAGTGCCCAATTTTACCATGACTTGGATAGCCCAAATTTAGCTATGTGGGCTTGTTGTGTATATAGTTGATGGATATTCATTTCTATTTGAGTCTGCTTCTCACATATGTTGAAGTGTGTTGACTAAAACCTTTTATTGTATTCTGTTCATTACATCTTAATATAGCGTTTTCATTATATTATACAACTTTAGACAATATCTTGAATAATAAGGCATATTGTTCTATATTTTTATGTAATCTTTTTGTTTCAGAGGGCATATCATCTAGTGTGACAAAGGCATATCACAGACGGTTCTAGGCTAGAACAGTCTGTGATGAACCCTTCATCACA
Organism: Otatea glauca; assembly: GCA_036346275.1. Classification (NCBI taxonomy): domain Eukaryota; kingdom Viridiplantae; phylum Streptophyta; class Magnoliopsida; order Poales; family Poaceae; genus Otatea; species Otatea glauca. Next base: position 23,455,815 of record CM070728.1, read on the forward strand.
GACGGTTATAGCCTAGAACCGTTTGTGATGTCAATTTTCACTGACGGTTCAAAAACCGTCTATGATGTGGTTTGTGAACCGTCTGTGATGTGTGGTTGTCCAGTAGTGGATGCACTATTTCGGTTCAAAGATTACAAGTATAGGAGGGTGGCATATATAGCCAACTGAGAGTCCGAAAAATATATATGGAGATAAGGACTCATATATATGGATAAATCTAGATTAATGGAAAGCTAGGATTTGATGCATCCGGAAATATCTTCAACAAACCTCCCCTTGACTCAAAATCCATAATGAAAATTGTCTTCATGAAACCCCAAAGGGCAATTAAGCACCATGAATGCAAACCAAGTCAAGGCAATGCTTGAACTCGGTATTTGAAAGTGTGTTGGTGAGTATGTCTGCAGGATTATCATCAGTATGTATCTTTTCCTGAACAATTTGTCCTTCAGCGACAACATCACGAATAAAGTGGTACTTGATATCAATGTGCTTGGTCTTGGCATGATACATATCATTCTTAGTCAAACAAATAGCACTCTGGCTATCACAATAAACAGTAAGAGTATCCTGTGAAATGCCAAGTTCAAAAACCAGACCTCGCAACCAAATAGCTTCCTTAACGCCTTCAGTAGCTGAAATATACTCCGCTTCAGTAGTAGAAAGAGCCGCAATTGGCTGTAAGGATGCCTTCCAACTGACAACAGAACCACATAAAGAGAAGATATATCTAGAATTGACCTCCTTTTATCAAGATCACCAGCATAATCAAAATCGACAAACCCAAGAACATCATTTGTCTTTACTTTATTCGTATCAAACATCCTTTCAAATAATGAAGAATCCACTTAACTGCATTCCAATGCTCTTTACCAGGATTATGCATAAATATGCTAACAACACTAACAGAATGAGCTAAATCTGGTATGGTGCAAATCATAGCATACATGAGATTACCAACTGCACTAGAGTAAGGAACACGAGACATATAATTTTTGTCTTCTTCATTAATAAGACACTGACTTGAAGATAATTTAAAGTGTGAGGCAAAAGGTGTAGAAACATGTTTGCAATCACTGAGATTAAATCTATCAAGTACCTTCTCAATATAATTTTTCTAAGATAGAAATAATGTACCAGCTTTTCGATCACGCTGAATTTCTATCCCAAGTATTTTCTTTGATGGACCAAGATCTTTCATCTCAAATTCAAGACTAAGTTGAGCCTTCAATTGTTTAATCAATAACTTGTCATGAGAAGCAATAAGCTTGTCATCAACATAGAACAACAAATAAACAAAAGAACCATTTGAAAACTGTTTGAAGTAAACACAGTTATCATAGTTGTTGCAAGAATACTGTTGTGCAATCATAAAGGAATCAAACCTTTTATACAACTGCCTAGGAGCTTGTTTAAGACCATAGAGAGACTTTTTCAAATGACAAACTAAATCCTCCTTTTTAGGAGTAGAACAACCCCCAGGTTGTGTCATAAAAATCTCTTCTTCTAAATCTCCATGTAAGAAAGTAGTTTTAACATCAAGTTGCTCTAATTCCAAGTAAAATAAAGCAACAAAAGCAAGCATAACCCGAATGGAAGAGTGGCGTACAACAAGAGAAAAAACTTCATTGAAGTCAATACGTTCTTTTTGGTCAAAACCTTTTACCACTAAACGGGCTTTCCACTTTGTAGGTTCAACTCCAGAAATACCATCCTTCTTATAAATCCATTTGCACCTTAAAGGTTTCTTACCTTTTGGAAGCTCAACCATATCCCATCTACAGTTTTTATGAAGGCTCACAATTTCTTCATTCATAGCTATCAACCACTTAGAAGAATTTTCACATAAGATAGCTTCAGAATAAGAAGAAGGTTCAAAACTATCACAAATATCTTGTGCAGCAAGAAGAGAATAACAGGCCATATTATCAGTGTCACGATATCTAGCTGGTAATTGAGTATTCCTCCTTGGTCTATCTTGATCAATGCAATGATCATTAGTGCTAGGAGATGCTAAACTGGTTGTGACGAAGAACCACTAGGTGCTGAAATTGGTTATGAAGTAGAACCACTAGAAGAATCATTATCAATGGTAGGTAAAACTACCTCGAATTTTGCATTTCTTTCAACAGCTTCAAAAATTTTAGATTCATTTGTGAATGAACAACCATCACTCTCACTACCAGATGAGAGTAAAGCATCTTTATGAAAAGTAACATCATGACTAATGATTAATTTGCGAGAACCAAAACACCATAAACTATATCCTTTGATACCATAACCATATCCAATAAATATGCATTTTCTTGCTCTAGGCTCTAATTTGCCATCGCTAACATGAGCATAAGCAGGACAACCAAAATTCTCAAATTAGAATAATCAACTGGTTTACCTAACCAAACCTCTTGTGGAATCTGAAAGTCAATGGTTGAATTTGGAGAGTGATTAATCAAATAAAAGGCTATAGAAAAAGTTTCGGCCCACAAAGCACGCTTATTCCATAAACCTGCATTTGAAAGCATACAACGAGCTCTTTCCAGAAGAGTGCGATTCATATGCTCTGCCACACCATTCTGCTAAGGTTTACCTGGAACAGTTAAATGTCTTGCAATACCATGATTAGCACAAAATTGAGAAACTCACCACTACAAAATTTCAATCCATTGTCAGTTCTAAGTTTCTTGATTTTCCTGCCAGTTTGATTTTCAACCAAAACGTCCCACTTCTTCAATACTAAAAAAGCTTCATGCTTATGTTTCAAAAAGTAAACCCAAACTTTGTGAGAAAAATCATCAATGAAGGTAATTATATACTCACAACCTCCAATAGAAGGACAACGAGAATGACCCCAAAGATCAGAATGAACATAATCAAGAACTCCCTTAGTCTGATGAGTTGAAACAGAAAAACTGACTCTCTTTTTTTTTGCCAAAAACGCAATGCTCACAGAAATCAAGTTTGCTAATGTCATGTAAAAGTACTTTCTTGCAAAAAAGATGCATACCTTTCTCACTCATATGACCCAAGCGCATATGCCAAAGCTTGGTAATGTGAGGATTTTATGCAATAGTAGAAACAACTGTAGAACATGTAACTGTAGAACCTTGCAAGTAATAAAGACAGTTGATTCTATTGGCTTTCATAACAACAAGGTTTCCTTTTGAAATCTTAAGCCGAGGTGACGTTGGCCAGAAAGCGATTAGCCGGGGCGGCCAAGCACGATGGAGCCGAGGTGGCCTGAAGGGGGCGTGGGCCGGCTGAGGTCGAAGGAGGCCGGCGATCGGTGGCGGGTCCGACGCAGACGAGAGAAGATTGTGCGATAGTCGAGGAGGCCAAGCGCGCTGGTCGAAGGTGACCGCGCGGAAGTAGAGCGGACGTGGCATGCGGCAAGAGGCGTGGCTGCGCCTCGACGGAGACAAAGGAGGACGGCGCGGAAGACGGCTAGTAGACACTACAACAGATCAATGAAACCCCAACAGCCCAAAACTGTCGGCAAAAGTACCAGAACTATCGGCGATGTACTTCGCCGACAGCCAACTGTCGGAGATTCCCTGTCGGTGCTGCTATGTCGGGGAAGGACATCCAATGCCGATAGCCATGTTGGTGTTCTCTTTTGCTGACGATGCTAACTGTTGGAGATTTGGGGAGTCTGATAGGTATTCAAACACTTCACGGCCTAATCACCTGTGATTGCACTGTCGGTTATGTTCAATGTTTACCAACAGCTACAAACAATTATTTTAAATTCAATCGCCATTTATGGTTCGAATTTTGGACTAATTTGTGAGAATTAGCACATTCATCTCGCGGCCTTTATTATATGTTTGACATCCACACATCTGCATCCATGCAAATCCTTACCAACATATTAAAACTGGATGTTCAAACTGCAATATATTTCTTTGGAATAAGTTAGTACAACACTATGCATAACGAAGAAACTGGAAGTTCAGAATATTTCGTAAAGAAAAGGAATCTCATACACAAATAATTTGTTTAGAATATGGATACATCACATACAACCTCATGACTAAATATTTCTAACTAGCTTGTAGCTTTAACTTCGGCATGAGAACATCATGAAGAGATCGCCATCGATGGCCCGCCAAATCAGTTGATACTTGGGAGGTTAACATGATCATCTTGGAACATGACACAAACCAACACCTGCAAATTGATGGAATCGATTGATTATTTAAAAAGTTAGAACAATCAACGAGTTAGAGGGTGTATACTGCTTACAAGTTGTGCAGCGAAGTAATTGCTTGTCGTCATCCACGATGGCTTAAAAGACATAGCATGGGTGCATGGCTTCCTTGCGCCTCCACCAATTCTTCAAGTCAATTAATCTCACTGCCGACAATGTGGCCGTGGCGTCGAGCATCCGGAACTTGACGCTGCATAGCAACTCCATTGCAAGCTCGATGGGCGCCCTGCACCGCTGTACCTTCTCAATCTACCATGGTTGCCGGCCTCGCTCATCGGTAGGGTCAAAGGGGTGGCGGCATAGGGATCTTTGACAGATGGGTAGCGCAAGGTTTATATGGAAGCAGTGCACCCCAGTTAATTAGGTTAAAAATTAATGGGCCTAAATGGAAGGTAATTAATGTTTCACGTGATTATGGGCTTCTAGCTAACCTTCAAACATGGCGGTCGGCCATTCATTTTCTAGTAATAAAATAATCACAAAGACTGCAGTACTTTTGTTTAAGTGCGATTTTTTTAAGCAAAGTGATATTTGTTTGTACTATTTGAGGTTTCTGTTTCAATTCCTAAGCATAATGTGCTTAGTTTTTTATGTTTCAATTTTTTTGTTGGAAAATTTTCATATCAAAGATTTAAAAGAACTTTCTAGTAGTTTGGAATTAAAATTACATGAGTGATTTTTTAAATTTTCAAGTGAGTGATTTTGTTTAATTTAGAGATAATAACGTAAGATAAATTTGAACATGTACGTGCAGATCCTAGCTTCCTGATTTCTAGCGCCAACAACCATCTTAGTATTGGGCAAACCTCTCCAAAAGGACTGTCATGTATAGATTGCTTTTACGAAAATTCATTTTAGGTAAATGATTTAGCCTGGCACTAACTAGCATAGTCGATTGCTATCGAACATAACATAATCAAACCAAGAGAGTATTGTTGGTATTGTATTCGCCAATAGGACTGTTGGACGCCGCTCTATTTTATATGTGAGGACTATTGGTAATTAATATGGCTAGTAGATTGGAACCCAGGTGCGTGCTCTGATACCACTTATTAGGTGTAGATGCAAAAGCACACGAACAAATCGCATGAGACACAAGATGTACATGGAAAACCCTTGCGAGAAAAAATACAGGAGACAAGATGCACTATTTCGGTTCAAAGATTACAATTACAGGAAGGTGGCATATATAACCAACTGAGAGACTGAAAAATATGGAGATAAGGACTCATATATTTGGATAAATCTAGATTAATGGAAAGCTAGGATTTAAGGAATCCAGAAATATCTCTAACACCCATGATATGTTAAAAATTGCATAGAAATTACACACAAACATACAAACGAATGATTCACGAACAAGATCCGAGCTTAGGAACTCCAAGCATTTATTCAAAATTTGGAACCTCTTGCCAAATCTGGCTCAATCTTGTTTATTATTACTCTATCTAATGTCACGGATAAAGTAAAGTAATTTATTAAAGTATTAAGTTTATTTTTATCCAATTATCTTCAACATTTCGGTAATTTGTTCAAAAATTAAAATATAGAATACCATAGTATATTTGAAGCCTTTGGTCTCTAGAGGATAGTTAGGATAACTAGTTGCCAACCCATGCGATTGCACGGGCTAGATATTCCAGATCTTTTGAATTCTTCGTGCCAAAATCATATCAAAATATTAAAAAAAACTTATTTTGCTAAAGGCTAAGGAAAGTTGGGAAATGTGGCATAAAAACCCTTTTTCTCTATTTTAGCTTTGATAAATTGTAACATTGCCAATACTCTATATAAAAATATTAGCGATGGCTATTTCATGCATAGATTTGAAATTACACTTTGCTACTATGGGTCGATTTTCAAAATTAGATTTTCCACTATGAATAATTGTAGGGTTTTATAGTTTTCTTAGGAATTAATATCTGTGTGTCATAGAATTTTCAATAAAAGAAAGCCAGACAATGCAAAGAATGCATGCTTAAGGCTACCTTAAGAATATACAATGACATTTATATTTACAAAAATAAAAATATAAGTAAATTTGGAATAGCGATCAAAGCAGATACACTTCTATTTAACCAAAATAAACCTAACTAAAGTACTGTAACATCCTAAAAAATTGCTTTTTATAATTAAATTAATTTATTTATATTTATATTGGAATTTTCCTGACTTTTATGGATTTTATAATGTCTTTTTGCCATTTTTAGTTTTATTAAAAGAATTTCTACAGAAACATTAATACCCCAAAAATTCCAAAAATAATTTTATTAGTTCCAAATAATCCAAATTATTTTTGAGAAGTTTTACAGAATTTTTTGACCAATTTTGCTATTTTATCCAAGCCTTTTTTTTTCTTCTCAGCATTAGGTAATTCAAAAAATAAATAAATGACAGGTGGCACCGGACTCCACCTATCAGGAGCATCTTCTAGCTCCAGTTGATCCAAGCCATAGAGCTTGCTCTCTCTCCCTTCCTCCATTGTTTCCATTTAAAGCTTCTATTTCTCAGCGATTTCTTCCCCGTTTCTTTCCAAATTTGTGCCAAATCAATCACCGGATCTTACTCTTTCCATTCCCAACCTCATTTCCCAAATTTCGAGCCCAAATTTCGCGTTCCTTCCATTTGGCCGACCGTGACACCCACACCACTTTCCTTCCCTCTGGTCCTCCCCAAACCTATTTAAGGGGAGCACCGTCTTCGTCACCCTCCACACAACCCATTCCTCCACTCGGTTTGCTCTCTCATGCCCTAGTTTGGCCGAAACGCCGCAAGAACGGAGCGCGAAGCGAATGTCGATGACGCATCCTTGCGAGCTTCCCATCGCCTCGGAGCTTAATTCACCGTGCCAACCACGTGACAAGATGCGCCTCATCGTCCTCTCTCTTTCCCCTCTCTTTGCTCGCCGATTCCCCCTCTCTCTCATCGGAATTTCATCGTTTGTCACCGCCGGTCGTGCGCATTCTTTCCACTGCCGCTCTGCCGTGTGGGCTCTGCTGCCTTCGTCGGCCGACCGGCGAGCTCGCCATAGTCGTCGCTTGCCTGTGCTCCCATTGGCCGGAGCTCACTGGCTCCCCTTGCCCCTCTATACCATGTGCATTGCATGCTGGAGCAATACATGCAAGCTTTCTGCCCCAGAGAGGGCCAAACGGGCCGCTTGGCATGGCACGACCCATTTCGGCCCGGTCAGTTTCGGCCCAGCTTGTAAACGGGCCGTCCCGTGCCGACCCACGTGCCGGGGTGCCGCCCAGGCACAGCCGTTGGCCTCATGGGCCGTGCCGTGTCGGCCCGGTCCTCCGTGGGCCTAACGGGCCGGGTCAATTCGGTAGCCCGTTAGCGCCAGAAAAATTCAAAAAAAATCAGAAAAAATTAGATAAATTAGAAAAATAGACAAAGTATGGCAAAAAATGCACAAAAAGTATGAAAAACTTCAGAAAAATGGGAGAAATTTAGAATAATCAGAAAAACTCGAAGGATGTAGAAAAACTTTTTAAATATATATATAAATTAAGAAAAAACTAAAATATGAGATAAATTCTAAAATAAGACAAATAATTTGAATTAAATAATGAGCTTTATTGATGTTTGGCTGCCTCGTTAAAAACTTTGCAAAGTAAAAACTCAACACGAGAAAACCTTGGCAAAGAAAAAAGAGTACAACCTATAGCTCAGTGATACAAGAAAAAAGTGAAGATTACAATTATTCTTCCTTGTTATGTAGATAAAGATTTTTGAACGTCTCCACCAGCTCAGCATTTTCTGCAGTATGTTAATCTCGTTGATCAGCTTGTTCCCAATCTTTCACAGTGAGAAGTATTTCCACCATTTCACTTGTCAGATTTGTTCTTCTCTCCTCGATTATTCTTCCGGATAGACTGAAAGCAGACTCCGAAGAAACTGTGGAGACAGGAACTGTTAACACATCCCGTGATAATATGGAAAGCACCGGATATGTTATCTTGTGCTCGTGCCACCACTCTAAAATGCTGAAGTCCTCCTCTTGCTGCTCTTGGTAGTTGACAGTGTCGCTGTTGAGATAGGCAGCTAGCTCCCCACCACTTGATGTGTCCGCACTTGTTGTTGATGTAGTCGAACTCCTTGAGGAAGAGCCACCTACACCCCATATCTTTCCCCACGCGGTTTTCTTCTTACCTGTTGTGGGTGCTGGTGGATATTGCTGCATGCGAACTCCAGCAAACTTCCGATCGTACTTATCATAAACTTGAGATAAGTTAGCACGAACAGTTGAAAAAAAACTAGAATAATCAGTACGTACAGCATCACTTAGAAGTGAGAGAACATTAGAGAATCCTCGAACTTTAGCTCTAGGATCTAAAATAAATGCAAATGCATATAACATAGGAATTTCTTACCAATATTTCAAAAATTTAGTTTTCATAGCATAAATAACTTCACGCAAGATATTATCATTTTCGTGGCTCTTTAAATGGGTAGCAATTTCTAAAATGTGATGCACAATTAAAGGAGAGGTTGCATAATAAACTCTAGATAAAGTAATAGTAGATTCAAAAAAAAGTTCTAAAAACGACAGCAAGTATTTAGTAATATACCAATGTTGCTCTGTGAGTAGCGGCTGACCATCCTGTGTACGACAGTGCGTGCTAATAAAAACAGAAAATGTGCTCTCATATGGTATGAGATTCTTAAGCATCAAGTAAGTAGAGTTCCATCTAACAGTCATATCCGAACCAAACTTACGCAGACGCACATTCATTGCAATACAATAAGTCTTAAATGCTGCTACTCGTTGATTAGAATAATTTAAGTAAGATATTACAGTGCAAAAAGGTTCAAGATACTTATCTAACCTCTTCAAACCAGATTTAACTATAAGATTAATAATATGGCAAGCACAATACTGATGTAATAAGAAAGATTCAGCATAAGAATTAAAAAGTGGAGTAAGAATGTTCATGGCAGAAGTATTTGCAGAAGCATTATCTAATGTTATTGCAAAAATCTTATCACTAAGACCAAAATATTCCACAACTTTTACAATACAATCAGAAATATTTTCACCAGTGTGTGCTACATCAATTAATTTGAATCCTATAATTCTCTTTTCTAGTTGCCAATCATCGTTTACATAACGAGCAACTACACTAAGGTAATCCTCTTTAGCTCTACCACTCCATATATCAGATGTCAAAGACACAGAAAAAGTACAGGTACTAAATTTTTCTTTTAGGTTATTGCGATAATTATTATAATATTTAATCAAATCTCTAGTGGTTGTCTATCTAGAAACTGCAGAAAACCTCAGGATTGTAGTCCCAGTTATGTACCGTACCGTCGTAGTTGTACTGCAGTTGCGTCTATCTCAAAGCCATCCCTGCTTTTTTTCTACAACTCTTAGCATGCCTCTTCAAGTGCCCCAATCCACCTGAAGATTTCATAGTTAATTTATGCTTACAATATTTACAAACAGCATACCTGCTCTGGACGTCCTTTGATGTCTCAAAAATCTACTCGAAATCTTTCTAGATTCCCGATGTACTGCGTCTTGTTCTTTTCGCCTGGGTGCTTGCTGACGCTGTAGCACTTGTAGAGCCTGAGGATGGCACAGTTCCTGCATCTTCTTGGGCTTGATATGATGCAAGAAGCTCCTCAAGTAAAATACCAAATCAGAAGCTGGGAACGACGAAAAATCCCCGGGCTCCATAAAGCAAACTAAAAGAAATAATTACGCTATTAATACTAAAATATGATTTAAAATACTAACAAAATGAAAAAATAAATCACAATTGCCACCTTGATTTCTTGACAGAAGCCGAAAGCCGAATTTCGGATTTTTGACAAAACTATTTTGAATTTTGCCAAATTACCACCAAGAGCAAAAGAATTTCCACAAGAGAATGAGTAGAAGAGAATGTAAGATTACTGGTGTGGAAATAGGGGGGCAGCCACCTATTTATAGGAAAAAATTCAGGATTTTTTTTGAATATTTTAAACCTCCAACGGTTATAAAACAGCTATTTTTTAAACGGGCTAAACGGGTCGTGCCCGTGCTGGGCCGTTATCATGTCGGGCCATGCCGTGCCATGTCGGGCTGGCCCAGTCGTAAACGGGCCGTGCCATGTCGGCCCGCCATGTCAGAGTGCCGCCCAAGCACGCAAGACGGCCGATGGGCGTGCTAGCACGGCCCGCTTATTTACTGGGCGCACTGTGATTGGGTTGGGCCAGCGATTACAGGCCTCAGCCGACCCATTTGGCCCGGCCCATCTCTACTCTTTCCCGTGGTAGCGCAGCCGTGAGGCAAAAGAGAAAAAAAGAGGAGAGAGAGTGTCAATCAACAAAAATGAAAAAAAGAGAGAAAAAAGGGGAAAATTCAAATTTTGAAATCTAAATTTTAACTCTGAAAATTTTAAAATTTTAATTAGAAAATAAATTTCAAAAATTCAAAGATCTTTTCTTTATCTTTTTATGTGATTATAAATTTTTCGGGAGCCCGTCTTCACCCGTCGATCTCCGATTGGCTCCATTTTTCATTCTAAATTTCATCTAAATTCTTAAATTATTTATTTATGCCAGTTTGATATTTTTGTTGAATTTATTTGGATTTTATTTGAAATTGGATATTCTTCGCGTATAGATTTCGGAGCGATCTCAAACATCAACCCTTCGTGCAAGGCAAGTTACACCTTTAGTCATATTAATCCCAGAATTTAAAGATTATATTTTGATTTAAATTATTGTATACATAGTTTTATCAATGTAATTTAAATCTCAATTTTAAATAATTAGTTACTCCTAATTGTTATGACCTCAACTGACTTTGAAATATTTATACCTTATCATCTTAAAGCAAAATATCAGTGGTTGATACATTATTATAGTATTAACTGGTGTTATATATTAAATGGCTAAGACATGAATTTTGGACTTTTTAGGGATTTATGCCAAATCAAGATTTATGTTGAAAATAAAGTTATTCTTTGGTGTTGGTGCACCATGGAATGTTATGAATGATGATGTTATTCAAAAGAAATTGAAAATATGTTATAGACTAGGCGAGAATTGGTTGTCAGGTGGCGGCGCCATGGTTCTGGGTTTGTGATAAACTTGCCTAGTCAGTTAAGGACCAGGCTGTATTACTCTGAATGTAAAGTCTTACCGTACTACTACAAGTCTAGAATGGGACATACCTGGCTATCCATATTGCAACATACCATGGACAGTCATGCCATTAGGATGAAAGTGGTGTGAGGGTGAGGCTGCCACTCGACGCAAGAGGGGGCTTCTGGACTGAGAGGTTAAACCCTACCAGTGGTGGAACCTTAGCGGGCATGACTACGTGGATGAAGCTTTATAAGGGTCCTGTCTTGATTTTCTCTTCCGCACACCAAAGGAAGTGTGTAGTTTGCAAAAAGAGATAATCATGTCTTGTGGGTAAAGTTGTACAATCTCTGTAGATTGTAAAATCTAATTGATTAACCATGCCAACGGTCATGGGCATGCCGACCAAGCCTTTCATGGATTAGATTTTGATCTTACAAAAATAGTTTCAAAAAAGTGGTTTATATGTGGAGAGAGACCACATGGGGAAATTTGGGATGAAACTCCGAGTTGGAGCCCGTGTTGAAAATTAGATTAAAAATCAGTTTTTTACTATATCAATTACGTATTAAAAATTACTTATTGTATTTGACATATTGTTTTATGCTCAAATTAACCATATTATGCCTTCCTTTGTGACCGTTCATTAATACTACATTTACTATGTGACTTGCGGAGTACTTTTATACTCACCCTTACTTACTCTATTGATTCAGAGGAGTTCTACGACGGTGAGGACCAGATAGACTTGGCCGCTTCCCAATCAATTGCCTGTGGCAGAATTACCGGGCACTACTACTTCTTTATGTCTTCCGATGTGTTAATTTATTCGGTCCGTGTGCCGTTTTTATTGTAAACTCTGATTATTAACAAAGTACGTTTGATATGTGGTGGTATCAGCTATGTTCAGTGTGTGTGCTAGCTTTTTCTGGACTAGTACAGTACACATAAAGGATTTCGAAAGTGTTTTTTCGGGGTCCGACAAATACCTTACACAGTTGATAGAATTGTACTTGACTGGGTTTCTTTCTTTTAATGACATTATAAGTTAGTTCCACTGGGCGGTTGGACAAATGTTTTGCTTTTTTTATTAACGTGGGAATTTCCATAGAGTGTGTAATTTGTGTATTATAATTTTATTTTAAGTATTAAAGATGCAATTCAGTTATTGTCCAACATAAATTTTCAACAATTCTAACAATAATTTAATTCAACTTATGATTTTTTTTAAAAACACATTTATAATTTTCATTCAGTTCTTATTGTGAATTTAAATATTTTTGAATTTCATACAAAAATCAAATTGCCATAACATAGATTCTTCATTTTCAGAAAATTAAGTTTGGATTTCATATAAATCCAATTTGAAATTTTCAGTTAAGTGTTGTTCCAAACATTAGTCCTATAAACTTTTGCTAATTTCAATTTATTTGTTATTCTAAATTTTCGGTTGTACTTGACATTAATATTTCATTTAATCCAAATTTTGATTCCTAAGATATATTCACACAAATCAAGTTCATAATATTATTTTATTTTTTAGTCTGACTTTGCATTTTTGTTGGATTCTAAATCTAAAATCAAATTTCGAATTTTAATTTATTTGTTTATTCAGAAACTTAATAATCGAATTGCTAATTTATATTCCTAATTTTAGTTGATTTAGGTCGTACTTGATATGGAATCTTTCTTGAATTTTATTTTTTATTTAATTTTTACTCTAAATTTTATTTATTTATTTATGGGTGCTACTTTGGAAGTCACATGGAAATAAAATTGCTAAGTTTTCTTTTTTTATTATTCTAAATTTTAGTCAATTTGGATTATACTTGACATAGACTGTTTCTTTCTAATTTGCCAATTTTCATTTAATTATTATTCCAAATTTAAATTATTTATGGATGTTACTTTGGAAATCATATAGAATTTGAATCATGAATTTTCCTTTATTTTTTATTTGAATTTCACCTAATTTTGATTGTACTTGATATGGGCTTTTTTCTTTTAATCTGAACCATTATGACTTCGGTCCGCTAGATGGATCGCTAGATCTTTATTTTAACATGGGAGCTTGCTCAGAGTGTGAATTGAATTGCTAGTTTTCCTTTATTTTTTATTCTGAGATTTCGCAAAATTTTTATTGTACTTAACATGGATTCTTTATTTTAATCTGAACCATTATAACTTGTTTCCGTCAGATAGATGACTGTCAATGTTCAAGACCTAGGGTTTGTAGACTGAGCTTATAAACGAAAAATGGTTGCAGGCTTCTGGAGGAAACAAGATCGTGAAGGAGAGAATGGGATATTGCTTTTTTATTAGCCAAGTGGCTTAACAGAGTACAAGTGTTTGATTACAGAGTGTCGTGTATGAGAATCTAACATTCGATCATGCCCTTGACAGTACAAATTGGTTCCCTATTTATAATGAATGGAGAGGCGACAATTGTGTTCCAAAAAGGCATCGTATAGCTAAAGGATGTCTTTACGTCAGACAATGTCTTCTTGCCAAAGGATGCCTTTTCAGAATAACTTCTGAGTAATTATTCGTACATGTCAGATAATTCTTCGCACGAATGCATGTGCGAAGATAACCGCTTGCTCTGACTAGTATTACTGGTTGGGGTGACTATTTCACAAGTCTGGGACGACCAATGCGAAGTAATACATAAGGCACGTGAACAATTTGGTCGGAGTCGTAACCAATTGGTTGAACATGGGCCTCGTTCTTCTTTATGGGCTTCTCTTTATAAGTTGCAGGCCCAAAAATAGAGCATGGATTTTAACCATTGTAAGCCCAATTAAAAATAGGCATTAATCCTCATCAGCTAGCCCCCAAGGCTTCAGTAAAAAGAGGCTTTTTACTCGAGGCTTTTAATTTCCATTATGAGGTTTCATGTTAATAATTGTGTGAGTTAAATGCTCATCAAAAGGTGTTATTTGCGCCTCTCTAGGAAACTGAAATAACATATGAAATTGACACGATGAAGGATATAAATAAGGGGGAATGTTTCCCTTGGACATCTTACACCATGGTTTTTTTAGCGCGAAATAGTCCTTTGAGCCTTTCTAACTTAGAACTCTCTTGAGTCCTTTCGTCTTCAAGCTTTCCTCTTCCTCACAACTCATTCACCCCTGACAAATTCATTCTTACCGAGGGCAAGATCAAGGAGCTTGAGGATTAGGGTTTGATCCCCTCACATGAAATGCTGAGGTCTGATCCTTGCAGGGAAGACACGAAGCCGGTCCCCCAGGAAGGGCGCCTAGTTCCTTTTGTCGCGTTCGTTAGGTTAGGTTTTTGCCTCCCCGAGAGAGAATTCCTTGCTGATGTTCTTCATCATTATGAGATTGAGCTCCATCATCTTCCTCCCAATTCTATCTTGATTTTGAGTGTTTTCTTGCATCTTTGCGAGGCTTTTCTTTGCAATTCTCCACCTCTTCATTTTTTTCGCCATTTCTATCAATACACTAGAAATAACAAGACCCAAGATGTTAGCGGGAGCATTTATTTTAAGCTCCAAGATAAGACGGCCTCTCAGTACCCTCCCCTCTTGACCAAGGACACATGGCGGGATTATCGCTAGGAGTGGTTTTATTCTGAGATTTCGGGGGTAGCCACCTCCGGTTCACCAGGAAAGCAGCATCGGTATGGTCGAGGACCGATATGAAAAAAAGAAAAAGACTCATTGGTCCTCACTGATGAGCGAAAAATAGTGAAGGCTATCACCAAACTGGTATCAAGGGGTTTGTCGGGACGGAAGATCATCTATGATTTTCTGTACCACATGTCGAGCCCCTTGAAAAGGCGGTTCAGACTTGCCTGGAGAATGGAAGGCGATCAGGATCCTACTAAGGATGAACCTGGAGATAAGACATTTTAAATTTTTGACCTCATTTTTAATCTTCTTCTTTAAGAAGGTTTACTAACATACATTTTTATCAGTTCTGACTACTGAGGAGACTTGGTCAAGGATTGCATCCATTCTGCGGGTGTCCTCGGATGGCTCCGACCAGGCTGCTTTGGGATAGCAGCCTTCTAGCCTGATCGGGTAGGCTGATTACTTCATCAATGAATGCATCTAGGTAAATACCAAGTAATTCCTTTGGTAATTTTTATTTACTATCTGCTTTATGCTATCAATTAGGTTTAATTTCAGATGCATGGTCGAAAGCAGGCTGCTGAGTAGTCTGAAATTAGGGATATGGCCCCACTGACCAAGAAGACGAGGACTTCTACTAGGAGTTCCTCGAAGATGGTGGACCTGACCATCGCTTAGACTAGTGCTAACCTAACCAACACTAGTCAAGCTTTAGTGCCAGTTGGTGCTATATGCTCTAAGCATGTACATGATCAGCTGCATGCACATGGGTAGAAGGTGCGTTTGCTGTGGGGACACAGACAAGGACCTCATCCCAAGTGCGCAATAAGAAAAGATTTAGCCACAATTAGGACCTACCATATAGACATCTTCCTAAATTCCCCTTTATTCATGGTGAGAGTGAAGAAGAAGAGGAGGATGCCCTACTCATTATATCAAGGAAGAGGAAGACTCCCGACCTGGATATAGGGGCGTCATCAAATCTCATGGTATCCTAGGTTATGGAGTCAGGATTGTGTTGCAGGTATTTTTCTTCTACTATCCTTTATTTTTTAGTACATCCACTACTACAGAATGATACAACACTATCTCTTCATTTGGGTCGGTTTCAAGTTTTCAAGAAAAAAATCGATAGTGATATATGATTCATCGTGGGTGAGAAACATGGTGCAAAACATCACTATCGGTCTGACCACAGAATCAATAGTGATGCACCAATAGTGATGGCCATCTTCGTCACTATCGGTTCTGAGGTCAGAACTGATAGTGATGTTATACGTATCACAATCGGTTTTGACATCAGAACCGATAGTGATTATGGTCATCATGATCGGTTTTTGAAGTTAGAACAAATCGTGATAGTAATACCAAATACTTTCCCGCGCTTGACTTCTCGGCTTCTCCTGCTGATGCATTCAAATACAAAAGCCGAGGTGTCCACCTCACGCTTCACCTCTCGGCTTCCCCTCTATTCTACAAAAAGGACATCTCTCCTTGCCCAAGTTGCGTCCCTCGACCTCCCTGGCTCCATGATGCCTACGTCACCCCTCCACCTCTCCTTGCCCGAGTCGCCCCTCGGCCTCCCTGGCTCCACAGTGCCTGCTTCACCCCTTCGCCTCCCGGGCTCCCATGGCGCACCCCTAGCTCTGCCTCACTCGCATTGTCCCTCGTCCTCCCTGGCTCCACAGTGCCTGTGTCACCCCTCCGCCTCCCTGGCTTTGTTACACCAAGGTGAGTCACTCGTTTGATTATTGCTGAATATACTTATTATGATTGCTTAGTTTGCTCTGTTCATAGCCCCTGTTTAGTTAGTTGTTGATATACCTGCTTGGCTGAACAATTCATAATTTGATTTTGATCATTTGAATAGTGAATCATTGTCGGTTATATGCTCAATGATGCTATGGGTCTATTGATTTCCTATTAATGCTAGTAAGTATTGATTTTATTTCACTTTCTTTGAGCTCAATCATCATATTCAGTATCTAGTTTTATACTTGTTTGATTATTACTGAATATACTGATTATGATTACTTAGCTTGCTCTGTTCAAAGCCTTTATTTAGTCAGTTGATGAAATACCTGCTTGGCTGAACTATTCAAATCCAATTTTGATCATTTAAATAGTGAAATTGACTTTAAATACTTTATACCTGCTTGGCCAAGCTGTGCCTAATTTAGGAAGGTAAGAGTTCAAGGCCTTATTTGCTTAGTTAATTGTCTAATTCAATTTTGATTATATAACCTGGTTCAATGGAGGTAAGAGATTAGTTTCTAGTAGCCCTACACCTTGTGGCGAGGAGGCTGAAGGTCTAACCTTTAGTAGCTCAACACCTGAGAGCACTCTATCCTACAATTATTCATCATATATTTATTTATCCTAGTGACTACAAATTGCACATATATATAAAATAGAGCCTAAAAACAGGATAGATGACATGAAAAAGTTGTTGGATGCTAAAAAAATTGAGATGGAGATAGATCAATTGAAGGGAAAGTCTGAGTTAACATAAAAGATTTATGAGATGAAACAAAAACTGAAAGACATAGATGACAAATCGCAAGATATTGAATCTCTTAACCATGTACTCAACATTAAGAAGCACAGGGCGAATGCAGAGCTGGAAGAAGCCAAAGCTGAGATTATAGGGGTAATATAAAGGTTTCTAGTATTTAATTCAATATGGTAACTGATAATATACCTAGATAGCCTATTTTCAAAACAAAATGATCGCTTTTGTAGGGATTAAGAGATATGACTGAAAGTTAATCAGATATTGGTGTCAAACAAATGGACACTATGCTGGAGCTATGGAACTACATGGAGAACCGAAAATCCTCTGTTGTGGAAGCTGTGGCACATATGATGGTAAACATGGAAAAGCCCTAAGGTCTCTCCTTGTCTTGATTTATCAAATAATGTTGTTTCTCAATGTATGCTTGTTGATATTTGTGATATCATATCTTCTCAATGTATTACATCTGAAATTATTTTAACTAGTTTATTGTATCCTTGTAACCTAATAGGAAATACTTCAGACAAAAGTTGGCTATAAAAACGACTGCTATTGTGCCAAGAAGTATGTGCCTTATATCTGTGGACAATATCTGTGGTACTCTAGATGCAATTGCTTGGGGCAAAGAGCCTTCTACTTGGACATCGGGGCTGCCTGAGGAGAGTTACATTAGAGGATTGTGCTACTGATTTCTACAGTGAGTATGTATCCTAAGGAGAGTTACGTTAGAGGATTGTGCTATTGATTTTTGCATTGAGTATGTATCCATAAATTAACACTATCAACAGTTTTGTGAATGTGAGTATACTATGAATTTGTCAATTGTGTATATACTATTAATCTGTGAATATACTGTGAATTTGTCAATATGTGAGTATACTATGAATGTGAATATACTATAAATATGTGAATTCCTGGTGCTGTTCCAGGAAAATAGCTTGGGATTTATCTCTATCTGTTCCACATTCTGAACCAATAGAGACGTGTAATCTCTATCGGTTCCGAGTGTGGAACCGATAAAGATAATACATGAATCTCTATCGGTTCAACGCTAATAACCGATAGAGAACCGATAAAGATAATACATGAATAACTGTCGGTTCAACGCTAATAATCGATAGAGATCAGGAGGACATCTCTATCGGTTCTTAGCGTGGAACCGATAGAGATTCATGTATTATCTCTATCAGTTCTACGCTCGAAACCAATAGGATAACTGGTCTTTTGGGTCGGTTTCGAGCTAGGAACCGACCCAGATGACGATATATCTCTATCGGGCGAAAATCGACCGTGATAGCCGCTCGTCATCACTATCTAAGAACTTTGTATTGCCACCAAAACCGACCCAGATGATGAAAAAGAACCAACCTAGATGACCATTTCTGTAATAATGATCTCTTCAAAATATTAGCAAATTTTTTTGTTTGCCTCGGTCCTCAAGCAGCCGACCGTGATTCTTCTATGGATCAAGATTCAAGTGCTCAAGTAGGTGCTGAGGATAATCCACTAGTCACACTTGCAAAGACCAGTCTGGAGGAGGCCGTGGCATCAACTGAAGCGGCTAGCCAAGGAAATTCAACCAGTGGGCAAGAGGGCCCTAACAATGTAGTGGGTGAAAACCCTACAGCCACTATTGGAGACTATTTGGTTGAGGAGGATGCAACAACCGCAGAGGAGGTCGATGCGCCTCCTACAACGACAACAGGGGTGGTCGGGATGACCATCGCTACTAAAGAGTTCTCCGTGGTCATGGAGACTAAAGACATCCCTACTGAGGCAGAGGAGACGCTGGTCGTTCCGACCAGCGGGACTGAGGTGGAAGTGGTGACTGCAAAAGCCGCGACCACTGATGTCGTCATCCTAGTGGCTTTGCCACTGGCATCGTCTTCTGGTAATGCCAACCAGAAGGACTTCAAGCAAGTTTTTGATAACTTGCTATCAAAGGTAATTATCTCTCCTTCTCTTCTTAAAGAATTTTAAGAAAAAGGTATATTAATTCATTTGCTACTTGCTTTTTACAGCATTCACAAGAACTGTTCATCCTATTAGGTCGGCAAGCAAAAACTTTGGCCAAGACCGAAGTAGAAAAATCAACAAAAAGGTATGTTAAAAAATAATCTACTTTTTGTTTTGTCTTAAAAGATTTCTTCTAAAAAGTCTGTTTGGGAATAGATTAGAAGAATAAATAATGGAATTAGAAAAGCAACTCTTGTTGGCTCAAAACACCATCAAGGATTATAAATTTGATCTTGTCAAGGCCAATGACAAGTACAAATTCTACGAAGAGAAGAACCAAAGACTCCATGAGGTCTTTAAAAGAACTGAAGAGAAAACTCAATATATAACCGAAGAGTACAAGGCCATTCTTCAATCAAAGAAGTCTAAAATAACAAGTAAGTTTCTATCTTGATATGCTTAACTTTTCTTCTTGAATGAAATAATAATTTATTTTTTAATCTTTGCAGAATTAAAAAAATGTAATAAGGGCCAAACAAACCCAACTCTCTGAAGGAGAAATTGAGAAAAAGAAATCTGAAGAGCTGAGGTTAGAGATGAAAGAAGATACAGCTGAAATGACACAGAAAATGAAACTCTTCTTAAAATATATGGCCACAATTAAGAGAGGTAGGAAATCTACTCTGAATTTCATTTTTGAGTAGTTGAGAAAAATCGCAGCGGATCTAAAAGGTACAGAAGTAAAACTTACAACTTTTAATCCGTCTGTCAATGAGTTGGTCGCGAGGATGAATGATTAACTAAAGAAAATCTAAGATCACATCTCCGCAATGGCGCAGGCCATGAAGGCAGTGCTTCGAACCACAATCGCTGTCCAAGTGGGTACCCTCTTCATCAAGTTGAGGCACTTTTACAAGGACGTAGTTGAGTTGGAGAGATTGGCGCCCGACCTGAAGCTGGCTATTCAAGAAGAGATAAATACGAAATGTGCAGAAGAAATGTGCAGAAATACAATCTGTCGTTGATTTGTACATGAAGAATGTAAAGATTACACTTAAGTAAATGTACTAAACATTTAGAGAGAATGAAAACATCTCTTCAAGTATTATATTTTGTCCCGTCTCTTGTCTGCTTGTATATTTTTTCTAAGTATGTCACTAGCCCCCAACTGTTTGTGTGATGTGGTCGGAATACAAACAGTTATAGACTGACGACCTGTTCTCTTTTACATTGTACTTAGTATTAACCAGCAATAGATTGGAGACAAGGTCAGTCTAATGAGTTCCATTGCAGTAAGTACTGGCTTACATGAAAAGTCTCTATTAGAAGTCATCTCACAATCCGACCAGCAACTTTGTACTTTGTTTTAGAGAGTGTCGTCAAAATATGTTCTCGTGATTTCTCAGAAGTTAAGCAAGATAGAACATATTACATATAACACTAGAAAGATATAAATGTAAATAAAATGTGAAATGAACTTATTTGCACATAAAACATGCGAAGATGCTGGATATCCCATGCGTTTGACAGAATCCTTCCAACTTCTATAGCTAGCCGAACAGAACCTAGTTGGGTGACTGATACCACAGTAAAGGGACCTTCCCATTTAGAAGATAGCTTATGTAAGTTAGACTGATTCTGGATACACCGTAGAACTAGGTCTCTCACATTGAGTGTTCGTGGTTGAACTCTTTTGTTGTAGTATCGTCTTAAGCCTTGTAAATAGGCTACTAACCTGATAAGTGCCTAATCCCACTTTTCTTCTAGGATATTAATATCATCTTCGCATTGAATGTCTTGATCAACCTATTGATAGAGAGTAGTTCGTGTAGAACATAAGTAGATCTCACTAGATAACACAGCTTCTTCTCCATAGACTAGTTGAAAAGGTGTTTCTCCTGTTGCTCTACTGGTCGTCGTCCATATGGCCCAAAGTACCGAGTAGAGGTCTTCTACCCTAAGCCCCCGAGCATTTCGTAAGGCAATCGAACACTCATTTTTTTCATACCTTGTATGACTTGACCATTAGCACATTTAACTGCACCATTGCTTTAAGGATGAGCAACTGAAGCGTAGCAAATTTTTGTGCCTATTTTGTCACAATAGTCTTGAAACAGACCACTAATAAATTATGATCCATTATCTGTGATTAGTCGACCAGAAAAACGAAATCTAGTGAGTATATTTTTCACAAAGAATTTCTTTACTACTTGAGCCATAATTGAAACTAAAGGCTTAGCTTCAATCCATTTTGTGAATGTATTAATGGCAAGAAACAAAAATTTGAATCTATTGGTTGCTTTTGATAACGGACCTACTATATCAATCTTCTATGTTGAAAATGGCTATGACAATGGTATGGTTTGTAATTGATTAGCGGGTAGGTGCACCTGTCAAGTATGAAATTGACATTGCTTACAAGTTTTTACAAGTTGCATGGCATCTTGTAAAGCAGTTGGCCAATAAAAACCTTGTCGGAAGGCTTTCCCGACCAATGTTCTATATGAAGCATGTGCTCCAAATAAGTCCCTATGTATTTCATTAAGAAATGTTATCCCCTATTCTTGGGATATATACAGCATTAGAACACCATGTGTTCCCTTTCTATAAAGAGTATTGTCGATAAGTTTGTACATTCGCACCTTTCGAATTAATCTATCTTTTTCATGAATATCCTCAGGCAATGTCCCATTTCTAGAAAGGTTTTAAATGGTATAGCCCAATCTGTATCCAACTCAAAGACTCCGACCTTTGTACTGGTCGGGGTCTTTTCTATGGGCGTTCCTATAGAAGGTTTAGACAGATATTCAAGAAATACACCTATTGGAACAGGTGATCGTAAGGATCCCAATTTTGGTAACTAGTGTGCTAAGGGATTATCTTTTTGTGGTATATATTGGACCTCAAAATGAATGAAGTATTTTTCTAATTTACTCACTTCATCCAGGTATTGAGCCATTACCTCATCGGGCACCATATATTCCTTACTAACCTAGTTTATGACCAATTGCGAATCACCCATCGCTAAAAGTTGATGGACTACGATGGATTTTGCTGCTCGAAGCCCAGCTAGAAGACTTTTATACTCTGCTACATTATTAGTAGCAGAAAACTTTATCTGGATTACATATTGTAACTAGCCACCCTAAGGCATGACCAGTACTATACCAGCCCCCGAGCCCTTGATCTCTAGAGAGCCTTCAAAGTATAATTTTTAGTGGTCAGTATCAGTAGAATCCTACTCTATAGAGGGCTCACTATTAGTTAGAAATTTGCGACTTAATTGTTTTTCGGGCAACAAAATAGATGTCAAAAGACCCATGTTCTACTGCCACATAGAAATCCGATCAGTTGCTTCTTGGTTATGGAGTATGTTACCCAATGCAAAAGATCAGGATACTATAATGCGATGAGATTAGAAATAATGCCTTAATTTACGTGAGCCATTAATAGAGCGTAAAGCAATTTTTGAACCTAAGGTTATCTCTTCTTAGGTCCGTGTAATACTTCGCTTACATAATAGATAGGTTTTTGAACCTTGTCTCGTTCGACGACTAGTACAGTACTAACCATATTATTTGTTGCCGCTAAATAAACCAACAAAGGTTCCCCAAGGGTGGCGAAACCAGTTTGGGTGAGATTTGCAAATAAGTTTTGATGTCCTGAAAGACTTTATTCGCTTAATCCGACCAGTGGAATTTATCGTGTTTTCTGATTACCTTAAAGAAAGGTAACCCACACTCTCCAGATCTTAAGATAAAGCGATTGTGAGCAACCATCCGACCAGTTAAACCTTGAACCTCCTTTTCTGTAGAAGGTGTTTTCAAAGATTCAATGGCCCGGATCTTCTTAGGGGTTACTTTGATACCTCTAGGACAAACAAGGAAACCAAGCAACTTTCCAAAAGAAACTCCAAATACACACTTTTCTGGATTCAACTTAATCTCATGTTTATTCAAATTATCAAATGTTTCAGCCAGGTTTGACAAATGGTTAGAGCTTTTCTTGCTCTTTACAACGAGATCATCGACATAAGTTTCGAGATTTTGCCCTATCTGACTAATAAAAGACTTTTGCATAAAGTGCTAGTACGTGGTTCAAGCATTTTTCAACCCAAATAGCATCTTATAGTAGTAAACGACAAACAGGGTTATAAAGGAAGTCTCCTGTAACACCCCAAAAATTCAAAAATCAATAAAGTGAAAAATTATTTTGCATTATGACATTTAATATGATTTTCCCCTCTTTTCTGTATTTCTTGGATTATTGGCTTTAAAGAAATGGTTCTTAGCACTTGATCCTTCATTTATAAACTATAGAACTTAAAATAACATATAAATAAAATCTGTAAAAATCATATATAAGTCCAAATATATCTCCAGATTCATCCCAAAAAATCCTAAAGTAATTTGAACACATTTAAAGCCCCAATTAAATCAAAAACAGTGGGAACAGACTAAGGACAATACCAATGTCGGAATTATTAAATTTTGTACCTACCTTGTCACATCCTGAAAATTTTACCACATCATACCGAGTACCTAGGGAATTGGTACGAAAATCACCATAAAAATATAAGCTAATTTATTGCAATTGAAAAATCGAAAATAGAAAACCCAGAAAAATCACCAGATCAATGAATGAATTGTATAAAAATATATATAGGTGATCACCAGCTGAAAATTTTGAAGGAAAATATAAATACCCAAGGTATAATCCAGAAAAATTTGCAAATAAAATATACTTCATTTAGACCCACAGATAAATCAAAATTAGAAAACTTAAAACTGTGACAGCAGTCTTGTTAGAATTTAATAAAATTCAACAAATAAGATCTTCATTTAAGATTTCTCCAGTAGGGTAGAGTTGTCCTCCAGTCCGTGCAAAAAAAATTTCAAAAATATTTAAGCAAGATTGTCAGCCCAATTTAATGCTTGAATCTTGTTCTGTCCAGGAAAAGGAGTACTAAGGTTTTCTTCTCCTCTCAGTCCTTCTCTGCCAGGTGGTCCTTTTTGCTACCCAACCCCACCTGGCATTGTCTGGGTGCCTTGCCTCACTATCCCTGGATCCCATTGCCCAGTCTCTCTTCCCTTCTCCTTTCTTTTTTCTTGCTCTTCTCAGTCAGCACCACCCCTCGTTGGCGCTGGTCAAGTCCAGCATCCAACGCTATGAAGACCAAAGCTGCTTGCATTGCCGTTGGCCATGCCTTGTCAGGCCATACCCCGACACGACATGCCCTCACCGCCCTACCATGCCATGCCTTGTCACCGAGAATCCCGCGTCGTCGCCCATAGCCATGCCGCCCTATTCTCATTGTCGGCCGCAACTGAGCTTTGTCTTCACCGCCTTCCTTGCCTATTTAAGCCAACCCAAACCCACAATAGCACCCCAAGCCACCCTATAGCTCTTATACACTTCCCTGTGTCTCCTCCAACTTGAATCGAGCACACCTCGCCAGCATCTTCCCCATTTCCGATGGAAATCAGAAACGGGGGGGACCCCCATTAAGGTGACACGGTAGGTTTCTCTCCAATCCAATGAGCAAGGCACACATTTATACACCTCTAAACTCCTTGACATGCTTAAATTCAGCTCACTACGCCTGTAGCCTGTCGCACCAAAGCTGCCTTCTTCTTTGGTCTGGGCGCACGATGATGAAGCTCTTAAGCCATCCTCCACTAAGGACAATAGGTAAAATGGAACCTTTGGTGTCCACTGATGCTTTTCCCCATGTCATTTGAGCTTGTGCACCCATCTCTTGAGCTCACGACTGTTGGCCATGGTGGCTGTCGTCTGCGCACGGTGGCACCCTAAGCTCGGTCATCCCCAAGCCTACCTCTAGACATCCCTCGGTTCACTGGTACTGACTCAGTCATCAACCGACCGATTCCGGTAGCACCTCACCGCCAGTGACCACTGTGCCGCCATCCCCCGTTCTGTGCGGCTGCCTAATGACACCCACTCATCAGTTGCTGGGATTAATACAGCCAGCACAAAAGCACGGAAGACGCTTTCCAAGTATGAAGGCGCATTTCTCCATTTTTAGTGATTTTCATAATACCCAAATATTCAAATGCCCGTATCTTTTGCAATTTAGCTTTGAATTCAATGAAATAAAATTTTAAATTCATCTTGAATCACGTAGATCCATAATATTCAAAAATATTTAATTTTTAAAATAATTTTTTAATTTTTTAATTTAAATTCGAATAAACCCTAATATGGTTACTAATGGAAATGTGTACACCATAGCTCCTCAAATTATGAAATAAATTTTAATATATTTATGAGATCATAGGCAATCCATTTCTAAAAAAATATTTACGTTTTCATTTAATTTGAAGTTAATATATAAATAGTTCATTATTCAATATACGGAAAGTTCAAGTACTAAATAATTAGTGCATATAAACTAAAAATGAAATACGACCAATTTATAAACCCTATTATAACCATAATATCCCTGTGTATGTAAAAATATTTCATATTTGATTAGGTTTGTACCAAATATATATAAGACCGTGTATTCCATGTGCATAATGCTAGTATATATGTATGTAACTTTTGAAAATAAAGGCCTAAACATGAAAGACCAGTTCTTAGATGTTCCCTAAAAATAGACCACTATATTCTATAAAAATGATTATATTTTAATGTGCTTTGCATCTAAATCCTATTAGAAGCACAACTAGATATAATATGAACCCTAAAATCCATACCACAAACAAATGAACTTGAATCAATATTTAAAAGCATTTTTATCACCAAAACCTTCTATTTTAATTTATCTTTGAATTTGGTCTTATTTGATTTCTTTTTACCTCTTATTGGTATTGTTATACGTAATCACGTGTAGACACCGACGTAATTGAAGCTACTACTGGCGACTTTGACCCCGAGTCGATTCTTGAACCATCAAAGCAAGGAAAGGACCCCCTTTGATCATGTTGATCCTATTATTTAAAATTATTTTATGTTGTTTTTTGTCAAAACTATTATGCATGCGTGTATTTTCAGTAAAAATTGCTATATTGTGGTACTGGTAGATATACCTGTTATTTCATGGAACTTCCTTGATAAATACTGACATGAGAACCTTGATAACCCTAGATTAAGGCTAGACAATATATAATGTCAACATGGGTATATGCGATTATTTAATTTTCATGCTTAGCCATGATTTAGTAATGGAAACTGAATTAATTGAATTATACTATTTCTTGATAATTTTAAAAGGTTGGATAGGACATTAAAGGTAAATGAAAATAAAAACAATGATTTTGACTCGGGCGATTATTAGCAATAGCCGGATGTGCATGTGACTTTCACATAGTGTAGGGGGAGATTATTGCCAATGTTGGATTAAAGACCGAACATAGTGTTGTATGATCTAAGAGATACCCGTACAACCACAAGTGCTGAAATAGGACAGCCTTAACCTAATAAGTTGATTAGATTTAACTTTGCATATTGGAAGGCTGGAGTAGTACGGGTTTTCTGAGATGGATTGCTCGGAGGGGCTTCCACAAAGAAGTGTGGGTAAATGCATACCAATAAAACGGTATACGCCACACTATAGGGAGAAGTGGGATAATGGGAGTATAACCATTCGTCGTACGGAGATTGTATAAATATCTTTTGCGGTCATAATATGGGTTTGTCGTCACCGGGCTAGCGCAAAGTTAGGTCTAGCTAATGTAATGGTTATGTTATGATCTCTCTGTAGCAAACCAAAGGAAGTGTGCTCATATCGATTGCATAAAGAGTTGATCATTTCTTATGGGAAAAGCTGTACACCTGTGCAGAGTTTAAATCTTTTCGAAAATCTATGCCCGCGGTTATGGGAGACTTGGTGAACTGACATTAGTTATATGTTTGGTATTTTAAAAAATGGTTGATTTGGAAATATTTGTCGGAAAAGTCTTTGTTTCAGATTTTATGCCAGAGATTGGCAATGAATTGATGCGATACAGTCATGGAGGACTATGGAATGAGATATGTTACTCTACTCTTATTTTAATACCAGTCTTACTTGCTTTTGAAAATTCCGTTTACAATCTATTACTTGATATTTATGACTCAAATTCGCTTTCTGTAAAATAACCGTAGAAGCCTATCTTTTGATATAGCCTGCATCTACTATATCTCCATTTGTGACACATTAGAAGTCTTGCTTTGTACACAAGTACTCAACCTTACTTTATTTGTTGGTTTAGGTGAAGATAGGGAAATTCCAGAAGATGCATATTTTGACGCAGGATACGGTGATTATATTGATAAGTTATTCTAGGGTTTATACCTTGTCAGTTGCCTGAGGGTTTGTACGGGCATACCATAAGGCTTTTGGATTTTCGCTGCAACTTACTCTGAATTGTAAGACTATATTGTATAATTAGCTTCCACTTTAATAATATTGTGTATGGATGTGCTACCAATGTTGTAAATATGCGTACTAACCACTGATCATGGGACTAGTACTGTATGCAGATAGATCATTTTTCTTGGTATTCTGTACCAAAGAGGAAGGTTGTTACATCTTCTTTTCTTATTCTCTTATTTGATGATAACTTGAGTATGCATCCAGGAAACTTATCAATTCGCAACCCACAGTTGAGTCGACCAGTGTAACGACCCTCCTTTTTAGTGTAGAATGCCAAGAAGGATGATCTATGTGCATATAGTACTAGTCATATGATCACTGGCTAGTACATACATTTACAACATTGGTAGCACATCCACACACAATATTATTAAAGCGAAAGCTATTTATATGATGTAGTCTTACAATTCAGAGTATATTGCATGAGAAAGAAACAGAAGTCTTGTAGTGTGCCCATCCAACTCTTAGGCAACTGACAAGGTATAATCCCTAGAAAGTCGTATCATCGAAATTCCCGTATCCCCTTCTTCAACTAAACCAACAAATAAGTAAGGGTAAGTACTTTTGTACTCAGCAAGACTTAAGGTGTATCGCAAAAATACACTAAATGCAGGTTATGTCAAAGGAGGCTTCTACGGTTACATTGAATAAAGCGAAATTAAACTTGTAAATCAAGTAGTAATTAGCAAATGAAATTTTATAGGAGCAAGTTTGACAGGTATGAAAATAACAAGTATGTAAGCATAAAGTAACAACCCACGGTCCTCTATGATTGTGAGTACCGCGTCATCTCATTGCTATTCCCTAGCATGAAATTTGAAACAAACACTTTCCAACAAGTGTCTCCAATTTAAACCATTTAGAAAATACCAAAACTTCTAACTAGTGCAGGCGCACCAAGTGTCCCTTGACCGCAGGAACGGCTTTTTCCAAAAGATTTACACTCAGTAGAGGTGTACAGCTTTACCCACAAAAAATGATCAATTCTTTGTGCAAGCTATTAGCACATTTCCTTTGGTGTGCCGTATAGAGATCATAATATAACCATTTTATTACATAGAACTAACTTTGCAAGCCCAGTGATGTCAAACCCTTATTATGGTGGCAGAAACACACACAAGAGACATAACAATTCATCTTTTTCATTCATACAATAACTAAGGCAGTCACTCCTGCCATCACTATTTCTCCCCAAAGCAAGGCATACACCGTTGTATTAGTATGCTTTTACCCACACCTTAGTGTGAAAGCCCCTACGAGCAAACCTACCCGGAGAGCCCGTACTACGCCAACCTCCCAAGGTGCAAAGGTAAATCTAGGTAACTTGATAGGTTAAGACCGTCCCATACCAGCACTTATGGTTGTATGGATAATCTTGGGTTTAACGTGCACTACGTTTGTTCCTTAATTCGACTAGGGCGATAATCTCCCCTACACTTGGTGCAAGTCCCATGCACATCCTGCTATTGCTAATAATCACCCGTGTTAAAACCATAGTTTTATTTTTCATTTTTATCCAAAATACCAGCAACATTTAATGTCATATCCAACTTTTTAAAATTATAAAGAACAACATGTCTTTCCATTTAACTTTTCGTTTCTAAAGCATGGCTAAGCATGATTAATATGTAAACACATATACCCATGTTGACGTTATATATTGTCTAACCATATTCTACGGTTATCATGGTTCACAGTTCAATATTTATTACAGAAGATCCATGAGATATGGTTATAGTTACCATTACCACAATATAGCAAATTTACTGAAAATATGCACATGCTTAAATAGATTTTACAAACAAAACAAAATTAAAACATTGGAATCAATATGATCAAAGGGGTGCTTGCCTTGCTTTGCTGGTTCAGGAGTTAGCTCAGGGTCAAATTCTTCAGTAGCAGTTGCATGTATGTTGGTATGTACACGTGATTACCGTTCGTATAATAGAAAAAAGAAGCAATGACAATGAGAGGCAAAAAGAAATCAAATAAAACCAATTTCAAATATGAATTAGGATTGAAGGTTCTGGTGATAAAAATATTCTGAATATTGATTTCTCATTAATTAAGTTCATTTACTTGTCTTATGGATTTTAGGGTTTATATTATATTACGTAGGGTTATGCTTTTAATAGGATTCAAATACAAAATATGTTTAATTAGAATTGTTTCTACAAAATAAGACGGTCTTGTCTTAGGGAGCATTCTTAAGCTGTTCCTATTGGTATTAGGGTTTATTTGTGATATTATTTTTATTTTCTAATCTTAATTATTTTTAAATTATATGATATAAGAGGTTAGGTTTCGTTTTAAATTTGCGATTGCAATTTACATAGATATGCAACTATTTTTGTAGCATTTGCAGGTTTTGACCTTAGAAGTGTCTTGAAACTATTTTTGCATATTTTAGCTTTTATTTGTAAAAGTTGTTAATGTTTTAGTTTCAATGTATATATATGGAAAATGAAATCTTTTATGATCTTATTTGAAATTAAATTTTCTTGCTGATTAATATGGTCTTAACCTTAGGAATGTTTTGAGACTAGTCCTACATGATCTATCTTTTAATATATGACATTGTATTTATATTTGTTTGTTCATATTTTAAATCCTCAAGTATATCTATTGCATGAAAGCATATCTCGATTAAGAGGCTAAGTGCAAACTATGACCTATTATAATGATTTTCACTGTATTAGGTGGTTTGGTCATATAGGATATTTAGGAACTAGTTTTTCATGTATTAATATCTAATGGTAATAGTTATTCATATTTTAGGTTTTTATACATGGGAAGTAATTCTAACTAGGAATTTGGTTTAAACTAAGTCAAACATTAAATATTTTTTTGTAGGATTAAATAGCTTGGTCCTACAGAGTATTTATAAACTGGTTTCTTTTACATTTGCACTTATTTATGGGTTTTATTTAAATACTAATCATATGTATATTCAAAGCAAGATCAATTACAAACTTGATTCAAACTTAAACAAATATGAAATACTTTACATAATAGGGGTATTATGGCATTAACAGAACTTAGGAATTGGTTTCACTGTATTTTGGATTTATATGCACTAATTATTATTATTTGAATCTTCTATGCATTGAATAATGATCTATTTAAAAATTTAATTCAAACTAGGTTCAAATATAAATATTTTTGAAAAAATGGTTTTCTTAAGGTCTTAAGAGCATACAAGAATTATTTCATTATTTATGGTTTACATAATTCTATTATGGTCCATATTAGGGTTTTATTCAAATCTTTATTCAAATAATTCAAATTAGGGTTCAATATTAAATATTTTTGCATATTCTGAAACTACATGATTTTAGATGAATTTAGAAATTTATTTTACTAGAATTGAACATAAAATGCAAAAGTTATAAGCTAATGAATGAGCTGGGATTAGGAAATTGGCTAGAAAAAGAGAAATACGCTTTCCAATGGAGGAAACGGCTTTTACCATTTTTGGATTTTCCTAGTCGTTTGAATCTCATCCTGTGACTAACAAGGCTGTCCTACCATGCAGTGTGTGTGAGGGACTTAGCGTTGGGTGGCTGACCAAGCGGTCCCGCATGACAGCGAGGCAACCTGAGAGCACGAGGGAACATTGGTGATCGCACGGCGACAGCTAGCGGTTGCAGAGAGATACCACAGCGAGCTGCCACCGGCAAGGGGCGACTATAAGGGCTGCGGTTAGTCGGAGAGGTGGAAGGAAGGAATCTTGAGCTCGGGCAAGGTGAGGTTAAGTATCAGTGAGTCCTAGGTAGCCCATTTTAGGTGTTAATCCGGTTGGAGGTTGGCCGAGGTGAGCTGCCACCGTGCGGCCGGTCATGAGGAAGAAGCATTGTGGTGGCTAGTTTCCAGATGGAGAAAGTTGTAATTGAGTATGGGGATGAGTTCAAGGAGTTATGGATGTGCTCTAACCCAGTTTAATTGGACAGTAGCTCACTCAATCATCTTAATTGCTTTGACTCCCTTTTCTCAGATGTTCTTCGGCTATGGCAGCAAAGTATCACAATTGGCTGAGCCCTTGGGCAAAGGGTGGTGGAGGAGGTTGTAGAGAGGTGTGAGAGTTATGGTGAAGCGTGGCTGATTATTTATGGACAACAATGGCGCGGTAACTACAGAGTGTGGACAAATGCTTGATTTTGCGGGCTACTCGAATTTTGCTGTGTTTTGGCTAGTGCGGGGCATGGGCTTGGTAGGGGATGGTTGTGGCCAGGGTATTGGCTGGGTTTTGGCAGCATACGTTGGGAGAAATTCAAAAAGTTGTAGCTTGATTGGGGTTTAGAGAGTGGGAGGTCGGCGACACAGTGGAAGTGAAAACGGTGGCTAAGGGAGGAAGTGTCAGGTCATAGCTATGCTCCAGGGTAGTAATGGAGGTGCATGAGCTAGGGTTGAGTTCACACAGTGTGGGTGTGCTCAAAGGTGTAGCTTTGTGCATGATGAGACAACGATATTTCTTTGCCGTGGCAGCAATTCGTATGTGTCGGGACCGGATTTCCAAATCCGAACCCTCTGTGTATAACCTGTGCTAGTCCAGGAAAAGCTAGCACACACAGTGAAAGCAGTGATGACATCACATACATATCACGAATCAAATAATATTAATTAAGCGAAAGAGTATTAGCCTTATGGCCAATTATTACAAATAAGAAGCATCATAGCTAGAGTTCAATAAGAAACAGCGGAAACGAAATAACAAAAGCAAAGTAAGTAAGCCCATCCATTTGCCCAATAGGCAATCGACTGGGGTTCGCGTCCTAGCATTCCGGATCGCCGTCATCATAACCACAAGCGTAGAAATCGTAGTCACCTTCCGCTTCTGCGAACTCTTCTGTGGAAGGTTGGGGATGTTGCAAGGGTGAGCACAAAATGTACTCCGCAAGTCTTGGAAACATAATGCATGATAACTATATGCAAGGCTAAGCAATTGAAGGCATAATATGGCTCTTTTAGCATAAAGCAAAATTTAACTGTAAATACCAATAGTAATTTCATAAAGCATCGTTTGAACAAAATGTAATTAAATAGTAATTGAATTTGATATAACAATTAAAGCATGTTCCATCCACCTGACTGGCTCCATCCGCCAAACCATAACCCGAGAGTTCCATCTGCTCTCGGATTCCCAAACCATCATTTTCCTTTGAAACAAAACCATAAAATCTACAATGTGCAAGCGTACCTCGCCTGCCCTTGACCGTGGGCACGACTACTTAAGTAGTTTTAACTCTGCAGAGTGTGTACACTTTACCCACAAGACATGATCGACTCTTGTTGCCATGCACATAACACACTTCCTTCGGTGTGTCGGCAGAGAGATCATGACAAGGCCTTTACAATGCACAACCCCACTATTAACCTCGCCGCTAAGGTTTCACCGTTAGGGTTCTAGCCGCCCGATCTGAAGCCCCTCTTGCGCTCGCCAACATCGGCACTCACCAATGGCGAAGCTAATAATGAGACGCACAAATTATTTAGCCAGGTCGTACCCATATAGAGTTGTGGTTGTACGGTAATGCTCGGTCCATGGTAACACACGCTTCGGTCCTTAATTGACTAGGGCGGAACATTCACATACCAAGGTCTCGTGCTTTCTGCACCCGCCCAACATCCATCCGCCCCGGTCTAAACCATTTCCACTTTATTTCATTTAAATCACAGCAGCAACACCAATTGCCGCACTTTCACAAATAAGTTTGAACAATATTTGAAATGATTCCCATAATGGCACAATACCGAAACGCTTAAGCTGGACTAAGCAATTCTACCGTTCCATGCTAATCTACTGATTATCACCAAATAAAATAGCTAGTATATATCATCTAGGGTGTCAAAGGTTCGACATGATCAATACCAATGAGGGTATAACAAACTGGAATTTAACTATACTCTAAAACTATATTTAAAGTACATTGCATAAAGTAAGCATGCATAATTTAAAAACAACATAACATTTTCATAAACTTTGGGATCAACATGTTCAAGGAAGACTTGCCTTCGCTGCCTCTTGCTGGTTCTACTTCTGATTGCTGATTCGACTGATCTTCGACTGCGTCGTCTACACGCGAAACGAGAGCAAATAAATAAAACAAATTCAAATAAAATTCAAAAATTGAAAATAATGGTACTGGAAGATAGATCTTGAATTTATATGAATTTAGAAATTTGAATCACTGGAATCGGAGCTCGAACGAAGGAGAACGGGCTCTTGGAAGATTCCCAGATCAGAAAATCAGAAAAAATCAGAGAGGCTGACACGTGGCGCGATCTGATTGGCTGGAATTTCGGATTTTCTGGAAAATTGGAAAAATAAAAGAAACGCCACTGACACGTGGGACCCACGCGTCAGCGACACGGCTCACGGTGGACTGAGTCCATCGAGAGGGGTTCGGGTGACGTGGCAGACCGGCCGACGTGGGGTGCCACGCAGCGGCTAGGGCTGACGTGGCCGCCACGCGGCGCTGACGCGGCGAGAGGCGGATCGACGCGGCTCGATCGGGTTCGTCGCGTGGCGCACATCCGACGGCCGAGGCGGACGGACGGTGGAGAGGCAAGGCGGCGAGCGATGCGACGTGGCAAGATCCGAGGCGCTGCGGCGTCGGACGGCCACGGCCACGGTGGGGGCGGCGCGGCTGGCGCGGCAACACTGCGGCGACCATCGGAGCGGAGGAAGAAGGAGACGGCGGGCGAAAGCGCGACGGATCGGCTCGGGTTTTGGGGCAAAGAGAGCGAAGGACGCGAGGAGTCCGGAGGTAAGCGACGGCGCGCGAGACTCACCGACGGGAAGAAAAACGGCGTTGAAGACCACGGCACGGCGGAGAACTTCGCGAGCTCGCGGGAGAAGACGGCGGCGACTCGATCAACAAGAGCTAGGGAAAAGGAGGCGGCGCAAAGAGGCGAACCTCGGGACGGGGTCCTCGGGGCTTTAAATAGCCTCGGGAGGCACGCACGGCACGGACGCCGAGATTGGCGCGACGCGGCGGCGACGCTGCGGCGACGCGGCGACATCCTGGCCGCCCACGTGGCGCGCATCAAACGGCCAAGGCGAGGCAGGCTATTGGGTCGCGGCGACGAGCGCGACGCGAGGTGGGCTGGACCGGGCCGAGCGGAGCGGGAAAGGGAGGTGGGCCGCACGGAAGGATTCGGCCCACGGAAGGATTTAGAATTTAAAACATTTTCTGAATTAACCAAAATTCCAGAAATTCAAATAAAAGCAAATAAATTCAAATAAATATCAAATAAATTCAGAAAAATCTCCAAAAATACAGAAAAATTCCTTGAGGCATAATGAACCCAACTAAAACTGAAAATATTTTGTTTGATGAATAGATTAATCAAATTAAATCTTTTTTTATAAATTGAAAATTCAAATTAAGGTGAAATTAATTCAAAGAAATTGCAAATGGTGAATTTTGAAATTCAAACATTCTAAAATCCAAATTTTTGGAATGTTACAGTATGGGTTTTGGTTGTCACAATAAGGAACGGGCAAAGGCAAGGCAATGTTCGGTTATGAGGGCAAAGCAAGGGTGGGCTGCGACTGCCTGGTGGGTCAAGGCCAAAGTGGGTCCCATGTGTTAGAGAGAGCAAGGAGAAAATCAGGAATTCTCCTCACATAACAGGATAAGGTCCTAGAATTAAATGAGCTATCAAATATTGCCTAACCTTTTTCAAAATATTTGTGAGAGATCTGGAGATAGTTTTTACCCTATTATCAAAATTTCAGCTCATAAATTGACTCGAGTTATTTTTAAAAATTCTAACAATGCGACTATTACAATTTATTATTATCGATTCCTGACTTTTCTGACGATGAAAATTGGGTATTTTCTTTGCCAATTTTTTTGGGCGATCCCATGGATATTTTAAAGTTTCCACAAAATTTTCAAAAGATTATTAGCTATAGACATGTTTATGAAATTCTGAAATGCTTTATGTAGATTAATTTTAGTTTCGGTTTTTAATTTTATAAAAGGGCAAAATCAACTTTATTATTTTTAAAAATTTTATATAACCCTATATATGGCTTTATATGACATGGTAAAATTTTATAAATAAGATAAAGTCTGTGCAAAATTTAATAATTCAGACATTGTGTTGTTCATAGTCACAATATACTGTTTTTGATTTAATTGAGACTTTAAATGTGTTCATATTACTTTGAAATTTTTATGGGTTACTCTGGAGATGGTTCAGGGTTTATTTAGATTTTCTACTTATTTTATATTTATATGATTTAGCCTTCACATCTCGAGAAGGAGCAATTTAATATTGTAATTTGATTTTGTAACTATATTAAATGTTTTCAAATGATTATAAAATTCCTTGGGGAAGGCTCTGGAGTGATCTTTGGATTTAATTATATTTTCTTTGGATTTTTCTCTTATATAATTTTGGTCTTTATTAGTTAGAAAACAGATTTTTAAATCAAGAAAATTGATTTCCTTAAAGACCAAAATCAAGGAAAAATTCAGAAAAGGTGAAAATTCAAAAAATAAATAACATTTCAAACTCAAATTTTTATTTTGTCATTTTTAAATTCTAACATTTATTATATCCATTTTTGAATTTTTCGGGATGTTAGAACAAGTTGGTCAATTCGAGGTTAAAGAAAATCATCTTTTGGACAAGCGGTATTCAAGCTAGTAAAATCGACGCACATATGCCACTTATTGTTTGCTTTCTTGACCATGACCGGATTTGCTAGCTAGTCTGGATGACCAACTTTACGAATGAAACCAACTTCTAAGAGTTTGTCTAACTCTTATCGAATGGCTTCTTACCGATCAGAAGCGAACCACTGTAGCTTCTGCTTCACTGGTCATACGTCAGGCCGTATGGCTAACCTGTGTTCTATTACTTCCTTTGGGACTCCAGGCATATCAGATGGTTTCACTCAAACACATCTGTATTAGCCCAGATGAAACTAACGAGCGCGTCTTCCTATTTGGCATCCATTCCTGACCCCATCTGAACAGTTTTTGACTGATTGGTGGGGTCAATGGGAACTTGCTTAATCTGCTCATTAGGATAAGGAGTTGTTTTCAGCTTATCCATCCTATTAGGCTTTTCAGCCTTAGAAGTCTTATCTGCATCATTAGCATCTCTTAATGGTAACTGATCGATAATTTCATGTAATTTTAGATCGCAACTTAGTGCAATAGCCTGATTACCTTGCACGTTAATAACACCCTTTGGACTATGTATTTTAATGCTCTGGTAGGTATGATGAGTAGCTACCATAAATTTTGTTAATGAAGGTATGTCTACTCAATATGGCATTGTTGGTCGATACCTCTGATAGGTATGATGAGTAGCTACCATAAATTTTGTTAATGAAGGTATGTCTACTCAATATGGCATTGTAGGTCGATTCAAATCGACAATATCGAAAAAAATAACTCCATTCTAAAGTTATTGGCATCCCCGAAAGTGAAAAGTAATACGATCTATCCTACCAGAGTTACTGACGGACCAGGTACAATACCATAAAATGGATTTGTAAAAGGTCAAATTTGAGAACGAGGAATGTGCATTTCATCTAAAGTATGAATAAACAATAAATCTAAGAAACTCCCTCCATCGACCAAAACTCTTCCTACTTTCAAATACTAGTTGTAGGGTAAACTACCAATGGAAGTTTACGAGAGATAGACATAACTTTTGGGCAATCTTGTCTATTGAAGGTGATCGCAACATTCGACCACTTCTGGGTAGTCTGGTTTTTCTGTGTGTGTGTCGATGTTATTGACCTCTCTCCAAGCATATTTGAATTGCCTTTTCAAAGCATACGCAGATGATCCTCCGAAGATAACATCGACAAGATTGTCGGCTCTCTGGTAACCCATATCTTCATCACCATCAACATCTTTATTGCTTCGAACTTCTGGTAAGGTTGGCATGGGACCCCTCCGAGAGTAAAAATCTTCCACGCGTCTTTGCCAAATATGACAATTAAGCAGATCATGTCCTGGTGCATTATGCAGAGGACACCAGTGTCCATTGTCGCTAGTTGCACTAGAGTTTTTGGGAACTGGCATGTCATCTTGCTAACTAGATTTTTTCTTCCAAGGAGTCTTCCCCTTTAAGTATGCAAGTCAATCTAAAACGCCTACGACCTCTCTATGAACAATCTTCTTATTCTTTTCCATATTCTTCCCCTTGCGGTCCTCAGGTTTGAAGGTATTTTTGGAATTTTTGTCCTTAGATTTCTCCAAACCTAATTATGCCAACGTATGGTCCTTGTCGACCATACGATTCTATTCAATAGCCTCATGAGAGTCCGAGTACCAATCTGCCATATCGAACAATTCTGATATGGTAGAAGGTGGATGAATATTAAGGTCTTCTGTGAAACGTTTGTAGCATACGGCCTACTTAAATGCACGGATTATAGAATTGTCAGAAATATTTGGAATAGTATTACGAACTTCTACCAAGCTTTTAATAAATTGACATAATTTTTTTGTCAAAAGTTTGACGAAGACGATGTAAGTCACCTTCCTTTCCTGACTTGGCATAACAACTTTTGAATTTGCTTAAAATTGCATGGTATAAGTTTTTCCAACTGAAAATAGATCCTTCCGACTGATTAAACAACCAAGTTCTTGTGGATCCTTTAAGGACAGCAGGAAAATAGTTAGCCATTACCTTCTCATCGCCACTAGCGGCCTGGGTGGTGGTGGTATAAATTTGCAAGAATTCTGATGGGATTTGAGTTCCTTCAAAACTCTCCAGATGACTCGGCTTAAATTTCTTAAGC
Organism: Otatea glauca; assembly: GCA_036346275.1. NCBI lineage: Eukaryota > Viridiplantae > Streptophyta > Magnoliopsida > Poales > Poaceae > Otatea > Otatea glauca. The sequence continues at coordinate 23,494,325 of CM070728.1, forward strand.
CAGGCAACATCTCTGAGCCCCAGGGAAAAGGTTTTATATCCTGTATAGAATCCCAAACGTGTTCACACATTAGGAATGTGTTTCGTATATTCAGGAGAACGAGGTCGTCACTGACCATGATTAGGAATTTCACCTAGGGTAAGGCATTCAAAGACGCTTCTCTACTGTGGTTCATTCCTCCATTGGTAATTGGTGCCTTGTTGGCGCCGACCAGATGAAGAGTGTTCCAAACGGGAAGACTGAAACCTTGTGACAAGGACATGACCTATACTTCATCAGCAGCCTCTTGTCAACCAGCGACTAGCAATTTTATGATTGTGGCATCAAGCTTATTATTCCCTTATATTGGTTGGTTTAGGATCGCACCAGTTAAAATATGAATTCTTTCTATAGGGCTAGTCTTCTGTGAACTTCTTGGAACCAAGTTTAGGTCCTTTACAGTAGCTCTCTGGACTTGTGGCGTGATCGGAAGCATGCGTCATTGATGACTTTCCAAAGGATCTGGTCTTCGTGACGACCCTGGTTGGCTACTGTAATACTGACATCTTTCCTCATCCACGACGTTTTGTTTTGCCACCATTAGTTGTTCATGTTGCTCTTGAGCAGCTTTTTCTGCTAATTCACGGGCTTCACGATGTTCGCATTCTGCTCGTTGTTTGTCTGTCTCACTTGTAACTGCATAGGTGCAGAACCCAGAGTAGACAGAGGGTGTGAGTGCTCCATCTTCATCCAAGATGGGGTATAGTCGAGGCCTCGGAGACAATCTTCTGAGGTTGGGTTCTCGAGAATGTTGTCATTATCTTGGAGAGCATGATTATTATCAACTTCCATGGGATATGTTTCATAGACATATGCTTCCAAAATTGGGGCAGGAATGGGATCGTGTTCACTTTTTCATTTCCCAAGTTTTCTCAAGTTGTGGCACTTCTGCCTCGACCTCATAAATGCTAGCCTGAATTTCTGATAACTCTGCTTCAGTAATATATTCAGAAAAGAAGTCACACTTACATTCTTTTTTCGAGAGATAGTCGTTACCGTCGAGATCGGCGTAGTCGACGAGGTCGAATGAATTTTCTTCATCCATTGCTGAGAATTTTTTCACCACCTTGATCTCCGGAGGCTTTCCTTCTAGCGCCAACTATTGATGTTAATGACTTAGGGTCTCTAGACCGAGCTTATAAATGAAAAATGGTTGCAGGCTTCTGGAGGAAACAAGATTGTGAAGGAGACAATGGGAGATTCCTTCTTTATTACCCAAGCGGTTTAATAGAGTACAATTGTTTGATTACAGAGTGTCGTGTATGACATCTAACATTCGATCCTGCCCTTGACGGTACAAATGGGCTCCCTATTTATACTAAATGGAAAGGCGATAGTTGTGTTTCAAAAATGCGTCATATAGCCGAAGGATGTCTTTACGTCAAACAGTGTCTTCTTGTCAAATAGTGCCTTTTCCAGAATAACTTCTGAGTAGTTATCCATACATGTCAGATAATTCTCCTCACAAATGCATGTGCAGAGATAACCGCTTGCTCTGACCAGTATTACTGGTCAGGGTGACTATTTCACAGGTCAGGGACGACCAGTGTGAAGCAATACACACTACTACAGAAAGGTTTATATTAGACGCCTCATCACAGACGGTTCCTCAAAACCGTCTGTAATATCACGTATTGTCCCAGACGGTTTTGTAGTAAAATCGTCTGTCATATATCACAGACGGTTTTATTATAAAACCGTCTGTGATTTCTCTCAGCAATATAAAATATAGAGGCCCGAGCCACTTGGTGCATTTTAGGGTTTCGGGATCTATTTTCATTTGGCTGCGGCTGTGCGGCTGTGAGGCGATTTGGTAAAAGAAGACCGTTGATTTTGAAGAGTGATTGAGGATCCATTTTATTTTAGTGATCTAAGGTTACTAATGGTGTCTAATTGCAGTATGTCCAAGATCTAGCTTGGTAAGGATAGAATCTGATGATTTTTTAGATTTAGCTTGTAGATTCATGTACCCTTTCTATGTAAGGGTAGTAATGGGTTTTAATTGCATTATATTCATGATCTAGCTTGGTAAGGAGATAATTTGAAGAGAGATTAATTGTATATAGTTGTAGCTTGTAGATCTTTGTACTGTTCTTTTCTATATTTAAGCAGGTTAATTAGTATATGATTTCTTAGATTCTAATTAATTGCTTTAATTAAGGACACCAAGTGTACTTTAATATTTAGCACTAAATGCTATATGCTTGGCGTAGATGGACCGAAGATGGATGTACACTAAGAACCGTGTGAGTGCCGAGTATATTAATGGCGTCTCCGCTTTTAGAAGAGATGCAGAAGAGTATATGTTTAATAAGGGGGTGCAGTTTATGTCTTGTCCATGCATTGACTGTGAGAATCTAAAGATGTTTCGAAACTTTTCTCAGATCGAAGCACACTTGATTATGAGGGGTTTCAAAAGGGGGTATACATGTTGGACCAGTCACGGTGAAGAGCCGAGAATCTGAGAAGCGAGTTGTATTAACATGGTCGACGAAGTCAATGATATGTCGGATGATCATATCGATTGTGGTTCCGACGAGGATAGGTTGCAGGAAGATAATCTGAATCAGATGCTGCGCAATGTAGAAGGGAACCGTGATGATAGAGAATATGGTAAATTCCGGGGCTTGATGGAGGACTCGGAGAAACCTTTGTTTCCAGGCTGCAAGTCGAAATACACAAGGTTGTCATCCGTGCTTGAACTGCTGAAATTGAAAGCAAGCAACGGTTGTTCCGACAAGAGTTTCACAACACTGTTACGTTTATTGGCGGACATGCTTCCCGAGGGAAACGAGTTGCCGACAACCACCTACAAAGCTAAGAAGGTTCTTTGTCCCTTGGGAATGGATGTAGAAAGAATACATGCATGTCTGAACGACTGTATCCTGTACCGCCAAGAGCACGCGAACTTGCACATATGTCCTGTGTGCAACGCATCCCGCTACAAGCGTAAGAGTCATTCGAATGATGACAACGAGGGCATCCAGGTGATGAAAGGACCTCCTGCTAAGGTGGCATGGTATCTGCCTATAATTCCTCGTTTGAAGCGTTTGTTTGCGAACCCAAATGAGGCAAAACTGTTGCGTTGGCACCCGAGGAGCGTAAGAACGATGGAATGCTAAGGCACCTGCCGATTCCATCCAATGGAGAAACATCGATAGGAGGTTTCAAGAATTCGGTGAGGATCCGAGGAATATATGGTTTGGATTGAGTACTGATGGAATGAATCCTTTCGGTAACATGAGCAGCCAGCATAGCACTTGGCCTGTGAATCTCTGTATCTACAACCTTCCTCCTTGGTTGTGTATGAAGCGGAAGTACATTTTGTTTTCTGTACTTATCCAAGGACCAAAACAACCTGGGAACGATATTGATGTGTACCTAGCACCATTGGTGGAAGATCTGAAAACACTATGGGTTCCCGGGGTAAAGGTATGGGATGCGTACAAACGAGAGAACTTCACTTTGCACTGCCTTTTGTTCTGCACCATAAATGATTACCCTACCTTTGGTAATCTATCAGGCCAGAGTACAAAAGGAATCAAAGCCTGCACTCACTGCTTAGACAATACAAAGAGTGTGTGGCTGAATCACTCGCGCAAAACTATTTACATGCATCACCATAGGTTCCTTCGGAGGAATCACCCATACCGCAAAATGAAAAAACAATTCGATGGAACGAACGAAGACGGTTCAGCTCCAAAGCCTTTAAGTGGGATAGATGTCCATGATTTGGTTAAGAACTTGGATGTTGCGTTTGGAAAGGGGCGTAAACCGAGGTCCTGTGAGAAGAGCACATGGAAGAAGAGATCAATATTTTGGGACCAACCTTATTGGGAGCACCTAGAAGTTCGGCACTGCATCGACGTGATGCACATGGAGAAGAATGTCTATGATAACTTGATTGGTCTCTTATTGAATATTAAAGGCAAATCAAAGGACAATATCAATGCACGCCTTGACTTGGTCGATATGGGCATAAGACCTGAGTTAGCACCAAAAGAGACAGATACATGCCAAACATACTGCGAACCTGCTTGTTACACTTTGTCTAAGGCCGAGAGAACTGAACTATGTCAGTGCTTGCATGGTGTGAAAGTTCCGTCCGGTTACTCCTCTAACATGAAGAGACTTGTTTCGATGCAGGATTTGAAATTAGTTGGCATGAAGTCTCATGATTGTCATGTGCTGATGACACAAACGCTCCCTATGGCAATTAAAAGTATTTTGCCAGTCAAGGTCCGGGAGACAATCACGAAGCTGTGTTATTTCTTTAACACAATTGCTTAGAAGGTCATCGATCCCGAAGCACTAGATGCACTGCAGGCTGAGGTGGTGATGATTCTATGTAATCTTGAGATGTATTTCCCTCTATCGTTTTTCGATATCATGGTCCATCTTGTTGTTCACCTTGTGATAGAGATAAAGATATGCGGGCCCGTGTTCCTACGTAGCATGTACCCATTCGAGAGGTATATGGGAATTCTCAAGTCCTACGTACGGAATCGATCTCGGCCGGAGGGTAGTATTATCGAAGGTTATATAACCGAAGAAGTCGTAGAGTTCTGCGTCGATTACATGGCTCAGGTCGAACCAATAGGTGTGCCTCGATCTCACCATGAGGGGAGACTCCAGGGCATCGGGACCATCGGAAGGAAAGCAATCACGCCTGATCCGGCTTCCTATGCTCAAGCTCATTTCACGGTTTTGCAACACATGGCTGTAGTGTCCCCGTACATCGACGAGCATAAGCACTGGCTACGGCAAGAGAATCTGACGCGGCAAGAGTCTTGGATCATGAGACAAAGATAACCTTCGTTTAACAGATGGTCGAATGAGCGACCCATCATCGGGACCTCGTCAGTGATACGCCACATGGTTGGCAAAAGGGCCAACATTTACAGTTGTAACATGGAAAGGATACGACTTAAATGGGTACACATTTTACACGAGAGATCAGGATACGAAGAGCACAAACCAGAACAGCGGTGTACGCATAGATGCGTTCAACACGGTTGGGTCAACGAGGAGCTCCTACTATGGGTTCATAGAGGAGGTTTGGGAGCTCGACTATGTACTATTCAAGATCCCACTATTTCGGTGTCGTTGGGTCCACCTCCAGCATGTGAAGGTTGACAAGTACGGTGTCACTACTGTCGACCTCGCACGCGTCGGATACCAAGATGAACCATTCATACTCGCTAACCAAGCTGTTCAAGTATTCTATGTAATCCACCCGTCCAACAAGAAGAGACATGTAGTTCTTCAGGGAAAAAGGAGGATTGTCGGAGTAGAGAATGTAGTAGATGAGGAAGAATACAATCAATTCGAAGAGTTGCCTCCTATCGGAAAGAGCATCACAGTCCAAGAAGAACAATCCGAAGAAGCTAGCTACACAAGCGTCGATCATCATGAAGGGCTAATTTTTATACAAAAGAATAAGCAAGTGGAGTTATGATTTTAAGTGTACTCTAGAAGATAATAGAGTTGTTTGTAATGAGATGCTCGAAATTAAAAACAACTTTGTGTATATATGCATCTGATTTATTTAATATAGTTTTTTCCTTTCTTGATATTGCTTCATCTACAATTCCATATACATTATACATTATGTCAAGAAGGCCAAACTCTGGATTTACCTTAGCAATGAAGGTCTGTGTCAATCATCATCACAAACGGTTCTATAATAGAACCGTCTGGTATATTTTATATCACAGACAGTTATAATACATAACCGTCTGCGATAAAAACTATCGCAGACGGTTCTAATATAGAACCGTCTGTGCTAAGATAATATCACAGACGGTTCTATTTACGAACCGTCAGTTATGTTTTTATAACAGACGGTTCTAAACTAGAATCGTCAGTGATATGGGAGACCTATAAAAATGCCACTCTTGCAGATCATTCATTCTCCACTCACGCGCTCAAAACCCTAGCTTTGTCTCCGCCCCCTCGTCGACGCCTCCCCATCGCCGACGCCACCCCCTCGTCGACCCCTCCCCATCGCCGACGCCTCCCCCTCGCCGACGCCACCCCCTCTTGGACCCGCCTTGTCCCCGTTGCGCCACCGACCGCCTCATCCCCGTTGCCGAGCTGAGGTATGGCTCCCCTCTCTTCCCTCTCTCCCGAAACCCCGGCCCTCTCTTCATCTATATTGGACTGATTCATTTGGGCATTTAGGGTTAGATCTGTTGGTGCCAGATTATGCTAAATTCATGCTGAGGCTTAAGTTTCATAGCTTTTGGAATTCTACAGTAGTGTAACTGAAGCTACTAGTGATGTGCTCAAGCTGCAGATGAACTCGCTCAAGCATTAGTGGTAGTAGCACTGCTCCATTTTGCATCTCGACCATTTTTGTGTTGATGTTGTTGAGATTGGGCATAAAGTGGTCACTATCGTAATCACATGCTGCACAGCTCATTTGCAAGTTGTTTAGTATAATTGTAAGCAGTAGAACAAAACAATTATATAGCAGATTAATTGGTTGGAATGGCAAATTTCCATGAGAACCTGCATGTGGTCTTTGCCTTCATTTGAGGTCTCTTGCTTGTGCTTGACATTTCAGATTAACATTGCAGTAATGACCACTGCAAGCAGTATTAATTCTTCCGAGAACTTATAACTAAAATATCATGAATTGTTTTGTATGTTGTCACTTGTAAGCAGTATTAATTCTCTTCACTTACCTTCTCTTAAATTTGCTTCTCTGAACTACCTTTGTACCCATTAAATAAAAGCATCCATCAATTGGTAGCCTTCCATGTTTTTTTACTTTTCTTTCTTGTGGAGCCACGACAACCAGCCTAGATTGCAAGATGGTGTCCCCTCATTCGCCGTCTGAAGGATGTGATGAGTCATAAAAAAGAAACCTCCTAGAGGTCCAAGAGGAGCAAATAAAAGGCCTACGGAACGATATACCATCACGGCGGTTGATCGAAAGGATGGGGCCCCCACCGAACCAAGAAAGGCGGTGAATGCATTTAGGACATTGTGCGGGATAGTCGCACGGGAACGGGTCCCCATCACTTATCCATCTTGGAAGTCGCTGACTGATGAGAGCCGCAACAACTTGGTGACAGAAATTATGTCTTCATTTGATATCCCAGAAGACTTTGTGAGCTTAGTGCGACGGTACGCACTGCTAGTGGCGGGAAAGGCGTGGAAGAATTTCAAGAGCACGCTAGTCAAGGAATATGTCAATAAGGACAGTACTCCCTTCTCCAAGTACGGGTTCATTACTGAGGACGTATGGCAAAATTTTGTTGAGGCGAAGACGACAGATGAATTCGTGTGTCAAAGTGAAGCCCACAAGGCCCTGCAGGCAAGGAGCACCCACCCTGTAACAGCCTCAAAATTAATGAAATAAATACAAATGAATTAAAAATCATTTGTGTTTTATTTCTGAAATTTCTGAATTTTTTGGATTTATTGGATATTCTTTTGCCTTTTCTTTAATAAAAGAAAGTGAATTAAAGGATATAGTAAAATGGTAAAAGTAAAAAGTAAAAATGCCAAGTCAAAAAATTTTTACCAAAGTCATAACAAAAATCTAAGGGCACTCCACAGCCAGATTAAGTCGTTGGAAGAGCTGTACTAAATAAAATATAATTTAATCAAAGCAAATCATGTAAGAAAAAGTCAGGGTAAAATGGTAAAAGAATTTTGTAGATATCTCAGGAGGTTATCCTAACTCAAACTTTTTACCCTGCTGACCTCAGTACAGTATAAACCTCCTTTAAAAATATCAGAAATTTATTAATTCAGTTTATAATTTTTAAAATTCAAAAACAGTGAAGAAATAAATTGGAAAATAGTAATGTCAGAATTACTAAAAATTAACTATTAATAAATAAAATCTTAAAATTTTAAATAAGGTGTATAATACCATTACAGACTTTCATAAAAAATTTCATAAAACATTAATTTAATTTCAATAATAAATTAAATAAAAATAGAATTGGCAGAAAAGCAACAGTTGCATTGTCAGAATTAATTAGAATTATACACACATCATAAAGTGGTAAAAATTTTAGTGGAATCTGGTAATTACCTTTCCAACTTCTAGTAAAAATTTTATAAATTTTTGAGTCATTTTGACCATCGAAACCGCCGTAGAAATCCAGTTCCGTCCCGAGCCTTCGGCCGAATTCTTTTTCTTGTCTCGCTGACTTGTGGGTCCGGCATGTCAGCCAGCCAAGACCAGCCGACCTTGCTGCCACCTGCCCCCCATGTGTCAGCGACTCGCTCGCGTTCTTCTCCCCTCCCCCGTCGACGCCAGCGCAGAGACATCGTGCCGTCTCGATCTCTCTCTCGCCCTGTGCGCCAAACCGCCTCCATCACCTTATAAAAGGCGTTGCCTGTTGCCGCAGCCAGCCAGTTCTCCTCCCTGCAAGCTCATTCCACCGCCAACCCCTCTCTTCTTCTCCAGCTCCGGTAAAACCCGAAAAGGGGAAAATTCCGCATTTCATCGCCTTGCTCGGTTCCAGTCCAATCCAACCGAGCCGAGGCATCCTCTTGTCGCCAGGACCTCGTCCCGAGCCCCGGTTGGAGCTCTTCTTCCCCGACGAGCCGCCGCGCCCCGCTTTTTCCTCCGCCGCCACCGCGCACGGTGAGAACCTTCCTCCGCCACTCATTCTTCGAACCAAAGCCAGAAATGAACTCCTTGTGTTGCACTGATGCTCGTAGTGGTGATCTTCAAGCTCGGCGAGATCTAGTTTGCCGGAACGCCGGTCGGCCGTAGCCATCGCCGCCCCTCGTCAGTGTCGACCTCCTTCCCGGCCATCTCTGGTCGCCGCGCCACTGCCCACGTGTGCGCAAGGGTCCACTGGTGCTCGTGGTGGAGCCGACTCCGCCGCCGCGATGCTGGTTCGCCGCCGGCGAGCTCAGTCTTGCCGCGCCCCTGCTCTGGGTCACCGCCAAGCGGGCCCGAGCAGCCAGTCGCATGCGCCAAGGGCTGTGCTGCGTCGCTGAGGAGCGGGCCCGGTCGGTCAGTCTCTTGCGCGGAGATGTGTCACTGCCAACCGGTCCCGTTTGTCGGTCGCACGCGTCGCAAAGTCAATGCGGGCCCGCGTGTCAGCCGCGCTGCGCGTGCGCCAGCCGCTGCCCTGTGGACCCCGGCTGTCAGCACCTCGGCGCGGCATAGCCCAAAAAGGGAAAGCGCGTTTTCCCCTCGAAAGCGTACTTTCCATTTTCGGCAAATTTCCGATTTTCTGTATTTATCAAAAACCAAGAATATTCAAACTTGAATATCTTTTGAATCATCTGTCCAAATTTGATGAAATAAATTTCTAAATTCATCTAAAATCATGTAGATTTATAATATACAAAAATATTTCAGAATTTAATTTTATTTGAATTTTTAATTCAAATTTAAAGAAAGGGTTAGAAATATGTCATACATGAAAATTTTGCAAATGACCACCAAATTTAGTAAAATAAATTTTGTTAGATTCCTTGTAACTTCAGGAACTAGAATATGTAAAAATACTTAGGGTTTGTTATAATAAAATTTTGAGTTATTAAATACGTGGTAAAATGTTGCAATAATAATAATCCAAATAAACTAAATCTTTAAGTTGCAAATAAGAACAAATAATTCATGCAATCACTTCTGAATTGTGAAGTTATTTTATTTGAAAATTTCCATCTGATTTGTTTTTGGCCCTATTGAAATTTGGTATTTGTTATGTGTTGCCATACAACGTGTAGAACCCGACGAATCTGGTTTAATCGACGATCAGGAATTCGACGTCGAGGAGAATCAACAAGGAAAGCATCCCCTTTGATCATATTGATCCCAGCTTTATAAATGTTTTCATTAAATGTTTTACTACATACTTTATTTTTATTAAAGTCTGCTATATTATGGAAACTGGTAGTTGTACATGTAGTTTTATAGAACTTACTTGATAAGTATGGATTTGTGATCCTTGAAAACCCTAGAACGACATAGACATTATTTGATGTCAATATGGGTCACTTACACTTAGTGTTATGCTTAGCCATGCTTAAAGCAATATAAAACTGTGACATGATTAAAAATGTTGGCTATGACATTTAATTGGGTATGACCATTTTTATGGTTGGTATTTTGGTTGGAAAAATGAAAATAAAACTATGGTTTAGATGCGGGCAATTATTGGCAATAGCCAGGAGTGCATGTCTTTGCACGTAGTGTAGGGTGGAGATTATTGCCCGTGTCGAGTTAAGGACCGAACTATGGGTTGTTTTCAAGCCAAGAATTATCATACAACCACAAGTGCTGGTATGTGACAGCTCTAACTTATTAAGTTGTTTAAAACTGGCTTTGCACTTGGAAGGCCGGAGTAGTACGGGCTGTTTCTTAATGAATTGCTCGACGGGACGTCCACACCGAGGTGATCATGGAATAAACGTCTACCAATATAACGGTGTACGCCATACCGTGGGTAGTTCCATCATTTCTATGCTCACGAGTTCTTACGCCTACGTAATTAGTTTATCGTCACCGTCTTTGGTGCAAAGTCGATTAAATAATGTAACAGATTATAACATGACTCTCTGCGGCACACTAAAGGAAGTGTGCAAATATCGATTGCTCAAAGAGTCTGTCATGTCTTGTGGGGAAAGTTGTATACCTCTGTAGAGTGTAAAACTAATCGATTAGCCGCGTCCGCGGTAATGGACACTTGGTAAAGTCATCACATAGTTAGCAGTTTTGTTTATTTTCATAAAATACGGTTTCTACCGTATGTTGGTGAACTCTACAGTGTGTCAGTAGAACTGGTTTTGATTATAGTCATTTTACCCAAATTCGAATTTTTATTTACTCGTACTTACTTACTGTCATTTTAACTAATCTTCTTTTAAGATAATTTTACTACAATTTATTATTGAGTATTTACATTTCAAACTGGCTTTCTGCAAATTAACCACAATAGCCTTTCCATTGAAATAACCTGCATGTATTTTAGGAATTGCAAAAGTATTGCGAGTACGTAAGTACTCAACTTGCCTATGTTGATGTTTTTAGGTGAAGAATCAGATTACCCCGACAACTCATACGTTGATGCAGGATACGGGAAATTTAACGAGGAATTTTTCTAAGGATTTCCCTTGTCAGTTGCCTGTGGAACAACGGGTTTAAAAAGGCATACTACAAGAAATTGTCTCCACTGCAGTGTTTACTTTTGGTATTGTAAAAACATTATGTAACCTTACTTCCGCTGTGTAATAAAGTTTATGTATGACTGTGGTATCAATTTGTATTTGTGCGTACTAGCTACTGATCATGGGACTAGTACTGTATGCACATGGTATCCATTTTTGGTATTCATTATCAAAAATGGGGCCTTACACACCCCCACAGACTTGGCACCGCTGGGTACGCGGGGAAGAGGGACCAATGGGAGAGGGAGGACGAGGAGGCCTGTGTGCCATTTGCATGTATCGTTGACCGACGCGCCAGAGACTGGCTGAGAGCAAGGTCAAGTGCCACGTCTTCCGGCACCGTCTCCTTTACAAATCCCGCGGACGAGGAAGTCTGCCTACGACTGGTAAGATATCAGACTTCCAATTTTGTACTTAATTAGTCCGTAATTTCGTAAGTGAATTAACTTTTCGGGATCTTGCAGGTAGCGTTGAGTACACAATATTCCGAGGGCACTTTTTTTGCCAGACAGGGAGAAAGATGTACTCTCCACAGCCTTGGGAAACAGGGAACACCCTGGTCGCACGCGAGGCGTTGGGTTTTGTTCCTCGGAAGTCGATTTCCAGCGACTCGGACAAATACCGGAATAGGAAGAGAACCAAAGCAGAGTGAGAGGAACGACTGGTACAAAGGATTGAGGAAAGACTAAGAGAAGAATCCAACAATAAGATAAAAAGCCTCGAGGAAAGGCTCAATAATCAGCCTGCGCAAGTCCCAGATGTATGTGGGCAAATCAGCCCCACTACCAAAAAGAGCAGCTATGCGTCCGCCACTCCCACAGATGAACATGGGAAATCTCCTATCTGTGACATCAAGGTACTTTTATATATGTCTTGGATGCTCCATACAAATAGCTGTTGGACGCAATAGCTAATTGTGTACCGTTATGTAGGTGGCCACGCGGTGCACTCTCCAAGTGAGACTTGTCCATGGTGCCATTCTTATTCCGGCTGCTTCGGGGGTCGCGTATCCGTTTATTGAAGGGGCGCTGGTGCACGGAACCCTTGTGGCACCGGGACTCACGAAGGTTAGTGTGGACGGTGTAAAAGACGGTTTCAAGACCGTCCCACAACCGATGCCCCCAAACGATGAGATTGTGACACTGGGGGACGCCATTCGCACTTTTATCCAGTGGCCCAACAGCGACATCTCCCTGGACGCCCGTCCTCCATCACCGGAGCTTCCCCAACTGCCTGAGTCATATGCTGCACCTCAGCAAGGCACCAAATCGGCTCCCGTGCCCCCTGCATCAAAGGTCATTCAGTGGGATGGTTCCCACTCGTCTCCCGTGCAGACTCCTTATGGCAGAAAAAAGTCAAGGGCAAAGCGAAGCAGATCACGAAGAAATTGGACTATCCAATTGCCCCGCTCGCCTGAGTATACCAGCTCGGAGAGTCTTTTGTAACAGGAGAGAGCATGAAGAACCTTTCTATTGCTTGCGTTAGATTGCAGAATTGGTGCATGGAACAAGCTAAAAAGCCAGTGCAAGACCGCATAACGAGTATCTCGGTCAGTTTCAAGCCTGAGCATCTATTCAACGAGTCATCGGGGGGATTCTTCACAGCCGACTTCAAGGACCTTTTTGATGTCTTCAACCTCGACGCTCTCGACGCCATGCTCTTGAGATGCTGGACATTGTAAGTGTGTGCATTCACAGTCTACATTCGTGTAATATCGATAAAAGTCATATATATATGACTCAATGCTTTCGTATATTTAGATACATGCACTACTACAGAAAAGCTTATCACAGACGGTTCGGAACCGTCATCACAAATGGTTTCCCGAACCGTCTGTAACCATGTGTCAGTGATGTTACGGCATATAGAATATATCAGAGACGGTTTTTGTTTGAAACCGTCTGTTACATCATTACATCACAGACGGTTTTAGTTTTGAACTGCCTGTTACATCTTTATATCACAGACCGGTTTTAATTAAAAACCGTCTATGATAAGACTTCTAATAGGCAACCATTTCTCTATTTATTGGCTAGCCTGAGGAAATGCTAGCCACGCCCTCTGGAAAAAAGCAGATTACAGAATAACTAAACTCATGTTACAAAAACATTACAACCATTTAAGAAATGAACTTAGATATATTAACCAAATGTAACTCAATAGCATTAACCAATTAATAGAATACACAACTACAATTTACAAATCCACAACACAAGTTTGACAATTAACCCAATTGGTAATTTAGAAAAAATACGACGCCTCAAGTTATACGGTAGCGTGGAACTCGCCTTTTTTGTGTAAAACTTGACTGAGCAAGAAGGCACAAAGCTGTCCTCGAATTCGCTCCAGATCAGCCTCTTCCAACGCAGTTGTTATCCGATTGGGCGTTTTCTTAGTGACAAGGAGTTCCATGTTGTGGCAAACGTAAAATCCACAACGGTTATTTCCCTTTCCCTGCTGGTGGCACTGCAAATATAGATTTGGTTAGTTCCAGAATCATTATTACATAATTTACACAGGTATGTCGGCATGGTCAATTAACAGAACAGAGTTGCGAGCATACTGCAAATCAAACTAGGAGTTACCCTGGGTTGTGTGGTAAAAGTATGAACTCTTTATCGTTTTGAGCCGCCAAGGCCTCTCCGACGTATTTATCGACAAATCCGTAATCTCTGTCCATTGTTTGCTTGGAGACTATGTGTGGGTCCAGGAAACCCATCGGTTGTTCGTTCTGTCTCGCTTCCCAGATCATGTATCTAAATATATGAAAGCATTGAGTCATATATATATATGACTTTTATCGATATTACACGAATGTAGAATGTGAATGCACACACTTACAATGTTCAGCATCTCAAGAGCGCGGCGTCGAGGGCGTCGAGGTTGAAGACGTCAAAAAGGTCATTGAAGTCGGCTGTGAAGAATCCCCCCGATGACTCGTTGAATAGATGCTCATACTTGAAACTGACTGATATACTCGTTATGCGGTCTTGCACTGGGTTTTTAGCCTGTTGCATGCACCAATTCTGTAATCTGACGCAAGCAATAGAAAGGTTCTTCATGCGCTCTCCGGTTACAAAAGGCTCTCCTAGCTGGTATACTCGGGCCAGCGGGGCAATTGGATAGTCCAATTTCTTTGTGATTTGCTTCGCTTTGCCCTTGACTTTTTACGCCATAAGGAGTCTCAGACGGAGACGAGTGGGCACCATCCCACCAATGTCCTTTAATGCAGGGGCACGGAGCCGATTTGGTGCTCACTGGGTGCATCATATGGCTCAGCATTGGGAAGCTCCGTGATGGAGGACGGGCGCCCAGGAGATGTCATTCTTTGGGCCTTTGGATAAAAGTGTGAATGGCGTCTCCTAGTGTCACAATCTCGTCGTTTGGGGGCATCGGTAGTGGGAAGTCTTGAAATTATCGTTTACACTGTCCACACTAACCTTCGTGAATCCCTGTGCCACAAGGGTGCCGTGCACCAGCGCCCCTTCAATAAACGGAAACGCGACCCTCGAAGCAGCTGGAATAAGAGTGGCACCATGGACAAGTCTCACTTGGAGAGTGCACCGCATGGCCACCTACATAACGGTACATAATTAGCTACTGCGTCCAACAGCTATTTGTATAGAGCATTCAAGACATATATATAATTACCTTGATGTCACAGACAGGAGATTTCTCAGGTTCAGCTGTGGGAGTGGCAGACGCACAGCTGCTCTTTTTGGTAGTGGGGCTGATTTGCCCACATACATCTGGGACTTGCGCAAGCTGATTATTGAGCCTTTCCTCGAGGCTTTTTATCTTATTGTTGAATTCTTCTCTTAGTCTTTCCTCAATCCTTTGTACCAGTCGTTCCTCTCGCTCTGCTTTGGTTCTCTTCCTACTCCGGTATTTGTCTGGGTCGCTTGGAAATCCTGACTTCCAGGGAACAAAAACCCCAACGCCTCGCGTGCGACCAGGGTGTTCCTTGTTTCCCAAGGCTGTGGAGAGTACATATTTCTCCCTGTCTTGCAAAAAAGTGCCCTCGAAAGATTGTGTACTCAACGCTACCTGCAAGATCTCGAAAAGTTAATTCACTTACGAAATTAAGAACTAATTACGTACAAAATTGGAAGTCCGATATCTTACCAGTCGTTGGTAGACTTCCTCGTCCGCGGGGTTTGTAAAGGAGACGGTGCCGGAAGACGTGGCACTTGACCTTGCTCTCAGCCAGTCTCTGGCGCGTCGGTCAACGATACATGCAAATGGCACATAGGCCTCCTCATCCTCCCTCTCCCATTGGTCCCTCTTCCCCGCATCTGGCCGTGCCAAGTCTGTGGGGGTGGGTGCTCCTTGCCTGCAGGGCCTTGTGGGCTTCACTTTGACGCACGAATTCATCCGTCGTCTTCGCCTCAACAAAATTTTGCCATACATCCTTAGTAATGAACCCGTACTTAGAGAAGGGAGTCCTGTCCTTATTGACATATTCCTTGACAAGGGTGCTCTTGAAATTCTTCCACGCCTTTCCCGCCACTAGCAGTGCATACCGCCGCACTAAGATCACAAAGTCTTCTGGGATATCGAATGAAGACATATTTCTATCACCAAGTCGTTGCGGCTCTCATCAGTCAGCGACTTCCAGGATGGACATGTGATGGGGAACCGTTCACGTGCGACTATCTCGCACAATGTCCTAAATGCATTCACCGCTTTTCTTGGTTTGGTGGGGGCCCCATCCTTTCGATTAACCGCTGTGATGGTATATCGTTCTGTGGGCCTTTTATTTGCTCCTCTTGGACCTCGAGGAGGTTTTCTTTTTGGTGACTCATCACATCCTTCAGTCGGCGAATGAGGGGACACCATCTTGCAATCTAGGCTGGTTGTCGTGGCACAACAGGAAAGAAAAGTAAACAAACATGGAAGGCTACCAATTGATGGCTGCTTTTATTTAATGGGTACAAAGGTAGTTCAAAGAAGGTAAGTTGAGAGAAGCAATTCATGATATTTTAGTTATAAGTTCTCAGATGTAATGTCTAACTTGGTCTCTGATACTAGTCTGGATCACACCATGCACAGTTGGCTTGAGTAATCTTGTTATAGTTGCTAAATCGAATATGCCCAAAAATGAAGGCAGTAATCTTGTTGTAGTTACTAAATCGAAGTGAATTTCTCTCATAAATAAACATAGCCACTTAATGGACAGTCATACACCTCACCAGGGATGGATTGAGGAATAGCAAAGAATTAAAAAATGTGCCCTCATCTCAGACAAATATCTAGTTCTAATGTTCTTTGTTACTACTCGTACATATCTCACTGCTTTGTTTCTACTCGTGCTTCATAATGTAGGTATGTAACAACAAGATTACAACGTCAACGAAAATCGCTATGGTTTTTGCTTCTCCACCAGCCAAACGAAAATTGGTGAGAGGGGAGCGATTATCGGCACTTACCGAGCGAATTTCACCATGTATTTCGTGGGGGTAATATATAGTTGCAAGAATTAAAATAATAAAAACCGTCCAATTTTAAACTAGATCTGCATTTTATATTGGCAACATTCTTTTTGTCACATTGTTAGTGTTTTTAAAATAAGAACAACAGTGTAGACATGTATTTCAATTTAATTACCCAAACATCAATTGTTTCCGTTGTCTCGCACAAACTGAAGTAGTGAGATTTTTAGCTAGCCTACTTGAGGTTTAGATAGAGGGGAGTGATTATCGGCACTTACCGAGCGAAAATCGATGGGGAGGCGTCGGCGAGGGGGAGGCGTCGGCGAGGGGGCGGCGTCGTCGATGGGGAGGGGTCGACGAGGGGGCGCCGTCGACGAAGGGGAGGCGTCGACGAGCTGGGGCGGAGACGAATACTTAGGGTTTTGAGCGCGTGAGTGGAAGAGTAGAGAATGAATGATCTGCCAGAGTGGACTTTTTATATGTCTCCCATATAACAGACGGTTCTATATTAGAACCATCTGTTATAAAAATATCACAGACGGTTCTAGCTTAGAACCGTCTGTGATATTATTTTATCATAGACGGTTCTATACTAGAATTGTCTGGGATAGTTTTTATCACAGACGGTTATGTATTAGAACTGTCTGTGATATAAACTATACCAGACGGTTCTATTATAGAACCGTCTGTGATGAAGATTGACACAAACCTTCGCTAAGATAAATCCAAAGTTTGGCCTTCTTTACATAATGTGTACTGTATATGGAATTGTAGATGAAGCAATATCAGTAAAGGAAAGGAAACTATATTAAATAAATCAGATGCATATATACACAAAGTTGTTTTTAATTTCGAGCATCTCATTACAAACAACTCTATTATCTTCTAGAGCTAGTACTCTTAAAATCATAACTCCACTTGCTTATTCTTTTGTATAAAAATTAGCCCTTCATGATGATCGACGCGTGTGTAGCTAGCTTCTTCGGGTTGTTCTTCCTGGACTGTGATGCTCTTTCCGACAGGAGGCAACTCTTCGAATTGATTGTATTCTTCCTCATCTACTACGTTCTCTACTCCGACAATCCTCCTTTTTCCCTGAAGAACTACATGTCTCTTCTTGTTGGACGGGTCGATTACACAGAATACTTGAACAGCTTGGTTAGCGAGTATGAATGGTTCATCTTGGTATCCGACACGTGCGAGGTCGATCAGTACTCTAGGGGGCACGGCGAATCTCCAAGACCAAGAAATTTCGGGGATTGATGCTCTTTTGGTTCACCTCACTGATCCTCCCCCTTTTCTAGCTTCGGCAAAAATGACGAAGAGATGGACGACTGGCTCAGGTGTTCGGCTCAGAAAACGAATGAAGAAATGGGAGCCTCAGTGGGACGCTCACATGGTATTTATAACCAGGGAAAAGTGGCGGCTCCAGTGTTTGAATCGGAAGAGAGAGTTGCGGCTGCCCGGCTTTTGACTGCTCGGCGAGGTGGCGCGAAGTGTCGCCGGCAGGGAATGACGCGGGATGGACGAGGTATGGCACGGGAGTCCCAAGGCTCAGCGTGGCGACTAGCGGCTTCAGGCGATCGGCGCCGAGACGCAGCGAGGACTGCCAAGGCTCGGGAGAACTCGAGCTGGTCTCAGGCGAGAGAGGAAAGGGGCGAGGGCAATGAAGCTGGAGGCTGGCAAGTGGGACTGGGGCCACCGGTCAGCGAATGAGCTATTTTCCCATTCCTGCCAGCGAACGGTTACGGAAAGGGGCGGGGCCCACATGTCAGAGAGAGAGAACGAGTCAAGGGATAAGTCTCAGCTCAGACAGCTCCATTTGAGCATTAAAACAGCTATCTAATCATGGTGAAATTTTCTAAAACTTTTTGACCATCATCCTCTGGAAGTTTTTATCCTCCAGTGAAATTTTCAGACTAAAATACCTGATAATGAATCAATTACAATTCTGACACTGTGGACTGTACAGGATTTGTGTTTGGGTATTTTATTTATTTAAGGGTTTAAATCATATTAATTATTTTTAAAACTTGTTATAAGAGTTCATTTTGGCTTATGGATATCTCCATAAAAATATCAAGTTGAAATCTCAAGTGAATATTTTATAAAAATTCTGACATGAGGATTTGTAGTTGTTAATTGTTTCTGTTCTTTGCCGACATGATCAATTCCTGAGATTTTTACCAGATGTAAACACTGCTCTGAGGGTGCTATGGTAATTTTTGTGGCTCCATATATGTTTCGATTATTTTTAATTAATTCTGACTTCACTGTTTTTAGTCAAAAGAGATGACTAGGATATTTTATTTACTCCATTTCAGCACCAAGGATTTTTTTACTAGATATTTTTACTGGTTTACCAGCATGGATATGGTCAAATGGTAATTTTTTTCTCATTCTTACTTTTACCTCTTTACCTTCTTACCATTTTCCATTTGATAATTCTATTTGTTGGACTTTTCATACAAAGCATAAATCCAAGAAAAATCCAATAAAACCAATAACACCAAGAAAACTCAGAAATAATTATTTTCAAATCCAAAACATTCATTTCCATTTTATTATATATTGTTTTTATTTTCGGGATGTTACAAATCTACCCCCCTTACAGAAATCTCGCCCCCGAGATTTGGCGGGTCGAAGGTAGAATAGGGTCTAAAAGAAATCAGGAAATTCTTCTTTGAGTTTATCTTCTTGTTCCCATGTTGCTTCTTCTTTCGTATGATTACTCCATTGTACTTTTACCATTTTATGAGTTTTATTCCGAGTACGCCTTTCTGCTTCTTCAAGGATTTTAATTGGGTGCTCTCGATAAGTTAAATCAGGCTGGAGTTCAATCTCTTTCAATTGAGTAAGTTCAGCCGGGACGCGAAGACACTTCTTAAGCTGCGATACATGGAAGACATTATGTACACTAGATAATTGGGGTGGCAACTCCAACTTGTATGCTTTTTCTCCCATCTTCTCCAATATACGATATGGTCCAATATATCGAGAGGCTAACTTGCCTCGAACTTGGAATCGACGGATTCCGCGAAGAGGTGAAACTTTAAGATAGACATAATAATCAATCTCAAAGCTCAAGTCACGTCGACGAGTGTCGGCATAACTTTTCTGACGAGATTGGGCTTCCCTCAATCGGCTTCGTATTAAATCCACATGTTCTTGGGCTTCATTTATTAAATCTGGGCCAAAGAACTGTCTTTCTCCCACTTCAGACCAGAAAAGTGGAGTTCGATATTTCCTTCCATAAAGGGCTTCAAACGGCGACATTTGCAGACTAGCTTGAAAACCATTATTGTACGAGAACTTTGCAAATGCTAAGCATTTCTCCCAATTGGTGCTATAGGTTAGCACATAAGCCCTCAACATATCTTCCAGGATTTGATTTGTCCTTTCAGTCTGACCATCGGTCTGAGGATGGTAAGCAGTACTAAAATTCAATTTAGTTCCCAAGAGACTATGCCATTTTTCCCAGAAACGGGATGTGAATTGTGATCCCCGATCTGAGACAATTGTTTTTTGGACCCCGTGTAAACTCACGATGTTGCTAATGTAAAGTTCTGCCAACTTGTCTCCAGAATAAGTGGTCCTAACAGGGATAAAATGGGCTACTTTGGTTAGTCGATCAACAACAACCCAAATAAAGTCATTCCCTTTTTGAGTTCGGGGAAGGCCAGTAATGAAGTCCATACCAACATCATCCCATTTCCATTCCGGAATTTGCAATGGCTGGAGAAGCCCAGCTGGACGTTGATGTTCAGCTTTGACCCGCTGGCATACATTGAATTCCGCGATATATTCAGCGATATCCTTCTTCATACCAGGACACCAATATTCTCTCTTAAGGTCTTGATACATTTTGGTACTACCAGGATGAATAGATAATGGTGACTCATGGGCTTCAGATAGAATCAATTTCTTGATATCAGAATCATTGGGCACATAAATAGAGTTCCCTTCATGATTATCCCATCCGGACTTTCTGTGAACTCGGAATTTAGGCTTCCAATTGAATGATTTCAGATCTCTAAAATGTCTTCGTCCTTGAGTTGAGCAACTTTAATCTGACTTTTAAGAGTTGGCTGCAACTGGAGGGCGGCCACATAACCATTTTCCACTAAGTTCAAATTGAGCTTCTGGAAGTCATTGATCAGGTCAGATTGACTGGGATCCAATATGCAATATAGCTTCCGACTAAGAGCGTCAGCTACGACATTGGCCTTACCAGGGTGGTAGTGAAGACCAAGGTCATAGTCTTTAATCATCTCTAGCCATCTTCTTTGCCTCAAATTCGATTCTGGTTGTGTGAAAAAGTACTTAAGACTTTTATGATCAGTATAGATTTCTGTCCTATTTCCAATAAGATAGTGCCGCCAGATTTTAAGGGCATGAACAACAGCGGCTAGTTCAAGGTCATGAGTAGGATAATTCTGCTCATGAGGGCGAAGTTGTCGAGAGGCATACGCGACAACTCTGCCATCTTGCATCAATACACAACCCAACCCTTGAATCGATGCATCGTAATATACTTCAAAATTCTTGTGAATATCTGGCAGTATGAGTACTGGGGCAGAGGTTAGCTTTTCTTTTAGCTTTTGGAAACTCTGTTCACAATCAGAAGTCCATTTGAACTTCTTTTCCTTCTTTAAGAGTTGTGTGAGTGGCTTGGCAATTTTGGAGAAGTTTTCAATGAACCGGCGGTAATAACCGACAAAGCCTAGAAAACTTCGAATTTTTGGAACTGACTGTGGCCTTTCCCAAGCCAACACTGCTTGCACTTTACTCGAGTCAACAGCAACTCCGCCTCCAGATAAAACATGCCCGAGAAATGCCACCTCCTTCAACCAAAATTCACACTTCTCGAACTTGGCATATAATTTATTTTCCCGGAGCTTGCTGAGGACCATATGCAAATGCTGCTTATGTTCTTCTTCATTTTTGGAATAAACCAGGATATCATCAATAAAGACCACTACAAACTTGTCTAGATACTCCATGAACACTTTATTAATTAAATTCATAAAGCTTGCAGGAGCATTAGTAAGCCCGAAGGACATTACGGTATATTCGTATAAACCGTAACGTGTAGTAAAAGCGGTCTTTGGGATATCTGACGGCCTGAACTTCAACTGAAAATATCCCAGCTTCAAGTCTATCTTGGAAAAGATTTGCGCCCCATTTAGCTGATCAAATAGATCATCAATCCGGGGAAGCGGATATTTATTTTTGATGGTTACTTCATTTAAAGCACGGTAGTCTACGCACATGCGCAGGCTATTATCCTTTTTCTTAACAAAAAGAATAGGGCTTCCCCAGGGTGATGTACTGGGATGAATAAATCCTTTGTCCAGTTGTTCCTTGAGTTGCTTTTTCAATTCCACTAACTCATTTGAGGGCATTCTATATGGGCGCTTTGATATTGGTGCGGTTCCTGGCACCAAATTAATAATGAACTCCATGTCTCGATCCGGAGGTACTCCTGGCAATTCAGCAGGAAAAACCTCTGGAAACTCATTAACTATTGGCACATTTTGTAATTCAACAGTGGATGCCGAACACCAGACTGGCTGGGACACTGACTCATTAGCACTTGAGGCAAATTCCACATGTGTTCCATCTTGATTTACCAAAGATATAGATCGATCGGCACAATTTATACAACCCTTATGTTTGGCCAGCCAATCCATGCCTAAGATCACATCTAGCCCAGATGTCTCTATTAGGATAAGATCAGCATAAAATGTGGCCCCATTGATTTCTATGCTAACTCCAGAATAGAAACTAGCAGTTCTAATGGTGGCCCCAGGTGATTGCACAATCATGTGAGTAGGTAACAGAGAAACCTCTAACTTGTTTTGTTCAGAAAACTTCTTGGAGATAAAAGAATGGGAAGCTCCTGAATCAAACAGAGCCAACGTAGGAACAGATTGCACAAGGAACATACCAAGAACAACATCTGATGCTTCCTGCGCCTCTTCAGTTGTCATATGATGAAGGCGCCCAATATTTCCGCCTTGCGCGGGTGGTGGAGTCGATCCTTGAGTCTGCCGCCTTGCGGCTTCCTGAGTCCGGCCTTGAGCTTGTGGACAGGGTTGTCCATTCTTCTTCTTGGGACAGGAACTGGCATAATGTCCACGCTCATTGCAATGAAAACACGTGACATTCGACACCTACTTCTGGACAACAGCAGCCATCCTAGGCTGTTTCACTTGTCGAACAGACTGCTGCGGCTACCACTGTATAAAGCGAGGAGCCTGACCCTGAGATCTCTGAGTCTGGGAAGTCGGTCGCTGGGCTCTTGGTGCTGGTGGTGGTGGTGGTCGATGAAAGTTGGTCGACTGCCACCCTTGTGGCCTAGATGACCCAGCCCCAGCTGAGCTACGCGCAAGCCACTTACGCTTGCGGCTCTCCATCACACTGCGACTGCCGTGTTCCACCCTTACGGCTTTGTCCACTAGAGTCTGGAAGTCGTCAATATCTTGGGCTATTAAAGCCCACTTGATCTCCTCATTCAGGTTCTCTCGGAACCGCTCAATTTTCCTCGCTTCATTCGCTACCTCATAAGTGGCATACTGGGACAATTGGTTGAAGCGGTGCAAGTATTCCATCACAGACATCGAACCTTACTTCAGGTCCAAGAACTCCCGCTTCTTCACTTCAATCACACTAGTGGAAATATGGGTGCGGCGAAAAGCGGCTTTGAACTCCGGCCAAAGCACTTCTCGCCCTTCTGGCAAGACCGCTTGATAATTCTCCCACCAAACAGCTGCAGTCCCTTGGAGCTGGTAAGAGGCATAAAGGACCTTCTCCCGATCATCACATTGAGCAATACTCAATTTGCTCTCCATAGCACGCAGCCAATCATCCACATCAAGGGGCTCGGCTGAAGTAGAAAAGACCGGTGGCTGAGTTCTTAAGAACTCACTCAGCCTGGACACCTGTGGCGGTCCACCGTTCCCTCCACGAGCAACACCTTGAGCTGCGGTGTTTTGGGCTATCTGCTGCAGTAGCAGAGTATTCGCCTGCCTCCCTTGCTCAATTAGGGCCAATACTTGAGCCATGGTTGGCGGTGGAGGCAACTGCTCATCATGAACTCCATCCCCGACAGGAGATGGAATGGGGGTATCTTGACGAGCCGCTCGAGATGTCGAAGCTCTCGTCGCCGAATGCTGAGGATTTGGCCGAGCTGGTGTTGTGATGTTTGCTCGAGGATCGCGAGCATCCTGAGCCGTGTCGGTCTCCAAGATCTGACTGAGCGACCTGGTTGGCCTCATCCTGAAATCATTACCATTTTAGTATGCGACAAAGACTAGGGTAAGATTTCAAATTTATTGATCACGTAATCATTCTACATGTCTTATTCCTGTTATCATAATTATCAACACTTTTTTTATTTATTTTTAATTTTTTTTTGTAGAGGATTATCTCATCGGAAATCTTCACTTTACGGTTACAATTTGCGAGGGAAAATCCATTATTATTATTCATACAAAAAGATACAACTCGAAAACTTACAATACCAAAAGTACCTCATGCAAATATTAAGGATATATACGCATACCAGCTATTTTACAGATTTATTACTACAACACAAGATTACTAGGGGGAAACCTATCCACTAATAATCCCCGGATGCAGCGATGGCGGTCCAACATCACAACTACTCCCCGAACTAGAGGGCTCGGGAAGTGGCTCTTGAATTCCCGCCGGGCGAAACTGGCGTAGATATTCCTGTCTATTCCCAGTTCTGCGCCTCCTAGGTTCTAACTCGGCCTCTTGGCCACCTACACGCGCTTCATACGAGCGCACATACGCACTCATATCCACACGATGTACTTGACAAATCTTTCTCATCAGTTTACAACTTGTCTCCTGAATAGCTTGGACTCTATTTGAACTATGATGCTTAACTTGATGGTGTATGCGACGCTCTCTTTTCATAGTAATGGCGTGCGCATACACTTTAAACCCATCAACAGTCTGCCTAATAGTAAGCATAGGGTGATGTTTTTCTTGCCCATAACTTTTCGCTAATTCCCTAACTATAGCCGTCCAACTGGAGGGATTTGTCATCTAAAATTTTAAAACAAGATGAATTAGCATTAATATAATGCCAGTAGAAATATAGGAATAACAACTGTACCACTTCTTGTATGGACCGGAATCATCTCACAATCTTATACATTTAGCCCTAATAATTTACACGAACTAAATTATTTCTATGTTAATCTTTATCATAAGATCCACAATCTACAGTTTACTAATACCACATTAATTCACAGCAAAAGACACCACTTTATTTATTCCATACTACTCATATTTACAACAGTTGTTACATCCCTTCCACGCACTCCGATCTACTCTACCTCATCTAAGGTCCTAGCGGTGTAGGCTCTACGCCTATATACCCGAGGGACTTTAGGCTGAAACTCACAAGTACTATGGGGGTTTATGCCCTTATCGTTTATAAGACGCGGGTGACTACCTACACAAGACATTCTGGCCCCTCTTGGCACACCAGGTGTAGACACATAAGAGGCAGGTGGGGGACGCCGCGCAGACGGAATTTGAGAAGTCCCCTCACTTAGCACCGTGCGTGGTATTGTACCTCTCGCTACGCACGGGGCCAAGTGGGCCTCCAAAAATGCCATTCGTCGTCGGGTTTCCAACAGTTCCTGTGCTAACTGTACATAGTGCTTATCTAGGTTATTTACAAAATTCAATATGACCCTGAAACCATTACTTCTAACCCTAGTGTGATCTCTATAGACATTATCTCCAACTGGGGGTCTTCCAGGAAAATAGCAATAAGTAGGATCTAAGTCTGGAATCACATGGCGGAGGTGGATCACAGCCTGGTAGGCAGCTTCATTCATCGAAGCATCTATGGATGATCCATATCCATCAAAAGTTCTCTCCCCCTCATTGAAAGCCGGTCTTGGGGGTATGAAAACCCTAGTGGCATATTCCTTCGTCTCTGAGCTCAAGTATGCCTGAAACACCACATATCTCGGGACGCTCTCATAACGACAACCCTCTAGTAGATGATGTAGTACTCCCATCATTCCACCCAGTTCTGGAATGATCGACTCATGGCAAGGTACGTAACGTGTCATCTACAAAATAAAAGAGAAGGAGAGATTAATAATAATTATTAGGAATAGCTAAGAAACCACAAATAAGAAAATTAGCACATATGCTAAATTTCATTATTAGTAGAGGATAAAGTTTTATTTATTTTCCAAATTAACCTTTCATATCACTATCTAGCGACCATTTACCTGTGGTTTCCTACGATCGGTGTGGCTCGATACCAATTTGTGAGACCCGTGTTTGCAAACAGGAACCTCCATGTGATTACTGTACTAGTCCCATGATCAGTGGCTAGCGCTCACATGTTTACAACATTCATATCAAATCCACAAGATATTAAACTGATAAGCATATATTACAAGCGTGAATAATTATACTGAGTTTAATTTTACAACAATGAAAAATAGAAATTAAAAACTCCAAAAGCCACGTGGTCCGCCGCTAACCCTCGTGCAACCGACTTGGCAAACCTAGGGAAAACCATCATCAAATATCCTGTGCCCTGCGTGATAGTAAGAGTCGTCTGGCACTTCGCAGGTTTCGTCCTCTGAGACAGCAGATGCAAGATTGAGTACATTGGTACTC
The DNA here is from genome assembly GCA_036346275.1 of Otatea glauca. Classification (NCBI taxonomy): domain Eukaryota; kingdom Viridiplantae; phylum Streptophyta; class Magnoliopsida; order Poales; family Poaceae; genus Otatea; species Otatea glauca. Next base: position 23,520,631 of record CM070728.1, read on the forward strand.
AGCAAGACTTATAGTGTTTGACATGACAAATGCAATTAAGTAGTTATGCAGGCTAATCAAGGCAGGTTAATGTTTATTTTGCAGTTGCATAAACATTTAAAAATATGACATAATAGAATGAAACAACGCATTTTCAAATAGGCAATTGAAATATAAAGTGATAAGCAATTATTCAAGTCCTTCAACCCAGTCTACCCGACTGCAAGCATCCCCGGTGTCTGTCCTTTGACACGACAAACTAGTTGCAAAACGGTTTCCTTTTCAAACCCATTTTTCCATAAAATACCAAAACATTCTAACATTGGAATGACTTCACCAAGCGTCCATAACTGTGGACACGGCTAATCGATTAGATTTACACTCTGCAGAGGTGTACAGCTTTACCCACAAGGAATGATCAACCTCTTTTGCCAGGCCAATTTACACACTTCCTTTGGTGTGTCGGCAAGGTGATCATACAGAGCCGTTACATTATCTAGATGTGGCTTTGAACCAGCCCGGGACGTTTGACTCTCGCCATGGAAACAGAAACACTCACCTAAGCTGTGGATCCTTTTTCATCACACCCAACACCACATTTTTGTTCATGGCAAGGCATACACCGTTGCATTGGTATGTAGAAACCCCTACAAGCAAACCAAACCGGAATGCCTGTGCAATCTCCCGCCTTCCTTAGATGCAAAGCCACATCTAAATAACTTAATAGGCTAAGACCCGCCCATACAAGCCCTCGTGGTTGTACGAAATTCTTGGATCTATAGCGTCCCATTGCTCGGTCCTTAATCCGACACGGGCGATACTCCACCCTACATTACGTGCAACTCCCTTTGCACCACCGGCTATTGCCAATAATCGCCCGCATCAAAACCATAGTTTTAGTTTTGGGTTTTTAGCCAAAGTACCAGCAACATTTTCCCAAATGAGGATCATACATTTGTTGAAAAGAATGAAAACACGACCAACAGCTTAAGCAGGTATATTATGCTAGAGGTTATACCCAAAATGACATTAAGCATGTCTAGTTCAAATTAAGGTTTACAAGGTTCACATGTTCATACAGATTGAGGCAAACCATAATTTACAGGACTAACTACAATTCTAACCCAAATTAGCATTTTTAGGGAGAACTATCCGGATGCATCGTACATAAGCAAAAACAACATAAGGTAGGTAAATTATTAGGCTCGACATGTTCAAGGGGGTGCTTGCCTTGCAACTCGCTGTCTAACTCCGGATCTAGATGAGCGACGACGTCGTCTTCCTCTTCGAGGACGTCGGGTTCTACACGTCAATCAAGCGGAAATATAGTAAAAACCCAAATTCAGAAAGGGCGAAAAGAAGACAGACAGTAAGTCAAATAAAGAATCACTGCAGAAACAGGGGTATCTTTTGAGGGTTGGATGATAAACTTTTAAGATTTCACAAAGTAAATAATTATGCATTCAAAGCTTTAATACTTTCTGTGATGAACAACATGGGTTTTTCTTAAAGATTATTTGTTCTGAATTTATGAATTCAAGAGGCTAAAATTGTGAATTCTAATATTTATAACTTCGAATTATAGATGCTAAAATTATCTAAACTAACAAAATCTAAAACATAGGATGAAGGGGTTGATTGCATTAAAACTTATTAAATCATGATACTAGGTTTGCTCATGGTTTAAAACCATTTAATCCATATCCTAACTATTTTATTTCCTATGCACATATATATATATACATATATATGTGTGAGAGCATTTGGCACAATGATTACTGCATAACTTAAAGTTAACTCAAACAAAAATTTCTACTTAATCAAATTTAACCATGCTACTGCCATCCTATTATTCCCTTAATACTATTTTACATATTTGAATTCTTAGTGCATTAAAAACAAGACTTAAATGGAAAGTAATTCAAACATGCATGAAAATTAAATATTCTTATATATCTGGATTCCTGGAAACATAAGGATCCTAGAAAAATTAGTTTCATTTACTCCTAATCTTATTTACAGAAATTTTGTATATTGCAAAATTTTAGCCTCTTTATTCAAATTTGGATTTCAAAATTACCCAGAGATGGTTTTCAAAATATTTTTGCATATTCTGAAAGGGTTTGATTTTACATGAATATAGAATTTTATTTCACCAATTTTGGAGCTATAGTTCAAAACTTATGGACCTTTGAATTGGTTCGGTTTCTAAAAACCAGTTAAAATTCGGAAATACGTTTTCTCCATTTGGAAGCGGCTTTCGCCTCGCGCGCGTGGCGCATTTGAATCGGCCCGCAGCCATCGACACCATGGCCCACGGTCACCGCGACGCGCTGCGCTGCAGAATCGCAAGCGGGCTCGCTGTCGGTGACGCGCGCGCTCGTTCTGAAAACACCCATAGAGGTAGCGGGGTGGCCTAGCTGTCAATGACTCAAAACAGAGCGCTCGGTTTAAGGCTCACCGTCGGCGAACTAAGTCCGGCACGGCGGAATAGGTGGCACCTACGGCTTCAGTACAGCGTCGCGCATCTAATGGTGGTGGCCATTCGGTCTGAGGTGGCCGGAAAGTAGGTCACCACCGCAAGGGTACGGCGACGCTAATGGCTGCACGAGCAAAAGCTCACCGCCGGTCGCCTTTTCACTGGACAAGGACGGTGAGAGCATCAGTGAACTGCAAGTGAGCTATTTCACCTGAGAAAGAAAACGGAGAAGGCCCGAATATGGCTGCCCACGCGCGCCGGAGCTGAGGAAGAAACGCGGCGGAATGGGTTAACTGTGGGCGAAACAAGGACAAAAGCAAGATTGATCAGTACTCTAGGGGGCACGGCGAATCTCCAAGACCAAGAAATTTCGGGGATTGATGCTCTTTTGCTTCACCTCACTGATCCTCCCCCTTTTCTAGCTTCGGCGAAAATGACGAAGAGATGGGTGACTGGCTCGGGTGTTCGGCTCAGAAAACGAATGAAGAAATGGGAGCCTCAGTGCGACGCTCACATGGTATTTATAGCCAGGGAAAAGTGGTGGCTCCGGTGTTTGAATCGGAAGAGAGAGTTGCGGTTGCCCGGCTTTTGACCGCTCGGCGAGGTGGCGCGAAGTGTCGCCGGCAGGGAATGACGCGGGATGGACAGGGTATGGCACGGGAGTCCCAAGGCTCGGCGTGGCAGTGACTAGTAGCTCGGGGCAGCGCGATTTGCGCTGAGACGCAGCGAGAGACCGGCGAAGGCTCGGGAGAACTCGAGCTAGTCTCAGGCGAGAGAGGAAAGGGGCGAGGGCAATGCAGTCGGAGGCTGGCAAGTGGGACTGGGGCCACCGGTCAGCGAGTGAGCTGTTTTACCGTTCTGCCCGTGACAGTTCACGGAAAAGGCGGGGCCCACATGTCAGAGAGAGAACGAGTCAAGGGATAAGTCTCAGCTCAAACAGCTCCATGTGAGCATTAAAACAGCTATCTAATCACGGTGAAATTTTCTGAAACTTTTTTACCATCATCCTCTGGAAGTTCTTATCCTCCAGTAAAATGTTCAGACTAAAATACCTGATAATGAATCAATTACAATTCTGACACTGTGGACTGTACAGGATTTGTGTTTCGGTATTTTATTTATTTAAGGATTTAAATCATATTAATTATTTTTAAAACTTTTTATAAGAGTTCATTTTGGCTTATGCATATCTCCATAAAAATATCAAGTGAATAGTTTATAAAAATTTTGACATGAGGATTTGTAATTGTTAATTGTTTCTGTTTTTGAATTTTTAGAAGGCTTTGCCTACATGATCAATTCCTGAGATTTTTACCAGATGTAAAAACTGCTCTGAGGGTGCTATGGTAATTTTTGTGGCTCCAGATAAGTTTCGATTATTTTTAATTAATTCTGACTTCATTGTTTTTAGTCAAAAGAGATGACTAGGATATTTTATTTACTCCATTTCAGCACCAAGGATTTCTTTACTAGATATTTTTACTGGTTTACCAGCATGAATATGGTCAAATGGTATTTTTTTTCTCATTTTTACTTTTACCTCTTTACCTTCTTACCATTTTCCATTTGATAATTCTATTTGTTGGACTTTTCATACAAAGCATAAATCCAAGAAAAATCCAATAAAACCAATAACACCAAGAAAACTCAGAAATAATTATTTTCAAATCCAAAACATTCATTTCCATTTTATTATATATTGTTTTTCTTTTCGGGATGTTACACCTGAGCCATGTAATCGACGCAGAACTCTACGACTTCTTCGGTTGCATAACCTTCGACAATGCTACCCTCCGACCGAGATCGATTCCGTACGTAGGACTTGAGAATTCCCATATACCTCTCGAATGGGTACATGCTACGTAGGAACACGGGCCCGCATATCTTTATCTCTATCACATGGTGAACAACGAGATGGACCACGATATCGAAAAACGACGGAGGGAAATACATCTCAAGATTACATAGAGTCATCACCACCTCAGCCTGCAGTGCATCTAGTGCTTCGGGATCGATGACCTTCTGAGCAATTATGTTAAACAAATAACACAGCCTCGTGATTGTCTCCCGGACCTTGACTGGCAAAATACTTCTAATTGCCACAGGGAGCATTTGTGTCATCAGCACATGACAATCATGAGACTTCATGCCAACTAATTTCAAATCTTGCATCGAAACAAGTCTCTTCATGTTAGAGGAGTAACCGGACGGAACTTTCACACCATGCAAGCACTGACACCGTTCAGTTCTCTCGGCCTTAGACAAAGTGTAACAAGCAGGTTCGCAGTATGTTCGACCTGTATCTATCTATTTCGGTGCTAACTCAGGTCTTATGCCCATATCGACCAAGTCAAGGCGTGCATTGATACTGTTCTTTGATTTGCCTTTAATATTCAATAAGAGACCAATCAAGCTATCACAGACATTCTTCTCCACGTGCATCACGTCGATGCAGTGCCGAACTTCTAGGTGCTCCCAATAAGGTAGGTCCCAAAATATTGATCTCTTCTTCCACGTGCTCTTCTCACGGGACCTTGATTTACACCCCTTTCCAAACGCAACATCCAAGTTCTTAACCATATCATGGATATCTATCCCACTTAAAGGCTTTGGAGTTAAACCGTCTTCGTTCGTTCCATCGAATTGTTTTTTCATTTTGCGGTATGGGTGATTCCTCCGAAGGAACCTACGGTGATGCATATAAACAGTTTTGCGCGAGTGATTCAGCCACACACTCTCGGTATTGTCTAAGCAGTGAGTGCAGGCTTTGGTTCCTTTTGTACTCTGGCCTGATAGGTTACCAAGGGAGGGTAATCATTTATGGTGCAGAACAAAAGGCAGTGCAAAGTGAAGTTCTCTCGTTTGTACGCATCCCATACCTGTACCCCGGGAACCTATAGTGTTTTCAGATCTTCCACCAATGGTGCTAGGTACACATCAATATCGTTCCCAGGTTGTTTCGGTCCTTGGATATGTACAGACAACAAAATGTACTTGCGCTTCATACACAACCAAGAAGGAAGGTGGTAGATACACAGATTCACAGGCCAAGTGCTATGCCGGCTACTCATGTTACCGAAAGGATTCATTCCATCTGTACTCAATCCAAACCTTATATTCCTCGGATCCTCACCGAATTCTTGAAACCTTCTATTGATGTTTCTCCATTGGATGGAATCAGCAGGGTGCCTTAGCATTCCATCGTTCTTACGCTCCTCCGAGTGCCAACGCAACAGTTTTGCCTCATTTGGGTTCGCAAACAAACGCTTCAAACGAGGAATTATAGGCAGATACCATGCCACCTTAGCAGGAGGTCCTTTCATCACCTGGATGCCCTCACTATCATCATCCGAATGATTCTTACGCTTGTACCGGGATGCATTGCACACAGGACATATGTGCAAGTTCGCGTACTCTTGGCGGTACAGGATACAGTCGTTCGGACATGCATATATTCTTTCTACATCCATTCCCAAGGGACAAAGAACCTTCTTAGCTTTGTAGGTGGTTGTCGACAACTCGTTTCCCTCGGGAAGCATGTCCGCCAATAAACGTAACAGCGCTCTGAAACTCTTATCGGACCAACCGTTGTTTGCTTTCAATTTCAGCAGTTCAAGCACGGATGACAACCTTGTGTATTTCGACTTGCAGCCTGGGAACAAAGGTTTCTCCGAGTCCTCCATCAAGCCCCAGAATTTACCATATTCTCTATCATCACGGTTCCCTTCTACATCGCGCAGCATCTGATTCAGATTATCTTCCTGCAACCTATCCTCATCTGAACCACAATCGATATGACCATCCGACATATCATTGACTTCGTCGACCATGTTAATACCTACTTCCTGTATCTCCTGCTCTTCACCGTGACTGGTCCAACATGTATACCCCGTTTTGAAACCCCTCATAATCAAGTGTGCTTCGATCTGCGCAAAGTTTCGAAACATCTTGATTTTCACGATCAATGCACGGACAAGACATAAACCGCCCTCCCTTATTAAACATATCCTCTTCTGCAGCTCTTCTAAAAGCGGAGACGCCATTAATGTACTCGGCACTCACACGGTTCTTAGTGTACATCCATCTTCGGTCCATCTACGCCAAGCATATAGCATTTAGTGTTAATGCAATTAAAATCCATTACTACCCTTACATAGAAAGAACATATGAATCTACAAGCTAAATCTAAAAAAACATCAAATTCTATCCTTACCAAGCAAGATCTTGAATATACTGCAATTAGATACCGTTACTAACCTTAGATCACCAAAATCAAATGGATCCTCAATCACCCTTCGAAATCAACGGTCTTCTTTTACCAAATCGCCTCACAGCCGCACAGCCGCAACCAAATGAAAATAGATCCCGAAACCCTAAAATGCACTAAGTGGCTCGGGCCTTTGTATTTTATATTGCTGATAGAAATCTCAGACGGTTTTATAAAAAAACCGTCAATGATAAACATAGCATTCTAACACCGTCTGTGATATATGATAGACGGTTTTATTACAAAACCGTCTGGGATAATACGTGATATTACAGACGGTTTTATAAAATAACCGTCCGTGATACCTTCACAGATGGTTTTTAACTACAACCGTCTGTGATATTGATGTATATCACTAACGGTTTTTGTAAAGGTCCGTCTGTGATAATGTCACTAACGGTTTCAATATAAAACCGTCAGTGATATTATTCGTCACAGACGGTTTTGAGGAACCTTCTGTGATGAGGCGTCTAATATAAGCCTTTCTGTAGTAGTGATGATCCGGGAAGCTAGACAGAACAAACAACCGATGGGTTTCCTAGACCCACACATAGTCTCCAAGCAAACAATGGACAGAGATTTAGGATTTGTCGATAAATACGTTGGAGAGGCCTTGGCGGCTCAAAAAGATAAAGAGTTCATACTTTTACCCCACAACCCAGGGTAAGTGCTAGTTTGATTTGCACTATGCTCGCAACTCTGTTCTGTTAATTGACCATGCCGACATACCTGTGTAGGTTTCACTGGGTTCTCATTGTAATTCATCCATCGACGAATCGGGTTATTTACCTTGATTCCTTACAGAGTGGCAGCCACGACTTACAACCTATCGCAAAATTAATCACCAGGTAATTAATCACGTTTCCTCCAAAGATAACATGGTCATGTAGGTTGTTCAACTTGTATGTTTCTCCTGGAATAGCTGAGGCTAACCTCTTGCAATCACGTAGTGCGTTCAAAGTGTACAAAGCTTATGGAGGCCCTTCTGGCAAGGATAGGGCGAAGCTGAATCACGATTTTAAGTTTTCAGTATCCGTTGTACATAATAATCCTATGTAAAATATGTAATAATGATTCTGGAACTAATCAAATCTATATTTGCAGTGCCACCAGCAGGGAAAGGGAAATAACCGTTGTGGATTTTACGTTTGCCACAACATGGAACTCCTTGTCACTAAGAAAACACCCAATCAGGTAACAACTGCGTTGGAAGAGGCTGATCTGGAGCGAATTTGAGGACAACTTTGTGCCTTCTTGCTCAGTCAAGTCTTAAACAAAAAAGGCGAGTTCCACGCTGCCATATAACTTGAGGAGTCGTATTTTTTCTGAATTACCATTTGGGTTAATTGTCAAACTTGTGTTGTGGATTTGTAAATTGTAGTTGTGTATTCTATTAATTGGTTAATGCTATTGAGTTACATTTGGTTAATATATCTGAGTTCATTTCTGAAAGAGATGTGTCGTGCAATATTAATCTATATGTAATATGCTTCGCGCTGTGATGTAATCTAAGTTGATTGATGAATTGGATGTAATGCCTATAATCTGAAATGGTTGTAATGTTTTTGTAACATGAGTTTAGTTATTCTGTAATCTGCTTTTTTTCCAGAGGGCGTGGCTAGCCAATAAATAGGAAAATAGTTGTCTGTTGGAAGTCTTATCACAGACGGTTTTTAATTAAAACCGGTCTGTGATATAAAGATGTAATAGACGGTTTAAAACTAAAACCGTTTGTGATGTAATAATGTAACTGACTGTTTCAAACAAAAACCGTCTGTGATATCATCACATCACAGATGGTTTTTAAATAAAATCGTCTGTGATATTTTAACATCACAGACCGTCTGTGATATATTCTATCACAGACGGTTTCTAAACCGTCTGTGATATGCCATAACATCACTGACACATGGTTACAGACGGTTCGGGAAATCGTTTGTGATAACGGTTCCGAACCGTCTGTGATAAGCTTTTCTGTAGTAGTGACATAAGTTACATGAACAATTTGGTCGGACACGAAACTAATTGACTGAACGTGAGCCTCGTTCTTCTTTATGGGCTTTTCTTTATAAGTTGCGGGTCCAAAAATAGAGTATGACTTTTAACCATTGTAAGCCCAATTAAAATATGGGTTTTAATCCTCGTCAATGACTAGATCTTTCTAGTTAATATAGGAGCTTCCTTAGAATGACTAATTAGTATAGAATATAGATATAGATAGATTTCACCTAATTTTGATTGTACTTGATATGGAGTAGTATTTTCTTTTAATCTGAACCATTATAACTTGGATCCCCTAGATCTTTTTAGTTAACATGGAAGCTTTCTTGAAGTGACTAAGTAGTATAGAGTTATAGATAGATAGATAGATAGATTAGATATTAAACCCACTTAGAAATGGGTATATCTCAAACTGTGGGGCATTTAGATCTTCCTTTTACCGGCCCCTTAGAACTGCATATGTTCAATGGCTGATTAAAATTAAAACAAATAAATGCAAAAGAAATCAAATATGCGGTAATATAAATTAAGCTATTATAATATCTATATAGATCTTTTAAAAGATTTACAGTTCTTTCTTTCTCCCTCCTCCGTGATCCATTTTGGACTGGTCACTATAACCCACCATTAGTAGTATAAACTTTTACATGATCTGTTCCAAACCCTAGCATCAGAAAAACAACAAGAAGAAGAAAAATCTAACAAGAAAACGAGGATCAAACATACCGGATCGATCAACGTAACTCATCGACACCCAGCTCGATCTAAATCACCGAGAACTCGAAGCATGTTAGGTTTCTGCTCAACTACTCGGCAATCTTAATTTCTTAATTTTTTTTCTTGCTCCAGTCGATTAATCTCCGGTTGTACACGTACTTAGAAGAACTCACTGGGGTCCCCCAATGGCACCACGTCGTCCATGAGTCCTATCTCCCCGTGGCCCATGCCGTCGTCCAGCAGCCAGCTCTCCAGCATCGAGAACTCCGGGGCGACGCCGGCGCCGGCCATCTTGCTCGTCTCGGTCGAGCCCTCGGGGGTCTGCTCTGCCGCCGCCGCGGTGCCACCGCTGTGGCTGGCCGACGCGGACGCCGCGCCCTCTCCGGAGCACTGCTGCTGCTGCTGCGTCGTCGCCGTCGTCGAAGTCGACCCCGACGCCTCTGGCCTCTTGCCGCCGCCGCCGCCTGGGCGCATCCATCGCTCCAGCAGCCGCGCGATGTTCTCCGCACTCGACGCGTACGCCGGAGGCGTCGGCAGCGGCCCCGGCGCCTTCGCAGGCAGCGAGGGCTCGAGCGACAGCGCGTCGCTCAGCGCCTGCCGCGCCTTGTGGATATCCGTCTGCAGCCGGCGCTCCCACTGTCCCTTGGGGACGACCGCCTTCTCTCCGCCACCGACACCGCCAAAGCCGCCGCCACCCTCCGAGACACCGTCATCCCCTCCCCCGCCGTCGTCGGACTGCATCTTCTTGAGCCTCTTCTTGAGGTGCGTGTTCCAGTAGTTCTTGATATCGTTGTCCGTCCTCTCCGGCAAGTACGACGCTATCGCCGCCCATCTAACGGAACACAAATCATCCACAAGCTCAGTATATATCCATGAAATAGATCAAGAAAGAAGCAAATTAAAGACGAAGTAAAATCTTCACCGTACGCACCGGTTGCCGAGGAGCGCCTGGAGGTGGACGATGAGTTTCTCCTCCTGGTCGGTGAAGTTGCCGCGCTTGATCCCCGGCCGGAGGTAGTTGGTCCACCGCAGGCGGCAGCTCTTGCTGCACCGCATCAGCCCTGTAGAGGTGAACAAAGGTTGGATCTTGAAGGGCAATTCGACCAACAACTCACGTACATACATGCACACAAACGCATCCGCACTACGTACCGGTGTTGGTCGGCACGGCGCGCCAGTTGCCCGGGCCGTGCTCCTGGATGTAGGAGACGAGCATGAGGTCCTCCTCCGGCGTCCATGGCCCCTTCTTCACGCCCACCTTGTCGCAGCACGGCGGTCTCCCCATGCCGCCACAGCCGCCGCTTTCTTGCAATTCTTGCGCGGTGGTTGGTGAGAACTCGAGCTCGAGATCGATAAAAGTATCTTCTTGGCTAGCTAGGCACAAAGGCAAGTTGGTGCAATTAAGCAGATGAGGTAAAATGGGTGGGGGCGGGGTATATATAAGCCATGGCTAGCTTGGCTTTTGGCTTGGAGAGAGATCGACGAGGAAGAAGAACTACTACTATTGCGGCGGTTTGACCTGAGTAGAATGCTGAGCTAATAAACTGCCACATGATATATTTTTTTAATGTTATTATCTATAAATATAGTCATATTTCACATTTCAGTATACAAAATTAGTGTGATGTTTCCTCTATCTTTTTATATACTAATTAGATTCCACGTTAATCAGAAAATGCTAGTTTATATACTAACTAGTTAAGTGTCCATGCGTTGCTACAAAAATTCTCAAACACAACCTTATTAAGAAAATTCTTTCAAAGCAACGGCCAAGTTGGTTGATGAGAAAGATATATATGAAACGAACTTATTAGATACTTAAGAGTGCTTCAAATTATCAGTTAATGATTCATGCTAGTATAAGTTTAAAAAGCCTCAACATGATAGTACAACGGCAACTTTAAAGAATTTGGTCTTTTTTCTTTTTTTTTCTCCTCCCCTTTTGTCTCGAGTGCAATCTTCTGCACCTTATAACTGTAAACTTTGTTTTCTATCCTCATAATTTAATCACAACTTTAGCTGTCTTAAAAAAAGAGAGGAGTCATAGCTATGGCCTCCTTCCATATCATTTCTTGCGCCCCTCTTGAATCTTTTGTATTGCTTCTTTCTCTCTTTCTTCTGTGTGTGTATGAGACTTTCTCTCCTCTGTCTCTTCCTGCGTCTCTTCGTATGTCCTCTATGATGGAGATGAAGGTGGCCTTTTATAGGTGGAGGAGAGGGCAGCCAGGCGTGTGAGTGCTCAGCCTCTATGATACGGTGCCTTGTGATCTTCGGGATTGGCACGTGATTTGATTATGCAATTCTTGTATTTTAATCTCTGCGTTTCCATCCGAATGAGATACAATGGAATAGGATTTTCATGCTATGGGATATGGTGAGTATGTCATTCCATCCAAGCGGGATATGATGATGAAACTCTTTCATTTATAAGAGATATGAATAAAATCTTTTTATTTTAATGAGATGTGATCAGTAATATTTTCATAAAATAGAGGGAATCTGGATCGGGTGGGGGGCGGGCTAAGCGAACAGAAGGAAAGGCTGAACGAATAGAAGGAAAGAGGGGTGGGGGCGGGCTGAGCGAATAGAAGGAAAGAGATGGTACGAAGAACGGACCGCCGCCACCAAGTTGTAATTAGAAGTAGTAGAGATTAGAGACACTCTTAGAAGTCCCCACATTAATCAGAAAATTCTAGAAATTCCCACATTAATTTAAAAAAGAAAAATTGCTAGAAAATCCCACATTATTTTAAAAAAAGAAAATCTTGGCCATCCAATATTCTTAATCATTTTCATCCACAGTTTAGATCTATTTATCTATTCATAAGAGATATATATATAGTAAATCAGAGGAGTACCATATGGAATGGAAGTTTTGCTTTCCTTATGTACTCGCTATCTTCAAGCGTATAATAAAGGAGCAAAATTTGATAGGGCGCTTGATCTATCGATACGTTCATAATTAAGCTGCTTTGTTTTAATTTTAGTTACAAAAGTAATTGAGTGTATCTAGTTATAAATGGATTTTAAAGAAGGAAATAATAATAATTAATTGTGAATATCTTTTTGTTTTGCGGGTGAAGGCAGAGATTTAATTACTCGGATAATTTATGTGCATAGAGTTAAAGGATATGGAAATAATTATTGTGTGCATCGGGTTAGCGGCTTTATTATAATAATTGTGCGTATATGATTAATGAATTCAGAAATAATAATTGTGTGTATCTGGACAGCGTATTCAAAAATAATAATTGTTCATATCTTGTAGTGTACTAAAAATAATAATTGTGCGTATCTGGTTTGGCATCTCGTCGTCCCGGTGAATGTCGAGGTTTAAATTCAACCTTGCTTTGATCTGTATTTTTTTAGTAAGATAATGTTACTAGTATGCTTTATGACAATTCATTGCCATTCTTTAATATGTGAAAGGACTTGTTTATATTAAAAAAGAGAATAAGTAGTGAGAATTGAAGGTAACTAACTATGCATTGAAATCGAAGCCAGTAGAGGGAGAGATTTCCAGGTATATTTGGAATGCAGGAATTTCTCAAAAATAAGCTCACTTCCTATTAGAACAGGAAAAAGTTCTTATGTTCCAAACAGGCCTTAGTGATCCAATTGCTTAAGTTTGGTAGTACGCCATGAACTGTGCAAAGTTTTTGAAGCTTAACCTCCAAAGAAAAATGCAATAGATGGAAAGCACAATATATAGAAGTAGCAATATACGCGAGCTTACACTACTACAGAATGGTACATCACTATCGCTTCATCTGTATCGGTTCTTAAGTTTTTAGGAAAAAACGATTGTGATAGATGACTTAGGGGAGGCATTAGTAATAATCACTATCGGTTCTCGGGTTAGAAGTGATTGTGATGTGCTTTAACATCACAATCGGTTCTTATCGCGAAATGATAGTGGCGTACATTATCATCACTATCGGTTCTACATAAGAAGCGATAGAGATGAAGACGCGTTGACATCACTATCGGTTCTTATGTGAGAAGCGATAGTGATGAGCATGCACATAAGAACCGATAGTGATGATACATTCTCATCACTATCGCTTCTTTTGTCACCATCGCTTCTTACATAAGAACCGATAGTGATGTCAACGTGCTCATCTCTATCGCTTCTTATGTGGGAACCGATTGTGATGACAAAGATCATCACTATCGCTTCTCTTATAAGAACCGATCGTGATGTATCTCGTTAGGTTATTTATACCACTCGAAATGAACTCTTCTCTCGTTATTGTCCCGGAGGAGATTTCCGCCACACACGAAAAAAATAGCTCATATTCTGTGGTTGGAAGTAATACTTGGGTGAAAAAATTTGAAATCCTCAATGGTGGGTGTTAAAAGGGTAAATTTGAAGCCCTAACTTGAGGAGATTTCCCCTCATTTTGCATAATTTGTGGTTTTCTTCAAAATATGAGCATTCCTTCAAACCCCTTTAATTTTGCACTATGTAATTTTGATTTGTCACGAAAAAAGTTTAGATTACACTGGTATTGTCTATGTCCTATCAGATTGCACACCCTTTGTTTGACAAGCTCACATGTATTTAATTATCTTAATTTGTAGTGCTTTGATGTTAATATGGAATTATTATTGTCACAAGATGAATTTTAGAGTTTAGGTCATGGAACCTCACGTCTCCTGCTCGAGGATGCTTGTTTATAAATATGTTGAACGAAATAGCATATTTATAAGCTTAGATCTCGAATTGTCCACGTTCTTGGACGATTCGAGGATATGTCGTTCGGGAAGGTCTGGTGTGTTGTACAATCGCATAGTAGATTTCAGTAGCGTCTCCCTGGTATTCTCCAGATACACACCCCTCTTGACTTGTTGTCGAGACGTGTATATGGAGAATAGCGGGGAGATGCTGCCGAAATTTTCTCTGGAGTTGTACAACGGCTTAAGAACTTGTCTGAACCACATATCCTCGAATGGGATTAGGACCAAACCTATTTAGAGATTAGAAGTCATCGTTGGTACCCTTGTTTAATTTGTTTCGTTGTAGTCAAAAGATTTGTAAGCTACTGCACTATACAATCAGATTGTTTGATATCATTGTTGATGTTCAAAATGCATGTCTCCTATCTAGGGAATTGGAAGCTCTAAACCAGGGAAGAATCTAGGTATCGATCAGGAGAACACATTTCATATATCTTGCATAAAATTGTTCTCTATTTTGCGAAGGTAATATTAACTGAAATGATGTCTCAATATTTCAAATAGCTAGCTTGCTGTCGCTCCAGTTTTTCCTTAATTTATTGTGTGAATTTTAATTGCAGATGAACCGTACGGAATGGATGTATGACAAAAGTCGTGTGAGTCTTTGAATTTGGAGGGGTTTTAAGGAGTTCAAAAAAATTGCCGAACAGGACATGGTGAGGAGGGGTGTAAACTTCATATATTGTCCTTGCATTGATTGCACCAATCTGAGAAGATTTAACAACTCAGCTCAAATTTTGGACCACCTGATTCGACGTGGCTTCGTGAGGAATTACACGTGTTGGATCCATCACGGGGAGACATGTAGTACCCTGCCAGTATGCAATGAAGACACGGTGGAACCGGATAATGAGTTGCAGCCTGATATGTTTGAGGAGGAGAATTTGGAGCAAATGTTGCGGGATGTGGAGGGTAATTACACGAAAAGAGAGTTTGAAAAGTTTAAAAGCTTGATGGAAGACGATGCCAAACCATTGTTCACAGGTTGCAAAGCAAAATACACCAAGTTGGGTTCGATCCTTGCATTGTTCGAACTGAAGGCAAAACACCATTGGACAGATACAAGTTTCAATGCACTTCTAGTTCTTCTATCGGATCTGCTTCCCGAGGGAAACGAGTTGCCAACAAGCATTTATGAAGCGAAGAAGCTACTATGTCCCATGGGAATGGAAATAGAAAGGATACATGCATGTCCGAATGATTGCATCTTGTACTGTAACGCACATCAGGAGCTACACGTTTGTCCAGTTTGCGGTGTGCCCCGGTACAAACAAAAGGAGAAGCGTAATGACAAAAAGCGTAAGAGACGGGGAAACGACGGTGAAGAGGTCACTAAAGGTGCACCGGCCAAGGTATTGTGGTACTTGCCCATCATTCCCCGTCTGGAGAGGTTGTTTGCAAATCCTAGAGAGGCAGAATTGTTGTGTTGGCATTATGAGTCTCGAAAGGAAGATGGAAAGTGAGACACCTCACGATTCGGCTCAATGGAGAAACATCGATTGGAAACATGAAGAGTTTGGTGCCGAAATGAGGAACATAAGATTTGGGTTGAGTACCGATGGAATGAATCCGTTTGGTAACATGAGCGATCGTCACAAAGACGTGGTCGATTACATTGTGCATCTACAACCTCCCTCCTTGGTTGTGCATGAAGCGGAAGTATATCATGATGTCGTTGCTAATCTCGGGACCCAAACAGCCGGAAAATGATATTGATGTATACCTCGCTCCACTAATCGGGGATTTGGTAAAATTGTGAAATGATGGGGTCATTGTGTGGGATGCGTACAAAAGAGAGCATTTCACCCTACGGGCTATGGTATTTTGTACCATAAATGATTTCCCGGCTCTTGGAAATTTGGCGGGCTAAAGTACGAAAGGAGCAAAAGCGTGTCCTATTTGTGAAGAGGAGACCGAGAGCCTATGGCTACCAAATTCCAAGAAAACTGTGTATATGGGTCACCGTAGGTTTCTACCTCGAAGTCATCGATACCGTAAGATGGATGACAAATTTGATGGGAAGAGAGAAGTTTGTTCGGCACCGCAGCCTATGAGTGGTAGGCAAGTATATTCACGTGTAGAGGATATCGATGTTCAGTACAGAAAGAGCCGTAAATCTGTTCGTTCTAGGACCATTTGGAAGAAGAGGTCAATATTTTAGGACTTATCGTACCGGAAGGAGTTAGATGTCCGGCATTGTATTGATGTCATGCACGTTGAGAAGAATGTCTGCGACAATTTGGTTGGCATCCTGCTGAACATACCTGGAAAGAAAAAAGATGGTGTGCATGCTCATCGCGACATGGCCTACATGGGAATCAGGCCCAGGCTTGCGGTGATAGAGGAGGATGGAAAAGGTCCGTACATCCCCGCTGCATGCTACACCCTGTCCAAGAAGGAAAAAGAGGACCTTTGCAAATGTCTCCAAGGTATTAAAGTTCCATCTGGCTACTCCGCGAACATTAAGAAGCTTGTGTCCTTCGATGATTTGAAGTTGCTAGGCATGAAGTCCCACGACTGCCATGTCTTGATGACCCAAATGCTCCCAGTTGCAATAAGAAATATTCTGCCAGAGTATGTCAGGTTTGCAATCACGAAGCTGTGTTACTTCTTCAATGCGATCTCCTGTAAAGTTATTGACCTCGACGTGCTAAACAACTTCCAGAGTGAGGTGGTGCAGACTCTATGTCAGCTTGAGATGCATTTCCCACCGTCATTCTTCGACGTCATGGTCCACCTTGTTGTTCACCTTGTTAGAGAGATTAAGATATGTGGACCCGCTTTTATTACGTTACATGTATTCGTTTGAGAGGTACATGGGTATATTAAAGTCCTGCGTAATTAATCGGTCGAAGCCTGAGGGTAGTATTGTAGAAGGTTATGAGACTAAAGAGGTTATTAAGTTTTGTGTGGACTATCTCAGGAAAAGACAAGCAATCAGTGTTCCTCTATCTCGCCACGAGGGCAGACTTGCTGGCAAAGGAACCGTGGGGTCGAAACTAACGAGGCCACGGTTTGATATGTATTGCAAAGCACATCTGACAGTCTTGCAGAATAGCGCAGAAGTTGCAGGGTACATCGAGCAGCACAAGTCGATATTACGGGGAGAGAATCCACATGTGGATGAGCTTTCCATAATGCGAGAACACAACGATAGATTTCTCACATGGTTCAAACAAAAGGCGGAGGTCTCTGTTAGTGAGACTATCAAATGGTTGGCTGACGGACCTAGATTTAATGTACTGATGACATAGCGGTGGTACGATATTAATGGGTACACCTTTTACATCGAAAGTCGATGGGAAGAGTATCGCTCATTCAAAGCAGTGGTGTAAGCATAGATGCTTTGTCCGATGAACATCACTCGAAAGGAGGATCCTCAATGGCAATGAACTCTTACTACGGAGTGATCGAAGAAATTTGGGAGCTCGATTACGGAATATACCAAATTCCATAGTTCCGATGTAAGTGGGTGGGACTTCCACATGGAGTGAAGGTCGACAAGAGAGGTTTTACCCTTGTGGATCTAAACAGAGTCGCCTACAAAGAAGATCCATTCATCCTTGCGAAGCAAGCAAATCAAGTCTTCTACGTGCGTGATCCGGCCAATCCGAGATTGCACATCGTCCTTTGTGGCAAGTGGCGGATCGTTGGTGTTGAAAATATCGTAGATGAAGAAGAGTACGACCAATTTGATGAAATATCTCCGTTTGCGTATGGGGCCTTTCTTAGCGAGGACGACGACACACATGGAAGAAATTACATACGTGTAGATCATCAAGAAGGGTTGTATTGTAAATAAAAGGAGTACGTCAATGTATCAGTTGCTATGTGTTTCAAATATTTTGTATTGTACATAAATGTAGTTTCGTGTTTCGAAATTAAGGTTATGTGTACGTATGAAACTTTCACAATTTTTGTGAATGGATTGCAAGAAAAAGAAGGCACTTTACATCAAATCATTTCTGAAAATTTTCAAAATACTTGAACTTTATTTGAAAAACATTTGACTTTTCTACTCTTTGAGGAAGTAACATGTGGACAAAGTGAATTTGGGCTTCTTTTTTGAATGTCAACTCCTTTTGCCAAAATCCTTTTGGAGAAGACTTGTAGTATCACAAGGTATATTCTGCAAAATTTCAAAAATTACAATTATATTTGCAAAAGTTATGGCGTTTACTCTTTCATCGATATTTCAGCAAATTCAGACTTCATGGTTTGTCTGGAAAACAAATAGTGCAGTGAACTACAATTGTGTCGGTTTTTTTAAAAAACCGATAGTGATATATTTTCATTTGTGTCGGTTTTTTTTGAAAACCGATAGTAATACCAATTTTTTTGCTAATGCCTAACAGTGGAATTCAATTATCTGTGTCGGTTTTTGAAAAAACCCGATAGTGATATAGTCTTATTTGTGTCAGTTTTTTAGAAAAAAACCGATAGTAATACTAATTTTTTTGCTAATGCTTAACAGTGGAATGCAATTATCTGTGTCGGTTTTTTTAAAAATCCGATAGTGATATAATTTTATTTGTGTCGGTTTTTTAGAAAAAACCGATAGTAATACTAATTTTTTTTGTGCAAATGCCTAACAGTGGAATGCAATTATCTGTGTCGGTTTTTCAAAAAAACCGATAGTGATAGATCATTATTTGTGTCGGTTTTGTTAAAAAAACCGATAGTAATACGAATTTTTTTTGCTAATGCCTAACAGTGGAATGCAATTATCTGTGTCGGTTTTTGAAAAAACCCGATAGTGATAGGTATTTATTTGTGTCGGTTTTGTTAAAAAACCGATAGTAATACTTATTTTTTGTGCAAATGCCTAACAGTGGAATGCGATTATCTGTGTCGATTTTTGAAAAAACCCGATAGTGATAGCTATTTATTTGTGTCGGTTGTTTTAAAAAAACCGATAGCAATACTAATTTTTTTGCTAATGACTAACAGTGGAATGCAATTATCTGTGTCGGTTTTTTAAAAAACCCGATAGTGATACAATCTTATCTGTGTCGGGTTTGTCAAAAAACCGATACTAATGTTTATTTTTTTGCTAAGTAGAATGCAATTATTTGTGTCGATTTTTTAAAACAACCGATAGTAATGTTAATTTTTTGGCTAAACTAACAGTGGAATGCATTTAGTTGTGTCGGTTTTCTTCAAAAACCGATAGTGATATAATATCATTTGTTTCGATTTTTGTTAAAAACCGACAGTAATGCTTTTTTTTTTGCTAATGCCTAACAGTGGAATTTAGTTATTTGTGTCGGTTTTCTGTAAAAAACCGATAGTAATATTCATTTTTTTTTGCTAATGGAATTATTGGGGTCGGTTTTTGTACCATGCGCAACTTATTCTGGCGCGCAGCCTCATTTTATTCCCGCGCCTCCCCACGCTCCTAACCATTGCCTCGCCGCCCCGATGCTCCTAACCCTAGCCCCACCGCCACGCCGACCCACGCCGCCCCCGACCGCCCCACCACCCCGACTCCCCACCACACCGACGACCCCCACGCCGCCTCACCCAACGCCCCACGCCGCCTCCCTGACCCGACGCCACCCTCCGCCCCACGCCACCCCCACGCCGCCTCCGCCTCCACGCCGCCCCTCCACACCCATGCCTTCCCGACACCACCCTCCGCCCCACGCCACCCTCCGCCCGATGCCGCCCCACGCCGACCCTCCGCCCGACGCCACCCCTAGCCCGACCCCTCCGCTCGACGCCACCCTCCGCCTCGACGCAGCCCCACGCGACTTCTTCACCCGACGCCACCCCTCCGCCCGACGCCCCACGCCGACCCCTCCGCTCGACGCAGCCCCTTCGCCCGACGCCGAGGTAAACACATGTCGTCACCAAATTTTTTAAGAGAGCATCCATGTAGTCATTATTTGTGCAATGATCGGTGTTGTGGTTCATAGTATCAAACTCTAAGAGGTAAACACATCTTTGGCATCTTGATCAGTGTTGTGGTTCAGAGTATCAAACTCTCTGGAAATCCAGTACAAAAGTTAGAAAAATGCGTTATCGTTCGTACGTATTTAGTTGGTCAACATATAGACTTTTCTTGAAGATCATTCGCTCATCTGTTACTCTACTTCAATATGCTAGAACAATGACATGCTATGAATTATCCATTGACCTGTTGCTTCGGATGATTTATTGCGAAGTTCACATAATAGCTACGAATTGCTTTCTCTCATGTCAAATATTTGTCCATGTTAGATAGGAAAACTCAAAATGTCGCAATTAGAGAGCATCGGCTCATCGCCAGAAAGAGTAGAAGGTGCTTCGAGGCGCGACCAACTTCAAGTGTCGAGCCGAGCCAAGTTCGAAATGTCGAGGGGCCGAGTAAGGTGAGGAAGGCCCGAGGACCGAGCAAAGGGGCCACAGGGAGAACGCCGCAAATTCTCCACTTCAATGCGACGGGCGTTTGTACGGGTCCTCCCAAGTGTAAGGGGCGATACCGCTCATTCCTCGCAATGGTGAGGAGAGAGTTCCCATAACGGTTAAGGATTGGAGAAAGGAGGTCGTCGTCGAGCGTAAGAACCGCTGTGGGACGAGGTTAAGGGAAAATGGATTATAGAAGAGGAGGATGAAAACAATGCCGGTGATGCGCCTTGAAGAGGATGGGTGTGGCTCGAGGCACTTCGTGGTCTACATGCACAAGTGAGTACATCTTTGAAAGGCCGTACACCATTCGAGAGGTATTCGCTCGTGACTCCGATGTTTGGGAGGAGTTCACGAGGATCAAGAGTACGCCTGAGGCGAGAGGAGTTGAGACGAAGAACGTTGCTACCCGGAGGCGAACACGCATGCGCACCACCTCGGTTCAGCGACTCTGAAGGGAAGAAAGCGAGAATGGGCACGACTAGCCGAGAGGCGCCAACTCCAGACAGCGATGCCTTACTTGCACATATGTGAGGAGCGGCACGTGGTAGGTATTAGCGAGGACAAAGAAAACCGCGGACGGCATTGGTAGTACCAAACCCCACTACCGCGCAAGTCGTCTCCACCATCGTAAGATATCAAACTCACTACATTGCAGTAGACCATTCCTACTGTATTTCAGATCTAATTCGTACTCGCTTCTTGCAGGAGGTGGCAAGCCAGAGGAAAGAGAAGGGGACCTTTCTTAGCCAAGGGTCAAATGACATCCTATCCTCTGCGATCGGGAAGCCCGATCATAAGGGCCGGGTGCTTGCCGTAGGGTCGGGGCATACGAAGAAGTCCTACTTCCAAGATGCTGCTGCGAGTACCAGATCAAGAACATGGGAGGCACGTGCGGAGCGCCTAAAGGACACGCTTAGGGAGCAGCTGAGGTAGGAGATCTCGGAGGAGATCAGGAGGGAGATGAGGGTGCAGATGATGGCACGTGAGGAGGAGATGAGGGTGGAGATGATGGCACATGAGGAGCGCCTAAGGGCCGAGATGATGGCGATGATCTCCCAGAGTCAGAGCCAGATGCCCCCGCCTACTGTAGAGAAACCTGTGCCCCCACCAAATAGCTGCGGTTCCAAAAATGATAAGTCCAGTCCCCAGCTGAAGGTAATAATTAATTTTGCCTAACTTAATGGTGCGAGGGTAACTCTTCATATGTTTTCTCTCAAGTTGCGCACTTTTTGCAGGCGCCTACCAAGTGCCAGCTCACCCTGACGGAAGACGGATTTCCTGTTGAGGCTGCACGCGGGGTTGCATTTCCATGCAAGGAGACCGACACGGTGCATGGTCAGCTTTTGGGGAAGGGCTACATGAGGGTCCAGGTGGACTATGTCCACGAAACCTTCTTATCACATGTGCTCAAGTTCCCCCCCAACGAAGACATCACCACTCTCGGGCTAGCGCGGATGTCGTTCATCAAGTGGCGACGACAGCGCCGTCTTGGTCAAGGTAAACATCCTCACGTCTTACGTACCATTCGGTAGTATTGCAACAAGTTACTTAATTGTGCGCGTGCTTTGTAGGTTCCTACCGTACCTGCGCCTGCTCTCACGACCGTGACGAGCCCTGCACAAAGTACAGAGCTGGTGCATAAAAGGACTAGCACGACAACCATAGAACCACTGGAGGCCTCTGCTAAAAAGGCTAGGCTCACAAAGGCCACAGCGCCGCCTCAGGTACATGAAAAGCCCACTGCTCCGGCCACAGAGAAGCCTTATGAATTTAAGGCCCACATACATGGAAAGCCCTTTCTGCCTCCCAGCAAATTGAATGCTCTAGGCATATGGACTCGACAGCTCCATGGATGGTACGTTGACAAAGCGAAAGAGAGCGAGCGTATCGACTTCAATGTTAGATACAGAAAGGGACATTTCCACCGCGAGGAGGATGGGACATTCGATTAGTTTTGAGGATCTATTCCGTCTGTACCAACTGATAACCATCGATATTTCTATTGTATGATCCTGGACGCTGTGAGTATCGCACCACGTTGCATGACCTTATGACTTCCATAGGATTTTGCATTACGCTTTTTAACATTCAATGCGAGTTGCAGGGCGATGAGGCAGCGAGTCGTGACGAATCGACATCTAGTTGGGTTAAATCGACCACGAGCTTGTGTCGCGACGATGGCTAGGCTTCAACCGGAATGGGTTGCCTCCTACATCAAGAGGGCATTGCAAGCTGAGTCCAAGAAGGACTTCATTCTACTCCCGTACCACGAGGAGTAAGTGCTACTTCACCGTTCGATTACTTCTACGCACTAAAACCGTATGTGAACTTATTTTCTTCGCTACATACCATTTAATAAGCAACCACTGGGTTCTACTCGTGCTCCGTCCGAGTGACAACAAAGTGTACACTTTTAATTCGTTTGATAACAGACCGATGGCCTACGCGATCAAGCCTCCTTTGGAGCAGTAAGTGCACCTCTCTTATCTAACATTTTCTGTATTTAACTACGTTCATTATTTTTTTACTCAACGGCATCTCTCCAATGTATATAGGGGTTACAAGGAATACGTCGAAGCAGAAGGGACACACGACGACAAAAAGGGCTCCAAGCTGGAGTATGTCCGCTTCATGGTACAAGTGGCTATCATATATAAGATTTAGATTTTCTGACATATTTTCTTCGTCTCTTAATTTATTTTTCTTTCTTCACAGTGTCATCAACAGGCAGCGATGACCGCTGTGGTTTGTATGTCATGCAACACATGGTGATCTTGATTGCCGGCTCAGACCGTTTCCCTAAGGTAGTACATGCATTATTATACAATTAGTCTTTCACATAGAAATTTGAAAACTTAAATTAGAGCACTCGTTTCTATTTTGCAGCATACCAATATCCCCCAGAAGAGTATAGACAACACTGCACTCAACAAGATACGAGACCACTTATGCCAGTGGTACTGGATAGAATGCTTGTCGGAGGACGGACGGTTTAGAGATCCCGAAAGCTCCTACTAGACCAGATGTGAACAATATTACATATCTGAATGCGATTGCATGTGTACGGTTAAGCATGTTTACGTTCTATTTTGTTAACGAATGTGATATGTGTTTGTTGTAACATAGTGTTCATGTTCTTTGAATGTGATATGTTTGTCGTAATTTACGTGTGAATGTGATATATGCATATTGTGTGGAATATATCTTGATTGGAGGTGAATTAGAAAATAGCACAGACATCCCTTCATCTCATCGGTTCTCACAAGAAAATGATAGAGATGTGATGCTCATCTCATGTCGGTTCTTTGTAAGCGATAGGGATGATAGACTCATCTCTATCGGTTCTATATAAGAAGCGATAGAGATGAGGGTATTCATCTCTATCGGTTCTTTTTAAGAAGCGATAGAGATATGACGGTCATCTCTATCGGTTCTTTGTAAGAAGCGATAGAGATGATTAATGTCGCCTTATCTCTGTCTCATGACTTTATGTCGCCACCAGAACCGACTGTGATGATAAAAAAGAACCGATTGTGATGTATATTTGTGTAGTAGTGTTATAAAGAAAACTATGCACAGCTAATATTAGAGCTAGGCTATTTCTACAAATTTTTGTGTCTAGCTCAACACATTGGTATTTTTTTAATATGACCTTTTATCACATGATTTCCTTTCAAACACTTCGACTTTTTGCAACACTCACAACTTTTTCTTAGCATGTCGTATGTGGCGGCCGCTGATTACTCTCTCAGTTTATTTTTATAAGGTATTATTTAACTTGGTGCAGTATTTAAAGTTGAACTTTGATTATTTTTTTTAAGTACTTTTTTCATAGTTAGAAAATCACAACTATAGAAAAGTATTTTCAAACACGAATTTAACGGTATTACTTTTGTGTCATATAATCTATATATTTTTATATTAATTATTAGTTAAAGTTTACAAACTTAGATCCTCGAAGATAGACACCTTATAAAATTCAACAGAGGAAAAAGTATATGATAGAGGTGCATTAACACTGGAGTACCAATTAACAACCAAGTTTACTTTCATAGTAATTAGAACGATGTTGACGACCCAACTGCTGTTTACCACATATTTTACATGTTAGATGTAACCGCAATCGATCAAATTGTCCTCTTGCAAACAACGACGACCTAATTTTTATGCTTAATAGATACATGTAAAAGCGACTTTATTTTGAGATTATCACGTGGTTCATTCTTGGAATATATAATTGACTCCATGTTCATTTTTAGAAGTAGGTTTTTAGATTTTTTTACAGTTTTAGCCCGGGTTATTTTATTTTTTTTTGTAAATAGCCCATCATCCGGTAAAATAACAGGATTGACCCTCGAACAGTTAAATCCTGCAGACTCCGAGCGCTGAAAAATTTTTTAGCCGAATCCAGCGGACCGAATCCGCAGATTTATTTTTTATATTTTCTTTCCTGCTGTCTGCAACCGCTGAATTTTATTTGAAATATTTTTCGGCAGGAAATATCATTTTTTAATTTCAAGCTGAGGGGCCTTATTGTTTTTTTAATTTCAAAATGATTGAAAAAAATTCTCGACGAACAAAACAACATTGGCTTATTGTTTTACTATTCGTACAATTTTATCGCGAAACCGGCTATTTTGCAGAAAAAATTACGGTGGCTAAACTAAAAAACAGCAAAAAAAAGTAAACAAATTTGCAACGCGTTACGAGAACAACTATTTTCAGGACAAATAGACAACCAGGGCAAATTTCACCGCACAAAGAGAAAGTCAGTGCGTCGCGACTGCGCAAAACAAGAATCCCGTTGGCCCCAACCGCTTCAAATAATATTGCGCACTAAGTCCATTGAATTTCTGGAATTTCGTCGCGACCATAGCTATTTCTGAAAAATTATACTCAAAGGCATACTACACTAAAAAATTCGCAAATCGACGGAAGCTAAATATTTTTTAACTTCTTTCCAATGGAATTGATATGGTTAAATGTTTTGCACGGTTTTCCCAATCGGAGTCCTAGACCGGTGTTGTCATAATTTTTGTAACTTCTTAAAGCTTAATCATCATATGAAAAATTTATAAAAACATTAATGATACATAAGGAACACCCAATTTTTTTTAAAAAAATTTCCAAAGTGGTTTGTACCATTTTTTATTTGGTTGAAGTTTGCCGGTATGCCTTTAATCATGACAGTAGGACTGTCTGAATTTTTAAAAATTCATAATGCGTGATAATCATCTGAAAATTTTATGGGAATATTAGTGGTGCATCATAACCATGGATAAAAAATTTCAAAATTTTCTAACATGGTTTGCTTCATTTTTCATTCGGTTCAAACTTGCCGGTCAGCGTTTCATCAGGACAGTTGTAATTTTTGAATTTTTAAAACTTCCTCAGATTTTATAATCATCTGAAATTTTTATGAGAACATCATTGATGTGTCAGAAATCTCCACAAAAAAATTCAGAAATTTTCAACGTCGTTCGTGTACTAGATTTTTTTTTTCTTGCCGTTGATTCTACCTTAGAAACAAAAGCGCAAAAAAAAGGAATCCACCGCTGGAAATCAAAATTATAAAAAAATTATTCTTGCCGACGGAACAGCTGGAAATTAAGAAAAGAATCCATTAAAAAAAATCCAACTCTCCCAATCCGCTGTTTTTCAATGTAGTGAGGCTATTTCTATAATTTTATCGAATCAATGGCTATTTACAAACAAAAAAACACAAACAGTGCTAGAATAGCCCTTCCCCACTGGCCCTGCGCGCCAGCCATTTCCAGCGGTCTGGAACCGCTGGATTCGGCCGATTCCAGCGGTTCCAGACCACTGGATTTCCATTTCCCGCGCACCCCCTCCGCTTGAAATTAAAAAACGATTTTCCCCGCTGAAAAATATTCTAAATAAATTTCAGCGGTTGCAGACAGCAGGAAAGAAAATATAAAAAATAAATCTGCAGATCCGGTCCGCTAGATTCGGCTAAAAAAATTTCAGCACTCGGAGTCCGCAGGATTTAACTGTTAGGGGTTAATCTTGTTATTTTGCCGAATGAAAGGCTATTTATAAAAAATCGGGCTAAAACAGTAAAAAATTCAGGTTTTTAACCTTGGATACAGTACAAGTACTAATACTTTTTCACAATATCTGAGCAACGTGTGTGTATATACGTGGCATTTTTTCTTGGCTGTGTGTAAGAGTTCTCAAAAGAGGACAGCAGGGCGCATTGAATAGGATGGGGGTCGCTAAAGTCAACTTGACTGGAGTGAAGTGAGCGCCGCGTGCATTTATTTTCTGAAGCCGTTGTCACGTCCCCACACTTTTTCCGTTTTATTGAGCGGAAAGTATAAAAAAAAAGTTCACGCAACTTTTTTTTTGTTTAGAACAGAGCGTTTAATTATCTAAGTCTCAAACTTGTAAGGTTATCTCACAAGGTAGAATGCCTGTGGTTTAGTGTACCAACCATACAATGGTAAAAAAAATATAGTACTTCAATATATAGCATCTCATGGTTGATGGTTCCAGACCTATCACGTACATAACAGCAGAGTTGACAGTTGGTGGATATTCACTTTAGCTAACGGATATTTACAATCAAATTTCTCAAAATTAACCGATCATCACAAGATGTAGTTTCAGGTTGGAACCACCGGACTCTAGCCTTTAATTAGCTGGAACTAGAAAACCCAGCCGCCGGATGCCACACTAGTTAGACACTTACTACAAACGGTTCATTAGGAGCACAATGACAGTGCAGACATTTTGTTCTCTGTGAGTGTGTTTGGTTGTCTGTACCACTCTAACCTGTCCCGTATGAGCCATCCAGACTAGCCTTGATCTGCATGAGTAGATGCAAGTTAAGTTGTTTGGTTGCTTGTTTATGTATCTTATAGGCCTGCATTAGAGAGAAGCCCGATTTTTGTGTTTCCTTCATCCTGCATGAGTGAATGCAATTGCATCTACCTGGCCTGGATGAACAGGAAACCAAACACTTGTCTAACAGATACAGTTGCATTCACTCATACGATTCAGACACCCATGCAGGCAACCAAACACACCCTATGTTACTCCAATAGTTCACGGCCGCAAGTGCACTGTAGGTCTAATCTGATTAACTTAGTTGCATATATGCACGGTCGGTCATAAACCTTGGCGCAATTTATTTCTAGGTTTTCAGCAAATGCATGTTTCTTTTTAAGTAAACAGCACCGTAATGACTTTAATTTATGAGCATATACAGTGCAAAAAAAATACTTCATATATTTGGTTGATGGCACTTCTACCTAGTTCTATGGAGCCATTGATTTAGGCGTGTTTGGTATGGCTCCAGTTCCACCAGATTTATGGATCTGGTGAAGCTGGGTATTTGTAGCTCTACAGATCCGCGAAGCTGGATCTGTGAGTATATTAAGAGTGTTTATGTATGTTATTTTATTTAATTTTAAAATAAAAATATAAACTTAATTCTATTAATTTTAGCCTATAAGATTTAGATCTGAGGTGGAGCCAGAATCTGAAGCTCTACGGAAAATAGTCCAGCTGCAGGGCCCAGTTGAACAGTCAGATGGTGAGCTAATTAAACCTAAACGGCCTTTCTGTCTTTTGTATCGTTCTTTCAGTTCAATGCTGCTTCCAGCTATTTTGACTAAAAAAAATCACATGTTGTTATCTGTTAAAATTAACTATAAAGCTTCTCGTTCGTCGAATTTACATACACTGGAAATGTTCGGTGCGACTGTGCGACTACATCCGGCCGGAGGCCTAAATTTGGCAGAATTGAGTTGCTGGCGCACACCTTAATTTGCCTGTTTAATTTGGATCGCATGCGATCGATGCGTACTTTTCTCTTTTCTTTTTTTTCTTCTTTTTTCTCGACGAAGAACCGCTCTTTTCTGATCCGCTGATTCGTTTAATTTGCACAAGCAAGTTTTATTTACGAGTGATTAATTTACTACCATAAATATCCACATGGCACTTAGTTATACATATATGCATTGCAGAGAATATATATAGTCTCCACAATAATTAAATGATACTAACTACTCATCCGCTCCTCAACAGATGTCATGTAGTAAGATTTTGCACTACAATCAATACATATACACAAAAGACTATATTACTCTCCTTCAATTCCTCATTAGCTCATTTATTACTCTTAGATTGTACGAGCTACTCTAGTCAGTATATAGTAGTAAATAATATTAAGAATAATGAATAAGAGGTGTATGCAAAGAAAAAAAATGGTAGGAAGTATCTCGAAATTGTAGAATAATATATATTTAAACAAAAATTTAAAACTGGAATAATATGTATTTGGGAACCAAGGGAGTAGATACTACTCCAGTTCATACTTCATTGTGATCGATCACTACTCAATGTACACATTCATGAAGCTACACACTTATTTAGATGCATAGACCACACTATATGGATTTACACCAGTCTCCAGTCACTGCGCATCGCAAACAGTTAGGGTCCATTTGATCAGGGGTAAACACCCTTAGCTAGGTCAGGAAGAATTAATTTAACTGGGTCAAAACCTTTTAACCCTCCTATGTTAACCCATCAAACCGGTGGAATAAGCTAACTTAGCGCAACTAAGTTCTATTTTTTATACTAACCCACCTAATGTAGTAAAACAGTAATTTAGATTAACAAGGTTGGTTGCCATACATAAAATTTTGGTTAAATTAACTTAGCTAGGTTAAAGTTATATAACCCGGTTATTTAACCCAAGCAACCGCACCCTCTAATACTACTTAATTACTCACTCTGTTCATTTTCATAAGACGTATTTTGATTTTGCATAAGGGTTAAGGTTGCGTTGAAATTGAGAAATGTACGAGAGAAAATGACTTAGATGCCCACACTTAATTGTTTTGAAAAATAAAAGATATACTTTGTGTGGGTGTTAAAGAATAAATGCATATGATTGAGAGAGAATAAATAAGGGTATAGAAGGAAAGGTCTTATTAAATCTATATACAAACTTTATATTTGTGAATAAGACTATTCAAAATATAAACCTTACGAAAGTAAACGGATGGAGTATATGCAATACTACTTCCATTATTACTCTAGTTCACTATCTAAAATGCCCTGCATGCACTGCGTGTGTATATACGGTGCATGAAACGTACGTAACTACGTACTTTCATCAACTTAAGTGTTGCAATAACAGTATATGTATACACGCGCGGTACATATACTAGTAGATATATACATAGCGAGAGATCTGCTAGTTGTTCTCGGTCGGTTTTGTTGCAGCAAGTGGCCGTACGGTTACGTGCAAATCTAATTAATACGGAGTGGCACGTACGTTCGAGAGAGTATACAGCTTCTATGTATACGTATGCAATAGTAATTCATAGTGACTTTAATACGGGTACCAAATCACAATAGTAAGGAGCGTGCGTACGTACGTACAATGTGCATGGTATACATATTTGAATTCAAAGGAATATGTTTTTTTATGACAACGGAAGATTATATCGCTCGGCCTCTGTATCGTAAGACACTACTACAAAACTGGGCATCACAACCGACCTATTAGAAGCGGTTTGGTGCGAACTCGTTGTGATCTTCGCACCAGAAGCGGTTCGTTGGCAACGGTCCGGATAGGGCTTCCAGAAGCGGTTTGAGACACGAACCGCTTCTGAAGGTTGCGTTCTAGAAGCGGTTCTTTTCTCAAACCGCAACCGCTTGTTTGAGAAAAGAACCGCTTCTAGAACGCAACCTTGAGCGGTTCGTATCTCAAACCATACAACCCTCCCAGCAGCGCATTTAAACCATTCTTCCTTCATGCGCCACAGAGATGCGAATACGATCGAGCAGAGAAGGCCGACCAAGCTGTTGTTCTTGGGAGATGCTGTCCAAATTTTTAATTGGAGGTGATTAGCTCCAAATTAAGTGTTTCAAAGTTAGTAACATCATGTGAACATCCTTCTCACCTAGATATTGCTATTTTTTCAATGGATGTGGAGAAATCTTGAACTTTTTAAGCATTATCAAAAATTTGTTTTCCGTGCTTTGTTTTTGTTGTTGTATGAAGATGTAGGGTGGAGATCTAGTTCAAAATATGACATTACAAGGTAAAGGTGCTTGGAAGCTTGAGATCTAGGTGGTTGTTAGCTTTAGAATCTTAAATATCACAATATTGGGAGAGATCTAGGTACAACATTGCAAGGAAGTAATTATTGGTGTATGAAATAAAATAGAAAAACGTGTAGAAGGATAAAAAATAATTACAAAGGTAGGAAGGGATACAAAATAATTAGAAAGGTAGGTCTTTAATTAGATGATGGTGTAGGTGGAGCTTTTTTTTTGTTGGGTTTAAATGTTACGAAATTTAAGTTAGGTTATAATTTTTCTAACGGAATTTGTTATAATTTTTAATGAAATTATAACTTGGTATAGATGAATCGGCAATGGATGTACAATGCGGACCGTCGCTCGAGAGAGTTCATTGATGGCGTGCAAGCTTTTCTCGATGCGGCCGTTGCATTCTTGCCTCCAAGCAGCTTCATATGTTGTCCGTGTGTAGATTGCAAGAACGAGAAGGAGCACTCCCAGCGATGGCAAGTTATGAACCACTTGATCATGAGAGGTTTCATGCCAAACTATACTGTTGGACCAACCATGGCGAGTTGAGGTGATTAGCGGGAAGGCGATGAAGAAGGCGAGGAAGAGGAAGATGGATTTAACGATATCCCGGACGACCGCAATCTTGTTCCGTGGAAGAAACACTTGGTAACTTTGGTGATGATGAGCTAGACCGGATCTTTGCATGGCGGAGAGGAGACTACGGATGATGAAAGATTCGAGAAGTTCAGGCGCATGTTAGAGGACCACGAACTCCTTTGTACCCAAAGCGTGAGCGGGGCCACAAAAGCTGCGTACCACTGCTGGAACTCATGCAATGGAAGGCTAGAAATGGTGTGTCGGATAAGGGATTCGATGAGGTGTTATCACTCGTAAAGAAGTTGATTCGAGAAGATAACACTCTGCCGAATCTACGTATGAAGCCAAGCAAGTCGTCATCCTTTGGGATTGGAAGTACGAGAAGATACACGGATGTCCTAATGATTGTATCTGTATCGTAATGAGTATACCGATTTGGATGTTTGTCTAGTGTGCGAGAGAATCACGGTATAAGGTGAAGCGTGGCGATCCAGTGAAATAGATGGGGAGCGTAAGAAGAAGAGACCTCGGCTAAAGTGTTGTGGTATTTCCTGTGATCCCCGAGTGAAGCGTATGTTTGCTAACAAAGCGCATGCCCGGATGATGCGTTGGCACAAAGAAGAGCGTAAACGACGGGATGCTTAGACACCTGCGCAGATGGCTCACGGTGGAGGAAAGTCGACCGAGCGTGCCGGACTTCGCAGATGAGGTGAGAAACATAAGGTTTGGGTTGAGTACCGATGTGATGAATCATTTGGAGAATTGAGCGTGACCATAGCACACGGCTTTGTTACACTATGTATCTATAACATTCCTCCATGGTTGTGCATGAAGCGAAAGTACATCATGTTGCCGTTGTTGATCCAAGGCCCCAAGCAACCCGGAAATGACATCGATGTCTACCTAAAACCATTGGTTGAAGATCTTGTGACGTTGTGGGACGATAGTGCAAGGGTATGGGATGAGTACAAAAGGGAGTATTTCACCCTACATGCATTGTTATTTGTAACAATCAACGACTGGCCTGCTCTCGGTAACCTGTCCGGCCTAACTATCAAAGGATATAGAGCCTGCATCCAGTGCTTAGATGAAACGGAAGGCATGTACCTGAAAAACTCTCAGAAGGTTGTGTACATGGGTTACCGTAGGTTTCTTCGTACGAGTCACCCGTTGCGGAAGGAAGGAAGGAAATTTAACGGGCAACCAGACCTTCGTGCAAGGCCTCAGCATCGTAGTGGGCCACGTGTGTTTGCTATGGTAAAGGATTTGAAAGTAGTATTTGGAAAGGGTCCTGAAAGCAAACATGTGCAGAATGAGGATGGTCATGTACCCATGTGGAAGAAGAAGTCAATATTTTGGGACTTGCCTTACTGGGAAGTCATGGAAGTTCGTCACTCACTTGACTTCATGCACATCACGAAGAATGTCTGCTTGAACCTGCTAGGCTACATAGATATGTACGAAAAATCGAAAGATACACTGCAAGCTCGGAAGGACCTTAAACTCTTAGAACTGAGGAACAACCTATATCCCGAAAAGAGAGAGAAAGGACAACAATACCTACATCCTACGAGCTACACTCTAAGCAAAGAAGAGAAAAAAAGCGTGATAGAGTTCCTGAACAGTGTGAAGGTCCCTTAGGATACTCCTCGAATGTAAAGAGACTCGTAAACACGAAAGAGAATAAAATCGTACATACATGAAATCCCATGGTATCTTGTGTTAATGACACAGTTGCTCCCGATGGTTGTGAGAGGCATCTTGCCCGAGTGGAGTACGAGGACAATCACAAAGCTGTGTTCTTTTTCAATGCGATTTCACTGAAGGTCATCGACCCGGATAAACTAAGTAAGCTGCAGGATGACGTGGTACAAAGTTTGGTTAGTCTTGAGATGATCTTTCCTCTTGCATTCTTTGATATTATGGTTCATCTCACATTCACCTTGTCAAAGAGATAGGTATCCTTGGACCGTGTATCTACACAACATGTTCCCTTTCGAGAGGTACATGAGTGTGCTAAAGAAGTATGTTCAGAACCGTTCTCGTCAGGAAGGATGCATTGCCGAGGGTTATGGGACAGAGGAGGTGATTGAGTTTTGTGTGGATTACATTAATGATCTAAACCCGATCGGCGTCCTATATCACACCATGAGGGAGGCTACGGGAAAAGGGACACTAGGAAGGAAAGCAATTGCATGCAATGATCTTCTTACATTTAAGCAAGCACATTTCACGGTTTTGAATCAATCAACTATAGTGGCCCCGTATGTCCTTGAGCACAAGAGTATTCTACGCCGCGATTTCCCGGAGAGGTCTGAGGATTGGATAACACTGAAGCACATGGATTCTTTCGGCGCTTGGTTACAAAAGTACATCCTTTTGAAAGGGTCAGACAATGAACAGTTACAACGCTTGGCTCGGGGACCATCTAGTGTAATCGTGACATTCATGGGGTACGAGATAAATGGTTACATATTTTACACCAGATCGCAGAATAACAAGAGCACCAACCAAAATAGCGGTGTCCGTATAGACGCCGAAGACAACAAAGGCAAGGTGGATACATATTATGGTTTCATAGAAGAGATATGGGAGCTTGACTATGGACCTTTGAAGGTCCCTCTATTAAGTGTCAATGGGTCAAACTGACTTCAAGTGGCGTGAAGGTCGACAAATACGGTATGACAATCGTGGACCTCACGCAAGTCGGCTATAGGCGCGAACCGTTCGTCCTCGCGAACGATGTGAGACAGGTCTTCTACGTAATGGACATGTCAAGCAAACCTAAGAAGCATAAGGACAAGCAGAAAGATTGTAGTACTAAGCCAAAGCGGCAGGTGGTTCTACAAGGCAAACGAAGGATTGTTGGAGTTGAGGACGTCACAGACGAGGAAGAGTATAGTCAGTTAGACGAGATCCCTCCTTTTGCTGTGGATGTCGACATAAGCCTCCTCAATGACACAGATGTGGATACTCCTTTCATACGTCGCGATCATAATGAAGGAACACTTGTAAAGACAAAGTACGTTAGTACTTAAGATGTACCCCTACTGTATGAACTATGTATATGTAAGTCTTTTACAGTATGAAGTGTTTATTTGGAATGAATGTAAAGTGCCAAAATTCTGGAATGAAACTAAAGTGCTCAAAGCTTTTTGAAAAAATTATGGAATGAAAGTAAAGTTCTAAAAGCTTTTTAAAAAATTCTCGAATGAAAATTATGAAATGAAACTGAAGTGCAAAAAACTTTTTCAAAAAATTATAGAATGAAACTGAATTGCTAAAAGCATTTTTTAAAAATTATGAAATGAAACTGAAGTGCTAAAAGCATTTTTTAAAAATTATGAAATGAAACCGAATTGCTAAAAGCATTTTTTAAAAATTATGAAATGAAACTGAATTGCTAAAAGCATTTTTTTAAAATTCTGAAATGAAACTGAATTGCTAAAAGCATTTTTTAAAAATTATGAAATGAAACTGAAGTGCAAAAAGCTTTTTCAAAAAATTATAGAATGAAACTAAATTGCTAAAAGCATTTTTTTAAAATTATGAAATGAAACTGAAGTGCTAAAAGCATTTTTTTAAAATTATGAAATGAAACTGAATTGCTAAAAGCATTTTTTAAAAATTATGAAATGAAACTGAATTGCTAAAAGCATTTTTTAAAAATTATGAAATGAAACTGTAGTGCTAAAAACACTTTTTAAAAATTATGAAATTAAACTGAAGCGGTTTGAGAAAAGAACCGCTTCTAGAGCGAAACATTCAAAAACGGTTTGAGACAAGAACCACTTCTAGAACGCAACATTCAGAAGCGGTTTTAGAAAAGAACCGCTTTTAGAGCACAAGATTCAGAAACGGTTAGTAATACCAACCGCTTGTAGAAGTCATCCCTCTACAAGCGGATTGATCTAAATCCGCTTGTAGAGACATTCTACAAGCGGTTTGTTCTACGAACCGCTTGTAGAAGTCATCCCTCTACAAGCGGTTGTTCTAAAACCGCTTATAGAGATATTCTACAAGCGGTTGGTAATTAGAACCGCTTGTAGAAGTGCTCCCTGTATAAATTTGAAACGCCCCGCCCTTTTCTCACACCCGAAATTTTCTAAGTCCCGCTCGAGAACCCCCCCGCGCCGCTGCAGCTCCTGTGTGTCTCCGGCCGCCGCTGTCTTCGCCTCCGTCCAGACCACGCGCCGCCGTCCTCGTCGACGCCGTAGGCCTCCTCCGCCACCTCGCCGACGCCTACTCGCCACCTCGCCGCGCCAGTCGACCCCGGCCGCGTGCCCTCGTCGCCGCCGTCACTCCACCCCGGCCACCGGCGCCTTCTCCGCCACCCCACCGACACCTACTCCGCCTCCAAAGCGCCGCCACACCGCCATCCACCCAGGAGGACCGAGGTATATGTGCGCACGTGTCGTCCTCCCTCTCTAATTCGGCTGCCCACCACATGTTCGGTGAAATGCCCACAAGTTAATTTTGTCAAAATTGTTGCGGTGGATAACAACTTACGACATGTGAAGACTGCATATTGGCCTGCTGACACGTACAACTTGTGAGCACAAATAAATATCCACAAATGTATAGGTTACTTGGAGTATTCCAAAGTTATCGTATCCAAAAAAACAGACTAACTTCACCTAGAATTCAACAACCTAAAAATCATGTAAGTGACAAAGGTAAACAACTGAGTGACAAAGGCATAGAACAATTAGCCTAAAAGCTAGAAATTAAGATTCAACGAAGTTTAGGTAATGAGCACTAAGATCCAAAGTAGTTTAGGTAATGAGCACTAAGATCCAAATTTATGTAATAATATGCTTGTGTTGTAATCTGTAATATGGTTGTTTCAATGTAATATGATATTTATGTCAATATTTTTTCGGAATTAGGATAGATGGCGCAACGAGGACGTGGTGACCCTACTTTCAATGAGGGAGAACAGTTCCTGTTGGACTCCATCGCGCTGGGTACCATCGAAGGTGATGCTAACGCTGCTGCCGCTGGGGCTAATGGTGGTTCCGGTGAGGCCGTTGAGGCTGCAGCTGATGAAGCCATTGACGCGGGAGCCGCTGAGTCCGATAACACTGGTTTCGGCTAGGATGAGGTACAACCAAAAGAATATAATCCCCGTAGACATGTTAATTAATCGCAATTCATTAATATAATACACTCTGACACGTTTGTACATATGTTTATGTATTTCAAGCCCCGTGCATCGAGCAACCAATCCAAGCATCGGGGACCTAACAAGAAGCCGTCCACAAAGCACGTGTTTACCGACGTTAACAACGAAGGGATGCCGGTTGGCCCTCTTTTAGCAGTTGGGCCGTACAACAACGCTTGCGGTTACCACGTGAGGGATCACGTCCCAATTAGCATCAGAAAATGGGCCGAAGTTCCTCAAGCTACCAAGGATCTGCTCTGGCAAGATATTAAGGAAAATTTCACATTTCCTCAAGGGTCCGAAGACAAGGCCAAGAAATTCACTTTGAAGAAGATGGCAACAATGTTTCAAGCCTGGAAGACGTCTCTCAGCCGCAAGTATGTGTAGAAGGGAGAAAGACCCGACTTCA
The DNA here is from genome assembly GCA_036346275.1 of Otatea glauca. Lineage (NCBI taxonomy): Eukaryota > Viridiplantae > Streptophyta > Magnoliopsida > Poales > Poaceae > Otatea > Otatea glauca. Next base: position 23,557,448 of record CM070728.1, read on the forward strand.
ACCAATTTCCTAAGTTGGCGGATCACTGGGAAGCATTTGAGGAGTTCAAGCTGTCAGCTGAAGGCCAGGCCGCGAGTCAGAAGAACAAGGCCAATTCACAGATGAAGAAATACCACCACCATCTTGGCACCGGTGGTTACATCAAGGCTGTACCAAAATGGGAGAAGCGGGAAGAAGAATTAATGGCGAAGGACGTCACACCGGCTACCGCTCTGTGGGAACAGCGCCTGCGCAATTGGTTCATGGGTCATGGGGGGAGCCTTTCAGATGACGGCAGTTTGGTGATGGCACCAGAGTACAAGAGGTCGCCAAAGGATTGTACAAAGCCGTTGAGCGATCTCGGCGGTACATTGGTGCGAGACAGGAGAATGACGAGCTAACACATGCCCTTGAAAACCCTGAGCACCCAGGACGGACACGAGGTATGGGCAAGCTAACGCCGTGGAAGTATGGTTTCGCTAAGGATGCACATACGCACAGGAGCGGCATAGAAGCAAATCAAGAGAATCACGTAAAGTGTACCAATTGGAACAAGAGCTCGAGCAACCCGAGGCTAGCATCGGCGACATAGTTGCGCAACAAGTACAAATTGCCTCGGCAAGCTTCAAGAACTAGGTTCGAGCAATCACCGGACGCCGTGATCGATCCCTCCGCGCGGCGAAGTAGCTGCAGCGTCCACGGGGCCCCGGCGGACACCTTGCTATCCGTTATCCGTGGATGATATAAGGGTTCGCCGCCAGTGTGAGCTACACGTTGATGCGCGTAACCTCTCCATCAAGGTGGCTTACGGCATGGCATATCCGGTGGAGCTGGGCCAGATGTTCCACTGCAACGAGATACCCCCGGGTTACACAAAGGTCGCGGTGGAGGAGGTGCTGAGCGGATTTGAAGAACTTCAACTCGATATTGCTGGAGGCGATGACGTGACCAAGCTTGGACAGGCCCTCCACAATATCATCCTTTGGCGCAAACGGTACATCATATTTTCAGCTGCTATGGACGCGTCATCTCCACCACGGCAACCCACGCCTCCTCCAACATCACCGCCACGCAATGCCTCGCCAATAAAATAGAGTAGAAGCCCAACTCCACCACCAGCAGCTCCTGTGTCTCCACCCGCTCCATGCAGAAGCCCTACTCCACCACCAGCATCTCAAACAAAAAAGAACCCCCAAGGAAAACCACGCCTCCACCATCTCCTTCGAGGAAGAAGCTCGATAACAGAATTAAGACTCCCCCACCTGCTCCCAAGAAGGCGGAGTCCAGCCGATCGACCAAGGTAAAGGAACCTCCAAAGAGAGCATATGATATGAATAAGGAGGAGAGTGACGCGGTCACTAAAGCAGAAGTGGCTGCACACTTCGCCAAAAAGAAGGTAGAGCCAAAGGTACCAACTGATCCAAAAGCGGCGGAACACTTGCGACATGCCGCAAAGCCGCTACTGTGCCATCCAACTATGAGCGGATAATAATTAAGGCTACGGAAGAATAAGCGTCCGCGCGGCGGCAAAGAAGAAGAAGAAGAGAGACCAAGATCAGGAGAACCTCAAGAGGTTTTTGAAGGAGGCAGGACTTAGTTCCACAGCTGCAGCTCTTGGATTAACAGATGATATCCCAATGGCAACAAAGGTCAGATGGCAAGTTCAGTTGGGCCGGGAGCTGATTGACCCAAATGAGATAAAGGATCTGCCAACCAAGATGCGGCAATTTCACGAATGGTACATGACAGAGTCCGCTCAAGGAAGAACGATGTTCCCCCTCCGTTTCAAAGAAGATGATTTTTATCGCGGGGACAACAACATATGGCTCGAATTTGACGACTTATACAATATTTACCATACCGACTCCATCAACGTGTCTCTCATGAGCTCTTTGGTGCTGTAAGTGTCAAGCTCATACCTTTACGTGTGCTTCCTCGTACAATAAAATTGCAACTCTTAAACTTATACCTTTCTATGTAGAATGGAGATACAACGATGTAGAAAAGAGAATATCTTCAACGCGGGCTTCATCGACCCAGAGATTGGTAACGAGTTCGTCTTTGGATACAACCGAAAGGATGTTGAAGATTACATTCTCGATGCATTCTTGGGACAGCACTACAAACCGTACATACTTCTGCCCTTCAACTTCGAGTACGTATATATACAACCTCTCGTTCTTATATTTTCCAAGGCATTTATAATACTACTAGCTAGTAACATATATGTTGCAATACATGAATAGGTTTCACTGGATCTTTCTTGTCATCAAGCTTGATAGTAGCCAGATCATTGTTTAGGACTCAAAAAGGACTCCGGTGAAAAAATATCAATTTATCATTGACACCCTAAACAGGTATATAGTACATATATATACGATAGTTTTCCTTATTATATGTATTGAAATACCTTGCTAATTCCAACTCTGATAATTACCATTCATACTAACGCATCACACAGGCATTCGCACGGTTTGAAAGAAGCAACAAGGAGATTTGAGAACGAATTTGATGTACAATTAAGCACTCGAGTACGTACTAAAGAATATTAATATGCCGTAACAGTTTTTCATCCCAATAATCGTGTTCTTTTCAAATTTCATCGCGAGTTCTACAACAGACGGGTGGAAACAACTTATGTGGCTATTATGTGTGCCACTATATGCAAAGTATTACCCACGGTGATGTGCCGACAACCAACGCCGAGGTAGTGTGCACATGTCAATTTCTTAGTACTTACACTTTAATAATTACATGTCCGAGATTTATTTACCTCCGCTTTGTCATTAGCGTCGATGTGCAAGGCGTGATCCCGCCCGACGGGTTGCGGCAATCCAAGAACAACTCATCGGCTTTATTGTCGGCAGATTGTATCCACCAAAGGCGAGTTCCACGCAAATGGTTGGAGAGATTGTCCTGAAATAAGGACAAGTGAACTGACATCAACGTCGAACAAGGGCACAAAGAGCGACGCACGCAAGAAATGAGCTCAAGATTCGCCCTTTTATTCTTTGAAACTTGTAAAAGTGGCTTATTATTTCATGTGTTCATCAATTTGTTCATTTTTAGTCTGTAATTATCTGAATGAATACTCATGACTAATATATATATATATTTAAGTGTGTCAAAAAAACTCATGAAGTTCTATTTATTTTAATTGTCAAAATCTATATCAAAAACCCCTCTGAAAACATATTCTATATTGAATATAATCAAAACGCTATGCTGTCAGACTCTTCACAAGCGGTTGGTAACTCCAACCGCTTGTGGAGAGAGCTTCTCCACAAGCGGTTCGTAACACCAACCGCTTTTGGAGAGAACCTCTCCACAAGCGGTTGGTAACACCAACCGCTTGTGGAAATGTCGAACCACAAGCGGTTCGGGGAACCGCTTGTGATACCCGACGGGGTATCACTCGCGGTTGCTTACAAGCGGTTCTAAAACCGCTTTTGAAAGCGGTTTCGAACCGCTTGTGCATGCCCGATCCGCAGTAGTGAGATGCACACAGCCAACCATTTATTACAAAGTTACAGCCAAAGTGCTATCCAGAAGATACAACTAGGTTGTGAAAGAAAGTTGCAACAAGCCATAAGAAATATGAAACAGAAAGTCTCAATCCACAGACAGCCGGTCTGTTACTAAATCTCCACCCATACCTGATGAAGAGATCTCTGACCACAATCTCCAGCGATCTGCATGCCACTAACACACATCCCGAGCCTCCTGAAGCTATAGCATGGACCACGATCACAAACGATCGGTGCAAATATAGATAACCTGCAACTAATTAGAGATTTTCTTCCTATCAAAAATCACATCATTTCGACATAGCCAAATTGACCAACAAAAAGCGGCAGCTCCGACAAAAATGTGAGCGCTTAAATCTTTTCTAAACCCCAATAACCAGCTTCCAAATATATTGGTCATGCTACTAGAAGATGTCAGATTAGAAGCCGCTTATATGATGCTCCGTGCAAAATGAGCAAGTTGGTAGTCAAAAAGAGGTGTTGTATAGTTTCCTGTTGTTACAAAAACAATATTTTTTGCTGCTATTCTAATTTCTTTTACTGAGGTTATCTTTTGTTAATATCACCCCACGACGTAGGTACTATAAAAAAATTATTTTTAATGGCACATTAAGCTTCCACAATTGACGATTTGTAACTAGGTTATTTTGATGCACTAAGACTATATACATCGACTGAATAAAAAATTATCCATTCTGATAGAGGTTCTATCGAAAAGCATCCCATTCTAGTGATAATTGCATGCCAGCAATCTTTATAACAAGCTCGTGCAAGGCTAGTAAATTATGTCCCGTAATAACCAGAAGAAAAGACACATTGAGTGGGACAGAGTTCATTACTTTAGCCACCATGGCATTTTTTTGAGACAATGTGAAAAAGTCGAGGGTATTATACACTGAGGGAGTTGTTTCCAAGCCATATATCCTGCCAAAATCGAATTTGGGATCCATCACGAAGTTGGAAGGACCCAAATCTAAAGAAATGATGTTTGACCTTCATTAAGCCAGTCCAAAAATGAGAGCCTTCTGGCTTCCTTTCTGCATGAGAAAGAGTCTTATTCCCCGTATGCTTTCTTCTTAGGAGAGTTTGACAAACACTAACTTCATTTAGAAGCTTGAAAAGCCATTTACTAATCAAGCATATATTTTTTACATTAAGATCTTGAATTCCCATGCCTCTTGATCCTTAGATCGGCATAATATATTCCACTTAGCTAGCCTATACTTTTTTTATATGGTTATCACTTTTACTAGAAAAATCTCGATCTGTAATAGTCCAATCATTTAAGAATCTCATGTGGTATCTCAAAAAAAGATAGAATAAACATAGGTAAAAGGACTAATCGACCTCCGGGGGACAAATGCTTACACTTCCAACTACTCAAACATTTTTCAAAGCTTTCTTCTACCCCCTTCCACTCACTTATCCTCAACTTTCTATAATGGATTGGTATTCCAAGGTATCTAAAGGAATAACTTCCCAACCCACAACAAAAAACTGGGTGTATTGTGCTTCAAATTTCTTAGCAGCACCAAAACAGAAAAGTTCACTTTTGTGGAAATTGATTTTGAGACCATATAGTTGTTCAAATGCACGTAGCAATAGCTTCATGTTTTTGGCCTAATAAAAATAATGTTTCATAAATAAAATAGTGTTATATATATACTGTAAGATAGATAACTTAGCATCCACTAGATGGGATACCACTCCACTTATTTTTTTCACCCTTTTCGGTACAATCTAAGATGATAGCCAGGATATCTACAACGATGTTAGAGCGACGATGTTAAATTATATGGGGGATCGATAATGGATCGCCCTAGCAGAATCCGTTTTGTGTCTGAAAGTACGGACCAGTATCATCGTTGACCTTGATGTCAACACTTCCCCTGTAACAAAGTTCTCAACCCACGTACACCACAGTGGTGAGAAGTCTTTCATCCTTAAAGTCTATTGAAGAAAGGGACATTTGACTTTATTATAGGCATTTTCAAAGTCCACTTTAAAAATTACCCCATCCAATTTTTTCTTATGCATCTCATGAATTGTTTCATGAAGAATAATCACGCCATCCATTATGTTTCTACCTAGTATGAAAGTCGTCTGCGTAGGGCGTACAACATTTTCATCAATACCTGTGATCCTATTAGTGTCAACTTTAGTAAAAATTTTAAAGCTGACATTCAAAAGACAAAACGGTTGATAATGTTTTATTTGCTTGCATATTTAGTCTTTGGCAAAAGCATGATAATTTCAAAATTCAAACTGAACAGAACAAGACATCATTGTGTAAATCTTGGAATATTGCCATTATATCATTCTTAATGACCTCCCAGAACACCTGATAAAATTCGGTCGAGAATCCGTCCGGTCCCGATGCCTTATTATGTTATATTTGAAAAATTGTCTCCCTCACCTCTTTCTCATTGAACATCTGCAAGAGGAAACATTCTCCATTGCAGAAACTTGAGGGATATCGCCTCGACGAGATTCAATCATTGAAAAATAATTATTATCCAATGGCTCAAAAAGACCTTTATAGAATATGTATGTGTAGAGTACTGTAAATGGCAAATGTAGCTAGGGTTAATTCGACGGTAGATAATTAATTCTTTCTGGTGCATAATTCGATCAGAGATATCTATCTTGCTATAGCAGTGTACACCTACATTAGCTTGACAAATTATGGACAAATGAAACGAGCCTAGCTTGACTCGACTTGATGATGTTAACCATGGAGCAACTATGGAAGGTATGCTAGGGCTCTTTTGTTAGGGCTTCAGCTGGTGCTTCTTTTTTATTCCGCTACGACTCCTTTTTATTCTGATCTTCTAAAAAATCAGAAACAGTTTTTGAAAGTATTTAGGACCTGTTTGGTAGAGCTCCAGATTCAAGTTTCACCTGAGATATGAAACTTGTAGGCTAAAATAAAGTGAATTAAGTTTATATTTTTAGTCTAAAATTTAAACAAGATGATCCATCTAAACACTGTTAATGTACTCACAGCTCCAGCTCCATGGATCTGATGGAGCTAAAACCCTACCAAACACACCCTTAGTTATCTAGTTGGCTCTAGATTCTTAAAGAGAGGATTCTAGAAGGATTGTCATGTGAGATGGGATTGCCAAAATGGCATTCGAAGACAGCCATGGTAGCAATGAAAGTGATAGTGCACAAGTATCACAATGATGTGCCGTCATGTGGTCCAACATCCTGTCCAAAATAACCGTGCAAGCAAAACAAATAGGATGAAGTTCCACTACTACAAAAAGAGTTATATTAGACACGTCATTACTGACTATTTTTTATGAAAATCTTCTGTGATGTGTTTCGAACACATCGCAGACAGTTTGTAGCTGAAACTGTCTGTGATGTTGAACCATCACAGACGGTTTCATCCACAAACCGTCTGTGATGGTTAGCCAGCCAGTGAATCATTCAGAATAGTAAAACAAAACATCATATATATATATATACATATATATATATATATATACATATATATATATATATAAGCATCACAATATATATACAAAAATTTCCCTCCAAAAGTTATGGATGGGAAATACTACTTAGTCAATCTGGTCTGTGTCGTCGTTGGAGTCGGAGTCGTCGCTGCGACCGTCGGGGTCCTCGCTCGAACCTGCTCTGTCTGAGTCATCCTCTAGCTCCCAGTCGTCACGATAGCCCTCCGACGAGTCGTAGCTATCGTGGTCGTCGTCGTCGTCGGAGATTGATGTTGGCGGCGGATGCTTCTGCCTGACGACGACGCTTGAGGCCGAGGGAGCGGTACTGCCCGTTTAGATTAATTTGTAAACCTTGTACTGTGAATTTATCATTTCTAGCTCTCAATTCAATTGTTTTCTGTATATATGAGTTGATTTCTCAAATGGATGCGTTGTACTTTTTATTGTGCGACCAGTCTTCATTTCTATAATAGATGCGCCGCATTTTTATATAAGATCCGATCTCATTTCTGAATTGTATGTCATAATAATGCTTGGTGATGCTATGTAATGTCTTTTTTTTCAGAGGGCATGGTTAGCATTTCTTGAGGCTAGCCAATAAAACAAAATTAAAGAAAAAAAATAGAAAATCAACATCCCAGACGGTTCCAAACTGGAACCGTCTGTGATCTCGTTTGGGGATTTAGAGTTCATCACAGACGGTTCTAAAATGGAACCGTCTGTGATGTGTGATCATCACAGACGGTTTTAGTTTAGAACCGTCTGGGATGTATTTTTTCACAGATGGTTGTGAAACCATCTGTGATGACGTATTGTCATCACTGACACTTTGATATAGATGGTTTTCCACCGTCTATGATGACGGTTCTGAACTATCTGTGATAAGTGGTTCTGCAGTAGTGTTCAACGATTGCCCTTGTTTTCTAGGAAGGATTAAGTGGATCTTTTGATAGAAAGTTTAATTTCAATATTCGATTTCCTGAAACTCGTGTAAAAATACCTGGGCTATTGTAATTTCCTCTCATTTCAATGTCAATTTCCAACATGTCATTTTTGCGCAATCTCGGGCACGAGATCGTTCTACTCTAAACCATTTCTTGACTACAACACTTTCCTAAACAATTTGATTCGGCTCAAATCACTTGAGACACACTCCCCAAAACTCCAGCGTGCAATCTCTCACCTAATTCTAGCAATCCATTACAACCATCGAAGCACTAACAAGTAACAACTCTAGATCCAGGCAGGTACTTGGGCACAGTGACGGATCTAGCATTTTTATGATAGGTGTTCAGAGTTATAAAGTATTATGTGATGTAAAATACGTAGGTTTATAATAGCAAAAATAGAAATTACAAATTGTTCTTACTAGAGACAACATCTGAAATAATTTAGAGATTTTTGAATTGGAGATTTAAAATCTACATACTTCCTCTTCATTTTTGAATGTTCTACATGCTACATTTCAAAAATCACGGTTAACCATTACAAATCAACTGATAGATTTGTGAATTGGGGATTTCATATTAGAGAATTAAGAATGAAATTCACATGTGTGATTGCCGATGCCAAATGCTTAGCTATTGCCTATTGTTTTAGCACCGCTTCCTACCCCCGTTGGGTGTCGCCACCCTGACCCACCGATCGCCATTGGCGTCACACCTTCCGTCCCTAGAACATGATAGCCACGCCCATAGGGATTCCCTGCAACACACCTTGTGCTGCTCCCTGCCCCACCAGACACCTCCGCCCTGACCTACTGACTGTCGTTGGTGTCACACCCTTCATTCCTAAGTCGGTGCTCGTTGTGGTCACAAGGGCCAGAGCTTCCCTACAACTCCTTGTGCCGCTGCTCGCCCTGCAGCCTCCGCCAGTTCGCTGGTGCCGATGGCTGCTCAGCGGTCGTCTACTGCCTTGCTCCCTGTCGGCTTGCTCTGCCTCATGGCCCTCGTCTGTCGTTGCTGGGCTGTCGCTTATCGGCTGCGCCACTGCCACAGAAAGAGCACAAGGCATGCAGAATTGAGAGAGAATTGCGTGTTGGGATTAAGGAACAGAGGATGACTGGACCTTAGGTGATTGGGCCATACAAGGAAGATTGGGAGATAGAGGGGGTAGGACATGTTGAAATAGACTTAGAGATTTAAATACGTATTTTTGAACCCACTTACTAATATATACACCTAATATATTTATTATATACTAGGTTTTTTGTCAAAAAATTTGAGTGTACATCTGTACACACATGTCCATTAGCTGGATCCGCCTCTGCTTGGGCAGAATCGAGAGAAGAAAGAGGCAGAGAACTGAACTTCGACTTCGAGGCGACGCCAGTAGAAAGGCCGTTGAAGGCTACCCCCAAGCCAAGCGACGTCGAGAACCTAGACGTGGCGAGCGGCACAAACCGAAGGACGGCACCGCCGAAGGGAGCCAGCCACCTCCTCACCGGCGCCGCCGATCTGCAAAGCTACATTGCTGCCATGCTACCTCGGGACTCGTGTACAGGGTTTTGGGGTATACTCTCAGAGCTCGGACGAGGGGGAATGGCGTGCTATCGGTCAAAGAGTGGAGTCGAGCTAGGCACGGTTTTCGAGGCGACCAGTGCCATAGGCGAAGGGGATCCCCGCACAGTGCAGAGCTGGCCGAACAACCCCCGATCCAAACGATGCGGCCGTAGATGAGGAACTTGAGCGCCAGCGCGTGCTCCGTGAAAGAGCCATTCACTACTACAAAAAGGTTTATATTAGACTTCTCTTCACAGACGGTTTTAAAAAACCGTCTGTTATGACAAACATCACAGACGGTTCTCTAGTGCAACCGTAAGTGATTTAATCACAGACGGTTCTCTTTATGAACCGTCAGTCATATCACAGATGGTTTTAGTTAAAACTCGTCTGTGATCATATCACAGACGGTTTTAACTAGGAACCATCTGTGATAAGGTAATATCACAGATAGTTCTAATTTGGAACTGTCTGTGATATGACCTGAGACCCCTATATAACCATACCAATAGAGGTTTGTAGCGCCAGATCCATGCGTTTCGTCTCCTGCAAACCCTAGCCCCCGGCAATCCTCCTTCTCGGCGACCTCCTCCCCGACGACTTTCGCGAGCACCTGCTTCTCCCCGTCAGCTACCTCCTCCTCCGCGAGGACCTTCCGCATCGGCTACCTCCTCCTCCTCCCCGGCCGTTGGCTACCCTTGTCCGCGAGCACCTCCTCCTCATATCTGTCGGTGAGTTGTGTATGAAACCGATATGCTTGACTAGGTTATTGTGTTTGTGAATGATATTTGTGAATGATGTTTGTGAATGATCTTTGTGAATGATGTTTAGAAAGAATGAGGCTGATATTTGTGAATGATGTTTGTGAATGATATTTGTGAATGATGTTTAGAAAGAATGAGGCTGTAACTAAAGAATTGTATCTCAAATGCTTGACTAGGGAAACCGATATGCTTGACTAGGGAAACCATTTGGAGTTTGTGAATTAATGATGTTTAGAAGGAATGAGGCTGTATATAGGATTCATGATGGTTGAACAAAACTGGATATAGGATTCATGAGAGGTCAAACATAAAATTCTTAGCAAGCTGTATATATATAGCTTAGCAAGCTTTAATGCCTCATTAGGTCACCGCAATGAAATTTCATTTTTCTATGTCAATATGTTGGGATCTTTATTTCTTTGTATGGATTAGTTTGCTAGCTAGGCCTGAGGTATATATATAGCAGAACATAAAATTCATATAATCTAGAATTCAACATTAAACTTGTTATATCACACAAGGATTGATGTCTTGGAGCTACTATGTGTTGAATGTTCAATGCTTCTTTTGTGCCTATACTAGGTGATAATGTTTGAAATTTATGCACGTGTCATCCTATCTCTATCTTGCATCCTCATATTGAAGTGAACACCTAATTCATTATAATATATTTATGGTAAAGATATGGAAAAGCTGTTAGAAACTAAACAAAAACTTGAGGTGGAGATCGAACAACTGAAGGGGAAATCTGAGATAATAGAAAAGATTTGTGAGATCAAACAAGAACTGAAAGACATAGATGATCGCTTGCAAGATATCGAATTCCTTAACACGGTACTCATCAGTAAGGACCGCAGGGCAAATGCAGAGCTGGAAGAAACTAAAGCTAAGCTTATAGAGGTAATATGAAGGTTTCTAGTACTGAATTCAATGTGGTTACTGCCCTTCTCACAACAACATGATCGCTTTTAATTTGTAGGGATTGAAAGATATGACTGAAGATCAATCGATTATTGGTGTCAAATAAATTGGCACTATACTGGAGTTATGAAACTTCATAGAGAACCGAGAAGCCTCTATTGCCGAAGCTATGGCACATATGATGGAAGACATGAAAAAACTATAAGGTTTTCTTAGCTTGAATTACGAAATAATGAGAACACTTACTGATATTTGTGGTATATATCATATTTTGTTAATGTATTGTTACCGGAACTATAAAATATTGTGTTATCATATTTGTCGTAAGGTCTTCTGGCATTGAACTATGAAATAATGTTTTCCCCCTAACTCTCTTGGCAGAACTTCCATAATTAGTATATGATGTTCGAAATTTTATTCTCCTTAGATTTTTATACAATGACATTTACAAGACACAACCAATTATAGATTTTGCAATTCAATATCAAAACATTCTAGATGTATTGAGGCAACAGCTTGTCTGATGAGAGGGTCATAAAAATCTCTGTGGTACTCTAGATGCAATTGCTTGTGCCCAGCTTATCTGATGAGAGGGTCATAAAAATCTCTGTGGTACTCTGGATGCAATTGCTTGTGGGCACAAGCAATTGCATCCAGAGTACCACAGAGATTTTTATGACCCTCTCATCAGACAAGCTGTTGCCTCAATGCATCTAGGATGTTTTGATATTGAATTGCAAAATCTATAATTGGTTCTGTCTTGTAAATGTCATTGCATAAATATCTAAGGAGAATAAAATTTCGAACATCAGATGCTAATCATAGAAGTTCTGCCAAGAGAGTTAGGAGGAAAAAACTATAACACAGATGGTTCTATTTAAAAACCGTATGTGATAATCATATCACAAACGGTTCTAATTAAAAACCATCTGTGATTACTTATCATTAGAGACGGTTCTATCTTAAAACCGTCTAAGACAAAAAAAAATCATCACAGACGGTTCGTAGATAGAACCGTCTCTGATATTAGTTTTACTGACGGTTCGAAAACCATCTCTGATGTGCCTTCTCATCACTAACATATTTTTCCAAACGGTTCACAAAACCGTCAGTGATGAGGTTTTCGAATCGTCTGTGATGAGCTTTTCTGTAGTAGTGATTGGTGGCAATGCCCATGACCGGTAGGGGAAGGGTGGTGGCAAAGCATGATCCGGATGGGACGGGAGGGAGGCAAGATCCACTGGTGGTGCGCGATCTTGCAGGGGTAGATGGATTCTTGCGAGGATCGGTCGGGAATCGGCTTCTTGCGCCTAGTGCAAAATCGAGAATCGATCCCCTTTGAATATTCTCGTTTCTGTGAGCTGAGGGTGTTCGGTAGAGCTCTAGCTCTCGGATTTTTTTGATGTAGCTAGCATCTACGTAGGAGAGAGAATAACCAAAGGTCAAGGTTGGAGTGATTTCCTTCCCGGGTGCATTGAAGAGGGAGCTGTCGTAACTTCGAGTAGTAGCTTTAGAAATTGTGGGTCTATACTAAAGCTACTATGTATTAGAGAGAGGTTTTGGGTGAAGCTAGCTTCCGCTGATATCCCCTTCCCCTCTCTATGATGTCACTTTAAGGTACAACATATTGGAGATGCTCTTAGATAGAGTCATTCATGTGTTCTTGATTTTAAGCAGACAGGTTTTTCTCTCAATTCAACTAGCCGAAATTAATCCTTACAGATTATCTGTCTCACCCATCCTACAATTGATAAAAGCATATGATAGATTAATGGTTTCCACGTTTCCGAGCAGTACATAAAACAAACTTACAAGGCAAGCAACGCAGAGGTAGTTATTATTAAATAGTAGGAGTAATTAGTTAAGACCTATACATCTCATTGCAATGTGCTTGATCTACCTAACATCAACAGAAAAGGAGCTTGGCCAGTAGCTATACGTACGTATTGCCGTATTGGCATTGCTCCCAATAGTTAAGAAAGTGCAAAAATATATATATATATATATATAGTATAATTACCTGGGACACCATGGTGCTCGAGCTCCATGATAAAAAACGGGTATTTTTCCTATGTATTTTTATGCGATACTTTTTGAAATTTCTATGATGCTGAGTTTAATCAGTTTACTAACTAGTTCAAACAAATTTGAACTGAAATTCAAACTAGAGTTTCCCTTTTTGATGATAGTTTGGTTGTAGGTATGTGCTGATTTTATATATAAATCAGCAAAGCATGTGATCCAAACTTGTTCAAAATCTTTGAATTCGAGTATGCTTTTTCAAAGGTATGTGTTTCATTTGAATTGTTATAGATAGGTATATACCTTAAAACTAAATTTTTTGAAAAATATACTCGAATATAGTTTGAATTCACGCATTTGAAATCATAGTGCCCGGGCACCTTGCTTCCTATATATATATATATATATATATATATATATATATATAGCAATAACTTCTACTGTACGGTTGCGAGGACAGTACACACATGAACGAATGCATGCTTGTTTATGAGTCAATATAATTCTACGTACGTATCATGATCACTAGATTTGACATGTCAAATTGCGCTTCAATGAGCTGATCGAGACTGTAACACCCTAAAATTTAATCTAATTTAAATTTTAGAGTATTTTTTATTTTTGATAATTTATGAGAATTTATTAGAATTTAATTAGATTTATTCATTTTTGACCTTTCTTGACTTTAATTAAATTCATGCAAACGTTTATGCAAAGTTTTGTTGGGAATATTTTATTTGAATTCAGAATGTTCCAAAATATTTTCCAGAATTTTTCTGGATTTTTCCGGGTAATTTTGCTATTTATTTTGGCTTTGTTTATTTATCTGAATTAATTTAAATCAGAAATGTTTTGAAAATCTTAAAACAGTGTTGGGCCGAAACCTCATTCAGTCCGGCCCATCTGCGCTCGTTGGCCCAGCCCAGCCCACACCGCGCAAACCCTAGCCGCCGCCGTGTTTCGCCCGTTGGATCGCCGCGCGTGGAAGTCCCCGATCGCGCCACGTCGCCCGCCGACCGTTTTCGGTAACGCTGCCGCCGCGCGTTACGGCCGGAGATTCCGCACGCCATTATCGCCGGCGTGTTATTTCTTCCCCTTCATTACCTGGCGCACCGTGTAGAGCTTTTCCTTCCGCCTCTTTTGCGTCGTTTCTTTCTTCCCGAGACCCGCTGTAGCAGTCACACGAGCTCGCCGAAGTTCCGAGACTCTCCACCGTCCTTTGCGCCACCGTCGGTCACCCTCCGCCGTGTCTGAGGTCGCCGCCGAGTCACCCGTGCCGAGACGTTCCAGCCGCGCCACTTCGTGTCGCCGGAGAAGCCCCGCAGCGCCGTCGCAGTGGTCGTCTTCTTCCTCTCCGGTCAATCTGCGCCGCCGTGCCATCGCCGCCAACTCAAGCTTCGCCCGCCATCAGATCTTCGCTCAACGCTTCAGATCTTGCCACGTCGCCCCACAACAGTAAACCATCTTTAACTTTCAGCCGTCAGATTTAATCAACGGTCTAGATTGCATCGTGTAGATCCATGTTGTTTTAATTCCAGCCATTAGATTTAGATCCTAGGGTTCTAGCGCTGCCACGTTGCGTAGTTGCTGTAGCCGTTGATTGCGCTCCGATCGGTCTCGATCGTGCCACGTGGTGCCTCGCCGCCTCGCCTGTCGTGCCGTCTGATCTAGATCCGACCGTAGCTGTACCGACGCATGGCAACGCGGAAATCGAGGCATCGCCGAGCCGTGCGGGCGTGAGATCTGGCCGTCGGTTGAGTGAACGGTCGCGATTCGACCACGTGGTTGAGATCTGGTCATCGATTAGGGACGATCGAAACGGTGACACGTGCCCATGCACGAACCGCGAGGTAATCGGCTGACGTCAGCAGTGACGTTAGAGCTGACATCATCTAATGAGGTCAAGTTCACTGTTCTGTGGACCGAGTCCACGGTGGACCAACCCGAGCCGTGGATCGGGTCCATGGACCAGAACGACGTGGCGGCACCAGAAGTCGCCACGTGTTCGCTGATGTCATAAATAATTTTTATATAAAAATATTTGGGCCGAATTTCATTTCGGTGATGACGTCATCATTAGGTCATGCTGACGTCATAAATCCCAATTTTCCGTATAAAAATCATTAAAACAAATCGGATTTTCTGATTTATATTTTATTTAAAACTTTGAAAGGCTATAACTTTTGCATTTGAACTCCGATTGAGGTGATTCTAGTTTCTAAAATTTTTTAAAATTGTGATCTTTTTAATGGTGAATTTTAATTTAATTTTTGAGGTTATATAGTCTACCGTTTTGGTTATTTATTGCATATGTTATTTTTACGCGTAGACGCAAATTTACCGGAAAGTTTTGAAGGAGAGTTCATCACTTCGGATCAAGCTTCAGATCAAGACCAGCAACTCTTTGAAGGCAAGTGATGCTTTGATCATTTTGTTCCCAGATTTTAAAATGTAATTTATACTTTGGAATTATGCATGCTAATTTATTTAAATGTATTTAAATTAATTTGGGGTATGTAGTTAATCAACCCATATTGTTATCGCCACCTTGAAATTACTATTTGTATGCCTTTAAATCATTATCCACCCTAAGATTATTCATATTTGTTGGATATTAATATGATACCAACACGAGAGGCTAGACCGTGATTAGATGTTTAGCCTTGCAACGAGTCATGAATGATCTTTCGGAAAATATATCAATGTTGACTAATGAAATATTGAATTTATTTTGAAGTGGTGTGATGATGCCACATGATGAGATTGAGGTACAGAGACCTGTGTGGTTCTGTACCGTCTCTGTACCGATGTTGAGTTATTGTTGGCATGTGTTGCACAATAATCAACAGGGTGGGAAATGATTTAGACTGAAGCAAGTGGCAAGAGGCTTTGTGCCAGGTGGGCCTGTGTGGCAATGGGTTGATGAGTGATGTGAGTCTGTGTGCCACATTGGGCTGTATGCCACTGTTGAGTGTTGGAAGTCTTGCATTGGTCAGTTAAGGACCTCACCTTGCAAGCCTTAGACCTGAGTCACCCGTACAACCACATGTCTGATATGGGACAGGCCTAGTTGATTAAGGTTCTAATATCTTTCCTCTGATACTTCGGGGTGACAGTACACGGGGGTGTATCTGTGTGGGGGAGCGTACCTGTGCTGCGGTTTGGTGCCCATCCAACGGTGTTGTCCTGTCCTATACTTCGGCTATATGTGAGGGAAGTGATAGTGAAGGTAATATCGGAGAGGTTCATTGGTTAAGGTAGAGGTTCCTGAAAGACTTTGTTACGGGCAATCAACTGTGTAGTGAGCGGCTGTATCTTGTGGGTAAAGTGTACAACCTCTGCAGAGTGTCAAATCTATTCGAATAGCCGTGCTCGCGGTATTGAGCATTGCTCGGGGATTACAGTCAAGGGGTAGATCTTCAAAAATAAAATATGGAGAGGGTGGCTGTGTGCCAGTGCTAAAAATGAACTGTTTAAGGCTGTGTGCTGAGAACTTTGAAGAAAAACTGTTTGAAGAACTTAGCATTATATATAATTGTTTTCATTGCTTTTAATCTAAATAAGAGGCTAGTTTAAAAATGTTGTTTGATGCAAAAGAACCAAGTAAGTCAATCCTTGGAATAAGTCTTGCATGTAGTAATAGCACCGTATTCTGTGCACTACTTGCTGAGTGCCTTGAGTACTCACCCTTCCTTGCCTATCAACCCTATCAGTGGAGGAGTCTACACCAGCGTTGGAGGAGGAGTACCTCGAAGAGCCGGACAATTAGGGGACAAGCCCAGTAGGTTGCCTATGACAAGATGAAGGCTTCCACGAAGTTTATATGTTTTCCGCTGTTTCCGATTTACTCTGATACTATAAGCCATGCGTGGCTGATTTATGTAAGGAGACTATAAGGTCGTACAATTCAGTTTATATAAATGTTTGCACTATTTATTATGGTATCGTTGTGAATGTCTGTGATGTTCAACTCTGTAAAGATTGTGTGTGCTAGTATGATCCTGAACTAGCATAGAATATACAGAGGGTTCAAATTCTCATAATCGAGTCCCGACAGAGACGATACACGATGATATCGTAGCTAAGATCGGTACATTGCGCGTCCGGGCGTGAGATATAGTGCATATCAGAACGGCAAAAATTAGGTGACAACACATATGCGCTATCCAATCGTGACATGACACACAAAAAAAAAAGGCACCAAATTTATCCAGATGAAACAGGGGGACCGAATTTATTGCAAGCCAGCAGAAAAGCCTGTTAAAAGGAGTACATGCATGGACGCATGACGATCACATGCACGGTCTCTTTGCACACGTCGAAAATAAGAGAATAATTAGCAATCGGACGTTCGATCACTATTTATTTCTCAAACGTGTTAGTGCAAAAAAAATTAACCTTTTGCAATATTTTTTTTCAATATCTGCAACATTTGTTTTCACACGGATATTTCTACTATTATCGAAGGAAAATATTGCACACGTAGAAAAAAATATTGCAAGCGTCCGAAAAAACGAATGGCCGAACCCAAATCATTCCACAAAAATAAGGGCGCTGCAGTGATGCATGATTCGAACGCCTAGCAGGAGCATGCTTCGTAGAAATGAAAGAAACAGTCGGTCTAGCACTGGGTGCAATAGCTCGGATTTTATCAAATATCGTTTATTTTGTATCCTAATTTTTTTTTTCTCAGCCTCGAAGTTGGTACGGATAGTGTCGGATATGAATACGGTGTATATAATATTGATCACAAATTTGAAATGAATACGGAGCAGAATCGATAAGGTACCGAATATTTTTTTGTTGGATATCGTGCGAAAATAGATACTGCACATGGCATACGTAAATATAGCAATGGTTAATCAACATTATGAGTTCAACATGCAACAAGAATATCGCAATTTAATAAATCATTTGATCAGATAGTCCAACAAAGTTGCAAAAACTCCCTTCTAATGTGACATTCTCTCCACATTAGAAATTTGGAAAAACGGCCATATAGCCATATATGTCAGTTGATAGAGACTTGGCTAATTGGGCTGTGGCAAATCGAAGCAGCTAGAATATAGGCTGTAAATTTCCGAAAAGAGTTATTTGGAATTATCTAAGAATATAATCGAAATATCCCGATTCGACATATAGTGATATTTCAAATCCGATGCCGAATCCGAAACCAACTATCCAAAACCGACACCACATCCGACAATTATCCGACATGTTTAGCCAAATTCAAGTCAAACAAACCCGATCAATCGGTCAGCATATATCCAATCCGACTGAACTCCAAGTCTATCGTGCAGATAGGTGTTCAAAGATCCATTTAGGAAACTATGAACGATGTTTTTAAGCACACTGTGAACGATGTTTATCTTAATTAAAAAGGCTCCAAAAACTATGTTCATGAAGTGGGTAAGCTGACACTACCAGAATTTGATTTCCCTTGGTGGTTCACACGGTATTTCTCATGGCCGTCAGGAAAAGAATTCCCTGACGACTGCCTTAAGGGGCTACCATCCGGGAATCATTCCTGACAGCATCCTGTCAGGAATTTCACCTCATACCTAGCCAAGCATCCTCGACGGATAGTGCTTGACGGTCTTTTGCCCATCCCTGACGAATTTCAGCCGATTAGGATAATCTAAACCCTAGTAGTGAACTGTGAAGCCTCGATCCACCAACTGAGCTAAATCAAATTAATATATAAATCGATGATGAAAAGGATGGGTATTAGATCCATCCACTACTACAAAATACCATATCACTGCCGGTTTCAATCTGGCATCACTTCCGGATATTGGAACCGGCAGTGATTGGTCAGCAGTGATAGTTGGACTATCACTGCCGGTTTATATGCGAACTAGCAGTGATAATCTAAATCTAAAAATCACTCGATAAAATCAAAAAAAAATTATTTGCACATGGACCACCCTATATTTACTACGTGCAGCCGCGTGCGTCGCAAGTCACAAGTTACACGATTTTCGCGCAAAATAAGCGTGCGACCTGCTGCCCCGCGCGACCCCACCATACCATCTCACCTATCACTCATTCCTCAACTAATATAGGATATATTTTCCTTTTGATCCTTTGTCTCCGAAACTTTCGATGATTATTGGATATCTAAATGACTTCAAATGGAAAGATTGTAAACTACAAAGTTGTAGATCTCGTCGAGAGCTACAGTTTTCATATAAATGTTATCTTCATTCGACTCCATATGAAAAAGTTATGATTTTTCAAAAAATAGTGTGATAGCATTATTACAGCCGGTTGGTAATACGAATCGGCAGTGATACCATTATTGGGATCTCTAAATGACTTCAAATGGAAATATTGTCAACTACAAAGTTGTAGATATCGTCAAGAACTATAATTTTCATATAAATTTTATCTCCATCCGACTCCGTATGAAAAAGTTATGATTTTTCGAAAAATGGTATGATAACATTACTACTGCCGGTTTGTAACGACCCCTATTTTTACATACATGCAAAAATGAAAATCTAATGTGCATTCCGTACTAGTTCCATTATCAGTAGCTAGTACGCACATACACAACAATTGGAATCACAACTATACAACATATTATTAAGCGGAAGCTATTATACAAAGAAGATCTTACAACTAAGAGCATATAGCAGCAAAAGAAGCAAAGTCTTGTAGTATGCCCATCGAAACCCGCAGGCAACTGACAAGGCATAATCCTTAGAAAGATTCGATGAAGAAAATCCTGCAACCTGCGACGAAAGGAATCCTCGAAGCTTCGCTAACTTATCCACCTAAAAACAACATATAAGCAAGGGTGAGTACTTTCGTACTCCGTAAGACTTTAGCAAAACCTATAATATATGCAGGCCATTTCAAAGGAGGCTACTACAGTTAATTTGCATAAAGCAGAATTGATATTGTAAAATCAAGTTATTTGTAAACGGAATTTGTAAGAGCAAGTTGACTCATATGAAATAAGTAAAGCATAAGTAATACTCACAACCCTTCGTAAGCATCGAATAATCCAGAAATGGAATCCAACAATGTCGATCCTTTGACATAAAGCAACAGTTGTTAAAACAAGCTCAAACCAAAACCCATTTTAGAAAATACAAAACATTTAACTAGTGCAAGTTCACCCAGTTTCCCATGACCGAGGGGACGGCTAATCAATTAGATTTACACTCTGCAGAGGTGTACAACTTTACCCACAAGTCATGACCTTTTCTTTTTGCCGCAAGTTTCACGCACCATTGGCGTGTGGCCAGAATGTTCATGATGAAAACTTTTACATTATCTAAGTTAACTTTGCACCAGCCCGGGACGTTAAGTCCTCGCCATAGAAACAGAAACACACACCCAAGACGTGGTTCCTTTCACGCAACACCCCACACACCGTTTCTGTTCATGGCAAGGCGCACACCATTGCGTGGGTATGCATTTACCCACACCGAGGGTTAGAAAGTTCGGTGTGGAAGCCCCTCACAAGCAGTCCTGGCCGGAAAGCTCCCGCTATACTCTCGCCTTCCATAAATGCAAAGTTAAACTAGATAACTTAATTGGTTTAAGGCTGCCCTATCCCAACACTTGTGGTTGTACGGATTATCTTGGATCATACAACACTAAGTTCGGTCCTTAATCCGACACGGGCAACACTCCACCCTACACTACGTGCAAATCCTCTTCACCTCCGGCTATTGCCAATAATCGTCCGCATCAAAACCATAGTTTTATTTTGGGTTTTTAATCAAAATACCCATAACCAACAGCTTCAATTCCAACATTTCCCATTTCTCAAAAAACAAATTTTGATCTGATCATCAACCTCATTAGTTCTAAAAGCATGGCTAAGAAAGGATAAAATGTAATCGCATGTACCCATGGTGACATTAAGTAATTGTCTAAGCTCAATCTATGGTTATCAAGGTTCACATGTCCATACTTATCAAGGAGGTTTCATGAGACAACAGGTATAACTACCAGCACCACAAAATAGCAAATTTATAGAAAATAAACGCATGCATGAAACATTTTAATAAACACAATGCAAATTAAAATCTGGGATCAAGATGGTCAAAGGGGTGCTTTCCTTGCTTATTTATTGCTTATGACGAAGTCGAGGCCACGGCTGACGGAGGCATCGACGGAGGAAGGGACGTCGAATTCTACACGTCGATCAATCGGAAAATATAGCAAAAATTCAACTTTAATAAGGGCAAGAAGAAAACAGACAGAAAGCCAATAGAGATTCACTACAGAAAATAGGTACGCTTTCGGGTTTGGATTGAATGATTTCAAGATCTCAAGAATTAGATAAATGTACATTCATATACTTAATGGCTTTTATGGAAGAACAAAACATGGCTTCTTTTAACTATTCTTGAATTTTGAATTCAAGAGGCTAAAATTATGAATTCTTGCAATTATAACTTCAAATTATAGATGCTAAAATTATTTAGATTAAACGAATTAAAACACTAGTTAGGGTTATGTAAATAGCATTTAATTCCTTAAGTGATTTGCATAAGAAGAGATTTGAATAAGATAGATCTATTAAGCTAGATTACTAGATTTATTCATGGTTTTTAAGAAGGTTCTGGTGATACAAATGTATTAGCTACAAACTTCTTCATTATTACAAAGCTCACTTATTCATATTATGAAGTTCATTAAACATAATATTTAGGGTTATTTATCTAACATGATTTATGAGGATAGCATGATGAAATATAGTTATTTCTTTGAAATTGAATAGGATATATTTTGAAGAACATTTCTAAACTGATTTCCATAATATTTGCATTAAGACGAGATATCCTACGGGTTGCTGAAAAAGCTTAAGCATTTCTATAATTTCACGATAAATATTCAGTTTCCGACATAAGTTGCGACTGCACCCTATAAGATAATCTACCCATTTTTCAGGCATAACTAGGGGACATTTCTAGGAGTGTTTTAAAGTTGATTTCGCGATGATTGGCTTTTATCTGAGATGTTTTCCATATAAGTAATCATTAGGGTCTAACATAATCTTATTTCAACTTTGCACAAACATAAGATATTTTTACACCAACGGCAAGGATATTATTTTCAAATTATTAGGAATTGGTTTTGTCAAATTTGATGTTCATTTGTGAAAATTATAACTATTTAAATTATGCAAGTATTAATGCTTCAATTACTAAACGTTTACTGTTTTCTATGGTAAACCTTAAATATTATTATACATCTGGAATCCTTGTGATGCTAGGAGTATAACAAAACTGGTTTGGTGATTATTTGAATTCATTTGATCCATATTTTAAATATTTGATTTCCTATGCATTTTACACTTAGGTTATTTCATATTTCTCAAGAGAACTCAAATCAAGTTCACTTCTTAATTATTTTGGCAAACTTAGGTATTCTACTGTCATACTAATATTTATAAATCAATTTTTTTTATTGTACATTTCTTTCATACAAGTTATGCTTATTTGAATTTCTAATGCATTGAATGAAATCTTTAATAGAAAGTAGTTCAAACATAAATGAAATTTAAATATTTTTATACATTTGAACTTCTGGAAGCATAAATATTTCACTAAAATTTGTTTCATTCAATTCTAAGTTTGTTTACAACATTTTAATACATAGCATATCTTTAGGCCTTTTATTCAAATTTGAATTTCAAAATCACCCAGTGATCATTTTCAAAATATTATTGCATATTCTGAAAGTACCTATTTTTACATGAATATAGAATTCTATTTCATTCCATTTGGAGTTATAATGCAAAATCTATAAGCATTTGGATTAACTCAGTTTCTAAAAATTTAAAACAAAACTCAGAAATACGCTTTCCTATTGCGAAGGTGCCTTTACCGGTTTGAACTGGAGCTCTTGCGCTGGTTGACAAATGGGCCCACAGCGCAGCGACCCCGAACAGAGGAGGCGGCTAGGGCACGGCGGCGACGGCGTTCCGGCGGGTCTCCGACCGAATGGGTGGCATGGCGAGCAACAGTGGATCACTACGCATCTGTGGCTGGGGTTGTTCACCTCCGGGGATGGCCGGAGCGGGCTGCCACCGGAGGCCTGTGGCGGAGGAAGGGGCGGCTCGCCGGGGAAGAAAAGAAGTGAGTCTCCAGCCGAATCGGTAGCGGATTAAGCTTTAGTGCGGTCAGAGGATTCCATTTTACCGATTTTCTAGGCCGAAGCTTGGCCGAGCGGCTCTACCACCGTGTGACCGGAGTTGGGGAAGAAGAAGTCGGGTCCGGCGGTGTTGTAGCCGATGAAACTTAGAAATGAGGTTTGATGAGTATTCAGGGATATGCTAAGAAGCTTTTGACGCAAGGAATCGAAATGCTTCTCATCGGCTAGCTCAATCACCGATCCCCCCCTTTTTGGGTGTTTGCGGCTATGGCGAAGAAAGGGAAGACCAAATGAGTTGCTTGGTTAAAAAGGAGTTCAGAAGAGTGGAGAAGGCCTCAATGCAACGCAGGACTGGTATTTATAGCCAGGGAAAAGCGGTGGCTCCAGTGTATGAACAGGAGAGGGAGTTGCAGCTTTGGTCTAGCGCAGACACGGCGAGAGGGCGCAGGGTCTTGCCAGCAAGGAATGATGTGTGGTCGACAGGGTATGGCGCGAAAGAGGCTAACAACGAGCCGTGGCAGCGATCGAGCGGGGATGGCGCGGAATCAGCGGGGGCAGTTGATCGAGAGCGAGTCCAGAAGAACACGCGAGAGGCTTCGGTCAGGAGAAGGGGATTTGGCGACTGACAGCTGGAGCCAGGGACCACCGGCAGTGAGAGGAAGCTTTTCCCGTTCTTTGCCAGCAAATGGTTACGGCTTATAGGCTGGCCCACACCTCAGTAAGAAGAGTCAAGACAAAGAGATAAGCTTCAGTTTAGACAGTTAGTACACGCATTAAAATACTGATCAATTCACTGTCAAATTTTGTGAAACTTTTTGAACGCCATCTCCTAGAAGTTTTTATCTTCCAGTAAAATTTTTGGACCAAAATTACCTATAATGAGTTAATTAAAATTCTAACACTGTGCATCAGCCAGAATTCTCATTTCGGGTTTTTATTTATTTAAGGGCACAAAAGATAGTATTTATTTTTCAAACTTTTATAAGGAGTTTTATTTAGGTTAGGTATGTCTCTATAAAAATTTCAAGTCAAAATATTGTATAATTATGTTATAACAATTCTAACATGATAATTTTTAGATTTTCAAAGCCTCTGTTTTTGAATTTTTAGAAGGTCTTAATGACGTGATAAATTCTTGGAATTTTTACCAGAGATAAATTTTACTCTTAGGGTTTTATAGTAATTTTATGGCTCCATATAAGTGTAAGGACCCAAATCCACTGATTCGAACCCACTGTGTTTACTGCACTAGTCCCAGGATCAACGCTAGTGCACACAGCTTGACATTGGTACATATCACATCATACACAACGATAATAGAATAATAGTTCATTTATTTGATATAGCTAAATGTATGATCTTATGACCAACTTACATTATTAAGCCACGCAGGGCAAGACTGAGAATATAACTAATGATTAAGCAGCGGAAAATAGAAACGTAGATAGCTCATCAGTTCACCACAGGCAACCGACAAGGCTCGGACCCTAATGACTCGTGTCTTCCTGGACTTCATCTTCCAACACAGGTGTAGATTCCTCAACTGTTGATTATTGTTGTTTGGCAAGGGTGAGTACTTAAAGCACTCAACAAGTTGTGCACAGAATGCAATTCTATGTATCTATATGTAAGGCTTATTCCAATGGATAGGCTATCATGGATATTTTGCAATAAGCAGCATTTATGAACAAATACAGTAAATAGATTGTAAAGAATGTAAAACAAATAGCAATAATAAATAACTTCAGTATTTCTCAAGTAAACCAAGTTTCCAATCCTAAGTCAAATTTCATCTTCCATATGGCATTCCGCCATCCCAACCATGTTGTCCAATTAATTAAGCTAACCCTTAATCAGTAATTCCGAGCATTGCTCAATACCATGAGCACGGCTATCCGAATAGTTTCACACTGCAGAGGTTATGCACTTTACCCACGTGATACAACCAAACACCACCAAGGCGAGTGATTATAACAAAGCCTTTACAATACTCGCTTAACCCGATACTACCCACTAAGGATTCAACACCGTGGGACTGGTTACTACATACAGGCCCCCTCTTGCGCCATGTGAATTACACCATAACTCGGGAACTCACACCACCACGATAGTACCAAAATTAAGACATTGCAAATTACTCAGCTAGGCTAGCCCATACCAGACATGTGGTTGCATGATAGACTCAGGTCAAAGGCTTGCAAGGTTAAGTCCTTAGTGTGATCAAGGCAAGACATCCACATACCCTCTGCCCATTGGGCCCACTTGGCCTCCTCGCCCCTTGCCACTTGCCTCAATCTAAGTTATTATCACCCGCTTGATTACCAAGCACCACGTGCCATCAACAATTCAACATCGTTGCGTGACATGACTCGCCACAACAACTCAATCTCATCGTGTGATCCCACATGACATACAAGTTCATAATATTGTTCCATATTCCATTAATCAAGATTAATTATCAGTGATTCTGACACATGTGATGACGTGGCACGGCTAGGCAACTAATACGAACTAATCCTCCAATGTTGGTTATAATTATTAACCAACTATATTTAACCAATCTAGGGTGACAATGGATCATGGCATATAACGACAAGGTAGGGTATAGATCAATCTGGTATATTAGCTAAGCCCAATCTAACTTGAAACAATTGTATATTTCAAATATATGCAATAGGGTAAAACAAACATAGCAATTTTATAAACATGGGTTCAACATGATCAAAGCACAACTTGCCTTGGAATAGGTCCTGATCTTGATTTGAAGCTTGCTCTTGATTTGCTGGATCTTCCTCCGAAGCGTCAAACAATTCAACGTCTACGCGTACCGAAGAAGAAAAGCAAATAAATACCAAAACAGAGAGCAAATGAACTCCAAAAATCAATTAAAATTCACCATTAAATAGATCTCAATTTTACAAATTTTTGGAAATTGGAATCACTCAATTCCGAGTTAAATTGCAAAAGATATAGCCTTTTGAAGTTTGAAATAAATCAAATCGAAAATCGAAATTGAAAATTAACAGATTTATTTTTATTCAAAAACTGATTTATTGCGTCATCATGACGCCAGCCCCGACCGAACAAATCGAGAGGTCGCCACGTGTCTTGGCGCATAGACCCAGTCCACGACTCCTCGGGTTCAAGGTGCACCCGGTCCATGGCGCTCGATCTGCGCCGACACATGTCGGCTCTCGATTGGTCCACACGCGCGCGAAACCCACCGCACAGATCGCATCCAACGGCTGCCGATCTCAACCCCACGCGGCACGATCCTGGCCCTTCACTGAAGATCCGACGGTCACAAACTTCCCCGAAGCAAAAGGCGGCGCGACGGCGAGAAGACCACCGGAGGCGAGTAAGAAGACCGAGATAGCGGCGTTCCGGCGCGGTTCCGACGAGAAGACGAGCGTAGTCGACGCGGCACACCTCGAAGAGTTCGATCTTGAACCAAAACGCCGAAACCGACGATCCGGTGGCGACTTGAGCAAAACCGCGGCGGTCCTACGCTTCAACTCCGCGAGCTTGCGGCGGCGTTTCACGATCGCGCTCGCGAAACCTCTCCGACCAAAAGACGCGCGCCGACTACGAACCTCGAGCGCTACCCCTTCTTTTATAGCCTAGACGCCCGCGCTCTACACGGCGAAGAGTCCGCGGCGCCACGGCGGTGAACTCCGAGTCCGCTTCAGAGACGACAACCGACAGCGCGACGCGTGTCCCGATCCGACGGCCAAAACGTGAGTGCACACGCGGCCAACTCCGGTCCGCTGGATCGCGCGCGAATGGTCACGATCTAGGGTTTCCCCCCGCTGCGATTCGTGGGCTGCACTGGGCCGCACCGACGCAGGCCTCCCACGCACAGTGTTGGGCTTGGCCCAACATCGTTTCACTTGGGTTTTAAAACTTTAATAATTAAAATAATTCCTGAAATTTATTTTATTTATTTTAAGCATTAAAAATATCAAAAAATCGAAAAAATCTCAAAAATACTTTGAGACATTTCGACTCAAATAAAATATTTTTGACAAAACTTTATTTTGACTTGGCATGGATTTAAATAGATTTGAATAAATGGGCAATAAACTTGATTTAAAACTAATTCAAATAAATCCGAAAAATCCAAATAAATTCAGAAAATCATAAATGCACTTTTAAGCAATAGAATAATATTTAAGCAAAATTTTGGGATGTTACAAACCTCCCTCTTAATGAATCTCGACCGAGATTAGGACTAACTAGAGAATAGGTTCGAAATTCGACTTCAAATCTTCTACTCGCTCCCAAGTGGCTTCACTTTCTAATGATTGCTCCATCGCACTGCAAAGCGAATAGACTTGTTTCGGGTCTTGCGCCCATAACATCCAAAATTCATTCGTTGCTCTTTGTAAGTCAAATCTTCTTGCAACTCTATTGCATCCAACGGGGTTTGCTCCGTTGGCACTCTGAGACACTTCTTAAGCTGCGACACATGGAATACATCATGCGCTCCTGCCAAGGACTGAGGCAATTCTAACTGATAAGCTACCTCTCCTCGACGGCTCAGAATCTTGAACGGACCAATATATCTTGGCGCAAGCTTCCCTTTAACGTGAAATCTTTTAACGCCCTTAAGAGGGGTAACCCTGAGGTACACATGATCTTCTGGTTCAAAACTCAAATCTCGACGACGGTTATCTGCGTAACTCTTCTGTCTTGACTGTGCTATCTTCAACTTTTCTCTGATCATTGCGACTTGACTTTCGGCTTCCT
Source organism: Otatea glauca (assembly GCA_036346275.1). NCBI lineage: Eukaryota > Viridiplantae > Streptophyta > Magnoliopsida > Poales > Poaceae > Otatea > Otatea glauca. The sequence goes on from CM070728.1 coordinate 23,585,497, forward strand.
CGAGAATGTCTGGCCCAAAAACCAAACGTTCTCCTGTTTCGTTCCAATTCAACGGAGTACGACAAGCACGTCCAAACAATGCCTCGAATGGTGACATCTGCAAGCTAGCTTGGTAACTATTATTGTAACTGAATTCTGCATATGGCAAACACTTATCCCACGTCGTAGTGTAAGCTAAAGCACAGGCTCTCAACATATCCTCTAGAATCTGATTTACTCTTTCAGTCTGACCATCTGTTTGCGGGTGATATGCTGTACTAAAATTCAGACGAGTTCCCATGGCTTCGTGCAACTTATTCCAGAATCTTGAGGTAAATTGGGTACCTCTGTCTGACACAATCTTCTTGGGCACTCCATGCAAACATACAATCTTTGACATGTACAACTCTGCTAAACGATCTCCTGAGTAAGTGGTCTTTACTGGGATAAAATGGGCGACCTTGGTTAGACGATCCACGATAACCCAAATGGAATCATAACCTCTCTGAGTTTTTGGTAAACCGGTGATAAAATCCATTCCGATTTCCTCCCACTTCCATTCCGGAATTTTCAATGGCTGCAACAAACCGGCTGGTCTTTGATGCATGGCTTTTACCCTCTGACATACGTCGCATAAAGCAACATGTTCAGCTACTTCACGTTTCATATTAGGCCACCAAAATCTCTCTTTCAAATCCTGGTACATCTTAGCACTTCCAGGATGAATTGAGTACTTAGAATCATGAGCTTCCTCAAGAATCAATTGCTTTAGTTCCTTTTTATCCGGCACACAAATTCGGCCTTTGAAGAACATGGTTCCTTGCTCGTCTAGAGTGAAATCTACGGCTAGGCCTTCTTCCTTTTTAGCCTTAATCTTAGAAATTTTATCGTCATCTTTCTGGCCTTCTCTAATCTGACCTTCCAGCGTTGGCTTTACTTCGGTCGGCTACCATTCCTTGCGGAACGACCTCCAACCTTAGTTTCTGAAATTCGTTGCATAATTCTGGTTGATCCTCCATTGTCAATGTATTTGCGCTATGGCTCTTTCGACTCAGAGCATCTGCCACCACATTGGCTTTTCCGGGATGATAATGGATTCCCACATTATAATCCTTAATTAGCTCTAGCCACCTTCATTGCCTCATATTCAGATCCGCTTGAGTGAATATGTATTTGTGCTCTTATGGTCTGTATATATCTCACATCTATTTCCTATGAGATAATGACGCCATATCTCTAAAGCATGCACTACGGCAGCTAATTCCAAATCATGCGTTGGGTAATTCAGCTCATGCGGTCTTAACTGTCTCGACGCATAAGCAACAACTTTGCCTTCTTGCATTAACACGCACCCTAAGCCTTGCTTTGAAGCATCGCAGTAAATATCAAATCCATTCTGCACATCTGGCAGTATTAATACGGGGGCTGTGGTTAAACGCTTCTTTAATTCCATAAAACTTTTCTCGCACTCTGGCATCCATGCAAACTTCTTTTCTTTCTTCAACAACTGCGTAAGGGGTTTAGCAATTGTCGAGAATCCTTCTATGAACCGACGGTAATATCCCGCCATTCCCGTAAAACTACGGATCTGGTAATGGACTTCGGTTGCTCCTAATGCAACATCTGCGCCCACTTTGCTTGGGTCAATTGCTACTCCCTTAGTAGTCATGACATGACCAAGAAATTCAACTTTCTCCTTTCAAAATTCACACTTGCTAAACTTAGCATACAGCTGATGCTCTCGCACCTCTCTAAAACCATTCTTAGATGTTCTGCATGCTCTTCCTCTGCCTTCGAGTAAACCAAGATATCGTCTATGAAGACTACAACAAACTTATCCAAATATTCCATGAAAACCTTATTCATCATGTTCATAAAATATGCCAGGGCATTAGTCAATCCAAATGACATGACTGTGAACTCGTAATGTCCATAACGCGTAGAAAACGCAGTCTTAGGCACATCCTCCGCTCGGATCTTCAATCGATGGTATCCCGAACGAAGATCTATCTTGAGAAAACTCCAGCTCCTCTTAATCGATCAAATAAGTCATCGATTACGGGCAACGGATACTTATTCTTGATCGTTACTTCATTCAAAGGCACGATAATCGATGCACATTCTAAGACTTCCGTCCTTTTACGAACAAACAAAACCGGGGCTCCCCACGGCGATGAACTTGGTCTAATGAAACCTTTCTCTTGCGCCTCGACCGCTTCTTCATTTCCACTAACTCGTCGGTAGGCATCCGATATGGTCTTTTGATATCGGTCCGCACTGGCGCTAACTCGATCACGAACTCGATATCACGGTCGGTGGCAATCCCGCAAATCTTCCGAAACACATCCGGTATTCCTCGCTCATCGCACATCTTCCATGCCGATGGCTTTCACGCCGCGTTGACCATTAATCGCCCATCGCGAATGCGGTCGCTGAAACTCTACTTTCTTGCCACTAGGGCCTTTCAAAGTCACGATCCTTCGCCACAATCCAAAACGGCCTTATGCTTAGACACCAATCCATTCCAAGGATGACGTCTAGGATTGCGATCTATCAAGATAAGATTCGCTAGGAATTTATCCCATCCATAAGCAACTTAGCTCCCAAACACCCAAGGCTAGATCTAAGCTCGGATCCCGGGCTTGACTAAGAGCACACACTTAAGATTCACCACTTGAAATCCATTCTTGGTTGCAAAACTTTGAGAAACAAACGAACGCGAAGCTCGTAATCAAACAAATCAGAAAGTGTAATCGAGTTGACGTAAACTTACCCAAGACGACGCCTCGTAGCCTCCCGAGCTCCATCGGCGGTGATGTGGTTGATCCTTCCACGCACCGTTGATTGCGGGTTGCTCCAGCTTGACCGGCGCACGATTTCCTCCCGAGGTGGTGCTTTGGCGGTGTGGTTCCTGTTGAAACGCACCGGCGTAATGCCTCCCTTACGTGGACACCTATTGGAAAAGTGCCCGGCTCATTGCGTATAGCATCTTTTCACGGCAGACTGTTGATTCCCTCCTGGTGCATTGTTGCCCTCTGCTGGGGTCTGAAAATTCTGATTGGCAGGGCGAGGTGCAGGGGTTGATGTCTTGTTTACGGCTGGTGGTTGGAATCTAGCAAATTGCTGCGGTGACATCCTCAAACGTAGATGGTTTGGACGCCCACCCGATTAGTCATTAAGCGGTTATGGTTCTCACCCAGCTCTTTGCGCTTATCTTCTAGGATCAAAGCTTTATTGACTAGTTCTGAAAGTCCGAAAATTGTGGGTGATCACCCCACTGCATCTGAATCGATCCCTTCATGAAACGAGCGCTTAGCTTTATCTGTCGCTACGTCTTGAGGGCATAGCGAGCTAATCGAGTAAACTTGTTCGTACTCGCCTTTGGTTGGCCTCCTTGTTTCAAAGCCTGAACTCTTCCTTCTTAAGGTCCATCATTCCCTCCGGGACATGATATCGCGGAAAGCATTAGTAAACTCCTCACGTGTGATCTCTTGTGGGGCTCCATGAGCGCACAAGAATTCTCCCACCATTCTCGCAATGTTCCTTCTAGTTGATGAGAGGCGAGAGCACCTTCTCGTTGCCCTCACACCGAGTGATGTGCGCCTTCTTCTCAATTGTCCTAAGCCGCCATCGGCTTCCAAAGGGTTCACATTTCGAAAAAGTTGGTGGCCTAGTCCTCATAAAATCGATAGCTTTGAGTGAGGTCGGGTCCACCATGGTTGTTCCGAGCTACTGTGGTTGTTGTTTTTGGTTGTTGCGTTGGTCATCTCGCTTGATCCGCTGCATCATAGTCTGATCGCTTGAGTCTGCTACCGCAAGAAACGCTCCCAAATTCTCGCATGTCTATCGACGGTGGTTGAGGGCTGCCTCTGCGTTGGTGTTGTCGCTCGCGCATCCACTTCACAAGCTCCGTTGTTCCTCGAGTATTCACCATCCGATGATTGCCTCTTAGGTTAGGGAGGGTAGATGTAGCATAGATGAGAAGCAAGAATTTCTAAAGCGGGGAGATAGATTATACCCAAACTGAAATAATTCTTTATTATTCTTGGTATGGCCGCTTAGTTAAGCCTACAAGCTTTGCAACCCATACTGCACACTCAGCATTACAAAGAAGCAAACTAAACACGAAACCTTAACGTCAACTAGAAAGGTAAAGACTAACTTAAAGACGCGACTCACACTCGAGTCTCAACACAGCTCCAAGGCTGACACTCACTCATCCAGCCACCCTGGCTGAGGCTGATCCGGCGCATACACCGGCGGATAAGCGTGCATAGGAGCGAACCTATCCTGATAACCTACTACTGGGTCCTCTGCAACAACGGGGTCTGCACTCCCCTCCGGCTCCCACTCTCGCTCCTCGGGATCCTCCTCGGACTCCTCTGCTGGCTCCCGAACTCCTCGAGTCACGCGCCCAACTCGCCCTCGACCGCCTGTGGCCTCTCCCACTCAAGAATCATCCCGATGGTCAAGCACGGTCACCTCAAGCTCCTGCTCTGCCACTGAGTGCCTCGCATACGATCTCCCGGCTCCGAGTAGTATCTCTCATATGATCCTCCCGGCGAGGGCGAACTCTGCAAGGTGTACCGCAGTGGCACACTCGTCCTCCACGATCCGTCGGCGTCGGCATGCTTGAACGTCTGGGTGAAGTCGGAACACTGAGTCGTGAAGCTCGTCGGCGAAGTCGCGGCAGACACGACGAAGAGCAAGTCGAGCGACCTCCTGAATTGCAACCTCGTACAAGAATCTTCTGGCGGAGATGTTGATTGGCCTGCTAGCTTCCTCGTTGTCCCGAGCGTAGATAATTAGCTTGCAAATAAATCCTCGGTGTACACCATTAACTGACCAGCTGCCTCCTCGATAAAGCGGACGATAAAAGCCCCCAAGCGTCTGAAGTACTCTCCACAGCTCCATGGCGTAGCCGCCAGGTGACTCCTCGAAGGTCGGAACAATCGGCATCTGCTCCACAAGAACTTTGAATAAGTTCTCCACCCAAAACGGCAAGTAAAACGGTAAATTCAGCAAAGGCGAGAAATAGAGAATGAGATTAGTCGAGAGTGTTTTATTAGTCAAATTTAGATTTTCATTTAGAAAATAGTTTGGACACACACAAGACACCTCCATACTATCTAGGGCCAAGACCTACAGTCAGTATGCTCTGATACCACCTCTGTAAGGACCCAAATCCACTGATTCGAACCCACTTGTGTTTACTGCACAGTCCCAGGATCAACGCTAGTGCACACAGCTTGACATTGGTACATATCACATCATACACAACGATAATAGAATAATAGTTCATTTATTTGATATAGCTAAATGTATGATCTTATGACCAACTTACATTATTAAGCCACGCAGGGCAAGACCGAGAATATAACTAATGATTAAGCGTGGAAAATAGAAACGTAGATAGCTCATCATTCACCACAGCAACCGACAAGGCTTGGACCCTAATGACTCGTGTCTTCCTCGACTTCATCTTCCAACACAGTGTAGATTCCTCAACTGTTGATTATTGTTGTTTGGCAAGGGTGAGTACTTAAAGCACTCAACAAGTTGTGCATGTAATGCAATTCTATGTATCTATATGTACGGCTTATTCCAATGGATAGGCTATCATGGCTATTTTGCAATAAGCAGCATTTATGAACAAATACAGTAAATAGATTGTAAAGAATGTAAAACAAATAGCAATAATAAATAACTTCAATATTTCTCAAGTAAACCAAGTTTCCAATCCTAAGTCAAATTTCATCTTCCATATGGCATTCCGCCATCCCAACCATGTTGTCCAATTAATTAAGCTAACCCTTAACTGTAATTCCCGAGCATTGCTCAATACCGCGAGCACGGCTATCCGAATAGTTTCACACTCTGCAGAGGTTATGCACTTTACCCACGTGATACAACCAAACACCACCAAGGCGAGTGATTATAACAAAGCCTTTACAATGCTCTGGCATAACCCGATACTACCCGCTAAGGATTCAACACTAGTGGGACTGGTTACCACATCCAGGGCCTCCCTCTTGCGCCATGTGAATTACACCATAACTCGGGAACTCACACCGACCACGATAGTACCAAAATTAAGACATTACAAATTACTCAGCTAGGCTGGCCCATACCAGACATGTGGTTGCATGATAGACTCAGGTCAAAGGCTTGCAAGATTAAGTCCTTAGTGTGATCAAGGCAAGACATCCACATACCCTCTGCCCATTGGGCCCACCTTGGCCTCCTCGCCCCTTGCCACTTGCCTCAATCTAAGCTATTATCACCCAGTTGATTACCAAGCACCACGTGCCATCAACAATTCAACATCGTTGCGTGACATGACTCGCCACAACAACTCAATCTCATCGTGTGATCCCACATGACACACAAGTTCATAATATTGTTCCATATTCCATTAATCAAGATTAATTATCAGTGATTCTGACACATGTGATGACGTGGCACGGCTAGGCAACTAATACGAACTAATCCTCCAATGTTGGTTATAATTATTAACCAACTATATTTAACCAATCTAGGGTGACAATGGATCATGGCATATAACGACAAGGTAGGGTATAGATCAATCTGGTATATTAGCTAAGCCCAATCTAACTTGAAACAATTGTATATTTGAAATATATGCAATAGGGTAAAACAAACATAGCAATTTTATAAACATGAGTTCAACATGATCAAAGCACAACTTGCCTTGAATAGGTCCTGATCTTGATCTGAAGCTTGCTCTTGATTTGCCGGATCTTCCTCCAAGCGCCACACAATTCAACGCCTCACGTGCATCAAGAAGAAAAGCAAATAAATACCAAAACAGAGATCAAATGAACTCCAAAAATCAATTAAAATTCACCATTAAATAGATCTCAATTTTACAAATTTTTAGAAATTGGAATCACTCAATTCCGAGTTAAATTGCAAAAGATATAGCCTTTTGAAGTTTGAAATAAATACTGAAATCAGAAAATCAGAAATTCGAAATTAACAGATTTATTTTTATTCTGAAAAAACCGATTTATTGCGTCATCATGACGTCAGCCCTGGACCGAACAAATCAGAGGCTGCCACGTGTCTTCGGCGCATAGACCCAGTCCACGACTCCCTCGGGTTCACGGTGCACCCGGTCCATGGCGCCTCGATCTCTGCGCCTGACACATGTCGGCTCCTGATTGGTCCACACGCGCGGCCGAAACCCACCGCACAGATCGCATCCAACGGCTGCCGATCTCAACCCCACGCGGCACGATCCTGGCCCTTCACTGAAGATCCGACGGTCACAAACTTACCCGAAGCAAAAGGCGGCGCGACGGCGAGAAGACCACCGGAGGCGAGGAAGAAGACCGAGATAGCGGCGTTCCGGCGCGGTTCCGACGAGAAGACGTAGCGTAGTCGACGCGGCACACCTCGAAGAGTTCCGATCTTGAACCAAAACGCTGAAAACCGACGATCCGGTGGCGCACTTGAGCAAAAACCGCGGCGGTCCTACGCTTCAACTCCGGCGAGCTTGCGGCGGCGTTCTACGACTGCTCTCGCGAAACCTCTCCGACCAAAAGACGCGGCGCCGACTACAAACCTCGAGCGCTACCCCTTCTTTATAGCCTAGACGTCCGCGCTCTACACGGCGAAAGAGTCCGGCGGCGTCACGGCGGTGAACTCCGAGTCCGCTTCGGAGACGACAACCGACAGCGCGACGCGTGTCCCGATCCGACGGCCAAAACGCGAGTGCACACGCGGCCAACTCCGGTCCGCTGGATCGCGCGCGAACGGTCACGATCTAGGGTTTCCCCCCGCTGCGATTCGTGGGCTGCACTAGCCCGCACCGACGCAGGCCTCCCACGCACAGTGTTGGGCTTGGCCCAACACTGTTCACTTGGGTTTTTAAAACTTTAATAATTAAAATAATTCTGAAATTTATTTTATTTATTTTAAGCATTAAGAATATCAGCAAAAATCCCAGAAAAATCTCAAAAATACTTTGAGACATTCTGGACTCAAATAAAATATTTTTGACAAAACTTTATTTTGACTTGGCATGGATTTAAATAGATTTGAATAAATGGGCAATAAATTTGATTTAAAACTAATTCAAATAAATCCAGAAAAATCCAAATAAATTCCAGAAAATCATAAATGCACTTTTAAGCAATAGAATAATATTTAAGCAAAATTTTGGGATGTTACAATAAGTTTCTAATAGTTTACATTAATTCTGACTTACACTGTTTCTAGTCAAAAGAGATGTCACTCATTTTATTTATTTGTTTTTGTGTGCATAAAATTTTTACTTGTTGACTTTAATGACTTACCAGCATGGTTAGGGTTCCATGGTAAATTTTTCAAAATTTTACTTTTACCTTCTTATCTTTTTACCATTATCCATCATCTAATTCCATTTGTTTTATTTTTCATTCAATACAAAAATCCAGGAAAATCCAAATAAATTCCAATAATACCAGAAAAATCAGAAATAATTATATTAAAATTCAAAATATTTAATTTCCTATTATTGTATTTTTCGAGATATTACACGGTTGGTAATACGAACCGGCAGTGATACTATTATTTGGATATCTAAATTACTTCAAATGAAAATGTTGTCAACTACAAAGTTATATATCTCGTCGAGAGATACAATTTTCATATAAATTTTATCTCCATCCGACTCCGTATGAAAAAGTTATGATTTTTCAAAAAATGGTGTGATAGCATTACCGCCGGTTGGTAATACGAACCGGCAGTGATACCATTATTTGGATATCTAAATTACTTAAAATGAAAATTTGTTAACTACATAGTTATAGATCTCGTCGAGAGCTACAATTTTCATATAATTTTTGTCTCCATCCGACTTCGTATGAAAAAGTTACGAGTTTTCGAAAATATTATCACTACAGTAATAAAGAATTTATCACTGCCGGTTCTTCTAAAAAAAACCGACGGTGATTGTATCACTGCCGATTTTTATCCGAATCGGTAGTAATAAGGGATTTATCACTACCGGTTCATCAGTAGAAACCGTTACTGCCGGTTTTTCATCTGAACCGGCAGTGATAATATTATTACTGTCAGTTTTTGATGAACCGACAGTGATATGGCGGTAAAGATCACTGGTTCTTTAGTAGTGATCCTTGAAGGTGGTGATTGGAGTGGATCAGGGGCGTATCTATCTGGATTAGACATGGGCATTACAGTTCTGATCATTTAATTAAAAGAATGCACGTCACCAGCATTTGCTCACTGAAAGTTAGAGCTCAAATTCTGAGAGCCAGTCACACGTGCGATCGAGAGCTCCCGCACTGGTCTCGACTGGATCATGTGTTGCTATACGTATTACTCCATAACGAAGAGAGAAAGTGACCAGGATAGGAGACTCATGTTCTCCAAATTTAACTTCCATTTGACTTTTCTATCAATAACTAGCTATCACCATTTATTGGCTGGAAAAAGACGAAAATATTATATATTTTTTTGTTTTCTTAATTAATTTGTTGCTGTCATCCATCGACCGGCTGCGATTTTTTTATTTTTATTTTCTCCCTTCTCCTACTAACCGTGTCACTGTTTTAATTACATTTATAATGGCATGCGGTGCCTCTTCTTTCTTTTTTTGGTTTTGTGAAGTTGTGTCTTCATTTAATTTCAGCAAGAGCAAAATGAATTAGCCAAGTTAGGAAAGGCAACTAGTCGGCAGAATGTAACTTAAGTCAAAATAATTAATCCTTTCACAGTCCAGTGGCAGTTGAGAAGCTCATTATTTGGGTTTGAAAAACAAAAGTAGCTTTATTTCATGATTGAAAGGTGCTAATCACTTCAATCATATACTACTACATATTCTGATTGGATTGTGGGCCAGCTCAAGTCGCCTGTCATGTGGCGACATGCATGCGTGCCGTCTGATCAAACAGCAATTATTGATCAAGTATCCGCCAACAATTTGTTTCTGAATATCACCTTCTACTAATCCCAGAAGACTTCCGGCCTCCTCGTTCGTTTGAGCCGTGGGAGCTTCGGCTCGGCTCGCGGCTCGAGTCGAGCCGGTGAAAAAAAAATTACGTCCGGATCCTTTTCCGAAAAAAAAATTACATTTAGATCTTTTTTCCAGAAAAAAATTACGGTTATGTCCTTTTTCTGAAAAAAGAATATATATTACGTCTAGGTCTTTTATGCGTTTTTAAGGTTTGCGCTCGGGTCCTTTTACCAAAAAAAAATGGAATTACGATTAGGTCCTTTTCGGAAAAAAAAAGTTCAGTTCTTTTTTTTTGAAAAAAAATATACATTGCATTTATGTTCTTTTTGCGTTTTTCAAGCATTACGTTTAAACCCTTTTGCGGAAAACACAACATTCTTTTTAGTCATTTTCGCGCGTTTTCTCGATTTACTCGTGTATAGAGCGTTGATCATGCGTTTTCTCAATTTACTCGCGTAGAGAGTGGCGCTCGCGGCGTGGCACGCCGCGTATAAGTTTCTAGTATATATATTACTTTCGGACTGAAAGGTGAATCACCTCGGGAGTCACCTTGATTGTTGATCCGCTAATTGAAGTCGTCGTGACGGCTCGTGAGCTAGCAGTTGGAAATAGAAATTTTCTAAGGATGGGGACATTTCTTACGCACAACACATAGTCTTATATAATGATTTTATAAAATTATAAATCTAACATATATATTTAAAATTTACTAAAAATACGATATAGATAATTGTAAGATCTTACAAATCTCAAACAACCAAAATTAGAATTAATCAAATCAACAAATTTAATTTCCTAACGCTTTCCAGATTTTTGGGTGGATCCGCCCATGTGCACTAGGTCCAGCTAGGGATTGATCAAGAAATTAAGCAACGAGTAAACAATTAACAAGTCTCAATCACGAGAGTTTCAGAAAGAAATAAGATGAAATTTTATGTACACGTCTCGAATGATATTATTCAAACCACATATATACATCTGGAAAGAAAATGCTAATGAATTCACAAATAATGGGTACTAAGCTAGCTCCGCCCTTCAACCAAGCGAACCCAGGTGCAACACCGCTCGAACTACGGAACTAGTCAATAATCGGCTCTTCCTTTCATTTTCTTTAAGCACAATTTCATATTACAGCGTTGGGAGACATGCTTCTATACGTCATTTTTAAAAAAACTATATAAATATTTAAATATAAATAAAAGATAAATAGTGATTACTTACCATTTACTTGTTTCAATATTTACACGGATTATATTAAAAAAAGTAATGCATAAAAACACTACCATCTTTTGGTTTCACACACGCTAGATTCTTAATTAAACATTTAGTGACCTAGCTTAGCTAGCTTATTAACGAACAACTAACCAGTACGACAACTTGCATGCGTCCAGTGAATTGAATGTAGTAACTATCAAACTACGTGAGCCGATTCAGGTGTACAGAGATGGAAATCGAACAACTCTCTTCAGTTCGTTAGTTTGACAACCAAGGCATAACGAGGCTGTTACACGTAAGAGCTCGATGTAGTGAGACCCACTACTACAGAACAGCACATCACTGCCGGTTCCAAAACCCCATCACTGCCGGTTATTAGCGCCGACAGTGATTGGTCGGCAGTGATACTCGGGGATTATCACTGCCGGCTCAGGAACCGGCAGTGATAAGGATTATCACTGTCGGTTCTACCTACAACCGCCGGATCAAACTAAAATCCGGCAGTGATGATAATTATCACTGCCGGTTATACATAAAATCGGCAGTGATATCGAACTATCACTGCCGAGTTGTACCATAATCCGACAGTGATATATACATATCACTGCCGGTTTTCTTCAAGAATCGGCAGTGACAAACTTGCATATTTTTTGTGCAATATATATATTTTTATACAGTGTCCATATGTAGTATATAAAGCATCGTTCAAATCATAATTCAAATATATCCATGTATATATGAAGCATCGTTAAAATCATAATTCAAATATATTAAATTAAGCATCACAATATTTTGTTTTTACAATGATTTGTTTACAAATGTAGCTCGACTACATCTCATCCCATTCACTTTGATTTTGCAAGGACTACAGTACAAAGAATCGAAGTAGACATGTCACGCGTCTAGGTCGAAGGAATGAGGGCGATGAGGCTACTCGTGGAACTCGCCGTTTGGATTGATGATCTCATCATGAATGAATCCAGCGATCTGTTCTTGAATTGCTATAATTTCTGTCAGCAATAACTTATTGGTTCTCAGTTTGGAGCGCTGTTTTTGAAGAAAAAAAGAAGTTAATTAATGATGATATTTGTTAAATGAAAAAAAGGAATCAATGTGTAATTACGTACCATGGCTTCGTTATAGCCGACACTCTCTGTGACAATTGAATGCATATTTGTACATACATAGTATGCACATAAATTGTTTTCGGGGTCCTGTCTCATGCATGGAAAGTCATTTATTATTTCAAAATGTTTCCTGTATGGACGATACCGAACACTTTTCTTGCAGTACCGTGCGAAAGCCCTGTGGATTATTTCAAAACTTAAATGCAATAGAATGGAATTTTGCTAGAGTAATAACGCAACGATCGAGTTTACCTGTTCAGCATGTCCCAAAGGTCTTGGTACATATTAGTTGGTTTTCTCCTGGAGTCCAAGACAAAAATCCTGCTAGCATCTAACTGGATGACGAGGAGGACCCAGTGAAACCTGCACATATATGTCAACGTAGTCAATTACACCCACATCGTACGTGTTACGCAAAAATAGTAAAACGATATTAGAAGTAAGGAGATACGTACTTGAAGTTATAGGGTAAAAGTATGGAGGTTTTGTATTGCAGCTTCAAAAAAGTATTAAATAAATAGTCTTCATTGTACTGTGGATTGTCGTTCACAAGCTTCTCGTTGATAAGCCTCGGATCTAAGAATGCTAGATTGTCATTGTTATTTCTTCTACATGTTTGTATCTCTATTCTACATAAGAAAGAAGTTAGACATGCAATTAAACAGTACAAAAATGCTCAACGATATACGTACAGACTTACAAAGTCCATAGTCTAAGTATATCCACGTCCAGGGCATCTTGCTGGTACAACATATACAGCTCCGTGAAAAGAACCCAGCAGATGTTATCCCCATTTTGGAAATCTTGCTCTGTGTATCTGATTGCGAACGCCTCTATACCATCGTTGGACTGCTGCATGTACCACTGATGGACGCGCCGCAGTTGTGTTGTAAGGTTGTCGAAATGAGTTGGTTCAACCAGCGGTTTTCCCATAACGAACTTCCACCTTAGACCTTGCGCCAGAGCATCTAGTTGAGCAGCATCTACTTCAGCATCCCGCTTTAACGTGTCGGCACTAGCCGCCTGCAAGTATTGCTTTCTGGATATGCGCTCGTAGTCCGATATTTTGTAAGGTTCAGAAGCCTGCCCCGTCTTTTGTACTTTTGCCATACTCAAGAAAAACTTTTGCACGTCAGCATCAACTTTAGTCTTCTTACATGATGGCACCTTTTTAAAGTGAGATGTTACGCAGGCGCTTACATGCTTTTTTCGTTCTTCTTCAGTCATGTCAGCTGATAATTTCTTCTCGGATTGTCCTGGGTTCACAAATGGTTGAGATTTCTTCGAGGACGGTGCCGACTGCCGAGATGTTCCTGGTGTTCGATTTTTTTCAGATTTTGGCGGAGGAGTCGGGCTTTTTCTGGTTGGTGCTGGCAGAGAAGTTGGACTTTTTCTGGTTGGCGGTGAGAAGGGCGGGAGGTCTCTGTGTGGAGAGTGCGGATGATCATCATCTTCGTCGCCCTCATCGTCCGAACCAAACTTAATCAAGCTCTTGCGCCACACGAGGAAGCCATGCACGTTTTCTCCTAGTTTTTTGTTTCCATCCTCGCCATGGATCTCTACCTCCATTTTTCGGTATTGGCGGACGACACTGTCCACTTCGACCCTGGCGAATCCTGCGATGATCGGGCCCGATGCAAAACTCGTCTCTCGGCATGGCCAAGCCACGCCTCACCACCTTTATGGTAATGCCATGTGCGACCAAATGTAGCTTGCACGGTGTCGGTTCTTTGATGTCATCCACGGAAAATGCGTCCATGCTCTTCGAATCCTGTGGACGCCGCAATGCTCTTACGAGCACCGGGACTGATGAGCTCAAGGTTGTCACCGGGTGGCGGTCGTGAGCTGAGAGCTTTCTGTACTGCTTGCTCCACAGCCTTATCTAGTTCCGCTCTCTGTTCCTTTAACGCTCTCGCCACAGCATCTTTTATTTGACATTCCAGGTTATCTTCTCTTAATCTCTTTGAATGCTTGTACAACCATGTGTCTGCGGGGAAGGCTTCTTTCTACGTGACCAAACCAACTCCTCTGGTGCGTCTTGGATGCTTCTTGTTACCCAGGGCTATGGTTAGCTCGTCATTTTCCTTTCGTGGTGCGAAATATCCTTGGGAAGACTGCACGTGAGTATCTATGATTCTGCGCAGCACTTCCTGCTCTCTATCGCTTCTGAAGCTTAAGCTGCCATCATTGGAGATAGTAGCACCCCTCCCAAGCAACCAGTGCTTCGATTGTTCGCTTAAGGCGACCGTCATAGAATTATACCCTGCGGGTTAGTTCTTCTTCGGACCGATCCCATGCTGGTATTTTCTTCACGTACCCTCCTGTTCCTAGTTTGTGAGGGTGAATATTCTTATCCGCGTTTGCTTTGTTCCTTTGACTTACTATGTGAGCTTCTTCAGACCTCTTGTACGCCACAAATTCATCCCAAAACTCCCTTAACTTTGGGTACGTGTCAAAATTCGGCGTTTCATTCTTCTTCACATAATTCTTGTTTAGTGCTGTCTTCCAATTCTTCCACGCTGTAGACATGATGCAGAGTGCTCGTTTCTCTGCAACCAGCTGGTCCCTTGGGGGAACTGGAACACTTGTTTCAGCTTGTCCCATAACGAGTTCTTCAGATCATTGGGTACCACCCATGGGTCACCTACGCGGCCAATCTATGATCTATAGCTGATGGGCACATCATCCCTAGCACGAACCCCGCAGGCTGTCCTGTACGGCCCCAATGATGACTCTGGTATAGCAGGTTCCCCGATTGCCGAGAGCTCCACTATGTTAAAAATTCCCTTAGGCATCTTGTTCGGACCACGACTTGCGCGCTGCCTTCGTTGATCGACGTCCGAGCACGCAATTTGATCTTCTTAATTATTAGTCGTGCGGGCCTACAATGTTTTGGGAACCACGTTGTACTAAAACTTTACCTCGTCTACGTTAGTAGCGTCAGGTTGGTCCATGGCAGGATCCTGCAAGTTCAGATATGATGTTGGGCTATGGTTCGGGCTACCCCTTCCTCCTTCGTCCATATTTGAGGGCCCAACTCCCTCTGGCACTTGTCCTTGGTCCGAGGCCATTCCTAGCAAGTTTACCAGAAATTTCAAATTAACAAGGTCATTTTTTAAAGACACATACAAATGAAGATTGACATTAAAGTTAATCCAGTGATAAGATGTTTACATATTCAACACTGTAACATGCTTGTTTACTAAGTTTTTTCCCAAAAGGCAGGTGCACAACTACGACTGTGTGACAAGTATGACAGCAAGTGCAACAGGATGGTCTGAATAGTCATATATCTAAATCATCTTAACACATTTTGTATGCCTTAAACATGAATGCACAGAACTTCAAATACTTACACCACAAACATCTTTCGAGGATACATACACATATACATCTTTCGAGGATACATATACATATACATCTTTACAACAGTTCTAAGTTGCTAACTTTGCTATCTGAAGAAGAGAGAAGAATTATACAAGTGTTAATGATTTAAAGTCACATAATTTAGCAAATGGAAATAAAAAATAAATTCAAGAATTTAGCAGAAAGTTTTGCTTTGACATTTAGCTAATGGAAATAAAAAATAAATTCAACAATTTAGCAGGAAGGAGAGAATGTCCTCTCGAATTAGCAATACCCAATGAGATGCTTAGGCCCCCTTTGGGACAGATTATGGAAAAGCTGATTTTGGATTCTGGCAGCAGGAAGTCATGAAACAAAAACCATGGAATACAAGTTAATCATTGCGGTACGTTTAAGACTAAACTATACGGACTGCATAGAATTTCATCTGATGAGCTATTTAGCAATACATAAGAGCTGATTCAGTCAATGTTTTTTTCTGATGCTGGAATTCTCCCCTGGATCTAGTGGTCACATGACAACCATGGGTGTGTATGTGTGTGATCTTATACTTGGACAGGTCTGTTTCTTAACTTCCTTTTGCTTTCAAAATAGAAATAAGCACACTGTTTCTCTAACCAATTGTTGTGTTAATGTTTCATGTAAATGAATAACCATATGCCATGATAATTCTGTCCTCATAACTGAGAATTAATTCCTTATATGTTTAATGTTTCATGTAAATGAGTAACCATATTGGTTTGGGCTGCTTGCTTACTGGTGCTTGGCTTGGCGTCATGGGGAAGAAGAGCCTGGAGAGAATGAGCTGCTGACGTGTGGGCCCAAGTGCAAGAGAAGACAAATTTCAGTTTGGTTCCTCATGACAGCACCGACTTGACCTTATTCACTAACAGAGACCTCTGACTTTTCTTTGAACCATATGAGAAATCGATTTTGTATTCTCGCGTGGTGGAAAGCTTATCTATATATTGATTCTCTTCCCGTAATATCAACTTGTGCTGCTCGATATACCCTGCGACTTCTGCGCTGTGCTGAAGGACTATCAAATGCACTTTGCAATACATATCAAACCGTGGCCTCGTTAGTTTCGTCCCCACGGTTCCTTTGCTAGCAAGTCTGCCCTCATGGCGAGATACAGGAACACCGATTGCTTGTCTTTTTTCGAGATAGTCCACGCAGAACTCAATAACCTCTTCAATCCTATAACCTTCAACAATACTACCCTCAGGCTTCGACCGGTTCCTCATGTAGGACTTTAATATACCCATGTACCTCTCGAACGAATACATGAACAGTAGGAAAGCGGGTCCACATATCTTAATCTCTCTGACAAGGTGAACAACAAGGTGGACCATGACATCGAAGAACGACGGTGGGAAATGCATCTCAAGCTGCCATAGAGCCTGCACCACCTCACTCTGTAAGTTGTCTAGCACATCGGGGTCAATAACTTTGCAGGGGATCGCATTGAAGAAGTAACACAGCTCCGTGATTGCCAACCTAACATTCTCTGGTAGAATATTTCGGATTGCAACTGGGAGCATTTAGGTCATGAAGACATGGCAGTCGTGGGACTTCATGGCCAACAACTTCAAATCATCCATGGACACAAACTTCTTAATGTTCATGAAGTAGCCAGATGAAACTTTAATACCTGGGAGACACTTGCAGAGGTCTTCTTTCTCCTTCTTGGACAGGGTGTAGCATGCAGCGGGGATGTACAGACATTTTCCATCCTCTCCTATCACTGCAAGCCTGGGCCTGATTCCCATGTAGGCCATGTCGCAGCAAGCATTCACACCATCCTTGGTCTTCCCTAGTATGTTCAGCAGGATGCCAACCAAATTATCGCAGACATTCTTCTCAACGTGCATAACGTCAATACAATGCCGGACATCAAACTCCTTCCAGTACGGTAAGTCCCAAAATATCGACCTCTTCTTCCAAATGGTCATAGGACGAACATATTTGTGACTCTTTCCATACTGAACATCGATATCCTCCACACGTGAATATACTTGCCTTCCACTCATATGCTGCGGGCCAAACAAACTTCCCTCTGCCCATCAAATTTGTTATCCATCTTACGGTATCGATGACTTCGAGGTAGAAACCTACGGTGACCCATATACATAGTTTTCTTGGAATTTAGCAGCCACAGGCTTTCAGTCTCCTCTTCACAAATAAGACACGCTTTGGCTCCTTTCGTACAAATAAGCTGCGGAGGAAGGGGAACGGCGCGACGGCGCACCGGGAAGGAGGTGCTTCAATTGCGACTGGGGACAGGTACTGGGCATCATGGAGAAGCTTCGGCCTTGATCGATTGTGGAATTATTCACCAATGGCTTGGTTCGGGTCGTAATCTGGTTTTGGCGGGGCTCAGGGAAACTAGCGGCGCAAGAGAGGAGTTCGGCCGCTATTGCTGGGTTCTGGCAGTGGACGGTTTTGAGTGATGTGCTGATCGGTTTTTATAGCTAATAGAATCGGTGAATTACAGGATTTGAACACAGAAGCGATTAGCGGCGCCGACTGAAGAAGAAAAGGGGAGAGGCAGCGCTGGCTTCGGGTGAGAGACGAAGGAAGAAGAAAAGAAGAATGGAGGGGAGGGCTGACAAGTGGGGCACGGCTGGCAGCGACCGAGGGAAAAAGGCGGTTCGGTCTGGCTCGTGGGGCCGAATTAAGGAATGGGCCCACAAGTCAGAAAGAGAAAATAGGACCTAAACTGAAGTTTCTAGACAGCACGGCATAGATCCACTGATTTAAACTTTCAAACCGACTTAAGATTTTGTGAATATTTTTATGTAGGTCTGCAAGGAAAATATCAGAGTCCAGTAAAATTTTCAGATAAATATTATTGGTAAAACTATTGATAAAAATATGACAATGCATAGTTGTCATTTTCTGTTGATTCTGAATTTTATTTAATTTAAGATCAAAACCAGTTTATTATTTTATGAAACTTTTTATCAGTATCTAGAATGGAATTATAGACATTATATAAAATTTACCAATTTTTATTTTTTATATTTTAATTTTAATAATTCTGAAATTACCTTTTTCAGCTTTTCTGATTGTCTGTTTTTTGAATATCTAAAAATATTAATGAAGGGATAAATTTCTAATATTTTTACCAGGAATGGGTAAGATTAAGATGTCAGCATGGTTAAAATTTTAACTCTGGTTAAGGTCGAGTGACTTCTGAAGAATTCTTACAAGGTCGGTTCAGAGCATTTTGTCATAACTACATTTGTCTTTTTGATTGATTTATGAATCCAGATTAGTGAAAATTGCACATTCTGGATCCTGAATGGATTTAGGATTTATCTAATATTTTTACAAATTTTATTGGTTTTGGATTTTTATCCTTTTTACTTTTACCATTTCAATATATATAACTTTTCTTTTAGAATAAAAACTCAAGGTAAATCAATAATTTAGATAACTCAGGAAATTAAAATCCGAATTAATGATCACATCATAAATTCATTTTTATAGTTTGTTTTTTTTTTGATGAAATAGTTTTAATATTGCTTTTCCCCTTTTCTTAAGATTAAAATGTAAGAAAGAAGAAAAGATATTGTTTAAAATCAAAATCTTGATTCCAATTGAACTTTTTATTTAATTTTATTTCTAAATTTCAAACTCTCCATTTTTCATATTTTTGAATTTTATGGGATGTTACATCATTTCAATTAATATTACCTTTGCAAAATAGAGGACGGTTTCAAGACATAAATGTACTCCCGATCGATACCTAGCTTTTTCCTAGTTGAGAGCTTGCAATTCACTAGTTAGGAGACATACATTTCAAACATCAACATGATATCGAATAAACTAATTATATAATGCAGTAGCTTGCAAATCTTTTGACTTCAACGAAACAAAACAAGGGTACCAACGATAACTCCTAATCTCTAAATTGGTTAGACCCTAATCCCATTCGAGGATATGTGGTTCGGGCAATTCCCTAAGCCATTAGACAACTCCAAAGAAAATTTCAGCAGCATCTCCCCGTTGTTCTCTAGATACACGTCTCGACAACAAGTCAAGAGGTGTGTGTATCCGGAGAGCATCAGGGAGATGCTACCGAAATCTACTCTGGAGTTGTACAACAGCTCAGGAACTTGCCCGAACCACATATCCTCGAACTGTCCAAAGAACGTCGACAATTCGAGACTGTTTGCTTATAAATTTGCCATTTCGATCGGCATATTTATAAACAAACACCCTCGAACGGGAGATGTAGGTTCCGCACCCTAAACTCTAACATTCATCATATGACAACAACAATAATTCTAGATTAACACGAGAGCACTACAAATTAAGATAATTAAATACATGTGTGCTTATCAAATAAATGGTGAAAAATCTGATAGGATACATATAATACCGGTGCAACCTAAACTTTCTTCGCGACATATCGAAATTACATAGTGCAAAATTGAAGGGGTATGAAGGAATGCTTACATTTTGAAGAAAACCACAAATTCTGCAAAATAAGGGGAAATCTCCTCAGGCTAGGCTTCAAATTTACCCTCTTAACACCCACCCTTGTGGATTTCAATTTTTCTCACCCAAGTATTGCTTCCAACCACAGAATATGCGCTATTGTTTCGGGTGGCAACGGAGAAATATCCTCTAGAACAACAATAAAGAAGAGTTCAGCCCGAAATGTATAAATAACCTAGCGAGAAGCGATTGTGATGTGCACACACATCACTATCGGTTCTCACTTGAAAAGCGATAGTGATGTGATCATGTACATCACTATCGGTTCTTATGTGAGAAACGATAGTGATGTGCATTCTCATCACTATCGGTTCTCACATAAGAAGTAATAGTGATGCCTACATGCACATCACTATCGGTTCTTATGTGAGAAGTGATAGTAATATGCATGCTTATCACTATCGCTTCTCACATAAGAAGCGATAGTGATGACGACGTGCACATCACTATCGGTTTTTTTCTGAAAACCAATAGGGATGTGCATTGCTTCTTACATAAGAATCGATTGTGATATGTCCAGTGCTACATCACAATCACTTCTAACCTGAGAACCGATAGTGATTATTATTAACACCCCTCCTAAGTCATTTATCACAATTATTTTTTCTTAAAAACTTAATAACCGACCCAGATGAAACGATAGTGATGTACCATTCTGTAGCAGTGTCTACTCATCATTTTAATTAGCTATATGCATATGAGACTTTGTTTAGCTCTCCGCACATGAAATAAGGATGCCGTTGATTATCACCTTATTTCCTGACATAGGTTGCTCTAAAACGACAGTATTTACATATGAATCAGCTCGCTAGTGGCATTTATTTTACGCCGAAGAGGATACCAAAATATTTGGAACGACTTTTCTAATTCTAGAAGCTTACTGCTATCAGCATTTTTTTTCTTGTTTTTTTGAGAGGCTGATCAGCAATCAGTATGATTGATTGGAGTACATTGAAGAGAGAAAAATTGCTCAAATTAAAGATGGAGTTCATCAGTAGTTACTACTTTAAAAAATTAATAGTAAAGGACCATTGGTCCACTTGGACACGTGGTAAGACGTACCGATCATAAATAGTTCTCATTTTGAATATCACATAATTTTCAAATCATAGTTTTGCTCACTAATTTCTATTATAATATATTTATAAAGTCAATAAATATATAATATTATCAATATAATTTTTAAGATAAATCAATATATGATTTTCATGTATCCAACTTAAATATTTAAAAAGATATTGCTGATCAAAGTTTCGAAAGTTCGACTGCATCTATCTTTAAAACAATAAAAATTTGTGACCGGAGTATTTATCGACGAATTTTTTTTTAAATAATATTTTTTAATAAAAAATTATAGAAATAATATGCCAAATTAAAAAATTATAAATATACACCCCTGTCGCCATTTGAATTGACGACAGGTCTCTATCGTCAATTCAAATGGCGATAGAGACTCTGTCGCCAATGGTTATTGACAGCTATAGTGTAACAGCCTAAAATTTAATAAAATGAGAAATATAACATCCAAAAATATTCATGTGAATTATTGTTGTATTTTCTGGTTTTTCTTAATTAAATAAATTCTTTTTGGCTTTTTTCTATTAAAAGAAATCTAAATGAGCTATATGGTAAATGGTAAAAGTAAAAAGATAAAAATCCAAAATCAATAAAATTTGTGAAAATCTCAAATAAATCCCAGAACCATCAAGGATCCTGATTATGCAACTTGCACAGATCTTGATCAATAAAATATATTAAAAGGCAAAAGTAATCATGAAGAGATATTTTAAATCTAAACCTATAAGATTTCTTCAGAAGTCACCCAACCTTAACCTGAGTTAAGATTTTTACCATGCCTGCTTCATGTCCCTTTACATATCTGGTAAAAATATCAAGAGTTTATCCCATAATTTAATAATTTTAAAAATTCAGAAACAGAGAAATTTTAAAATTGAAAATAGTAATGTCAGAATTATTAAAAATAAAATATCAAATATAAAAATCGTAAAATTTTCCTCAAGGCAAATAATACTGCTCCAAATACTCTCAAAAAGTATCATAAAATAATAAACTGATCTTGACCTTCAATTAAATAAAAACCAGAATAAGCAGAAAATGAAAATCATGCATTGTCAGATTTTTGTCAATATTTTTACCAAGAATTTTTATATAAAAATTTTACTGTACTCTTATCTATTCCTTGCCGACCTATGGAAAAAGTTTTATAAAATTTTAAGTCAGTTTGACAGCTTGATTCGGTGAAATCTCTTCGGCTAGACCAGAACCTTCATGCATGTGCCAATACTCTTCACTGCCGTGTGGGCCCAACTTGCCAGCTGCCTTGTGCCGACTCCCTTCTCTCCCTGCCGACTTGCCCCCACACGTTAGCCATCTCTTCTTTGTTCTTCTTTTCCCTTCTCCGTGACTCACCCGAGCCGGCGCCACCTTGCGATTTGTCGCCATTCCGCCGCATTTCGAGCAGTCCAAGGCGCCAACTTGCCACCCCTGCCAGGAGCTCTATCACTGCTGTCATCCCGTCGGGATTCACGCTGCCTCAGTCAAGAGATCTCACGTGACATTCCGATTGCGTCGCCATTTCCTGCCCTCATTCAAATCCTGTGCTCGAACCGACCTTATCATCTATATAAAGCACCACAAAGTCTCGTCTAGCACCTCCATTTTCCTCCCAGCCTATCTCACAGCCAGAACACGCCCGGATTTCCACTTTCTTCCCCGACTCCGACAGAACCCAGCAAAAGAGGAAAACTCCAATTAAGCTAAATCAAAGATCCTCCACCAGAATAACTTGTCTTGAAGCCTCCTCTTAGCATCTAGTACCATTCCCCGCCTTCAATCGGAACCCTTCTTCTCCGGTGAGCCGTCGCGTCGAGCCACTTCGTCCGCCTCTGCACGCGCACAGTGAGAAGCTTCTTCGCTTACTCATTTTCCTAACCAAACCCGAAAATGGAATCCTTGTGATGCCCTGATACTCACCCTTGTGATCTTCAAGCTCGGGAAGCCCTAAGTTAGCCGCTTCACCACAAGCCATGGCCGCCGCCGCCCCCTTCACGGTGGCATGCCATCTCCGGCCACCTCTGGTTGAACTAGCACCTCCCCTAGATGCGCATGGACGCCCTGGTGCATATGGTGGAACCCATTCGCCACCTCCGGCGATGCTTCGCCGCTGGTGAGCCTTGGAACCATTTTCTCTACTTCGGGTCGCTGACAAGTGGGCCCCGCTTGTCAGTCGCACGCGTCGCTCAAGCCTCTGCCGAGCGGACCCCACTTGTCAGCCTCGCGCACAACACAAGCGCGCGGGCCCACAAGTCAGTCGGGCAGAGCGCACCCTCTCGCTGCCGCTTGGGCCTGGCCCGTCAGTGCCTCGGCCCGGCGCGAGCCAAAAATGGAAAGCGTACTTTGAATCCGAAGGCGTACTTTCTATTTTTGGTAAATTTTCTGATTTTCAGTATTTTCAAAACTCTAGGATATTCAAATGCTTATAACTTTTGAACCATTAATCCAAATAAGGTGAAATAAATTTCTAAATTAATGATAAATCATTCAGACTTAGAATATGTAAAAAATATTATGAAAGTGCATTCTGTTTGAATTTTAAATTTAAATTTAAAGAAAGAATCTAAAATATACCATTCATATAATTTTTGCAAATAACCTCCAAATTGAGTAAACTAAATTTTGTTAGCCTCCTGGTAATCTTAAGAACCTGAATATGTAAAAATATTTAGGGTTTACTGTAATAAAATTTTGAGTTAATAAATAGGTAGTAAAGTAATTCAATATTAATCTAAATAAATTTAATCCTTTAAATTGTAAAATAAGAATAAATGATCCATGCAACTATCCCTGATTTATGATATTGTTTTATTTGAATTTTTCCATCTGATTTCTTTTTGACCCTGTTGAAATTTATTATTGGTAATAGACGAATGTACAAAGGACTTGTACGTAGTATAGGGGGAGACTATTGCCCGTGTCGAATTAAGGACCGAACTATGGGTTGTTTTCAGGCCAAGAAATATGTACAACCATAAGTACTGGTATGGGACAGTCTTAACCTATTAAGTTACTTAAAACTAACTTTACACATTGGTAGGCTGAAGCGGTGTGTACGCCATGCTATGAGGAGAAGTGGGACAATTTGATGTGTGTCATCATTTGTCTTACTAGTCGCCTATCTTCTGCCGCCATAGGTAGAAGTGGGACAATTTGGTGTGTATCACCACTTATCGAAATAGTCACACATCTTCTGCTACCATAGTATGGGTCCAACACCGGGCTGGTGCAAAGTTGGGTTTAAGTAATGTAATGGTTATGTTATGACCTCCTTACCGACACACCAAAGAAAGTGTGTTACTGGCCTGGCAAAAGAGGTTGATCATTTCTTATAGGTAAAACTGTACACCTCTGCAGAAAACTAATCGATTAGCCGTACCCACGGTTATGGGAACTTGGTAAAGTCATCACATAGTTAGTTGTTTTTATTTTCATAAAATCTGATTTCTACCATGTGTCGGTAATTTCTACTGTGTGTCAGTAGGAATGGTTTGTGGATGAAGTCATGATACCCAGGTACAAGAAATTTATTTATGCTTATATTCTGTTACTTTCAGTATTAAATTGCTTTTACTTAAATTATGTTTTGCAATCTACTATTCTGTAATTACATTTCAAATTAGCTTTATGCAAAACAACCATAAGTCTTCCCTTTGAATTGGCTTACATGTATATTTAGGTTTTGTAAAAAGTCTTGTGAGTACGTAAGTACTCAACTTGCCTATGTTGATGTTTTTAGGTGAAGAACCTGAATACCCCGACGATACATTTTATGACAAAGGATTCGGGGACATAAACGATGAATTTTACTAGGGTCTTCCTTGTCAGTTGTTTGTGGGGATATTGGGTTAAAGGAATACTAAAAGAAATATGTCTCCACTAAAATGTTTTACTTTTGGTATTGTAAGAATATTATGTACTTTGCTTCCGCTGTGATAATAAAGTTTGCGTATGACTGTGATATCAATTTGTAATTGTGCGTACTAGCCACTGATCATGGGACTAGTACGGAAAGCACATTGTACCCATTATTAGTATTTATTATCAAAAATAGGGGCCTTACATATAAAGAGTTGTCGTCAACGATCGCAACTCTCTGTCGTCAATTAAAATGACGACAAGGTGTATATTTGTAATTCTTTAATTTGGCATATTATTTCTATATTTTTTATTCAAAAAATATTATTAAAAAATAATTCATTTATCGACTGCGTGCTGTCGTGTAGGCGTCATGTACGGTACAGGCAACCTCAATTTTTTTAGTTCGTGTTTCTTCTTTTCTTTTGGAAAATCGTGTACAGTCAACCTGGCTTTTTATATATATCCTGACTTGACAACCCTTTTCGACAGACTACCAGCATCTCACTTGTTTGCTTCTTCAAACCTTGTTCATATCTCAAACGAACGGCCCCTACAAAGGTTTATATTCGACACTTTATTAACAATTTTGAAAAATCATTGTTGATGAGGAATATCACTGACGATTCTATAGTAAAACCGTCAGTGACATCATCACATACAGTACTCTTTATAAATCATTGATGAGGAATATCACTGACGATTCTATAGTGAAACCATCAGTGACATCATCACATACGGTACTCTTTATAAACCGTTAGAGATATACAACAATATCACAGATCGCCTCACAACCGTAGCCACCTTAAAGATAGATCTCGAAATCCTAAAAAAAAACACTAAGTGGATCAGGGCTCTGTATTATATATCGCTAGGAGATATCACAGACGGTTCTATTCATAAACCATCAGTGATATACATAGAATCCCAAACAGTTTTAGTATAAAACCGTCAGTGACGACTCCTGTAGCTATTACGGATTTAAACTAAAACCACAGACGATTTTAAAATAAAACCGACGGTTTTAGCTTAAAACCGTCTGTGATAGCTACAAGAGTCATCACTGACGGTTTATGAATAGAACCGTATGTGATATCTCCTAGCGATATATAATATAGAGCCCCGAACCACTTACTGTTTTTCAGGGTTTCAGGATCTATCTTTGATGTGGCTACGGCTGTGAGGCTATATGTTGAAATAAGACAATTGATTTTGAAGGGTGATTGTAGATCCATTTGATTTTGGTGATCTAAGATTAGTAATGGGTTCTAATTGCATTATATTCAAGATCTAGCTTGGTAAGAAGAGAATTTAAAATTTGTTTAGATCTAACTTGTAGATCTATGTGTTCTTGGTGATCTAAGGTTAGTAATGGGTTCTAATTGCATTATATTCAAGATCTAGCTTGGTATGGAGAGAATTTGAAGATTGTTTAAATCTAACTTGTAGATACATGTGTTCTTGGCGATCTAAGGTAAGTAATGGGTTCAATTGCATTATATTCAAGATCTAGCTTGGTAAGAAGAAAATTTGAAGATTGTTTAGATCTAGCTTGTAAATCCATGTGTTATTGGTGATCTAAGGTTAGTAATTGGTTCTAATTGCATTATTATATTTAAAATTTAGCTAGCTAGTTTGGTGAAGAGAGAATTTGAAGATTCTATTTAGATCTAGCGTGTAGATCCATTTGTTCTTTGTAATCTAAGGAACGTGATGACAGAGAATATGGTGGGGCTCGATGGAAGACTCAGAGAAACTTTTATTCCCGGGCTGCAAGTCGAAATACAAAAGGTTGTCATCCGTGCTTGAATTGCTGAAATTGAAGGCAAGCAATGGTTGGTCCGACAAGAGTTTCACAGCGTTGTTACGTCTATTGGTGGATATGCTTCCAGAGGGAAACGAGTTGCCGACAACCACCTATAAAGCCAAAAAGTTTCTTTGTCCCTTGGGAATAGAAGTAGAAAGAATACATGCATGTCTAAACGACTGTATCATGTACCACAAAGAGTACGCAAACTTGCATGTATGTCCGGTGTGCAACGCATCCCGGTACAAGCGTATGAGTCATTCAGATGATGACGGTGAGGGCATCGAGGTGAAGAAAAGGCCTCCTACTAAGGTGGCATGGTATCTGACTGTAATTCCCTGTTTGAAGCGCTTGTTTCTGAACCCAAAGGAGGCAAAACTACTGCGTTGGCACTCGGAAAAGCGTAAGAACGATGGAATGCTAAGGCACCCTGTTGATTCTACCCAGTAGAGAAACATCGATAGGAGGTTTCAAGAATTTGGTGCGAATTCGAGGAATATAAGGTTTGGATTCAGTACATATGGAATGAATCATTTCAGTAACATGAGCAGTATCGGGACCCGAGTTCACCAATCCGGAC
This sequence comes from Otatea glauca, assembly GCA_036346275.1. Classification (NCBI taxonomy): domain Eukaryota; kingdom Viridiplantae; phylum Streptophyta; class Magnoliopsida; order Poales; family Poaceae; genus Otatea; species Otatea glauca. Next base: position 23,612,994 of record CM070728.1, read on the forward strand.
CCTCTGTGTTTACCGCACTAGTCCAGGATCACGCTAGTGCACACAGGCTTAACATTGGTAAATATCATATCATACACAACGATAATAATAATAAGACTCAATTTATTGAATATACTAAGTGTGTGATCTTATGACCAACTTACATTATTAAGCCACGCAGGGCTGAACTTGAAATAAAAACTAAGATATAGCAGCGGAAAGTAGAAGACGTAGACTACCCATCAGTTTACCACCGGCAACTGACTAGACTCAGACCCTAATTACTCGTGTCCTCCCGATACTCCTCCTCCAAGATAGGGGTAGACTCCTCAACTGTTGATTGTGGTTGTTGGCAAGGGTGAGTACTTGAAAGCACTCAACAGGTTGTGCACAGAATGCAATTCTATATAACTATATGCAAGGCTTGTTCCAAAGGAAAAGACTAACATGGCTATTTTGCAATAAACAGCATTTATGAATAAGTACAATAGATAGATTGTAAAGACAGTAAAACAAATAATAGTAAATAGTAATTTCAAAATTTCTCAAGTAAACCAAGTTTCCAACCTTCCATATAGCAACCTGACATCCCAACCAAGTTTCCATTTTAATTAAAAACTAACCCTTTACTGTATTCCTCAGCTATTCTCAATACCGCGAGTACGGCTATCCGAATAGATTTACACTCTGCAGAGGTTACGCACTTTTCCCACATGATACAACCATACACCACGAAGAAGAGAGATTATAACAAAGCCTTTACAATGCATTGCCTTAACCCAGTACTATCCGTCAAGGTTTCAACACTGGTGGGACTAATTACCACATCTAGGGGCCCCCTCTTGCACTATGTGAGTTAATCCGTGAATCCGGGACTCACACCACCATTGATAGTACTAAAGCTAAGACATTGCAAATTAATCAGTTAGGTTGTCCCATACCAGACATGTGGTTGCACAATTGAATCAGGTTAAAGGCTTACAAGGTTAAGTCCTTAAGATGACTAGGGCAAGACTTCCACATACCCTCTACCCTTCGGCCCACCTTGGCACACTGCCCCTTGCCACTTAACCCAATCTAAATGATTACCAACCCGGTTGATTACCAAGCACCACGTGCCATCAACAATTCAACATTGTTGCGTGACATCCCTCTCCACAATAACTCAATCTCATCGTGTGACAACACCTGACACACCAATTCATTAACATGTTCCATATTCCATTAGTCAAGGTTAAACATTGATGATTCAAGTACATGTGATGACGTGGCATGGCTAAGCATCTAATACGGTCTAACCATCCCATGTTGATTTTAGTATTAACCAACTGTAGTGAACCAATCTAGGGTGACAAATAAATCATGGCGTACAAATGACAAGGTAGGGTATAGATCAAATTGGTAGATTAGCTAAGTCCCAATTTAATTTAAAACAATTGTATACATGAAATAATATGCAATAGGGTAAAAACAATATAACAGTTTTATAAACATGGGTTCAACATGATCAAAGCACAACTTATCTTTGAAAAGGCTTATTCAGGAACTTGCTCTTGGGTTGACGGATCTTTCTCGGATGCGTCCCACAACTCAACGTCTACGAGAAATGAGAGAGAAAACCAAATAAACACCAAAACAGAAAGAAAACGAATTCCAAAAATCAAATAAAAATCACCAATATATAGATCTCAATTTTAAAAAATTTAGAAATTTGAATCGTATGAGGGAGAATAGGCTCTCAGAAGATTCAAAAATCTAAAAATTAGAAAATTAAAAATCAAATAGATAACTGAATTATTTTTATACTGAAAAATCATATTAATGACATTAGCATGACCTCATGATGACATCAGCACCAAAGCTTTTCCGTTTAAATTATTTTTCAATGGAAAATCCTGATTATGACGTCAGCGAGAACCTCGGACCAATCATAGTGCGCCACGTGGCTTCGGTCCATACGCCCGGTCCGCGGATCTCCTCTGGTATACCGTGAACCCGGCGCACCGTGCTTCGAACTCAGCACTGCCACGCGTCAACACGTCATTGGCCCATCCGAGCAGCGCGTTCCAATCCACCCGTCCGCGATCAAACGGCCACAGATCTACATCTACATGGAAAAATCGTAGGCGTATACTTATAATCCGACGGTTCGTGTTATCGGTGACGTTTACTGTTGACTTGAACACGCGGCTTGATCTCGGTCGTTCGCTGAAGATCCAACGAATCACGAACTCCTTGACGCGGATGGCAGCGCGGCGGCACAACTTCCAACTGAGACGAGGACAACGACGATGCAGACGGTGCTCCGACGACGCTTCAGCGACAAGACTCCACGGATCCGATGCGGCGCATCTTGGTGATCCCAGATCTGGAACCAAAGCGGCAGAGAACAGCTTGTCGACGGTGCAATAACGCGAAAATGAGCGACGACACTACTGGAACTTCGGCGAGGTCTTACGCTAAAACGGCGGCGGCGCAGGCGACTTTAGCTAGGGATACGGATGCGCGACGAGGCGATGAACCTCGGGCGGCTACCTCCTCCTTAAATAGCACTAGTAAACGCGTAAAAACCAAAGCCCGACTCCTACACAGTGGCGGAGACGTGCTAGCGGTGGACTCCTAGTCCCGATCGGAGACGACGACGGTCAACCGTCCGATCTCGGGTGAACGGCCAAGATTCAACGCGACGCGTCACAATCTTATCCACCTGTTGCGGATTAACGGCCAAGATCGAAGACGATCCGAACCACGCCGGGCGATTCAAATCTAACGGCGCACATGCATTAGGGTTAACCTAACTCACTTCTCACCTACACCGTCTGATTTCAAATCAACGGCTGCAATTCGACCAGGCCTAACAGGCCGACGGTGCGAAGCGGCTGGGCCGCGTAGAGATAGCCCACACGCACAGTATCTGGCCCGATACTGTTGAATCGATTTTTCCCCATTTTCTTAATTAAAATAATTCCAGTAATTAGTTTAATTTTTTAAGCAATAAAAATATGAGGAAAAATCCAACAAAATTCTTATAAATACTTTGAGAAATTTAGAAGTCAAATAAAATAGTTTTATCCAAACTTTATTATTATTTAAATAATTTTCATAAAAGGCCAATATATTTAATTTAAAATAAATTCCAGAAAAATCCAATAAATTCAAAAAATTATAAAATCCATAAATAACAATAGAATAATATTTTAGAGTGAATTTCGAGATGTTACAAGCAGCCGACATAGCACTTGGCCCGTGAATCTCTGTATCTACAACCTTCCTCCTTGGTTGTCTATAAAGTGGAAGTACATTTTATTGTCTGTACTTATCTAATGACCGAAACAACCTGGGAACTATATTGATGTGTACCTAGCACCATTGATGGAAGATCTAAAATTTTATGGGTTCCTGAGGTACAGGTATGGGATGCGTACAAACAAGAGAACTTCACTTTGCACTGTCTGTTGTTCTGCACTATAAATGATTACCATGCCTTTGGTAACCTATCGGGCCAGAGTACAAAAGGAACAAAAGCATGTACTCACTGCTTGGACGATACGAGAGTGTGTGGCTGAATCACTCGCGTAAAACCATGTACATGAGTCACCATAGGTTCCTTCGGAGGAATCACCCATACCGCAAAATGAAGAAACAATTAGACGAAAGGAACGAAGACGGTTCAGCTCTAAGGCCTTTAAGCGGGAAAGATGTTTGTGACATTGTTAAGGATTTAGATGTTGCTCATGGAAAGGGATGTAAATCAAGGACCCGTGAGAAGAGCATGTGGAATAAGAGATCAATATTTTGGGACCTACCTTACTGGGAACACCTAGAAGTTCACCACTGCATCGACATCATGCACGTAGAGAAGAATGTCTATGATAGCTTGATTGGTCTCTTACTGAACATGAAGGGCAAAACAAAGGATGGTATCAACGCAAGGCTTGACTTGGTCGATATGGGCATAAGACCTGAATTAGCACTGAAAGAGACCATAAAGACCGAACATACTGCAAACCTGCTTGTTACACTATGTCCAAGGCCGAGAGAACTGAACTATACCAATGCTTGTATAGTGTGAAAGTTTCATTCGATTACTCCTTCAACAAGAAGAGACTTGTTTCGATGCAAGATTTGAAATTAACTGGCATGATGTCTCATGATTGTCATGTGCTGATGACACAAATGCTCCCTGTCGCAATTAGAAGTATTTTGCCGGTTAATGTCCGAGAGACAATCACGAGGCTATATTATTTCTTTAACACAATTACTCAGAAGGTCATCGATCCCGAAGCACTAGATGCTCTGCAGGCTGAGGTGGTGATGACTCTATGTATTCCGTTCATCGTTTTTCGATATCATAGTCCATCTCATTGTTCACCTTGTGATAGAGATAAAGATGTGTGGGCCTGTGTTCCTACGTAGTATGTACCCATTCGAGAGGTACATGGGAATTCTCAAGTCCTACGTATAGAATCGATCTCCGCCGGAGGGTAGCATTATCGAAGGTTATCCAACCGAGGAGGTCGTCGAGTTCTGCGTCGATTACATGGCTCAGATCGAACCAATAGGTGTGTCTCAATCTTGCCATGAGGGGAGACTCCAAGGTATCGGGACCATCGGAAGGAAAGCAATTACGCCTGATCCAGTTGCGTGTGCTCAAGCCCATTTCATGGTTTTGCAACACATGATTGTAGAGTACTATTCAATACCACTGGGTCGACGAGGAGCTCCTACTATGGGTTCATAGAGGAGATTTAGGAGCTCGACTATGTACTATTCAAGATCCTCTTATTTCGGTACTATTGGGTCCACCTCCAGCACGTGAAGGTTGACAAGTACGATGTCACTATTGTTGACCTCGCACGTGTCGGATATCAAGATGAACCATTCGTACTTTCTAACCAATTTGTTCAAGTATTCTATGTAACCAACCCGTCCAACAAGAAGCGACATGTAGTTCTTCAGGGAAAAAGGAGGATTGTCGAAGTTGAAAATGTAGTAGATGAGGAAGAATACAATCAATTTGACAAGTTTTCTCCTATCAAAAATGGAATCACAGTCTAGGAAGAGCAACTTGAGGAAGCTAGCTACACATACGTCGATCATTGTGAATGGCTAATTTTTATACAAAAGAATAAGCAAGTGGAGTTATGATTTTAAGTGTACTCTCCAGCATAATAAAATTGTTTTTAATGAAACGCTCGAAAGTTGAAACATCTTTGTGTATGCATATGATTTATTTAATAAAGTTCTCATTCTTTTATTGATGCATTCTTTTACTGATGTTGGTTTATCCACAATTCCATATATATTATGCAATTCTTTCACTGATGTTGGTTCATTCACAATTCTATATACATTATACAATTTCTTTAGTAATGTTGGATGTTCATTGATATTGGTTCATCCACCTAACATCACAGTTTATAACCGTCTGCACCGCCCCTCGTCCAGCACGGGAGCACAGCCACACCCGACTGCCACCTCGGTAAGCACACGTTCGGTGTTTCCCCTCCTTTGGTTAATTACTATGTGCCTAATTCGTTGGGCTAGCCCTACTTCCGCCTGTGCTTGGTTTGGACTGGTGTTGTCTGCAAGGTGTTCGCTTGATTGCCCGCACGCTCTAAGTTAACATGGGATGTAGCGACCGCCGTACTATGGAAAAGTGTGGATATAGTTTTTATGCTACGAGCTATTTCTAGTTGATTGGGGGTCGAATTAGGAACCTTTTCTTTTGTTGTTGTGGATATAAATTACCAATGTCCTGGAACTGGAAGAAGTAGCAGGCCGGGTTGATTGCAGTGCCAGATTAGGTATAGTTATCGTCTGCTCTTGCTAATGAGTTTCCAATATGCTAGAATTAGAGGCAGTTATTGGATGTCTTGTGTCAGCTGAGATGAAATCATAAAGGTGATCTGTAAGACTGTAACAGATTTTTATTCCTTGTGGTTCAGTATTACCGAATCCTAATTAGGAATTCCAACTTTGATGTTTCTGTCAACAATAAACAATCACATGCTTAATTTGTTGTATGCTGTTGATTTGCCATAATTGGCATATCTTCTGCTCCAACTTGTAAATTATACATTTCCTTGACTAATGGCCACCATTAATTTTTTTTCTTCTGTGGAAGCTACCTTGGCTTTATGAGTAGGGAAAGAGTTAGTAGTATATACGTTCTATTTATTTTTTACTTACACTACTAAAAGATTTTTAAGCAGAAAGGGCCATTACTCAAATTTAAAACTTCTTCGAAGACATCAAATATATTTTGTTATTGAGCCCCACTTTTGTACTTTTTCATGTCGAGGAAAGTTTGTAGGCAGTATGTCAAGTTTCAATAACGGCTGGGATATCTATGTCATGGTTTTTCGGCAGAATGTATTATTTGATTATTCTAGTGAAAGAAACCACTAATGATATAACCGAATGGAAAGTTCTATTCTACCAAGCCAAATAAGAACATGAAACCATTCTACGTGCTAGTTGCCATTGCAGCATGACGCACTACTGCGGATCGGGCATGCACAAGCGGTTCGAAACCGCTTTCAGAAGCGGTTTTAGAACCGTTTGTAAGCAACCGTGAGTGATACCCCGTCGGGTATCACAAGCGGTTCCCCGAACCGCTTGTGGTTGGACATTTCCACAAGCGGTTGGTGTTACCAACCGCTTGTTCAGAGGTTCTCTCCAAAAGCGGTTGGTGTTACGAACCGCTTGTGAAGAGACTCTCTCCACAAGCGGTTGGAGTTACTAAGCGCTTGTGAAGAGTCTGACAGCGTAGCGTTTTGATTATATTCAATATAGAATATGTTTTCAGAGGGGTTTTTGATATAGATTTTGACAATTAAAATAAATAGAACTTCATGAGTTTTTTTGACACACTTAAATATATATATATATTAGTCATGAGTATTCATTCAAATAATTACAGACTAAAAAATGAACAAGTTGATGAACACATGAAATAATAAGCTATTTTTACAAGTTTCAAAGAATAAAAGGGCGAATCTTGAGCTTATTTCTTGCGTGCGTCGCTCTTTGTGCCCTTGGTCGACGTTGATGTCAGTTCACCTGTCCTTATTTCAGGACAATCTCTCCAACCATTTGCGTGGAACTCGCCTTTGGTGGATACAATCTCGTCGACAATAAATCCGATGAGTTGTTCTTGGATTGTCGCAACCCGATGCGGCGGGATCACGCCTTGCACATCGATGTTAATGACAAAGCGGAGGTAAATAAATCTCTGGACATGTAATTATTAAAGTGTAAGTACTAAGAAATTGACATGTGCACACTACCTCGGCGTTGGTTGTCGGCACATCACCGTGGGTAATACTTTGCATATAGTGGCACACATAATAGCCACATAGGTTGTTTCCACCCGTCTGTTGTAGAACCTGCGATGAAATTTGAAAAGAACACGATTATTAGGATGAAAAACTGTTACGGCATATTAATATTCTTTAATACGTACTCGAGTGCTTAATTGTACATCAAATTCGTTCTCGAAATCTCCTTATTGCTTCTTTCGAAACCGTGCGAATGTCTTGTGTGATGCGTTAGTATGAATGGTAATTGTCAGAGTTGGAATTAGCAAGGTATTTCAATATATATAATAAGGAAAACTATCGTATATATATGTGCTATATAATTGCTCAGGTGTCAATGATAAATTGATATTTTTCACCGAGTCCTTTTGAGTCTTGAACAATGATCCGCCGCTATCAAGCTTGATGACAAGAAGGATCCAATGAAACCTATTCATGTATTGCAACATATATGTAACTAGCTAGTAGTATTATAAATGCCTTGGAAAATATAAGAACGAGAGGTTGTATATATACGTACTCCAAGTTGAAGGGCAGAAGTATGTACGGTTTGTAGTGCTGTCCCAAGAATGCATCGAGAATGTAATCTTCAAGATCCTTTCGGTTGTATCCAAAGACGAACTCGTTAACAATCTCTGGGTCGATGAAGCCCACGTTGAAGATATTCTCTTTTCTACATCGTTGTATCTCCATTCTACATAGAAAGGTATAAGTTTAATAGTTGCAATTTTATTGTACGAGGAAGCACACAGTAAAGGTATGAGCTTGACACTTACAGGCACCAGCAGCTCATGAGAGACACGTTGATGGAGTCGGCATGGTAAATATTGTATAAGTCATCAAATTCGAGCCATATGGTGCTGTCCCCGCGATAAAAATCATCTTCTTTGATACGGAGGGGAACATCGTTCTTCCTTGAGAGGACTCATCATGTACTATTCGTGAAATTGCCGCATCTTGGTTGGCGATCCTTTATCTCATTTGGGTCAATCACTCCCTACCAACTGAAATTGCCATCTAACCTTTGTTGCCATTGGGATATCATCTATTAATCCAAGAGTCGCACTGTGGAACCGAGTCCCGCCTCCTTCATAAACCTCTCGAGGTTCTCCCGATCTTGGTCTCTCTTCTTCTTCTTTGCCGCCACCGACCACGCTTATTCTTCCGTAGCCTTAATTATTGTCTGCTCATAGTAGGACGACACAGCAAATGACTTTGCACGGCATGTCGCAAGTGTTCCGCCGCTTTTGGATCGGTTGGTACCTTTGGCTCTACCTTCTTTTTGTGAAGTGTGCACCATACGCTTTAGTGACCGCGTCACTCTCCTCCTTATTCATATCATATGCCCTCTTTGGAGGTTCCTTTACCTTGGTCGATCGTTGGACTCCGCTTTCTTGGGAGCGGATGGGGAGCCTTAATTCATTATCGAGCTTCTTCCTGAGGAGATGGTGGAGGCGTGGTTTTCTGGGGGTTCTTTTTGTTTGAGATCTTTGGTGGTGGAGTAGGGCTTCGTGGAGCGGGTGGAGACACAGGAGCAGCTGGTGGTTGAGTAGGGCTTCGCCTGCTTTATCTTGGCGAGGCATTGCGTGGCGGTGACGTTGGAGGAGGCGTGGGTTGCCGTGGTGGAGATGACGCGTCCATAGCGGTGGAAATATGATGTACCGCTTGCGCCAAAGGATGATATTGTGGAGGGCCTGTTCAAGCTTGGTCACGTCGTTGCCTCCAAAGAATATCGAGGTGAAGTTCTTCAACCCGCTCGGCTCCTCCACCGCGACCTTTGAGTAACCCGGGGGTATCTCGTTGCAGTGGAACATCTGGCCCAGCTCCACCGAATATGCCACGCCGTAAGCCACCTTGATGGAGAGGTTACGCGCATCAACGTGTAGCTCACACTGGCGGCGAACCCTTATGTCATCCACGGGATAGCAAGGTGTCCGCTTCAGGGGCCCTGGTGGACGCGCAGCTACTTCGCCGTGTGGAGGGGTTGATCACGGCGTCCGACTGATTGCTCGAACCTAGTCCTTGAAGCTTGCTGAGGGCAATTTGTACTTGTTGCGCAACTATGTCACTGATGCTAGCCTGGGTTGCTCTGAGCTCTTGTTCCAATTGGTACACTTTACGTGATTCTCTTGATTTGCTTCTATGCCGGCTCCTGTACGTATGTGCATCCTTAGCGAAACCATACTTCCACACGCGCCGCCTTGCCCATACCTCGTGTCCGTCACAGGTGCTCGTGGTTTTCAAGGGCATGTGTTAGCTCGTCATTCTCCTGTCTGCACCAATGTACCACCGAGGCGCTCCACACCTTGTACAATCCTTTGGCCACCTCTTGTACTCTGGTGTCATCACCAAACTGCCGTCATCCGAAAGGCTCCCCATGACCCATGAACCAATTGCGCAGCGCTGTTCCCACTGAGCGGTAGCGGTGTGACGCCCTTCGCCATTAATTCTTCTTCCCGCTTCTCCCATTTTGGTACGACCTTGATGTAACCACGGTGCCAAGATGGTGGTGGTATTTCTTCATCCGTGAATTGGCCTTGTTCTTCCGACTCGCGGCTGGCCTTCACCGTGACTTGAACTCCTCGAATGCTTCCGCTGATCCGCCAACTTAGGAAATTGGTTGAAGTCGGGTCTTTCTCCCTTCTCGCACGCATTTTGCGCCGAGAGACGCCTTCCGTGCCTGAAACATTGTTGCCATCTTCTTCAAAGTAAATTTCTTGGCCTTGTCTTCGGACCCTTGAGGAAATGTGAAATTTTCCTTAATATCTTGCCAGAGCAGGTCCTTGGTAGCTTGAGGAACTTCGGCCTATTTTCTGATACTAATTGGGACGTGATCCCTTACGTGGTAACCGCAAGCGTTGTTGTACGGCCCAACTGCTAAAAGAGGGGCAACCGGCATCCCTTCGTTGTTAACGTCGGTAAACACGTGCTTCGTGGACGGCTTCTTGTAGGTCCCCGATGCTTGGATTGGTTGCTCGATGCACGGGGCTTGAAATACATAAACATATGTACAAACGTGTCAGAGTGTATTATATTAATGAATTGCGATTAATTAACATGTCTACGGGGATTATATTCTTCTGGTTGTACCTCATCTGGCGGAACCAGTGTTATCGGACTCAACGGCTCCCGCGTCAATGGCTTCATCAGCTGCAGCCTCAACGGCCTCACCGGAACCACCATTAGCCCCGGTAGCGCTAGCGTTAGCATCACCTTCGATGGTACCCGGTAGCGATGGAGTCCAACAGAACTGTTCTCCTCATCGAAAGTAGGGTCACCACGTCCGGTTGCGCCATCTATCCTAATTTCGAAAAAATGTTGACATAAATATCATATTACTTTGAAACAACCATATTACAGATTACAACACAAGCATATTATTACATAAATTTCTACACCAAGCATTAAGTACTACGGCGTGTTGGAACTAGCCCAAGGATCAAACACGAACTCGTGGACACAAGAACAAGAAATACACCAAACTTGAACACAGGGACTATATGTCAAAAGTAAATGTGCAACATTGACCGTGTTTGATCCTTATGTTGTATAAAACTATAATCGGGGGCAACACTAGGATCATGTGCCTTTCTACTAAATTAATGGTTACAGAGCATCTACTTCTAATAGCTTCTTTTATTTCTTGCAATTGTCTAGTTCATGCAATATTCTTTCTCCCGATCTATTAGATCAGTAGGTCGTATTAGTTAGTCGTTTTGATCGTGGTGATTAGATCCATCTGGTAGAACCCTACATGCTAGTTTATGATCTTGAACATATATTGCTGCGTTGTAGATGCCCTCCGCTTGACATTGTGATGGCTTTCCAGTACAAAAGATGGTTGGAATAATATTTTTTGGGAGCCATAACAACGAGATCTTATTAGAACTAGTAAAAATTAGTGTAACAAACATAGAATTTCACAGTGCAGTACGGCGCAACAAGGCAGTCGAAATGGACTCTTACTCTTCCTTCCCTTTAAAACTGCAGTAGTATTTTTCAACAGTGTAACGAAATATCTCCTTTGCAACTCAATAATTAGAAGAAAATATTCACGAGATGTTACTACCACATAACAAAAATTCCAAGAACTAGGCGTCTGCTATAGGAATTTCATCTTCTTCATGTCGATGGATGAGAAGTAACAAGCACAAGACAAAGACAAAGACTTGTGGGCATTTCACCGAACATGTGGTGGGCAATGAACTAGAGAGGGAGGACAACGCGTGCACACATATACCTCGGTCCTCTGGGTGGACGGCGGTGTGGCGGCGCTTTGGTGGCGGAGTAGGCGTCGTGGGGTGGCAGAAGCGCGGCGGCGGCGGGGTGGAGGACGGCGGCGGCGAGGGCAGCTAAGCGCCGCGGGTGGATCAAGGCGTCGGCGAGGTGGCGAGTAGGTGTCGGCGAGGTGGCGGAGGAGACCGACGGCGTCGACGAGGACGGCGGCGCGGGGTCTGGACGGAGGCGACGGCGGCGGAGGCCGGAGAGAGACAGGAGCTGTAGCGGCGCGCGCGGGGGGGGGGTCTCGAGCGGGACTTAGAAAATTTCGGGTGTGAGAAGAGGGCGGGGCGTTTCAAATTTATACAGGGAGCACTTCTACAAGCTGTTCTAATAACCAACCGCTTGTAGCAAATCTCTACAAGCGGTTTTAGAACCAACTGCTTGTAGGGGGAGGACTTCTACAAGCGGTTCGTAGAACCAACCGCTTGTAGAATATCTCTAAAAGCGGATTTAGATCAACCCGCTTGTAGAGGGATGACTTCTACAAGCGGTTGGTGTTACTAACCATTTCTGAATCTTCCACTCTAGAAGCGGTTCTTTTCTAAAACCGCATCTGAATGTTGCGTTCTAGAAGCGGTTCTTTGAAGGACCGAGATGGCGAACAGAGGGGGGGTGAATGGTCGCAAATAAAAATTCCCCCAAAATACTCCAACAAAAACCTCGACAAGATCGCTCAAAGGAAATTGTGAAAAACCGGAAAAACTAGACAACTATGTGTACCCCAAGCTTGCATGGATAAGTACCATAAAATATGTGGGGATTTTTGAGTCACAATCCTGGTTGTCTAGTGTCTAAGATAAAGAGGAATCAATTCAAACTCTTGCTTTTAGAAAGGACATCAATTCAAATCACAAAAGTCACTTTCAGAAAAGCAAAAGCAGAATTTCCAGAACTTGTCCTCAATTTGCACAGGAGGTTGGTGGGTTTCTGCAGTTCACAAAATTCTGAGAATTTTTGTCCCTATGAGCATCAGAGTCGTGAAGAACTCCAACAAATTTCTCCTCAAAAAGCCTTACAGAAAAAACAGGAAAAATCTAAGAACACAGTATGCTCAAGAACTTCGAGCAGAAAGTTTGGGGATCGGTTTTCACCTCATGGCGCCCAAACGGTGCAACAAGTGAACTCCAAAATTTTTCTGTAGGTGTATATCAGAGTCCCGCACCTCCTTAAACAAGAATAACTCAAAAATTATTTTTCTAGATTTTTACAAAAATCAAACACTGACTGCTACGCGAAGAACAAGTTCTGAACATAGTTGGAACTTGAAAGAAAAGATGTTCTATACTCAATCCAAGAGTGCAAAAGAGATGTAAAACCATATGAACACACTCAAAACATCCAAGATCAGCAGCATTTAGAAGGATGGGAGGCAAATCCAAATTACTTGAAAGTAAATTGCGGGAATGTAATCGCGGGAAAGTAAATGCTGAATTTAAATTGCGTAAAGTAAAGACATAATGTAAATGCGCAAAATAAATTCAGAGGTGGATGGATAAAACTTTCATTTCTGGAAGAGGAGGTTACAAAGCCTCACATTCATGTGGGCAAAGCTCAAATGAGCATCAAAAACCTTAACCCCTTCAAGGGAAGGAGGCTACCCCTCCACCCCTATTTATACTACTCTTGGGCCACCTACCACCCTTGGATGAGTCCCTCAACCCTAGAGCACTCATCTAAGGGCTAGGATTAACCCACACACACAGCCATGCAAGGGCTAACCCAAAACCCACACACATACCGGGTTTTCTTGCACGGTTTTCAAAGCATACTATCTAAACTCGCTAACCTATCAACTAGACCTCAATCCGACGGCCCTCATTGATCCACGCGGCATCTAGCTAGCATCAACTCCTTTCCTTGTCTTCTTGACTTGCCCGGACTCCGTCTCCGATCATCTTCCGGCGATCTCCCAACCGTCTGGACCTCCGATGCTCCCAGCCTAGTCCCGGTCATCCTTCGCCTCACCATGACCTAGCACCGTCGCCCTGCAACCATCAAAGACAAGGAAACTCCTCACATAGCAATGCCCACAAAGATGTGCAATAAACCATCCAACTCATCACTCTGGCCCATACGACCCAGATCGCTTACTCTGGCGGAGACAACTCAAATTGCTTCATTTTGAAAATCAATCCAAATCAAACTCAAACTTGAGCACACCTTGCTCAAATAAAGTCAAATACTCATCACAAACATGAATGGACCTCCACATGGTCCTTCAATCTTATTACTAACCGTTTCTGAATGTTGCGCTCTAGAAGCGGTTCTTTTCTCAAACCGCTTCAGTTTAATTTCTTAATTTTTAAAAAGTGCTTTTAGTACTACAGTTTCATTTCATAATTTTTAAAAAATGCTTTTAGCACTTCAGTTTCATTTCAGAATTTTTAAAAAATGCTTTTAGCAATTTAGTTTCATTCCATAATTTTTGAAAAGCTTTTGCACTTGATTTCATTTGAATTTTTAAAAATGCTTTTAGCACTTGATTTCATTTCATAATTTTTAAAAATGCTTTTAGCAATTTAGTTTCATTCCATAATTTTTGAAAAAGCTTTTGCACTTCGTTTCATTTCATAATTTTTAAAAATGCTTTTAGCACTTGATTTCATTTCAGAATTTTTAAAAAATGCTTTTAGCAATTTAGTTTCATTCCATAATTTTTGAAAAGCTTTTGCACTTCAGTTTCATTTCATAATTTTAAAAAAATGCTTTTAGCACTTCAGTTTCATTTCATAATTTTTAAAAAATGCTTTTAGCAATTTAGTTTCATTCTATATTTTTTGAAAAAGCTTTTAGCACTTCAGTTTCATTCCAGAATTTTTAAAAAATGCTTTTAGCACTTCAGTTTTATTTCTTAATTTTTAAAAAGCTTTTAGAACTTTACTTTCATTCCATAATTTTTACAAAATGCTTTGATCACTTTAGTTTCATTCCAGAATTTTAGCACTTTACATTCATTCCAAATAAGCACTTCATACTGTAAAAGACTTACATATACATAGTTCATACAGTAGGGGTACATCTTAAGTAGTAACGTACTTTGTCTTTACAAGTGTTCCTTCATTATGATCGCGACGTATGAAAGGAGTATCCACGTCTGTGTCATTGAGGAGGCTTATGTCGACATCCACAGCGAAAGGAGGGATCTCGTCGAACTGACTATACTCTTCCTCGTCTGTAACGTCCTCAACTCCAACAATCCTTCGTTTGCCTTGTAGAACCACGTGTCGCTTTGACTTAGTACTACAATCTTTCTGCTTGTCCTTATGCTTCTTAGGTTTGCTTGACATGTGCATTACATAGAAGACCTGTCTCACATCGTTCGCGAGGACGAACGGTTCGCGCCTATAGCCGACTTGCGTGAGGTCCACGATTGTCATACCGTATTTGTCTACCTTCACGCCGCTTGAAGTCAGTTTGACCCATTGGCACTTAAATAGAGGGACCTTCAAAAGTCCATAGTCAAGCTCCCATATATCTTCTATGAAACCATAATATGTATCCACCTTGCCTTTGTTGTCTTCGGCGTCTATACGGACACCGCTATTTTGGTTGGTGCTCTTGTTATCCTGCGATCTGGTGTAAAATGTGTAACCATTTATCTCGTACCCCTTGAATGTCATGATTTCACTAGATGGTCCCCGAGCCAAGCGTTGCAACAGTTCATTGTCTGACCCTTTCAAAAGGATGTAACTTTTGTAACCAAGCGCCGAAAGAATCCATGTGCTTCAGTGTTATCCAATCCTCAGACCTCCCCGGGAAATCGCAGCGTAGAATACTCTTGTGCTCAAGGACATATGGGGCCACTATAGTTGATTGTTTCAAAACCGTGAAATGTGCTTGCTTAAATGTAAGAAGATCATTGCATGCAATTGCTTTCCTTCCTAGTGTCCCTTTTCCCCGTAGCCTCCCCTCATGGCGTGATATAGGGACGCCGATCGGGTTTAGATCATTAATGTAATCCACACAAAACTCAATCACCTCCTCTCGTCCCATAACCCTCGGCAATGCATCCTTAGGACGAGAACGGTTACGAACATACTTCTTTAGCACACTCATGTACCTCTCGAAAGGGAACATGTTGTGTAGATACACGGGTCCAAGGATACCTATCTCTTTGACAAGGTGAACAGTGAGATGAACCATTATATCAAAGAATGCAAGAGGAAAGATCATCTCAAGACTAACCAAACTTTGTACCACGTCATCCTCGCAGCTTACTTAGTTTATCTGGGTCGATGACCTTTTGTGAAATCGCGTTGAAAAAGAACACAGCTTTGTGATTGTCCCTCGTACCCACTCGGGCAGTATGCCTCTCACAACCACTGGGAGCAACTGTGTCATTAACACAAGACAGTCATGGGATTTCATATGTACGATTTTATTCTCTTTCGTGTTTACGAGTCTCTTTACATTCGAGGAGTATCCGGAAGGGACCTTCACACTGTTCAGGAACTCTATCACGCTTTTTTTCTCTTCTTTGCTTAGAGTGTAGCTCGCAGGATGTAGGTAATGTTGTCCTTTCTCTCTCTTTTCGGGATGTAGGTCGTTCCTCGCCCAAGAGTTTAAGGTCCTTCCGAGCTTGCAGTGTATCTTTCGATTTTCCGTACATATCTATGTAGCCTAACAGGTTGAAGCAGACATTCTTCGTGATGTGCATGAAGTCAAGTGAGTGACGAACCTCCATAACTTCCCAATAAGACAAGTCCCAAAATATTGACTTCTTCTTCCACATGGGTGCATGACCATCCTCATTCTGCACATGTTTGCTTCCAGGACCCTTTCCAAATACTACTTTCAAATCCTTTACCATAGCAAACACACGTGGCCCACTACGATGCTGAGGCCTTGCACGAAGGTCTAGTTGCCCGTTAAATTTCCTGCCTTCCTTCCGCAACGGGTGATTCGTAAGAAGAAACCTACGGTGACCCATGTATACAACCTTCCGAGAGTTTTTCGGTACATGCTGTCCGTTTCATCTAAGCCGGATGCATGCTCTATATCCTTTGATAGTTAGGCGGACAGTTACCGAGAGCAAAGCGATCGTTGATTGTTACAAATAACAATGCACGAGGGTGAAATACTCCCTTTGTACTCATCCCATACCCTTGCACCATCATCCCATAACGTCACAAGATCTTCAACCAATGGTTTCGGTAGACATCGATGTCATTTCCGGGTTGCTTGGGGCCTTGGATCAACAACGGCATCATGATGTACTTTCGCTTCATACACAACCGGAGGAATGTTATAGATACATAGTGTAACAGTGCCGTGCTATGGTCTTTGCTCAATTCTCGAAAGGATTCATCCCATCGGTACTCAACCCAAACCTTATGTTTCTCACCTCATCTGCGAAGTCCGGGTATGTCCGGTCGACTTTCCTCCACTGTGAGCCATCTGCAGGGTGTCTAAGCATCTCGTCGTCCTTATGCTCTTCTTTGTGCCAACGCATCATCGGGCATGCGCTTTGTTAGCAAACATATGTTTCAATCGGGGATCACAGGAAATACCACAACACTTTAGCCGAGGTCTCTTCTTCTTACGCTCCCCATCTATTTCACTGGATCGCCACGCTTCACCTTATACCGTGATCCTCTCGCACACCTGGACAAACATCCAAATCGGCATACTCATTACGATACAGATACAATCATTAGGACATGCGTGTATCTTACGTACTTCCAATCCCAAAGGATGAGACGACTTGCTTGGCTTCATATGTAGATTCAGGCGAGTGTTATCTTACGGAAGCAACTTCTTTACGAGTGATAACACCTCATCGAATCCCTTATCTGACACACCATTTCTAGCCTTCCATTGCATGAGTTCCAGTGTGGTACGCAGCTTTTTGTGGCCCTACCCACAGTTTGGGTACAAAGGAGTTATGTGGTCCTCTAACATGCGCTGGAACTTCTCGAACTGTCTTTCATCTGTGTAGTCTCCCTCTCCGTCATGCAGCATCTGGTCTAGCTCATCATCACCAAAGTCACCAAGTGTTTCTTCCACGGAACAAGATGTGCGTGTCGTCAGGATCTTATTAAATCCATCTTCCTCTTCCTCGTCTTCTTCATCGTCTTCCTGGCTAATCACCTCAACTTCGCCATGGTTGGTCCAACAGGTATATTTTGGCATGAAACCTCTCATGATTAAGTGGTTCATAACTTGCCATCGCTGGGAGTGCTCCTTCTCGTTCTTGCAATCTACACACGGACAACATATGAAGTGCTCGAGGCAAGAATGCAACGACCGATCGAGAAAAGCTTGCACGCCATCAATGAACTCTCTCGAGTGACGGTCCGCATTGTACATCCATTGCCGATTCATCTATACAAAGTTATAATTTCATTAAAAATTATAACAAATTCCGTTAGAAAAATTATAACCTAACTTAAATTTCGTAACATTTAAACCCAACAAAAAAAACTCCACCTACACCGTCATCCAATTAAAGACCTACCTTTCTAATTATTTTGTATCCCTTCCTACCTTTGTAATTATTTTTTATCCTTCTACATGTTTTTCTATTTTATTTCATACACCAATAATTACTTCCTTGCAATGTTGTACCTAGATCTCTCCCAATATTGTGATATTTAAAATTCTAAAGCTAACAACCACCTAGATCTAAAGCTTCCAATCACGTTTACCTTGTAATGTCATATTTTGAACTAGATCTCCACCCTACATCTTCATACAACAACAAAAACAAGGCACGGAAAACAAATTTTCGATAATGCTTAAAAAGTTCAAGATTTCTCCACATCCATTGAAAAAAATAGCAATATCTAGGTGAGAAGGATGTTCACATAATGTTACTAACTTTGAAACACTTAATTTAGAGCTAATCACCTCTAATTAAAAATTTGGACAGCACCTCCCCAAGAACAGCGCTTGGTCGGACTTCTCTGTTCGATCGTATTCGTACCTCTGCTGGCGCATGGAGGAAGAAGGGTTTAAATGCGCTGCGCGGGAGGGCTTCCAGAAGCAGTTGGAGACACGAACTGCTTCTGAAGGTTGCGTTCTAGAAGCGGTTCTTTTCTCAAACCGCTTCTGAAACCGCTTCTGGTGCGAAGATCACAACGGGTTCGCACCAAACCACTTCTAATAGACCGGTTGTGATGCCCAGTTCTGTAGTAGTGACGGACCATGGCCTCATCTGATCATGCCCAAGTGCCCATCCTTGTCCACCACTCCTCCAATTACTGCTGTTGCCAGCAAAGAGGACAGAATACACATCATTTTTCATTTTTCTGGATACAAGGATTCAGATTTTGTTCAGTAACCAGCGGTTACCGGATTTGTCGGTGACCACGGTACCGGCCGGTTTTCCCTATGGGGGCCACATTCAAAATTTTATTTTAAAATATACACTATATTTTCATCTATGTTTCAATATCTAGTGAAATTTGAAGGTCTTGGTTAGTGAATTGTAATCGGAAATTTGAAGGCATTCAGCAGACATATTGGTTTAGCTATGTTAGAAGTTAGAACTTGGACTTTTGGATTTTTTGTCTGTTAGAACTTGGAGTCTTGGACTATATCTATGTTATTGTGTTAATGTCTGTCTAGTACATGGCTCAGCAGATGTTGGACTGTTATTGCTTTGCTTGATTACTTGTCCAGACTCCAGTAGATGCTTGGGCTGGCCGGCCATGTTTTGTCCCGTGGATGTCCCAGCCATGTTTATTGTTTGGTGTTGATGTGCTGTGTAGTGTGTACTGACCGGAAGCTAGACAGCTAGTTTTGTCTTCGTGAGAACATATGCTGTGCTCCTAGCCTATTTTGCGCTACCCATGCTTCCACTTGTTGGAAAATGGTCCAAATGATCATGACAAATTCCGAAAAAAAATTGTTTAGATAGGGTATGATATAATCAAGCATCCTGCAAAAATTCAACTGCAAACGTGATGTATATTAGGAGAAACAAAAAAGGACAAATTTCAGTGAATAGTAGCTTCATATAATCATATCACTAAACTGAATTGTCAGACCCACAAGAACAATAAGACCGTATTGCTACCATCATAGATATGAACAACAAAAAATTCTTCTGAATAGTCTCAATGCGTACCCTTCTGTCAACTAGGGCCGTACCCTTTACACATTACTACACGTATATACAACACAATTGGTTCTTTTTTATCATCACAGTCAGTTATGGTGGCAATACAAAATCGTTAGGCAGAGATGAGACGGCGCTATTATAGTCGGTTCTTGCCCGATAGAAATGAGTGCACCATCTCTATCGGTTCTCATAAGGAACCGATAGAGATGGCGCACTCATCTCTATCACTTCTTACAAAGAACCGATAGAGATGACCCACTTATCTCTATCGTTTTCTTCTCAGAACCGATAGAGATGAGAGGGTGTGTTGTTTTTCAATTCACTCTCCAATCAGCATATATTTCACACAGTATGCACATATCACATTCACACAGCAATAGCACACATTATGCACATATCACATTCACAGAACACAAACACTTTATTACAACATATATCACATTCGTTCACAAAACAGAACTCAAACATGCTTCACAGTCAGTACATGTGCAATCGCATTCACATATGTAATATTGTTCAGATATGGACTAGTAGGAGCTTTCATGATCTGTAAACCTACCCTCCTCCGAGATAACTTCCATCCATTACCACTAGCATAAGTGGTCTCGTAAATTTTCGAGTGTAGAGCTGTCTAAGCTTTTCTGGGGGATATTGATACGCTGCAAAATAGAAACGAGTGCTCTAGTTTAAGTTTTGAAATTTCTAAGTGAAAGGCTAATTGTATTATTATGCATGTACATATACCTTAGGGAAAATGTCTGAGCCACCGACCACGATCAACATGTGTTGCATGACGTACAAACCGCAGTGGTCGTCGCTGCCCTGTTGATGACACTGTGAAGAAAGGAAAAGAAATTAAAAGATGAAGAATAGATATCAGAAAATATTAATCTTATATATGGTAGGCACTTGTACCTTGAAGCGCATATACTCCAGATTTGAGTCTTTTTTGTCATTATGTATCCCTCCTTTAGAGACGTAGTTCGATAAACCCTTATATACATTGGGGAGATGTCGCTGAGTCAAAAAAAATTAACGTAGTTAAATACAGAAAGAGTTAGGTAAGAATAGTGCACTTACTGCTCCAAAGGATGCTTGATAGCGTAGACCATCGGTCTCTTCTCGATCGAATTAAAAGTGTAGACTATGTTATCACTCGAAACGAGCACGAGTAGAATCCAATGGTTGCTTATTAAACGGTACACAGTGAATGAAATAAGTTCACATACGGTTTAAGTGCGTACAAGTAATTAAAGGGTAAAGTAGTACTTACTCCTCATGATACGGGAGTAGAACGAAGTCCTTCTTCGACTTAGCTCTCAATGCCCCCTTGATGTAGCCGGCAACCCATTCCGGTTGAAGCTAAGCCATGGTCGCAGACACAAGCTCAGAGTCGACGAACCCAACTAGTTGTCGATTCGTCACGACTCGCTGCCTCATTACCCTGCAACTCATGTTGAATGTTAAAAAACATAATGCAAAATCCTATAGAAGTCATAAGCTCGTGCTATATGGTGCGATACTCACAGCGTTCAGGATCGTACAGTAGAAATATCAATGGCTATCAGTTGGTACAGACGGAGCAGATCCTTAAAACTTACTAGGAATGTCCCATCCTCCTCGCGGTGGAAATGTCCCTTTCTATATTTAACATTAAAGTCGACACGCAGCTCGCCCTCTTTCACTTTGTCAACGTACCATCTATGGAGCTATCGAGTTCACTTGCCTAGAGGATTCAATTTACGAGAAAGTAGAAGGGACTTTCCATGTACGTAGGCCTTAAAATCATCAGGGGTCTATATGGCTTGTGCCGACTTTCCTTTCGGGGCAGAAGGAGTCTTTGAGGTCGGAGCAGTGGGCTTTTCATGTACCTCAGGGGGCGCTATAGCCTCTGTGAGCTTTGCCTTCTTAGCATATGGAGTATCCGAAGCCTCCAGTGGTTCTGTGGTTGTCGTGCTAGTCCTTTTACGCGCCAACTCTGCACTCTGCGCAGGAATTGTCACGGTGTTGGGATCAGGAGCAGGAGTAAGCACAGGTACGGTAGGAACCTACGACGCACGCGCATATGTAACTTGTTGCAGTACTACTGGAATGGTAGAGAAGACGCAGGGATTTTTACCTTGACTAGTACGACGCCCGTTGTGGGCCATTTGATGAACAACATCCGTGTTTGCCCGAGAGTGGTGATATCTTCGTTGGGCGGAACTCGAGCACATGTGATAAGAAGGCTTCGTGGACGTAGTCCACCTGCACCCTCATGTAGCCCTTCCCCAAATGTTAACCATGCACCGTGTCAGTCTCCTTGCATGGAAATGCAACCCCGCGTGCAGCCTCCATGGGAAATCCATCCTCCGTCAGGGTGAGCTGGCACTTGGTAGGCGCCTGCAAGAAGTGCGCAACATGATAGAAAACATTGCGGGAGTTACACTCGTACCTTTAAGTCAGGAAAAAATTATTTATTACCTTTAGCTAAGGACCGAACTTATCATTTTTGGAACCGCAGCTGCTGGGTCAGGGCACAGGCTTATCTACGATAGGCGAGGGCACCTGGCTCTGACTCTGAGAGATCATCGCTATCATCTCGGCCCTCAGGCGCTCATCACATGTCAGCATCTCCTCCCTCATCTCCTCCTTGATCTCCTCCCTCAGCTACTCCCTGAGTGTGTCCTTGATCACCACATTTGTGTCGGTTTTCTATGGAGAACCGACACAATTAATCACCACATTTTGTCGGTTTTTATGTAGAACCGATATAAATGACTTCCAAATCAGTACTGCTTTTTAGGACAAATCAAGAATTACATCAGTATCGGTTATCTACAAGAACCGACACCATTAATCATCACATTTGTGTCGGTTTTGTATGGAGAACCGACACAATTAATCACCACATTTGTGTCGGTTTTGTATGGTGAACCGACACAATTAATCACCACATTTGTGTCGGGTTTTATGTACAAATAATACAAATGACTTCCAAATCAGTACTGCTTTTCAGGACAAATCAAGAATTACATCAGTATCGGTTTTGAGAAACAACCGACACAACTGACCTAGACATCAATATCGGTTTTGAGTCAGAACCGACACAAATAAAGAGCATATCAGTATCACTTTTTGGCCAAAACCAACACAAATGAAGAGCAGATAGAGGAGGGTTTAGGATACATCAATATCGGTTTTAACCATAAACTAACACAAATGAATAACATCAGTATCGGTTTTAAGGAAAAACCGATACAGATGATATTACCGCTAGAAAATAACATCAGTATCGGTTATAATATAAAACCGATACAAACAAAAATTTTATCATACCTCAATTCTGAATTTTCAGCATTTCATACAAGAGAGAAAAAGTCCATAACTTTTTCATACGTTGTTGAAATTATTTGAAATTTTGCAGAAACATATTTTAGGATATTGCAAAGCTTTGCAACAAAGAATTTTTGAAAAAAGAGTCATCATTCAAGAAATATCCCAAAATTCATTTCGTAGGCATGATTTTCGCATAAAGTGTAGAATAGTCAAAACTTTTTCAAATTAATCCCAAATTGTTTGAAAATTTCCAGAAATGAACTTTCGACTATGTACAAGCTTTCCCAACTATAATTTCGTTCGAAGGAATTTTCTTTCACAACATATGCCACAAAGTGCTTTTTAGGCACAAAGAGATATTGAATTTCCAATCAAAGCCTCCAAAACAATTCAACTTAGATTTTTACTCTGAAAGCATTGCAAAATATTTTATATACATAATGGAACAACGAGATTAGCAACAAACATTACAATAGTCCATTTATTTACAATACTACCCTTCTTGATGATCTACTCGTATGTAATTGGTTCCATGTGTGTCGTCGTCCCCGCTAAGACTGGCCCCATCTGCAAACGGAGGTATTTCATCGAATTGGTTGTACTCTTCTTCATCTACGATATTTTCAACTCCTACGATCCACCTCTTGCCATGAAGAACGACGTGCAACCTTGGATCTAGTGGATCATGCACGTAAAAGACTTGAGTTGCTTGCTTCGCAAGGAGAAATGGGTCATCTTTGTAAGCGAGTCTACTAAGATCCATAACAGTAAAACCTCTCTTGTCGACCTTCACTCCATGTGTAAGTCCCACCCACTTATATCGGAACAATGGAACTTGGTATATTCCATAATCGAGCTCCCAAATTTCATCAATCGTCCCGTAGTAGGAGTTCATTGCGGCTAAAGATCCTCTTTTGGAGTGATGATTATCGAAAAAAGCATCTATGCTCACACCACTGTTTTGGACAGTACTCTTGGCATCTTGACTCTCAGTGTAAAAGGTGTAGCCATTAATATCGTACCCCTACCATGTCTGTACATTAAATCTAGGACCGTCAGCCAACCATTTGACATTCTCACTAATGGGGACATCCGCCTTTTCTTTGAACCATGTGAGAAATCTATCATTGTGTTCTCGCGTGATGGAAAGCTCATCCATATGTGGATTCTCTTCCCGTAATATCAACTTGTGCTGCTTGATATACCCTGCAACTTATGCACTGTGCTGCAAGACTGTGAAATGCGCTTTCCAATACATATTAAACCGTGGCCTCGTTAGTTTCGACCCAACGGTTCCTTTGCTAGTAAGTCTACCCTTATGGCGAGATACAAGAACACTGATTGCTTATATTTTTCCAAGATAGTCCACACATAACTCAATAACCTCTTCAGTCCCATAACCTTCAACAATACTACTCTCAGGCTTCGACCAATTCCTCACGTATGACTTTAATATACCCATGTACCTCTCGAACGGATACATGTAACGTAGGAATGTTGGTCCACATATCTTAATCTCTCTAATAAGGTGGACTACAAGGTGGACCATCACGTCGAAGAAGGACGGAGGAAATGCACCTCAAGCTGATATAGAGTCTGCACCACCTCACTCTGTAAGTTGTCTAGCACATCGGGGTCAATAACCTTGCAAGAAATCACATTGAAGAAATAACATAGATTTATGATTGCGAACCTAACATCCTTTGGTAGAATATTTCTGATTGCAACAGAGAGCATTTGGTTCATCAAGACATAGCAGTCGTGGGACTTCATTCCAAGCAACTTCAAATCATCCATGAACACAAGCTTCTTAATATTTGCGGAATAGCCCGATAGAACTTTAATACCTTGGAGACACTTGCAGATGTCTTCTTTCTCCTTCTTAGATAGGGTGTAGCATGCAACTGGGATGTATGGACCTTTTCCATCATCCTCTATCACTGCAAGCTTGGGCCTGATTCCCATGTAGACCATGTCACAACGAGCATTCACACCATCCTTGGTCTTCCGAGGTATGTTCAGTAGGATACCAACCAAATTATCGCGGACATTCTTCTCAACGTGCATGACATCAATACAATGTCGGACATCTAACTTTTTCCAGAACGGTATGTCCCAAAATATCAATCGCTTCTTCCAAATGGTCTTAGGACGAACAGATTTACGGCTCTTTTCGTACTAAACATCGATATCCTCCACACGTGAATATACTTGCCCTCCACTCATAGGCTGTGGGGCCGAACGAACTATCCTCTTCCCATCAAATTTATCATCCATCTTACGGTATCGATGACTTTGAGGTAGAAACCTATGGTGACCCATATACACAGTTTTCTTAGAATTCAGCAGCCATAGGCTCTCAGTCTCCTCTTCACAAATAGGACACTCTTTGGCTTCTTTCGTATTGTAGCCCGCCAAATTACCAAGTGCTGAAAAATCATTTATGGTTCAAAATACCATAGCCCGTAGGGTGAAGTACTCTCTTTTATACGCATCCCACACCACGACCCCCTCGTTCCACAATTTTACCAAATCTTCGATCAGTGGAACAAGGTACACATCAATATCATTTCTCAGCTGTTTGGGTCTCGAGATTAGCAACGACATCATGATATACTTTCGCTTCATGCACAACCAAAGAGGAAGATTGTAGACGCACAACAGAACTAACCAAGTGCAGTGACGACTGCTCATGTTACCAAACGGATTCATTCCATCGGTACTCAACCCAAATCTTATATTCCTCATTTCGGCACTAAACTTCTCATGTTACCAATCGATATTTCTCCATTGAGCTGAATCAGCAAGGTGTCTCAGCTTGCCGTCTTCCTTTCAGGACTCATAATGCTAACGCAACAATTTTGCCTCTCTGGGATTTGCAAACAACCGCTCCAAACGGAGAATGATAGGCAAGTACCACAATACCTTGGCCGGTGCACCTTTAGTGACCTCTTTACTGTCGTCATCCTGGCTCTTACGCTTCTTGTCATTACGTTTCTCCTTTTATTTGTACCGGGGCACACCGTAAACATGATAAACGTGCAGCTCCTGATGCGCCTTATGGTACAAGATGCAATCATTCGAACATGCATGTGTCCTTTCTATTTCTATTTCCATGGGACATAGTAGCTTCTTCGCTTCATAAATGCTTACTGGCAACTCGTTTCCTTTCGGAAGCATATCAGACAGCAGAACTAAAAGTGCATTGAAATTTGTATCTGTCCAACGATGTTTTGCCTTTAGTTCAAACAATGCAAGGACCGAACCCAACTTGGTGTATTCCGCTTTACAACCCAAGAACAGCGGTTTGACATCATCTTCCATCAAGCTTTTAAACTTTTCAAACTCTCTTTTCGTGTAATTTCCCTCCACATCCCGCAACATTTGCTCCAAATTGTTCTCCTCAAACATATCACGCTGCAACTCATCATCGGGTTCAACCATGTCTTCGTTGCATACCGGAAGGGTACTACCTGTCTCCCCGTGATGGATGCAACACGTGTAATTCCTCACGAAGCCACGTCGAATCAGGTGGTCCTCAATTTGAGCTGAGTTGTTAAATCTCCTGCGATTGGTGCAATCAATGCAAGCACAATATATGAAGTTTACACTCCTCTTCACCATGTCCTCTTCTGCAATTTTTTTGAACTCCTTAACACCCCTCTGAAATTTAGCACTCACACGGCTTTTCTGATACATCTATTCCTCACAGTCCATCTACAATTAGACTTCGCACAATAAATTAAGAAAAATATTGAGATATCATTTCAATTAATATTACCTTTGCAAAATAGAGGAAGGGTTTCAAGATATATATAAATGTACTCCCGATCGATACCTACCTTCTTCCCTAGTTAAGAGCTTCCAATTCTCTAGTTAGGAGACATACATTGCAAACATCAACAATGATATCGAATGAACTAATTATATAGTGTAGTAGCTTGTAAATCTTTTGACTTCAATGAAACAAAACCAGGGTACCAACAACGATGACTCCTAATCTCTAAATAGGTTTAGTCCTAATCCCATTCGAGGATATGTGGTTCGGGCAAGTTTCTAAACCATTGTACAACTGTAGAGAAAATTTTGGCAGCATCTCCCCGCTATTCTCCAGATACACATCTCGACAACTAGTCAAGAGGGGTGTGTGTCCGGAGAACACCAGGGAGACACTACTGAAATCTACTCTGGAGTTGTACAATAGCTCAAGAACTTGCCCGAACCACATATCCTCGAACTGTCTAAAGAACGTGGACAATTCGAGACTACTTGCTTATAAATATGCCATTTCGATCGGCATATTTATAAATAAGCGCCCTCGAATGGGAGACGTAGGTTCCACAGGCTAAACTCTAAAATTCATCATATGACAGCAACAATAATTCTAGATTAACACAAGAACACTACAAATTAAGATAATTAAATACATGTGTGCTTGTCAAATAAAGGGTGCGAAATCTGATAGGATATACATAATACCAGTGCAACCTAAACTTTCTTCGCGACATATCAAAATTACATAGTGCAAAATTGAAGGGGTTTGAAGGAATGCTCACATTTTGAAGAAAACCATAAATTCTGCAAAATGAGGGGAAATTTCCTCATTCTAGGCTTCAAATTTACTCTCTTAACACCCACCCTTGAGGATTTAAATTTTTCTCACCCATGTATTGCTTCCAACCACAGAATATGAGCTATTTGTTGGGTGGTGGTGGAGAAATGTCCTCTGGAACAAGAACGGAGGAGAGTTCAACCCGAAGGGTATAAATAACCTAGCGAGACATATCACAATCGGTTCTCACTTAAGAAGCGATTGTGATGTGCGCACACATCACTATCGGTTCTCACTTGAAAAGCGATAGTGATATGATCATGCATATCACTATCGGTTCTTATGTGAGAAGCGATAGTGATTTGCACTCTCATCACTATCGGTTCTCACATAAGAAGCGATAGTGATGATTACATGCACATCACTATCAGTTCTCACATAAGAACCGATTGTGATGTGTCCAGTGCTACATCACAATCATTTCTAACCTGAGAACCGATAGTGATTATTATTAACACACCTCCTAAGTCCTCTATCACAATCGTTTTTTTCTAAAAACTTAAGAATCGACCCAGATGAAACGATAGTGATGTACTATTCTGTAGTAGTGACAGCGGATCCATTAAAAAACATGCGAAACTGCATAAGAACAGGCTAGAGAAAATAATAGATAAGAACAACAATTCTATTAGTTAAATCATAGCACATTCATAAAGTAGTAGATCGCAACATCATAGCATATAGTTAATAAGATACATGTTCAGTGGTGAGAGACCGATTTTGAACCGGTAGACCTCATCAGTCTTTCACCACAAGCTGCAACATCCTGAACAAGGCATAATAAAACCATAAAAAAGTTTATCAATTAACTAGAAGTGTTGAACATTAGTTTTTTTGTCATGTGAATACACTTACCAGGTTTCTTTTCATGGTAAACTAAACTCTAAATCAAGGTAAGTCTGATATAGTTGTATTAAGTCAAGGGAAGCACTTATGCGGTAGTAATGTTAGCAGGTTACTGGCACTGATTCCATCTTAGAAATTATAGTGAAAGAGTATGAGCAAGGATTTACCTGGAATCAAGAAAACTGAACCCTACTACAGAACTTTCTCATTATTTGAGCACGTATTTCTTGACATCGATATGTGACTTGTTTAGCCTATTGGTTTATCATTTGAGGCCTAAATAGATTATATAACGTATGCATTGATGAAGATAATAATTTTCAACAAACGATATGGCACAGCAGGTCTAGTTAAAAAGAAGATGATGTCCCCTCATTCGTCGTCTCAAAGGTGTGATGAGGCAACGAAAAGAAAAGCGACTCAAGGTCCAAGAGGAACAAATAAAAGGCCCATGGACCAATATACCATCACGGCGGTTGATCCAAAGGATGGAGCCCCTACCGAACCAAGAAAAGCAGCAACAGCATTTCGGACATTGTGCGGGATAGCCGCACGGGAATGGGTTCCCATCACCTGTCCATCCTGGAAGTCGTTGACTGATGAGAACCGCAACGACTTGGTGACAAAAATTCTTGCATCGTTCGAGATCCCAGAAGACTCTGTGTGCTCAGTGCGACAGCTTGCACTGCTAGTAGCAGGAAAGGTGTGGAAGAACTTCAAGAGCACGCTTGTCAAGGAATATGTCAACAAGGATAGAACTCCTTTCTCTAAATTTGGGTTCATTGATGAGGACATATGGCAAAGTTTTGTCGAGGTGAAGATGACAGACGAATTTGTGCGTCAAAGTGAAGCGCAGAAGGCCCTGCAGGCAAGGAACACCCATCCCCGCAGACTCGACACTGCTGGGTATGCGGGGAAGAGGGTACAATGGGAGAGGGAGGGCGAGGAGGCCTTCGCATCATTTGCATCGATCGTTGACCAGCGCGCCAGAGACTGACTAAGAGCGAGGTCATGTGCCACGTCTTTCGGCACCGTCTCCTTTACAAACCCCACGAATGAAGAAGTTCGTCAACGCCTGGTAAGATATCGAACTACCAATTTTGTATGTAATTTATCCAAAACTTCATAAGTGAAATAACTTGTCGGGATCTTGCAGGTAGCGTTGAGTACACAATCTTTCGATAGCTCTTTTTTGCTAGATAGGGAGAAAGTTGTACTCTCCACAGTCTTGGGAAATAAGGAACACCCTAGTCGCACGCGAGGCAAAGGGGTTTTCGTTCCCTAGAAAATGAGATTCCCATACGACTCTGGCAAATATCAGAGTAGGAAGAGAACCAAAGCTGGGCGGGAGGAACGACTTTTACAAAAGATTGAGGAAAGGCTGAGAGAAGAATTCAATAATAAGATAAGAAGCCTCGAGGAAAGGCTTAATAATCAGGACAGACAGCCTGCGCAAACCCCAGACATATGTGCGCAATTCAGCCCCACTACCCGTAAGAGCAGTTGTGCGTCCGCCAGTCAAACAGATGAACACGATGGCAAATTTCCTTCTGTGACATCAAGGTAATAATATATATCTCTTGAATGATCCATAGATATAGCTATGGGACACATTAGCTAATTGTGTACTGTTATATAGGAGGCCACGTGATGCAATCTCCAACTGAGACTTGCCCATGTCTCCCTTCCTCTTCAGGCTGCTTGGGGCTCGCGTATCCATTCACTGAAGGGGCACTGGTGCACGGTACCCTAGTAGTATCGAGTTTCACGAAGG
This sequence comes from Otatea glauca, assembly GCA_036346275.1. Lineage (NCBI taxonomy): Eukaryota > Viridiplantae > Streptophyta > Magnoliopsida > Poales > Poaceae > Otatea > Otatea glauca. Next base: position 23,643,191 of record CM070728.1, read on the forward strand.
TCAATGTGGACAGAGTTTCAAGACCGTCACGCTACATATGCCCCCCAAACGACGGGATCATGATACTGGAGGATGCCATTGGCACATTCATCCAGTGACCCAGTAGCGACATCTCCTTGGACGCCCATCCTCCATCACCAGAAGTACCCCAACTACCTGAGTCGCCTGCTGCACCTCAGCACGCCACCAAATCGGCTCCTGTGCCCCTGTATCACAGGACTTTCATTGGGTTGCTGCCCACTCGTCTCCCGTGAAGACTCTCTGTAGTAGAAAGCATGGCAAGGGCAAATCGAAGTAGATCGTGAAGGCCCTGGACTATCCGATCGCCCCGTTGGCCCGGTTATACAAGCTAGGAGAGCCTTTAGTAACGGGAGATCGCCTAAAAACCTTTCTATGGCTTGCATTAGATTGCATGCTTGATACATGGAACAAGATAACAAGCCAGTGCGAGAACGTATAACGAGTATCACGGTCAGCTTCAAGCCTAAGCATCTGTTCAACGAGTCATCGGGGGCTTCTTCACAATCAATTTCAAGGACCTGTTCGATCTCTTCAACCTCGATGCCCTCGACGCCGCGCTCTTGAGATACTGAACATTGTAAGTGTGTGCAATCACAGTCTACATTCGTGTAATACCAATAAATATCATATATATATAACTCCTTGCTTTTGTATATATAAATACATGCTCTATGAAGCAAAACAGAACAAACAATCGATGGGTTTCCTGGATCCACATATAGTCTCGAAGCAAACAATAGACAAAAATTTAAAATTCATTGATGAATATGTAGAACAGGCATTGGTGGCTCAAAAACATAAAGAATTCCTACTTTTACCCCACAACTCAGGGTATGTGCTACACTACTTGCTATACTTTGATTTGTATTATGCACGTAACTCAGTTTTATTAATTGATCATGGCGACATACCTGTGTAGGTTTCACTGGGTTCTAATTGTAATTCATCCAGCCACAAACCGGGTTATTTACCTTGATTCCTTAAAGAGCGGCAGCCACGACTTGAATCCTATCGCGAACTTACTCATCAGGTAATCACGTTTTCTCCATAGATAACATGGTCATGTAGATTGTTCAAGGTATATGTTGCTCCTAGAATGGCTGAGGCTAATCTTTTGTAATCATGTAGGATGGTCAAAGTATACAACGCTTATAGAGGGCCTTCTGGCAAGGACGGGGCAAAGCTGAAGCACGATTTTAAGTTCCAGGTATCCGTTATACACAGTAATCTTATATCAAACTCCATAATAATAACTCTAGAACTAACCAATTCTATATTTGAAGTGCTACCAGTAGGGAAAGGGAAATAACTAATGTGGATTTTACGTTTGCCACAATATGTAACTCCTCGCCAAAACAAAAAAGACCAATGAGGCTAAACTGTATTGGAGGAGACCAATCTGATCTGAATTTGCGGGTAGCTTTGTTCCTTCTTGTTCAGTCATGTCTTAAATCCAAAAGGTGAGTTCCACTCTGCCTAACTTTAGGAGTTGTGTTTTTCTGAATTACCACTTGGGTTAATTTGTGAAACTTGTGCTGTGGATTTATGAATTGTAGTTGTGCATTCAATTAATTGGTTAATAAAATTGAGTTCCATTGGTTAATATATCTGAGTTCATTTCTGAAATGGATGTGCCGTACAATAATCTGTACGTAATCTGCATGTGTTGTGATGTAATCTGAGTTGATTGCTGAAATGGATGTAATGCTTGTGATGATTTGTAATCTGCTTTTTTCAGAGGGCATGGCTAGTATTTTCTGAGGCTAGCCAATAAACTGAAAAAGGTCCATCTGTAGAAAAACTTATCACAGATGGTTCTAATTAGAAACCATCTGTGATGTTATGATATCACAGATGGTACCATCTGTGATATCATAACATCACAGATGGTACCATCTGTGATATCATAACATCACAGATAGTTTCTAATTAGAACTATATGTAATGTTACTAACGTGCGTTTGCTGCGGAGCAGGGACGCGAGACGAGGTGTGGCGTGCATAGGAGGCGGCATGTCGCGCACAGAAGGCCGGATGCCACGATCTAGTGGCGCGGAAGGTCCTTATGTGGTACAACAGCACGGAAGGTATAGGACATATTTCTTTTTGGCATATAGATTAAGAAGATATTAAAAATAATTAGATTATCCTTAATTGTTATCACTAAGAACTACTCCCTCTGGTCATAAATAGTTGTCGTTTTGGACATTCACACGTCTCCAAAACACAACTTTGACTACTAATTTATATTATGCTATATTTATAAAAATGTAGTAAAATTATAATATTGTGAAAGTACTTTTTGAGACAAATATACACATTATGAGGACATCTCTAGCACATCTACTTCAACTATTAATCCAAGTGCATCTACACATCCTACATATGATGATATTGAGATGTAAAAATGACTCATGACTCGAGCTAGAGCAAAAGCTATCAATCAAGAGGTGAATTTGTCCCTTAAGAAATTTTCTTTATAATATGAGAATAATATACTACCTAATAGCTGGTAATTGCTTGTTGTAACATATGAAGAATGGTCGAGCGTCAAATAGAACTTAAATAAATTGATGGACAACGGTGGAACCCAACAGGAGGTGAGGGAGAACGGAAGCCACATAAAAAAGCCCACAAGACAAAGTGAACCATATGAGAGATTACTCTTTGTCGCCCATGTAGCTACAAGGCATAAGGCCCTTGTGGCTAGGGGTGAAAACGGAAACGGAATTTCCGACTGCTCCGAGAAAACTAAACGAAAGCCTTTTCTAAAATGTAAATGGAAAATATCTCGATTTTAAACTGATACGGAAATTTTTTGTCGGAAACGAAACGGAGAGCCATTTCGCTTGAACGGAATCGAAATTCAGATAAGTGAAACCGGAAATTCCGTCGGAAAATTGGCCCACTAGGCCCATAAAGGAGAATGGAGAATTTACATTTATTTTCGAATTAAAATAATTTCAGAAATACAAATGGCTTTATAGAAAATATCAAATAGAGTTAAAAAATTCTAAAAAAATCTCAAAAATACTTTGGAACATTTTGAACCTAGGAAAAAAATTTATAGCATAATTTTGGCTTCATTTTTAATGAATAAATAAATTATATAAATCTAAAAAATAGCAAAATGGCATTTATAAACTCCAAAAAATCCAGGATAAATCTTAGAAAATCATAAATGAATATTGAACAATAATATGCAAATTTTAGGGTATTACATCTTTATAGTTGGAGGAGCAAGAGGATGTCGATGATAATGATATGTAGGAGGACATGATGGTCTGATCTAGAGAATAAATAGCAAACTTTCAACTGACAAACTTGAGAAAAAACTTTCTAGTGATACCGTGAACATAACATTGTTATTATATCCGTCTTTGAGGTGGAATGAGTTATATTGTTTTTGCGGTCATGTATATTGTGACCATGTACTACGTTTTTGTGGAATTTTTCACTTTCGTTTTCGTATTCGCTCCGTTCCGTTCCGCGTCCGTTTTCGTCATTATTCGTTTTCATATCCGTTTCCGGGGTTTCCGATTTCGTTTCCATTACCGGTAAAAGATGTGGAAATGGAAATGAAACGACCATTTACTGACCGTTTTCGTTCCGTTTTTATCCCTACTTGTGGCCAATGAGGCTCAAGTGAGCAAGCCTATGTAGCCAATGTATAAGGAGGCAAGACAAAAGCTCAATTCAAACAAAACAAGGAAGAGAAAGAAAAGATAATGATGAATTGGATTTAAAGAGTAAAAGAGTCCAATTCGGAATACCAAACCAGCCGAACTTAAAAATATCATAAATCTCACATACAGACTCGGATTGCGACGTTCCTGGACTTGTTTGATAGCCCCTTTAGTTCATATTTTTTGTAAATTTAATCTCCCCATGCATGTAATTGCAAAAACATCCATTTCCCAACCACGGAAGGCGCTGCAGGCGGCACTGTCTCCTGCCACACCAGGGGAGCGCAGAAGGTGGCCAGCGTCGTGGAAGCACACACGACAGTGGGAAGATGAGCTGCCGCGCTACCCAGGCGTGGCAGGCAAGTCTGTCGCGCTGCTGGGGCATGGCAGTCAGGTCTGCGGCGCTCGATCACCAGCCCACGCGCGACCGCTCCATGCGAGACCGCCTGCCCGCTCCTGCGCTTCCTGCCTCGTGTGCTGCCTACCCGTGCACACACACGCCACGCTCGCCTGTAGGCTCCGCGCCATCCGTGCACATAAGGGTAATAAGCGAGTACAGGCTTTTCTGGTCAAAACGTATCTTGTCTTTATCACTTTATCATGAGTTATTTTCCTTGGTTAACAATACTTGTTGTTTTGCCGATATTTGCAGGTTCATTAATTTTCTTTTTACCTCATAGGGGAAACAAAATCGTTAGGTGTATACTATATCTATTTGTTTCTAATTGGAGGATCCCTTAATCCAATTAAAGGAGGATTCTAAATAGATAGATGTCTTTGATTTCCAAGGGAGATTGGGAATCGATGGACTTTCATTAGGCGCTACTATGCTTCCCATGCGCGGAAGCATGTCCTGCGCATCCCGGCTGCAGTAATATGGTGGGCCCAGCTACCCTCCACACCCAGTTGTACATCCTCGCTGCCAACGTGCTTTCGATGTACTGGGGCTATTTTGCATTAAAAAAACGCCGAATGGCATACTACATTAAAAAAAACCTTTGTTCGGTTGGGGCAAGAGGCACGCGGAAGGCGCCACGCCACTACAGCTGTATTTGTTGACAAACTAGCACCAAACCAACTCCGGCGATGTATAAACCCGACGCAAATTCAATAGAAAAGCTTCCTATATATCCTTCCAAACATGCATGAGATTGGAAGCATCCACATACCAGAATCGACAATTTAGGGTCGAGCAATCTACCGTAACTATTGCGGATAACTTTTGATGCTCGAAATCTGCAGAGAAGGAAACATCCGCCCTCGTTAGATGCAGGGTTTTCTACGGAGTTCCAGCGTTCCAAACAATTGACTTTACGCGCAGACAAATTAAAATGAACTCTCTTGTGTCAACAGAATTTCAACGCGAAATCCTTGCGACGCACGGAGGGTCGACGACAGAAAAGGACCCACGGGTTAGTTGTCGGCTCGCGAAAGGCACGGGAGAGGGCACGGTGTGAAACGGAGCAACGAGTTGGTAGGTCGATTCGTCAAGGCAGGGCCGCCCTTATGCTTCAAAACCGAGAGCGATGGATGCCGCGGCGTGACTGATATGAAGTTGTGATCGATCGTTGAGCCACATTTCCTACGGATCCCAGTAGACTTCTGTCTATGTGCGTCATGGTGTCAATGCCGAATGCTCTGCTTCTCACCGCGGTCCACGCTCTATGCATACCCATTAATTCGGAGTATAGTTCTCATAGACTATGTAGAGGTCTACCAATGTTTGTGATAAGTATTTGATCATGTTTGAGTAAAGTGTGCTCAAGTTTGTGTTTGATTTTAATTGATTTTCAAAATGAAGCAATTTGAGTTGTGTCTGTCTCAGGCGACGCTACCGGCCCTGAGGCGGTAGTACTACCGGACTCAAGCGGCGATAGTGCCGGCCTACGATTTTACTGAGTTTTTCTCTGAGTTGAGCTGAGCGGCACTACCAGACTTTACAGCGGTAATGGTACTACTGGCCCATATATGGCAGTAGCTATTTTCCAGAGAAGGTCTTCGCACGGGTTTGAGAGCGAGCGGCACTACCGGCTACTGGAGAGCGGTAGTGATGGTCAGTGGTACTACCGGTCCCTAGTAGGCAGTAGTGCTGACTTGTCTACGAAGTTGAGAATTGAATTTTGAATTTGTGTGAGGTTTATTGCACATCAATTTGGACGTTGCTATGTAATGTGTTTTCTTGTTTTTGATAGTTGCAAGACGACGGTTGACGAATACTCATACCAGGGGTACCCCAACGGCCCAGGGTGATGAGCAGGCTGCCTCAAGCATAGCTCAAGCCTAACAGGCCGCTCCAGGCCCGCTACCGACCAAAGTACCTGCGGGGCCACACAGGACGTCCATTCCCAACCGATCGGGGTAGGCATCCCCGACCAAGCGAGGCTCCCGACCTCCGCAGTGGGTCGGGATCCCCCGAATCCGACCAAGCAGGGCTCCCGACCTCCGCAGCGGGTCGGGATCCCCCGACTCCGACCAAACCAAGGCAACCTCCGCCAAGGGCCGCGTGTCGAAGCCTTCGCCAGCTGGCAGCCACGTGCCCCACGGACGGGGTCAATCAAAGTGGTTGTACGAGAGCAGGTGGATCTTTCCCAAGATGATATAATGACTGCTGAAGTCAAGCTTCCGATCCCATCAACCGCCACGCATAATGCGAAGGCACGCCTCCCGAGGCAAAGACTCAACGCCAACACTTGTCAGCGACAGAAGCGGTGCGCCATTTCCCGATGAAACGGCTAACTGCCCTGCCCAGCGAGACTACCGACCCGGCGTGGGCAAGACCGACAATGACCAGCCGTCAGAGCGAAGAACCAAGCTCCTAGCATAGGTTGCGCGCCTCCCTCTCCCAATTCTCGATGTAACCTGCCCTTCCGCTACATAAAGGGAGGCGGAGCCCGGGAGAGGGAGGGGGAAAGAAGAGAGAAAAAAGGAGAGAGGCTTCTTCCGGCTAAGTCTTTACGAACAGCAACTAGCACCCTGCCCAAGCTCTCCGCTCTTGTAAACATCGTAGTCATCTCGCACCAAAGGAAATATATTATCACCACACGAATCGGAGTAGGGACATTGGCCCGAACCAGTATACACCTTGGGCTCTCGAGTCTAACCATTCAGGGAGTGAGAACGCGCGGCCCCTTAAACTTACAAATTTACTTGCCGGTGCTCGAAACGCCGACAGTTGGCGCGCCAGGTAGGGGCCTTTGCGCTTCTCCGTCAACGTCTCCGGACTCCCGTTTGCCTCCCTGATGGCATTCTTCACCCATGACAAGACGATCGCGTTGGGAAGCCGATCCGCCGGCCCTCGGCCAGCCGCCACTTCGATGGGAGGACTCGTGCTCATCCCAGCCACTTCCGGAGATCAGGCACCCATCGGGAGCCTGAGCGCCATCTCCGGCAACCTCGCCAAACCCCGGCTTGGGGCACCCCAACAAGCCCCGAAGCCGGAACCCGAGGAGCACCTCGCCACTTCTGGCAATAGCTCCCGTGGGCTCGGGCAGGTGACCATGTCACCCCCCGCAGGCTCACACCTTGTGGCAATGGCCGGCTACATGCCGGCCTTTGTCCATGAGTTGCTGGAAGATTCTTCCAGCCACGACTCCAGCTCCGACACGAAGCACCCTACCCGCAGGCGGCACTCTCGCGAGTGCAACATGGCGGGCACGGTCGACTTGACCGTAACCCCCGCGGCTACGGGGGCCCCCATCCGGCACACTAAGGCGCACGAGGAGGAATACCAACGCGAGCACGCTGAACGCGCTCAAGCTCGCCGCGCTGAGCTTCAGCGACAGCGCGAAGAGCTGGAGGAGCGAAGGGCCGAGCTCGACCAGCTCCAGGCCAACCTAGAGCAGGAGGAGCCCGAGCCCCCGCAGATGCTTGGCGGCGCGCGCGGGCGCACACGCCAGGTACACCACAAGCTGGTGGAAGAGTCTGACGACCCTCAGTTCTTCCCCCACGCGAGTCGAACGTGGGTCGCGGCTATAATGTCGCCCGAGGCTCGCCGAGGCGGGTGACCGGAGGCCAAAACCACGCATCGTAACCTCTCGGGTCAGGAGCGCGGCGCGCCGCAAAGACATGCAGCCTCGCTCCTACCACTGGTGCCACCGCCGCCGGGGCCCATCACCGCCGCTTTCGGCCGGTGGGCCGGCAAAGCAGCAAGACCACGAACAACCCCAGGCCTCGCGCACCCCGGTCCGCCAGCGCCTCGGCAACGCCTATGACATTCACGCCACCCTCGAGGCGCGGAAAAAAGCAGCGGATGAGGCCGCCCACTCGCGTGTTGTGGACAGCAGACGCCATCACCACCGAAGCCTAAGCCCCGATGGTCCGGGACCACGGGCTTTCTGCCAGGGGATTCGCCGTGCGGATTTCCCTGCCAGATTCAGGGCACCGACCAACATTGCCAAATACACCGGGGCCACAAACCCCGGCGTATGGCTTGAGGACTACCGGCTCGCGTGCCGGGTAGGGGGAGCAACAGATGACCTCTTTATCATCCAATACCTCCCTATCTACCTTGCGGACTCGGCTCGAGCTTGGCTCAAGTACTTGCCCGCAAAGACAATCAGGAACTGGGCTGACTTGAAGACCCTCTTCGTCGGTAACTTTCAGGGCACCTATAAGCGCTCTAGGAACTCCTGAGACCTGAAGAGCTGCAAACAGCAGCCGTGAGAAACTCTCCGGGATTACATCCGGCGCTTCTCCCGCCAATGCAACGAGCTCCCCGACATCTCCGACGCTGATGTCGTGGGGGCATTCATCTATGGCACCTCTTGCATGGCCTTGGTGCACAAACTGGGCTGTGTCAAGCCCAGGACCACCAAGGAGCTTCGATATCGCCACTCAACCACGCCTCCAATGAGGAGGCCGCGGGGCCATCTTCAAGGAGGAAAGGCCCAAGAAGAGCCCGGCGCCCGAGCCGGTCCTTCCGACCGCCCGGCAAGCGGAAGCGGCATGGAAAGCGTGTCCGCGAGGCCAAGTGGTCGCGGTGCCGACCGCCGCCAAGCGTAGGTGCGATCGACCGTCGCGCCGACCACTTCGAAAAGTTGATGGACGGCCGATGCTCAAACCACGGGTTCCCGTCAAACACAAGTACCGGACCGCAAGGTCTCGAGGCGCTTTTCTCCGGCGCCCCACGATGCCGCGGGCAAAGGAAAGAAGCCGCCCCGCCCCAAGGGTCGTGGAGAAGATGGCGACGACGAGTTCCCGTAACCCGACGATCGCCTCATGATCTTTGGTGGACCGGTATGCTACGCCGACAAGCTGCCGACTCAAGCTCGCCACCGCGAGGTCCACACCGCCACGCCACCGCCCCCAATATCTTCGGTGGTCAATCGATCACCTTCGATCGGACCGATCATCCTCGACACGCCCCACAACCGGAAGATACCCGCTGTGGTCAACCCCATCGAGGAAGAAGCGCCACGAAGGTGCTAATGGGCGGTGGCGGCCGCCTCAACATCCTCTATGTTGAGACGCTGACGCCATGGGGTCCCCGCCGAGTCTCCGACCGAGCAAGGCGCCTTTCCACGGCGTCATCCTTGGCCAGCAGGCCCACCCGCTCGGGCAGGTCGACCTGCCCGTCACCTTTGGAGGACCAGAAAATTTTCGCACCGAGACCCTCACTTTTGAGGTCGTGGATTTCCCCGGCTCCTACCACGCTATCCTGGGGAGGCCATACTACGCCAAGTTCATGGCGGTCCCCAGCTACACCTATCTGGTCAAGATGCGGGCCGCGGAGTCATCACTGTGGCCGTCCTTCCACCGCTTACAACCGCGAGCGGCGAAGCTATGAAGCTAGCATCGGCGATCATCGCGTCCGCCGAGCTAATCAACCTCCAGAGGGAGGCCTCCGAGTCCGCCCCTGAGTCTAGCAAGTTGGGGCGGGATCCTTCAAGTCCGCTGAGGACACGAAGAAGGTTGCGGTCGATCCCGGGGATCAGACCAAGACCGTGCGGGTCGGAGCCATGCTCCCCGCTAAATAGGAAAGCGCGCTCGTCGACTTCCTCCGCGCCAACAACGATGTCTTTGCATGGAAGTCCTCCGACATGCCGGGAATTCCCATGGAAGTCGTCGAGCACTCCTTGAGCATCCGACCAGGCTCAAAGCCGGTCGCCCAACGCCTGCACCGCTTCGACGAGGAGAAGCGCAGGATCATAGGGGAGGAGATCGCCAAGCTTTTGGCTGCAGGGTTTATAAAAGAGGTACGCCACCCCGAGTGGCTGGCCAACCCTGTACTTGTAAAAAAGAGGAATGGGCAATGGAGAATGTGCGTTGACTATACGAGTCTCAACAAGGCGTGTCCAAAGGACCCGTTCCCCTTGCCCCGCATCGACCAAGTCATCGACTCCACCGCGGGGTGAGTCCCTTTCCTTTCTGGATGCCTACTCGGGCTATCACCAGATAGCGCTGAAGGAGTCCGACCAGCTCGCGACCACTTTCATCACTCCGTTTGGCTCGTTCTACTACATAACGATGCCATTCGGACTAAAAAACGCGGGCGCTACATACCAGCGATGTATGCAAACGTGCTTTAACGACCAGATCGGCCGCAACATTGAGGCGTACGTCGACGACATCGTCGTGAAGACCAGGAAGGCCGACGACCTCATCACCGACCTAGGGGAGACCTTCGCGAACCTCCGCGGTTCGCATAAAGCTCAACCCCAGAAGTGCGCTTGGGGTCCCCAAGGAAGCTCCCGGCTTCATCGTCTCCGAGCGTGGCATCGAGGCCAATCAGAGAAGATCTCGGCAATCGAAGGATGGGCCCGGCTGGCAACCTCAAAGGATCCAGAGGCTAACCGGATGCCTTGCGCCTTAAGTCGCTTTCGTGTCTCGCCTTGGCGAGCGCGAATGCCGCTCTGTGCCGCTTAAGAAATCCGACCGCCACCGACCCCAGAGGCTCAGAGGCCCTCACCCGCTTGAAGGCCTTCTTGTCCTCACCTCCGGTCCTGGTTGCCCCTGCACCAGGTGAACCGCTGCTCCTCTACATTGTCGCCACTGCCCAAGTCGTCGGTGCGACCCTTGTGGTGGAACGAGCGGAAGAGGGCCGAGAACTCAAGGTACAACGGCCAGTCTACTTCATCAGTGAGGTGCTTTCCGAGTCCAAGGCTCGGTACCCGCAGGTGTAGAAGCTGCTCTACGCAGTGCTCATCGCCAAAAGAAAGCTCGTCCATTACTTCGATCAGCACGCCATCACCGTGGTGACCACGTCGCCGCTCGGCGAGATCGTCCAAAACCGCGACGCCTCAGGAATGATAGCCAAGTGGGCGCTCGAGCTTAGTGGTCACGGCATAACATACATTCCTCGAACGGCGATCAAGTCACAGGCCCTGGCCGACTTCGTCGCCGAGTGGACGATGTACTTCGATGGGTCCTACACCAAGAGCGGCGCGGGCGCGGGAGTTGTCATCGTTTCCCCACTCGGGAACAGACTTCAATACGCCATCAGGCTGCTCCTCGATGCGACCAACAATGTCGCCGAGTACGAGGCTCTCGTCAACGGTCTCCGGATCGCTGCCGACCTCGGTGCTCGTCGACTCTACGTCCACGGGGACTCCAAGCTTGTCGTCGACCAGGTCATGAAAGCAGCGGAGCCCCGAGACGCCCGCATGGCCGTGTACTGTCGAGAAGTGCGCAAGCTCGAGGAGCGGTTCAAGGGTTTTGAGCTCCACCATAGCTACAAACGCTACAACGGTGAGGCCGATTACCTAGCCAATCTTGCCTCCAATAGAGAGCCAGTCCCACCTGGGATCTTTGTCTGCGACCTTCTGCTTCCTTCCGTCCAGTTGAACCCAGTGGCCGAGCGGCCACCCGACCTGCCGAGCGCGGTTGCTCCGACCGCCGGGCGATCAGCGAACCGACCGGTCGGGCCGCGAGTACTAACGACCGAGTCCGACCGAGGAAGCCCTTCATCGATCGCTTGACAGACGGATCGCTTCCATCGACCCGACCGAGGCTCGGCGCCCGCCGACGGCGAAATCTTTCGCCCTGGTCGGGCCGCACTTTACAAAAGGAGTCCTCCGAGTCCCCCAGTGTATCCCGCCGACCAAGGAAAACAATCGCTGGTCGATATCCATGGCGAGTCTCGCGGTCACCATACCGCACTCCGTCCCCTGGTAGGAAAAGCCTTTCGACAAGGTTTCTACTGGCCGACCACCGTGGCCGACGCCGAACAGATTGTACGCACTTGCGAAGGATGCCAATTCTTCGCCCGGCAGACGCATCTGCCAGCTCAGGCCTTACAGACGATCCCCATCACATGGTCGTTTGTAGTGTGGGGACTCGATCTAGTCGGGCCCTTCAAGAAAGCGCCCGGGGGCTTTACTCATCTCCTCGTCGCGGTGGACAAGTTCACCAAGTGGATAGAGGCCAAGCCGGTCGTGAGCGTCACGTCGGTGCAAGCGGCCACCTTCTTCCACGACATCGTCTTTCGGTTTGGAGTCCCGAACTCTATCATCACCGACAACGGGACGCAGTTCACGGGGAAGGAGTTCCTCGAGTTCTGCGACAACTTCAACATCCGCGTCGATTGGGCAGCCGTGGCCCATCCGCGGACTAACGGTCAAGTCGAACGCGCAAACGGCATGATCCTCCAAGGACTCAAGCCACGGATCTTCAGTCGACTGAAGCATTTCGCGGGGCGATGGGTGGCCGAGCTACCCTCCGTCCTCTGGAGCCTGCGGACCACACCGACTCGGGCAACCGGGTTTACACCGTTCTTCATGGTATTCGGCGCTGAAGCTGTCTTGCCAACCGACCTGGAATATGGCGCCCCAAGATTATAAGCCTTCGACGAGGCTCGGGGGCTCGCCTCGCAACAAGACGCCATCGACCAGCTTGGCGAGGCGCGCGATGTGGCCATTCTACGATCGGCCAAGTATCAACAAGCTCTGCGGCGTTACCACGGCCGTTCGAGGCGATCCTTCAAATGGCGACTGTCTGCGTCGGGTCCGACAAAGAAAGACAAGCACAAGCTCGCCATACAGGAAGGCCCTTTTTCGTCGTAGAGGTTCTTCGGCCTGGCACCTTTCGACTCAGGGACACGGATGGCTGCGTCCTCCCCAACGCATGGAACATAGAAAAGTTAAGGCGTTTCTATCCCTAAGTCATTTTCTTATTCCTTGCGTCGTCTTTACTTCTCCTTCCGAGCACTGTCGATGCGGCGACGCAAGGGCTGCCGTTGGCGCCCCATTCAGCCGCTTTGGTCGGGCTTATCGGTCGATAACCCTACGGCCACGAGGTCTTTCCAGCGGTAACCCTCTCGACCCGAGTGCTACGGCCTACGCCCAGCGGCTATGGTTGCTTGAGTAGCACTTCGGGAAGAAGGAAGTACCCGAGCGGAGTGACCTTTGGTCGATCGGGAACACTCCTCTCCCGTGCAAACACGGCTAACTCACGCGCTTATGCGGTCGCTGACCGACCGTCACGAGGTCCTTCCCAGCGGTAACCCTCTCGACCCAAGTGCTCGGCCACGCCCGGCGGCTACGGTTGCAGCAGCACTTAGCTAAGAAGGAAGTGCCCGAGCGGAATGATCTTTGGCCGATTGGGAATATTTCTATCCTCACAAGTGCGCGTAATCACAGATAGCCAAAAGTTCCTATTCTCTTTGCCCCTCCCGGGCGACCCGACCTACGCATAAGTGACCCGGTGGTCCTTAAAGCTATGGCGGTCGGCGCCCACCATAACATAAAAGAGGGCAAGAGGCGATCGAACTTGCTAAGTTTTAAGTTTATTCACATATGATAAGTCTTTACAAAGCAAAGTAAGGCATGCTCGACTTCTTCCTATTTCTGTGGAGGACGCTCGGGGAAGATCCGTCAACAATCTCCCAGCGCATTGCTCGACTTGAGTTGAACCGATCGACCTCCTCCTCGGTTCGGTTCCCGCGATCCTGCTCTCCCAATGCCAAGGTCGATTCCATCATAATAAGAAATGGCGTTGACAAGGGCCGACGAAGCTCCAAGCACGGTCCCTCGCCACCGAGCCGAGGACGTCTTGCGGCACTCCGGCCAGAGGGCGGCGAAGCGAGCTTGGGCCCTAAGACGACCCGAGCACCGTCAGATACCTCTTGGCGGCCTTCGAGGGCCGTCGACTCGGCAGATAGCTCGGACCGCTCCTCCTCCGCCAACTTCTGCGACGCCAGAGCTACGTCCCGGGCCACGGTCGCCACGTCGCGAGCGTCCACCGCCGCCTTCTGCGCCTCAATAGCGGCGCTCAGATTCTTCTGCAGCTCTGCGGATTACAACATCTCCAGATGAGCACGCTTTATGAGTCGCGTTGGCAGAATCGACTGAGGAGTTGAGACACTTACCGGCTGCAGAGCTCGCTAAGTTGCTAGTTTTTTCCCTGACTACCTCGTATGAGGTCCTCAAGGAAGCCAGCTCCTTCCGATCGGTCTCCCGCTCAGAACATACTCGATCGGCGTCTTTCTGGGCTTGGTCCCGCTCGTCTCGCAGACGGTCGCTGCGCTTAGCGCTGCCCTCTCTGATGATGGCAAGATCCTTGGCGCTGGCAGCCTCCGCCAGGAGGGACTCGAGTTCCGCCACCCTCGCCCTCAGGGACTTGGCCCCCAGGCGCTCTTCGAAGAGGGCCTTTGTGGCCTGATCTAGCTCTTGGCGGGTCTCTGCCACTTCCGCCCGTCTGATGGTCAGAGCCTCTTGGGCCATGCGTAGCTCAGGGCGCAGCCGATTGCATTCCTCCACAACACCACTACCGGGTGTCCGAAAGGCTATAGGAGCTCGGCCTTGCCCTCGAGCGGACTCCGCAGATCTTTGCAAAATGAGACACTCCGTCGATCCTCGCCGCGAATTCATCAGAAGTTACGAGAAGTCGGGCTTTCGATCAACTTACCATGCTAACCGGCCGGACTCCCCCGGCCATCGCGTCCAACGCCCTACTGGAGGATTCGAGAGCGAGAGCCAGACCCTTTCGGATCTGGTCTATCTCAGCTTCGGCGTCCTGAGCGCCTTGCTGGAGAGCGGCCCACTCGCTCTCCTCCGCTTCGTATATGGTCCCCGACCTATGGGCCACACTCGGCAACAGGTCCTCGGTTGCCCGTTTGGATGGGACGCCCGCGCACCGTGCCACCACGGCAAGGGTGGTGGAATTGGCCCCGGGAATCCTCGGCGACTTGCGCCATGGGCCTCGACCGATACCTCCCTTGAGGCATGGGGTCGGACGTCTCGAGCACCGGCGCCATCTCTCGCCAATGAGCTCGCGGGTAGCGTCGTCGATTCCTCCTCGCGAATAACGATCGCGCCACCGCGGCGCCCCCGGCGGAGGTGGCGGGAGCCCTCACCGACCTCGGCCTCCGAGCGAGGCCCCGTCCCTCCGATGGCAGCGCGCCGGCTCGGCCGCTGCGCTACGGTCATCGCTAACAACCAGTTGGCATCTCGCACTAATCGCAGCGCCCGCCGCAGGCGACTCCTCCGCGGCAGAAGGCAGCGTCGTCCTTGCGGAGCCACCACAGGCGCGCGCGCCGCGCCACGGTCACACCCGTATAGACGCTGCACATCGCAAGCACTTAGGAACTGTTCGGGCGGCTTTGTGGCAACAATGTTCAAACGAGGAAAAGGGATACTTACTAAGCCGAGCGGGCGTCGGCAGCGCCCTCTTTGCGGTCCCCTCCAAGGGGCGATCCGCGGCCGCTTCAAACCGCTTCCATCGGAGGCACGACGACGACGCCGACCGCATGGTCGCCCCGCTCGGGCCCCGGCGCGGTGCTGCGCGATCGCCCTCCGACGGTCCCCGCTCGGGCCACCGCTGTCGACGAGTCAAAGAAGAACCCACGGTATGGGTGACCGGGCTGCCCAGCTTGCTTTGTCGGTGGAGGTCGCCGCAGCGGTGGTCTCGGACTCGCCTCACCACGCTGCCCTCGCCGCAAGCTCCTCCTTCTTCTTCCTCTTCTCCTCCTTCCGCTTCTTGCGGGAGGAGTCGATCTTGACCTCCCTTGCGGGCAGCGCCTTGACGCCTTTCCCGGGAGCAACGCCCGGGAGACCATTCCCAAGAGCCCCTAGAAGATACGAAAACACTGGTCAGACCGGGCGCCAAAGGCAAAGAAAAGAGAGAGGCGAGAAGAAGTCCGCTCAACCTACCAGATTTGGGGGGTGGGCCATCGAGAATGGCTCCGGGTGGCCGCCCGCAGCTTCAGTAGCGCTTCCGCCCATAACGGCGGCCACCCGGGCTTCGACCTCGGTCGCGGCAAGCTCGGGCTCCGCCATCCTCATTTTGTCGGACGCCCCCTCATACCGGAACAGGGGGCACGGCCTGTCCATAAGGGGTTGCACGCGCATCCCCATGAAGGCGCGCACGACGACGTCCCCGGTGAGCCTCTGCTCCTTAAGAGCCCTGACCTGCTCCACGATCAAGGCCACCTTCTTCTTCTCCTTCTTGTCAGCACCCCAGGTCTATTCTTCCCCCACCACAGGAAGCTCGCCGGTGAAAGGCGGGGCGCTGTCTCCGACGTTCCGAATGTAAAACCATTCAGAACGCCATCCCCTGTTGGACAACGGTAGCTTGACGTCGAGATACTCCGAGCTCTGGCCGGATCGAAGCTGGAGGGCCAGGCCACCGATGGGCGCCGTGGCGTCCACTGGCTTGTCTTTCCAGAGCCTTGCGTGGAAAAAGTACCTCCACAGCGCCCAGTGCGGCTCAATCCCCAAGAAGGCCTCACAAAGCGTGATGAAAATGGCGATGTGGAGGACCCCGTTGGGGTTGAGATGATGTACCTCTGCCTTGTAGTGGAAGAGCGACCCTCGGACGAGCAGGTGCAATGGCAGTCGGGCCGCTTCAAGAACGAGGCGGGCACTATGACCTCGTCATCCCTCGGTGAAGGGGCGGCGGCCCCCGTCGGCACCCTCCAGTGAGAGAGATCCTGCGCAAGGAGAAAGCTTTTCTTCACCAAGCCGAGCGCACGGCTGGCCTGGGCAGAGCACTCCGGCCACGACATCCTCGCGAAAAGACGACGGAAAGGTGAGGTAGGGAGAAGACTCTTTGTTGCTTTTTCTTGTCTTAGGCAAAGGGCTGGAAGATGAGGAAGGCAAGAGCGCGTGACTGCCCGAAAACGTCCCAGCGACGTATTTATAGAAGACGAGCGGGCGCCAACCGAACAGACACCCCCTCGAGCGAAGCGTCGCGTACACCCTCGTCTGCCGCGTCGGGCGCCTGGTAACTCCCGGTTTCCAATTTCTCCCTGCGTTTTAATCCTGACAAGGCTGCGGAAGCCATAAAGACACCGCCTCGAGCAGCGTGTCCTGTGACCTCTCGATCTCCGCCTTTAGGCCAGGACGGTTGCCGGGTGCGTGGCGAGGCTCATTGGCCGCGGCCCTGTAACGGCGAGCTCGGCGGCTCGGCGCGCGCTGGGGCCCAAATGAGAGTCATGGGTTCTAAAGGCCTATTCCACGGATGGACATAAGGCCGCCCGTAGCGAGCAAAGGACGGGTATGAGGCGAGCCCCCAGTGGTCCCCACGTTGGGTCGGCTGACGACCCAATCGACTCTACTTGTGTCCGAGACCATACTTCACACTCTCCCGGGAGCTCATCGATGGGCGACAGCCAGCTGTGCCCTGGGTCGGCGGACGACCCAGGGTCCGATACGGGATCGAGTAAAGAAAGGTTTCTTATGGGTCGCCCCACGGCAGGGCCAGGACACCCTACTCTAGGACCGTCCGCTCGGAAGGGTCCCCCTTGGGCGGGACCTCCCAGGACCCACTCGGACTACCTGTTATTAGCTCCACAAGCACGACGTTCGAACCAACGCGGGTAAACGCGCGTCGCTCACCCCCTCCAGGTCCCACACCTGCGGACGGGGTACACGTGTGGGATAGACGGTGGCCACTCCTCTCGCAGCTACCCTCGCCGGACGAGGACTCGGGATGGATGCCCCACGTCCAGCTACGACGTAAAACGAGCCACGTCCAGCTACGACGTAAAACGAGCCACGTCTAGCTACGACGTTAAACGAGCACTCGGACACCCGAACCTCACGAAGAGGCATCCGGTCGTCCCTGCCGACCAAGGCACGGTCTAGCTACGACGTTAAACGAGCACTCGGACACCCGAACCTCACGAAGAGGCATCCGGTCGTCCCTGCCGACCAAGGCACGGTCTAGCTACGACGTTAAACGAGCACTCGGACACCCGAACCTCACGAAGAGGCATCCGGTCGTCCCTGCCGACAAGGTGTGACGCCCCCACATCGCCTGACCAGGCCAGGACCAGTGGAAACATCACAGAGCAGAGTGCGCCAGGATCAGGCTAAGGAAAACAACACATGCACGGATAGAAATTTCCACCGAATAGTACTCGGGGATTATTCTTAAAGTACATATAGTACTGTCTTATGTCTGGCTACGGTGATTTCTACACCGCCCGCCCTAATATTACAATATTATAATATTACAATATTATTCTAGATGCCTCTCTCTTGTGGGTAGATTTATTCCGCCAGGTCTTGGTCGTCAGCCCCCTCATATTCATATCCCTCCACAGCAACATCGGTATCATCATAAAGATTCACATCATCATGAAATTCACCTTCTATCTCATCCGGTTGGGTGTACTCAACATGTTCGAAAAACAACAGAGAAAGCAAGGTGAGTACACGAAGACTCAAGAAGTCATGAACCTTTGTGCATGGGTATAAAATATACTTTTCGCCACCGAGCCGCTTCTCCAAAGTAGTACTTTATCCAAAGTACCCTTTTACCCATTTGTTCGAAAGTGTCAAGTTTTAACTTTTAAATCTAATGGCAGCAAAACAACGTAGGGTCTTACATCCTGTGTTAGAGGAAAACCCACACGACGCACTTCCAAAACCCGGAAGCTAGGAGTGATATCACATTTGACTCGATCGGAGGTGTCTTGCTTTGCCCATAGCATCACTTGGCTTATTGTCACAAAGGCGCTTCCTTAGGCACACTAATAAACCAAGGAAAGTAGCGTTTGGCCAACTGCAGACCTCGCCATACCGCCTTGCCTCACCAAAGGCACGCGGTCGAGACTCCTCCCGACATCTCGCCTAGGGTGATCGCCTCACCTAGCATACCACCTTTCTCACCTTGGGCGAGTCGGCTACTTGTCGGTTACTTTGTTCGGCCGTCCCATACCGGGTCTATGGTCAAGACGGCTTGCCGATTTTGAGGTAAGTGCCGTTTGGTTTGTCCTCAATGATACCCTATGTGGAGGAGCCACGACTTTCATAGCAACCCAACCGGGTTGCTCATACCTGAGCTCTTCCACCGCCATTTACTCCATAACCTCACCAAGGTTATGGTTCTAACAATGGATCTAGCCGATCCGATTAGTGTGACTTAATTTCTTTTAGAAATTAGCTTTTGAGATGAATGCAAGAGTTTCAAACAACCCAAGTCACAAAAGCATTCACGAGAACATGATCGAAGGCGACTTGCTCGGATGTATGACCAGAGAGTGTCCACCGCAGAAGTGGCTTTAGCTGCCTTTTGTTGTTATCGGAAAGATTTTCTAAAAAGAGAACCAAAGATTTTAATATTCGTAATTCTCAATTTGGGTTCAATTTATATCTTTATCTAAGGAGCGATTTGTAAAACAATTTTACTAATGTCTATAATTGAAATTTGTAATATATTTTTTATACTCATTTATATACGTTTGATTTGAAGCTAGGTCATCAATTAATTTGAAAAAATAAAAAGAAAAACAAGAAATAAATCTTGGATTAGTTTTCTATTGTTTTCCATGACTTATTTTCTTATTCTCGACAAATTGGTTCGGATAAAACATACATTATATTATTTTATAATTTCATTCATTTATTTATTCCATCAATTTATTTATTTATATATCTTAAGTTTTTTTTGGCGCCCCCTTAACCTAACCCTAACCCCCTCTCTCTCTTCTCATTTTCCCCACCCGCCACCATCTGCTCCCCCTTCTCTCGCCTCTCCTCTCCCTTTCTTCTCCTGAGCGCCTCTGCTGCGCCTCCTCACCTCCCCCACGCGCCGCCACCTCCCGGCCTCCCCCGAGAGCGCCGCCACCCGAGCTCCTCCATCGCCTCTCAACCCTGCGCGCCGCCTTCCTCAAGACCACCAAGGGCTACCCCATCCATGGTCCCCCTCTTGCGCCGCGCCGCCTGCCGGCCTCCTGCCTGCCTGTCGCCCGCCCCACGCCACCGCTCCCTCTTTCTCTCGGTCTCGGGCGACACACGGCCGCCCCCTTTTTTTTTCTTCTCTCCTCGCCCCTCTCAACTCACGCCGCCTCCGGATCCCCTCCCGCAAGCCTCTGCCGACCGCGGTTCTCCTCCTGGCTCCCCGCGCCGGCCGGCCTCGGCCTCCCCTGTGCCTCGGTGGCCGTCGGTTCTCCCGGCCTCCATCAAGCGCCACCGCGCCTCTCGGCTTCCGCCATGCTGCCCTCTTCGCGCCACGCCACCGACCCGACCCGATCATGTGGTGGCCGACACCGAGGTGCTCCTCCCTCCGGCCGCCGCCCGAGGTCTCCCATCACCTCTCTCTCTCTCTGCTATTCCCTTCTCTACTTACCCCTTTTTTTCTCTCTACTTGCCCTAGGTCACCGTCGTGGCCGGCGCTCCCATGGCCAACACCAGCCCGGTCAGCCTCAACCGCATCCGACGGCGCCGACATCTGAGGCATGGAGTCCGGAGCTCCCTAGAGCCGGCCACCACCCCCCACAAACACGGCTCGGCTACTTCGCCCACGCGCTGCCGCACCCACGGCCACCACCGCAGGCAACCATGGCTCGGCCACGACGACAGCCCTAAGCTAAGTGCTACGTCCCTTCCTCCCCTTAATTCTTCCACTAGACAAGATGTCTCTTAACTACAAATATGTGGAAATCATTTATAAGAAGTGTGGATGGCGCTTAATGAAATGTTATTTCTGCTTGATTATCAAAACTGGAGCTTTAGTGAGTATGAAATTGATATGTGTTCAATAATGTATTAGTACAGTTGCTTATATGTTCATTTATATCTTGGTTTGTTGGCAATGATTCAATGTAGTTCGGTACCTGAGATAATACTTAGCTTATTTGGTTCAAGCCGATGGCTGCATTGTTTAGATTTTTTTTTTGAGCTTTCACGATTCAAATATTTTAATTCCTGCTCAAAGTAACCAGAATTGTATGCATTTATATGATGAGCCAAGGCTATGCGAGTTCTCGGCATCCATGGTATGGTAATTGGGTTTGGCTCATAATGCTCATACAGGAGTATGTACAATTGTGTTGGAATTGTGTGCATAAGTTTTAATGCATTTCGGATTTTGTGCACATGCATGCTTATACTGTGATGGAATATCATGCATGCCGTTCTGATTGAGGTAGACTTATCTAGGCGCCACATTTTAGCTTTGAGCTCAGATCGGATGCATGTGTATTCTACTTAGCCTTTGCTTGCTTGATTGATGGCTAAACATACTAAAGAATTGAGACCAAAAGTGCTTAATGTATTTAATACATAAGTGTAGAGCCAACACTACTAACATCCGCCTATGGAGGGTCATTTCGTGCTTGACTTGGCATGCATGAGTTTGGATGAATAGCTTTCTATTTGCTTACATTTACAAATATTGATTGGAAATTAGTCTTTTGATTATTTGTGACTATAGCTTGAAAATGTTGTCTTTATAAATTTGTGCGAGAATAAAACAAGTCCACTTTTCATTGTTAAGGTAAAATTGTTAAAGTTTTGACATATTATTCTTGATTCAAAGCATGACCTTGATCATTTGAATAGTTTTTTTCAAATATGATTATCCGATTGCACTACAATTTGAGACATAAAGCAACCATGGTTTTAATTCAAGTTTTTAGTCTTATTCTTATTAGATCCTCGCAACTACCTTATGATACATATATGCTTAACCAAGTATGTGCACAATTGATGAAATGGCTTATTTATTGAGCTTATTGCTTGATTAACCGAAATGGAGTCTAGGGAATGCGAGGTAATCGATATTTGCTAAGCCATGAATGTGTGTGTGTGCGTGCTTATATATATATATATTCAAGAATCTTGGTTATTGGTATAATTTCAAGGTAGCTTTAGTACTTGTGATGATGGTTGCGAAAATGCTTTAATCTCACTTAATGAATAACATCGATCTCCTTAAATGACTAAAAGAGAATAAAAGCATCGATTAATGAGGCACCTTATGGTCATGAGGGACAATTTGGAGGAAATGGAGAGGATGGGTGAAAAGTAGGTGGTCGCTAACCGACTTCTTTACTTGAGCCTACTCTTCTCCTTCAAGAGAGAAGAATAGCTACGACCGACCTAGTTCTAGGTGAGTGTATGTTGTAGTTGTAAAGTCTTTGAATTGTACTTGCGATCGACCCTATTTATACTTTTGGGTTTCTCCATTCGGATAGGTCAAACCGACCTTCTGCTGCAGGAAAAATTAGGGGTGGTTGCTAGGTGGAGGGAGACCAGGTCTTGAAGGTGCGGATGGAGTGCATGCAACCTCCGTCTCCTCCACTTGGTTGTGCAAGATGGCAAGGGATGGGCAAAGATATGGGCAGTGAGAGGAAGGCGATGGTCGCTACTTGGGGCTAAGGCAAGATGGGTCGGTTTGGGTTGGCATAGTTGAGATGAATTTCTTTTGTAACCTTTGATGCAAATAGTCTTTGTAAGACATGTGGAGTAGAATGTTTGAGATCATAACTCTTGTGTATAACTTGACATTTGATATTTGTCTGAGGTCTCTTTGATTTCATCATTTGTATGGTTGAATGTATTTAGCTAAATGTGTTTCCTTCTTAAATGAAGATAATAATATTCAATTTGGTCGCTAATCGTGAATTTTGAAATGTGTTCGATTTTAATTGGGATTGTGCGTGGATGAGTACTTTATATCATGATGGAATTGAATTTGAGTGTGTGCATATAATGTGTGTGTGTATATATATGTATGGGGTTGATCTAGCTGTATTAGTATGCAAAAATTATAGATGTGAATGTTGTATATACATGAGTTCATTATTAAGTTTTCTGACTATTGACCTATTGACTGATCGAGTGCATTACTTATAAGATGCAACCGTTTTGATATAAATATGTTTACAGAAACTTTTGAGGTATTTGAGATGTTTAACTACGCACCGCTTAAATTGTTGATGCTTATATTGAATTAATGAGTAACTGGTGAGTACAATGAATATGACTGCGAATATTTTGAGTAGTAGAGAATATTGGGTGAATGTACTGTTTTTGATAAGGCTATAGTCTTATCCATTAGGGAGAATCAAATTGTAGATTACTGTTTCATTTTAACTTGCCATGATACTAAGGAAAGTTTTAGGGAATGGATTTGGGTAGGTTTTCACACAAGGCACGGTCTAGCTACGACGTTAAACGAGCACTCGGACACCCGAACCTCACGAAGAGGCATCCGGTCGTCCCTGCCGACCAAGGCACAGTCTAGCTACGACGTTAAACGAGCACTCGGACACCCGAACCTCACGAAGAGGCATCCGGTCGTCCCTGCCGACCAAGGCACGGTCTAGCTATGACGTTAAACGAGAACTCGGACACCCAAACCTCACGAAGAGGCATCCGGTCGCCCCTGCCGACCAAGGCACGGTCCAGCTACGACGTTAAACGAGCACTCGGACACCCGAACCTCACGAAAAGGCATCCGGTCGTCCCTGCCGACTAAGGCACGGTCCAGCTACGACGCTAAACGAGCACTCGGACACCCGAACCTCACGAAGAGGCATCCGGTCGTCCCTGCCGACCAAGGCACGGTCTAGCTACGACGTTAAAATGAGCACTTGGACACCTGAACCTCACGAAGAGGCATCCGGTCGTCCCTGCCGACCAAGGCACGGTCCAGCTACGACGCTAAACGAGCACTCGGACACCCGAACCTCACGAAGAGTTCGACGTCCGATCGCCGCACCTGTAAAGAAGCGATCACCTGCCGATTACCGATTCTCGAGGGCCAAGTTGGGAAATAATCGAAACAAGCTCATTACAAAGACATTCATAAAGAAAAAGGAGATTTCATTACAGGCTAACAGGCTCGAGCTTTACAATGCTATATAAGGTGCGGCGAGCTCAAAATTACGCGCAAAGCTACAAGATATGGCGGAGCTATTTTTAGCACCAAGTATCATATCTTGAGCATCAATGCGACGTCGGTGCCCTCACTACCGGCGACGCACCTCCTGGAGCCCAGCGGTGCCGCCACCATCAAGGCCGACGGCAACGGTAGCGTCGGCCTCGCCGCCACACAGATCGGCGGCACTGCCGGCGCTCGCGCCATCGCCCCCAAGAGGGCCCCTCTTACCACCTTGAGCCTCGGAACGGCCTCGAGCAGCGCGTCGACGGCAGCAGTATCGCGAGCTGCGGTTTCTTCCTCCTCCCTGAGTTCAGCCATCGCCTGGTCGCACTCAGCCCAGAGCTCGGCCAGAGGATCTTCTTCTTCCACCACGACATCATCGCCAAAGCTGAAGATTAGCGGGTGCCTCGAAGCCATTTCAAGGATTGAAAAAGAGGACTATGGCTTAGGGGTCAATCAATCAAACGAGCGGAAGCGCCCTTATATACCCAGACGGAGGGAGATCGAACATCTCCAAAATAAATGCAAGCGTAGAAAAACAAAACGCCTTTCACCAGAACCCGAAGCAGTCAAGAAGACGGGCGGGCAAGGTGCACCAAGCCATGCGCGACGCGCGCAACGAAGCGATTAAAAGCCCCCGGCGGTTCGAATGCCCCCGACCAAGTTCCAGGGCAACCGTCGAATACGTTGGGGTACACCTGGCGGAAACCAGCCGACCTAGTCGGTCGGACCGACCAATCGGGCCCAGTCGCCATTCACTTTCAAGCTCAACCCCCAACCGAATCTGCCGAACTCGCTCGGGGGTTCGGGGGCTACTGACGAATACTCATACCAGGGGTACCCCAACGGCCCAGGGTGACGAGCAGGCTGCCTCAAGCATAGATCAAGCCTAACAGCCGCTCGCACCGCCATCGACCAAAGTACTGCGGGGCCACACAGACGCCTATTCCCGACCGATCGGGATAGGCATCCCGACTGCGGGCTCCCGACCTCGCAGCGGTCGGGATCCCCGACCGACCAGCGGGGCTCCCGACCTGCAGATGGTCGGGATCCCCGACCGACCAAACCAAGGCAACCTCCGCCAAGGGCCGCGTGTCGAAGCCTTCGCCAGCTGGCAGCCACGTGCCCCACGGACGGGGTCAATCAAAGTGGTTGTACGAGAGCAGGTGGCTCTTTCCCAAGATGATATAATGACTGCTGAAGTCAAGCTTCCGATCCCATCAACCAGTCACGTACAATGCGAAGGCACGCCCCCTCCCGAGGCAGCACTCAACGTCAACACTTGTCAGGCGCACAGAAAGCAGGTGCGCCATTTCCCGATGAAACGGCTAATCGCCTCGCCAATGAGACTACCGACCGGCGTGGGCAAGACCGACAATGACCAGTCGAGTGAAGAACCAAGCTCCTAGCATAGGTTGCGTCGCCTCCCTCTCCCATTCTCGATGTAACCTGCCCCTTCCGCTACATAAAGGGAGGCAGGAGCCCTGGGAGAGGGGAGGGGGGGAAAGAAGAGAGAAAAAAGGAGAGAGGCTTCTTCCGGCTAAGTCTTTACGAACAGGCAACTAGCACCCCGGTGCCCAAGCTCTCCGCTCTTGTAAACATCGTATAGTCATCTACACCAAAGGAAATATATTATCACCACACGAACTGAAGTAGGGACATTCGGCCCGAACCAGTATACACCTTGGGTTCTCGAGTCTAACCATTCAGGGAGTGGGAACGCGCGGCCCCTTAGACTTACAAATTTACTTGCCGGTGCTCGAAACGCCGACAATGGTGCTAGGTCATGGTGAGGCGAAGGATGACCGGGACTAGGCGAGATGCGCTGGATGTCCAAACGGTCGAGGATTGCCGGAGAATGACCAGAGACGGAGTCGCTGCGAGCCTAGAAGACAAGAGAATGGTTGATATGCTAGCTTAGAGCTGTTCGGATCATAGAGAGCCGTTGGATTAGCTTGCTTTGAGAAGCGTGCAAAACCCGTTATATTATTGGGTTGCGAGTTAGCCCATGTATGAGTGAGGGAGTTAATCTCAACCCTTGATGAGGTTTCTTGAGGGACAAGAAGGTCATCTAAGGGTGAAGATTGCTCCGAGATTGCTATAAATAGAGGGGGGAAAGGTTTTGTTTGCTCTTTTGAGCTTTGCTCACCTTGTTGTGAGGCTTTGTAAACCTTCCTCCTAATAAATAAAAAATTTATTTCCTTACTTTTGAATTTACTTTCAGTATTTACATTATACTTTAAATTCAGGATTTACTTTTCGCAATTTGAAATCTTGCAATTTACTTTCCGCACATTTGGATTTGCCTCCCCTCCTTCAAATGCTTGTGGATTTTATGGCAAAGATAAATGATTGATGGATGAAGATATCCTCATCATCTAGGCAATATTTTGTAAGAACTCGATCTTTTTGCTCAATCTCTGAGAAATCTTTGTAAATCACGTTTGAGGCTTTTGTTTCTTATCTTCTTGCTTGATGTGATAAGTGGGAGGATATCCAAGATCACCTTGATCATCAAAACCCCACGAGCAAGTCCAAGATCAAGACTTTGATTTTTGCCCGATTTTGGTGCACTCTTCCTTTGAATTGGAAAAGGTCTGAATTTTGACGTCAATCCTTTGGATTGAAGGATGGAACAGGTTTCTGGCCTCTATAAGAAGGTGCATATAAATTTTCATCGGTGTTGGTCCAGCTGATCTAAAGTTTCATCGATTTTGGTTTTAAGATCGTGATGTTTTGCCCTCCGTTCTTGAAGCCGGCACTACCGCCCAAATCTAGTGGTAGTACCGCCCCTCCGGCACTACTGTCCCCTGTGCTACGGTAGTACCGGCCAGAGCGAGTTTTCTCTAATCTACTCCTTTGCACTTGAGTGTTTCAAGTAAGGTTTTGGTTAGATCCATTAAGTGGGGGGAAATATTTAATTATGATCATTAACCCCCTCTGATTGCCATTTCGGTCCTTCAAGTTCTTATCTGTCCTTTCTAATGTTACCTTGCGTCGATTTGTGGTTGTTGTACGCTACGTTGAATGAATTTTGATAGAGTGCTTATTGGCAAAACCAACCTCCATAGAGGATGCTATTTTTCTTTTGGCAAAACCTAAAACAATATAAGAAAACCCGAAATAATCAAAATTCTAGAATCCGCCGAGGGGACCTCTTCGCATGAACAGAGAATGAGAATAATATTTCAGAAAATTGATGGCCTTTTTCGTGGAAATTGGGATTTAGGATCTGAGAGTAATTTTTGAAACCACAAGTTTTTTTTTTGCAAAAGGGCTTGTTCTGGGTATAGGTGCAATTCTCTGGGCCACAAGGATTTTTTTGCAAAAGAGCCAACGGAGGGGTTTCTCATAATTTTTTTAGAACCATGAGACCTTTTTTGCAAAAGAGCTTGCACAAGAGCTCTTCGCATTTTTTCTAGAACTTCGAGGCACTCTTTGCATAAAAGCCAGCTGAGGGGCTATTCCAAATTTTTGGAAACCCGAGGCCTTTTTTGAAAAATAGTATTCGCAAAATAACTAACGTGGCGCAGCCGAGTGAGCGCCAATTCCTTCCGCTTTATATAGTAGTGTTATTAGATCAGGGTTATACCGTCATTCGTATTTTTATAAAGCGCTCACGTGTTTTGAGATGCTAAGTTTGTAAACTTTGACCAACAATTAGTCCAACAATATATACATTATATGACACAAAAGTGATACCATTAGATTCGTATTTGAAAGCACTTTCCTATGTTATGATTTTGTAGTTATAAACAAAATATTATAAAAAAATTAATGATAAAATTCAACTAAGAAGACCGCACTAACTCAAACCAAGTCTTATAAAAATCAACAGAAGGTATATCTTGCTAAACCTCTACGTTGGATCAAAGTTGTAAAATAATGGCCAGGTCTTAGGAGCTATAGGATAACGATTTTCAAGGTATGATCCTATCATCCAATCCAATGATCGATCCTGATCCTACTAGCATGAAAATGATCCCATATAGGATCCCGATCCTGACAACCTTGAGTAGGAGAATATTTACAGATTTCAGTGAAATTTTGCTACTGTGGCTCCAAACGAGGTTCATTGGACTAATTATTATATCCAAAAAGTAGGAAAACAGCGGTGCTTTTAAAAAGCAACCCCAACACGAAACAGCTAGCATAGTGGCCTGCGTATTTGTATTTATTGTGTATCATTCACATTTAAATTATACAAAGCCTGTCGTCATAATACATCTCAAGGAATCTTAAGTGGAATTTTGGTGGAATTTTTTCCGATCAATGCAGTTCTAAATTGTTCAAATACACCTTTAGTTAGAAGTATTTTTTAATGCATGGCTCCTACCATTTTAACCTTAGGTAACCATGTGTCTTGTTCCAAAATCATCACTTTTCTAGCCCGTGTGTGATTTTTTTTTTGCAAATCTGGCCCTCTTGCGAACACAATTGCAAAAATAGCTCCATCCCAGACCGCGGAAACGCCAGAAGGTGACACGTGTCACCTTCCACGCTCCCGCGCTGCGTAAGCACGTACTGCGCTCTAGGAGCACGACAGCTTATGTGACTTGCCACTCTCCTAGAGCGCGGTATGTGCTTCCACAGCGCGGGAGCACGAAATGTGGCACATGTCACCTTCCCACGGTCAAGGATGGGACTATTTTGTAATTGCATTCGCAAGGTGACCAAATTTGTCAAAATATTTTGCTATGAGACTAGAAAAGTGATGATTTCTCTTATTCCTCTTTGCCTACGTCTCTCTTCCACACTTTAGTCCTGATGGAGTATTAGACACTAAGGCACGTGGCATCGAGGTCCATAGCATTTAGCATGTAAAACCATAGGTTCAGCGGCAAAAGGAGTGGGGAGTGGCAAGGGCAATGGCTCACCTCATCCTGCTATAAATATTCTTATCCCGCATGATCTTTTAGGCTAACATAAGTTCAAACATTTATATGGCTGAGAACGTGTTTAAAACTTGAAGGACATATAAGGCATCTTCTAAGCATATCTATCGAATTTCTTGTTTAGTGTCTAGCATAAAAAATAGTTGCATTTACCCGGCTCCCTATATCTATTTCCTAGCTCCAACATTGCTTATGTTGTCTTTATTTTTCTAATCTTCTTCTCATCCACTACTCCTTCCTCGCTGCACATCTTTCCACCAACAAGCGAAAGAAAGCGTTAGTGCCTCTTACTGACCATAGATAAACCTCATCTCCTCTTCTTCCATGCACCTCACCGCTTATGGTATTGCAGCTGTATTAATTAATTAGTGTGACAACATAGCCTCGGGAACAATCTCACCACGCTTCCTCATACTCATCTTGCTATACCTACTTTGCCACCTGCAACGAAGCAAGTACCCTACTCATCCTCAAGTACACTCTTCATCGCTCTGATCAGCACCTCCCTCATTGGACCAATGGCAAACACGCTCTCATGGGCGCTCCTTAATCTCAAGCTGTTCTACCGCTCTAATAACTACCTCCTAGGGTGCATCCCTGCTAGACTCTTCTCGCTGCACTTAGCATGGCGCAATAGAGGTACTACATGTACTCAGTGCAATGCATTTGTACGTATGGTTTTTGGTTAGTTGCACGTGATTGTGTATTCTAATACATACTTCAATATTATATCTCATTGATCTACACTGTTATAACTTGGTCCACCTCAATCAACGGTGTAGATCTTTCTTTTTTTACTAATTAATGTCCTGATTTTCACCTATTAAGGACGAACATAACGGCTTTTTCTATAATTTTAATAAAATAATAGATATCTAATGATTGAAAAATACAAAGTGTTCAATGAGATTGTACCTAAAGTTACTCACCACATAATTTTCTGGTACATACCTACCTGCATGTATGTAGGAATCATAGATTAACCCGTATTTTTCATTTCCTTTCTATTCCAAATTTAAGCTATTTAGAGATTTTACTTTGGACTTTGTATGGAAACCAAATTGCTAAAAAACAATATTTTTATTCCAAATTTTAGTTTTTGGTTTGAATTTGTCTACAAATCCAACTACTAATTTTCTTTTCATTTTTATTCTGAATTTTATTTTAGTCTGAAGATCATATAGAAATTATATTGATCTGGAATTCATATAAAAAAAATAGATTGCTAATCATCCTTTGATTTTTATTACCAATTTGCATGTTGTTGGATCGTACATCACATGGAATTTTTTATATAGTTTTAGGTTGAAATCCTATACATATCCAACTGTATATTTTTTTTTCATTTTCGTATGAAAATGCAATTGCTAATTTATTTTTTATTCGGAATTTCAATTTTAGGTTAGAATTCATATACAATCCAACTACTAATTTTTATTGAACTTTTATTCCGAATTTCTTTTTTATTTTGATGTTAGTATAGAAATCAAATTGCTATTTTTCTTCTATTTTTATTCTGAATTTCTGTTTTTATTGTATTTGACATGACTCTTTCTTTTAGTCGTATAGAAACCAAATAGCTATTTTTTATTTGTTATTCTGAATTTCTATTTTTTTTATTATACTTAACATGGATTCTTTCTTTTAATCTAGCCGTTATAACTTGGATACGTTAGATGGACAGCTAAATCTTTTGTCTTTTTACTCCGATTAATGTGTTGTACTTGCCATGAACTCTTTCTTTTAAGCTAAGGTGTTACGGCTAGATCTTTTCTTTTTTTTTTCTCCGATTAATGTGAAAAATTTTAGTGAGAGTAAACGTGATAGATAGAAAGATAAATGGTAAGAAAGGAGCAGTAACATTTATAAGATGTCGAAAAAGAGCAATAACTCCACGTGAAAATAAAAACAGAGAAGTAACAATCTAGCGCATGCATGGACGAAACGTGGTAATTTTGCCAAAATAAGTAAAATTCCTCCGTCATGTTTTAGTGCATAGCTCAGCCTGCCACGTACAGTAGTTTAGGGTGTGTTTGCACCCAATAGTTCCCTAATTCAGGATACTAGCACACTTTGTATATTTTCATGCCAAATCACGGCCAAGGCCGATAAAACTGTAACCAAAAGTTTGGACTTGAAAGTGTAGAATCTGGAGCCACGAAACCGAACACACCCTGTATCTTGGTAGGGTAGGAACAAGAAGTCGTGTAGGATGAATGATCATATTCAGCCAAGATGAGGAGAGCGACCAGAAAGGTTGTGGAGATCGCGAAGCAACTTGGAATTGTTAGAGTTGATGGGGCTTTGGCAGGGAGCCCAGGTTACTGATGTAGCAAGGCAGTTACTTACATGGCCTCTCAACAGCTCATATTTGTCTGGGTGCAGAAGAGGAGACACTTGAAATCTTTTGCTATCTGTGATGTGGAGCAGATTGCAGGTTGATACTGTCCCTGCTCAGAGTGGACTTTCGGAAAATGCATTGCTACCAAACTGTCGCTTTTTGACACCGCTATACGTGTGATGAAGCTGGAATCAGAGCCATGCCTTCCTCCTTCGTTCGGTTTGGAATGATAAGACCGATCATAACAGTTGGAGGAATCCGGCAGAATTTCATTGAAGAGCTAGCTACAGTCAAAGGGATAACCTTTCGTTTTGTTTCCATTAAAATTTGGTATTTTTATGCTCCAAACAGACCCTCAGAACAGGGTTTCAAAAACCGGCGAAAACCGCGATTTTCGACTTTACCGCTTTGTTTGAGATTTAAAACCGGTCGTTAAACCGGTCTAATTAAAAAAAAATCAAAAAAATTAAAAATATTTATACGACGTAAACCACTCAAAAACCGTTTTTAAGAAACATCAATTGATCGGTTGATTTTCGATGAAAACCGAACAGTTTTCAAAAAAAAAAATTTGAATTTTTTCCCAAAATTTTTTATTTCTTAACCCTTCAGTTTCTGACAATTTTCAAACGATTTTCTCAATTTTCGAATTTCGAACGGTTTTTGAAACCCTGTCCCAGAAATATCTGTTGCCTATTTCCCAGGCAGATGCGTCGAGTCCTGGTCGGACATGGGTTTCAATTTTATTGTCTGTACTTGTATATCTGTTTTTAGGTTTTCTTTAGTGGTATAAAAGGAACTCAAGAACTGAAAAAAAAAATGAAACTTTCTCACTGTGGTCTTGTGCAGGAGAAAGACTGCACTGCTGATCCTTAACAAACTTGATGCCCCAGTCCCCACAAGAAAATACTAATGCTGCCATATGGACAAGAGCTCCTGCAACTCACTCAGTCACGTAATCTTAAACAACAAGAAGGAAAGTGATGCCAGCATCCTACCAATCCATTCAGGCAATTCAAAGGCCCTATCTCGCAGCATTTAAACCGAGGGTGACGCGGCGGTGTCTACCACTCCACTGTCCAGTTGCTGTTATTCGGAGAGATCGACACAAGCGCACGGGAAAGTGCACCTCTGAACTGGGACACTTCACTTGCCACTTAGACTTTCCTTTCCCTCTCACCCCTGCAAGCTCACAGCGAATGGCACAGCGAGTTAAAACATGGCACAAGCTCTACCCGGGTGCCCCGTGGGCGCGTCGACGGCGACGCCGTGGACCGTACCACACCACCGTTAGCTGCCCGAACCCGGCGAGGATGCAGTGCACCACTGCACAGCGAGGTAAGGTTGCGTGCCCGGAGTCGCAGCTGGTTTGCGAGGCTTCACTAAATGCGGCATTGATAGCCGCGGCACGGCCAGCCATTGGGATCGTGCTCCAATTATTGATCAGAATCTGTACGTACTACTACCTCTGCAAATGTACCGGCCTCTAGCAGCACAAGAGCGAGGCACCTTTCAGCTTCAAGCATTTGATTCCCCGGTGAAAGGACTCGACAACGACGCGCCACCTTTGGTGAAATGTACAGGCGGGAGAGGGAAGAAAAATGGGTAATGCTTACCTCTGGAGACGAACGTCTTCCAGGTCTTGGTACTTTGCCATCAATGGGAAGAAGCCAGGGGCTGGACCCAACAGGGGAAGAACTGCTGCCTCCATGTGCAATGAATGAATGCCATCAGATCAAGGGTAAGGCCTTGTTGCGATCAGACTGGAACCATGATGCGCGCCTAATCTTGAACTGCAATTATTGATCAGGACAGTATGCTTTACATACACCGACGCTGTATGGATGGCTAAACCGACGCTGTATGGATGGCTGCTTTGTCAAAAGCGGGCTTGGAAATGCGGTACCCAGGAAGTGATGCTGCTTTATTGTTACTAAAAGCTCCAGTACAATATGGCACGTTGAAGAATCTACTCGCAAATTGATAGGCATGGGACTTTGACTCCGGCATAGTTGTCGCACAAGCGCATTCATCATCTTGGTGCGAATGTTTCCCGCAGAAAGTTGTAGAGCTCCTCTGCAACTGCTAACGGGTATTCTTCCTGCGGCAGAAGAGCACCTGGAGCCTCCACAAATTTGGTCACGCCTTTGGTGCCCTTGAGAGCCTCCATCTCGGCCTTCGACCTCTTTGGAGCATTTTCCGTCGACACAATCAAAACTGGTACATCTCCGTCCAACTTA
Organism: Otatea glauca; assembly: GCA_036346275.1. Classification (NCBI taxonomy): domain Eukaryota; kingdom Viridiplantae; phylum Streptophyta; class Magnoliopsida; order Poales; family Poaceae; genus Otatea; species Otatea glauca. The sequence continues at coordinate 23,676,422 of CM070728.1, forward strand.
GCAAACAACTGCAGGAATTCTTCCCTTGATTGGACAGGATCAAGAAGGCCGGTCAGGAATGCAGCAGGGACATATCGTGCACCTTTCCTTTTGGTTAATTCGTAGCGGCTCTCGACAATATCTGGCATCACATTCTCAGGATTGGCGTAGACATGGGACTTGTACTGAGACTGGATGGACTTCTCGTTGCTCATCAGAACATTGTACATCATCCAGCCAATAGCTGGGGCCCTGAGCGTTCCGTGCAGAAGCCCATACCTATTAATAATAGTAGAAAAAAAATGATTCAGTCTGATCAATTTTAGTCTTAACAATTAACAGACTGAGATGCCTGACAAAATGCCTAATGGGAACCAGCATATCACAGAATAATCTACATCAGTACTCCCTCCGTCCTCGAAAGTAAGGGACAGAAGAAATTTTAGGACAGATTATGATTTCTGCCAAAAGACTCTAATGCCCCTATTTAATACCGTGTCTCTATTAATTGGCAACATGCATGCATTAATTAATCACGATTATAGGGAATGACCTGCCGCGTTTTTGTTTTGGAATATGTGTGGTCGCATGTATCTGTGTGTATCTGCATGCATGGGCACAATTTGAGGATACAATTTAAAGGGGGAGAGCTCTCAATCCCTAATATTAGAGGACACAATTTGAACGTTTCTCTCCCTTACTTTCAAGGACGGAAGGAGTACTTGTTATGTATCATTTAACACGATTCAAAATACCACTTTTGCTCTAGCAAACTTCCATCACAAGTTTCGCCAATTAGTTATACGCGTATATAAGCACAAGGTAAATGAATGATAACTAAACTAACACAGATGAAAAAGAATGAAAAGAGATGCTGAAACGTGGAATTGATGATCTCCTTATACACAAACACATTTTCTCAATTGCACCCCAGCCATGGGGGCCTGCCTGTCATTGTGTTACAAACCGTATATGAACAAAATCATTTGTATGCATAACAGCACAGCATAACTAAACCACCCAACAAATGCACTGTTCATTGAATGAGATACTCCAATAAGAACATGTGATACAAATGATGACATGAACACTACAGAACAAATGTCAATATGAGGTATGCAAAGCAAACTTCAATCAGTAGATGGAATGTCAGGGTCAGTATAATGATGCTCAAAAGGGAGCATTTCTCCAATAGTCCTATTGCATCTAATGATTGTCAGGATCATCTTATTGTCTTCACAACTTCAGGACCTACAGGATTCTGTGTATACTTCATGTCTATCACTCCACATCTGCGTCTAGAGCATTTTTGTACAGTTATGCATAATTGCCTATGCACACTTGACAAATGACAATTGACATACATCACGAAAAAACAAGTATTATGAGGAAAGGGGCAGGGAATATATGCTACAGGCATGATACATGTAAATACTGTGTGTACTGACTGTATAGGCAAGGAGGCACAGAAAGTGCAAACTGTTGCTGAAAACCAAGCAATCAAGTTAAGTACTATCTTAAAAGTTCTCTTAACAAGAGAAGTGCCCGTAAACAAACGGCACAGGCCACACGAGGATCTTTCAGAGCATTCTCTGACAAATATATTAAATGTCAAAAGAAGTTCATACACTCAGTTTTTTACCTTGTTTCCATATCGGAACCTCGGCCAAATACGATGGGAAGGTGTCCAGCCCAAGTAGGTGCAACAGCAGCGACAGCAGATGGTCTGATAAGGCCCTTCCCAACAGCACGGACTGCTATTGTCGCTGCATGGCCACCTCCAACTACCACCAATTCACCGTCTGATCATGGTATAGACAGTACCACCACATTGTTAATTGAATAATGAAGTGTAAGCAAAAGGGTAATTTCAAAAGTATTAACCGAATGCTTGCAATTTCTTGCTACCGAACTATTGAAAATCATAGTTAGAAACACTGTCCCATAACATGCCAGTTTACAGCTGCCAACCAGCTTTCACTAACCAGCCACGAGGAATATTTCCAGGAAACATGTTTCCTAGAGTATTTTTAGTTGGCTAACCATGGCCAGGAATTACCTTGTGCATAAGCAAGCACTTCCGGTTGAAGTGCTGAACAATCTGAACCACACATTTTTTCAGAACAATGATTACATTAAGTATATGCAGGTAAAGTAGGCACCTACAATCTAAAGCTAGAAGATGAAATGGAATATTTGTTAACCAAATATGCTTAATCAAAGTAGAGTGTATTGAATCAGGTACGAATTCTAGTGGAAATTCTTGCAGTGCACTGAAAGAGTAAAATCTGATTTACCTGCATTTGCCGCAGGACTGTTTGGTGAATTTATTGGCTGAACCTGAAAATTCTGCATCACAGAAGCATTGTAGTTCAGTGATGGCCTGTCTGAATAACCCAGACCAGGCCAATCAACAATAGTAGCACGGTAGCCAAGTTCTCCTTTTCGTGCCACAATATCTTTGGCGACCACCCTCCATTCCTCCACTGCTAACGTCAGAAATTGTAGGGATCATAAGGATGTTCTTCACATTCTCAGCAGTCTCCTGCTCATGCTCATGCTCCTCATAATAAATGTTTACTGGCTTATCCTCAAATGTCCACTGCCACTTTCCAGTCTGGAAACAAACATAAATAATGTTATAGTACAGACAATAGCACAAAGGCACAATAAAATTGTTCATAGTCATATAACCATGGTTAACACGTCTGAAAGATGGCTTTACTTTCCTGGAAAAGCCATTGGAGTACACATTATATCATAAAAGTGATTTTTCTAACAGTTGAAAACCACAAGTTTTATTAACCTTTAGTGCATAGAAGTACTAAGTCAGCACAGCATGGTCCACTGTTCAAGATCTAACTTAGCAAATCTGTTGAAAATATTTAATATTATGTTGCACTCCACATTGGATCATGTTGAGGTTCCATGTTTAAGGCCCAGTTTGGAATAGCTTCTGATTGTGTAGATTCCGAATTCTTCAAGATTTAGATGGGTGACAGTTTTTTATTCTCCAAAAATCCAGATTCTGGATTCTTCAAGAAGCTTCTCCCACAATCAGAAACAGATTTGTACACAAAATCAGAAGTTACCACTCACCCGATTCATAGAGAATCCAGAATCTGCACAATCAGAAGCTGTCCCAAAATGGGCCTAAGGCTTCCAAGTTTTCTGATTAAGCACATGACTAGCTTCAACGATGATCATAATAATGGCATGTCTTAAATCGTTTAGGCTTTTGGAGTATTATGTTAGGTTAATAGTCAGATTGTAAGAAAAAACCTTTAGCAATTCAATTAATATTTCAGTTTTCCTCACAGTTACATGCACTAGAAAAGTGCACTGAAACACCGAAATCTGATTTCGGAGAAACAAAACATGGCAAAATGTGATCGAAGCCTATGAATGCGCAAGGCGAAGGAGTCTGCAATCTGGGTACACAGTACACATAGGGCTTGTTTAAGGCATACACATCATGGGGCAGGGGGCAGTGTTAACAAGCAAGGTGCAGCATGCAAATCACAGGGAGAGAAAAGTAACTAAGTGAGGGAGGAAACAAAGAGAGCAGGATGGCACAATTGCTTGCTTCCCTATATCTCATTCTCTCCTCACCGTGACCATAGGAGCAACAGGCCAACAACTTCCCTCTGTCTTAATGATCATGCACACTATATACAAAAGACATACTAACCAGGTAATAAAATTAACATTCCAAAACCACTGCACTAGCTGCCTAGCAGGTAGAACCAAAGATAGGACCATATAACATTGATTATAAAAAGGAAATTAGAAAGATCAAAGTAGATGTGTCAAACCTTTAACTAGCAATCTGAAACTAAATAATTAAAGGATCACTACTTGACAAGCAGATGAAAGGGGACAGGAGGGAGGAGGAATAGAAGGCGTGTGATTTTGAGAGGGAAGGGTGAGAGGAAGAAGAAAAAGGGTAGGGAGGAGGATTACAGGACCCTGAATAATGTGAGCCAAAAAGGTTTGACAGATTCCAAACGTAGTACATAAAACCTCATATGCATGGGAACACAACCACAGTATTTAAACTAATCCTTCTGTTTCATGTTTCAAGTCATACTAGGCCACTACTTTGTTTTACATTATAAGTAATGCCGCCTTTTCAAGAAAAATATACAACATCCTACTGATCAAATAGCCTTCACTCAATTGCAGCATGCATCTAGTCAACATTTTCACTTGTTCGGAACATCTTAAACAAGGTTAAACTGGTCGTTTTACCACAATTAAAATTTTTGTACTAAGTGTCATAGTGAATTATGATAACAATTGGAATGAGTAAAATTAAGAGTTTTAGGTTTTTTGTCAAAAAAGAAGAATCTTCTGTTACCGGATGAAAAACCTAGCCGCTTATTCTTTTGATGAGATAATATGGTATGCCGCATATGATGCATGTTAACAAGGGTGTTTTAAATTGAACTTGAAATCTTGCTAATATCTAAGCAGTGTATAGCACCAAACTTCTAACATATATGTGTGTTCTGGTCCTTGAGGACTAAAGCGAAGTTTTGCAGGCATTTAAATTTTTTGCACCAATATGATAATTTCTCCACTACCTGCACATCTACGTAGTTGAGCAAACAAAAACCGCACAAGACTAAACGACTAATAGAGCATGGAAGGTAAATATTGTGTTCATTGAATTGGCTATAACAGCTAGAGAGAGGATCGTAACCTCTCCTACCCAACAATTCGAGATCTACAACCGAATCGAAGGAGTTCGCACATTCCAATCGCGCTATGACCCGCAGCTCATCCGACGGACTCTTCGACCACCCAATTAAAGAATCCCATGAGCTCAGTCCGGCAGGAAGCCACGCCAATGCACGCAGCACGATACGGCGACGCGGTCTTGGGGACGGGAGGTGAGGTGACGGAGCGGACGGCGAAGCGCCTCGCCCGCCGGAGCGGAGCCACGCGGTTGGAGACCGCGACGGCGGGGGCGAGGAAGGCGGCGGCCGCCGATGCAGAGGGGCGCATGGGGAGGGAGTGGTAATGGTCGGGATTTGGTGGGAGGTGGAGGCGGGCGATGAGGAGGCGACCTGTGCTGCCGTGGACTCGGGCCTCCCACCAAAATCATTCGAGTCACAAATCTATACAGAGTGCCGTAAAAAATTTTGATTGTTAATATCTTTTAAATATTTAAATTTAATAGATCAAAATTATAGGTAGATTTGTATCAAATTTACTTTTATAATTTTATTATATTTATAAATATATTATAACAGAAATAGTAATCAAAACTGTGTTTTAAAGACCGTGTTATCCAAAACGACAACTATTTATGCCCGTACTAAGTACTAGTTGATCTACTACTCTATGTTTTATGACATGTCCGATTGGAAATCTTACCTCCCAATATTTTTTTGTATCGGTCAAAAAATCTTGTAAGCAGTTGAGCTTTGAACCCTTCATGTAATCGTACATGACATAGAAACTTATCATGGCGGTGCCAAGAATCAATGGGAGGCAGAGCAAGCATGGCATGAAATTAAACAGTCCTAAATCTGTGCCTCGGAGGCTTGGGGCTAAAGAGCGTCAAATAGGTATAGCAATTAGCTTCCGTTTTTTCGAGTCACTAGTACAAACACTGTTTTTAGTGGAAGCCATACAATCACGTGGACACCACCACGGTTCACATCGACAATATCGAACGAACAATAGTCCGTATAAACCAAACGAAAAAAAGGGGCCTACCAAGTAAACCACCTTGGCCCTGGCCTTTAAACAGAGGCCCTGATAGGCCTAGCCATGGGCCCAATGGACACCAAGATCTGTCGCACATAAGAAGGCCTTCTAAGTTCGGGCTGGACCATACACTTCGGCAAGTTGCGACGGCTAGGACGCCCAAATTTCCCACTCATTCCCCCTCCTTTTTCTCCTCCAGATTGACCGTCCCACGCTTCCTGCTCCGCCCACGCGAATCACATCGCACAACCGCAACCGCGTCCGCGTACCGGAAGAACAAAAAAGCAAGGGGACAAACGTAACAGAGGCCGCGTGCAGGCGCAACCGCGACCGCGTGCAGGCGCAACCGCGACCGCGCGAACAACCGGCCGGCCGGCGTCGCGCTTCGCCTCTTCGGCCCATCGTCGTGCGCGACCGCGACGGCCCACACATGCACCGTCGTCCTATCCGGCATCCAAACTTATTACACGGCCGTGCTTGGCTCGTCGGCAGGAAAACACTAGTCCTCCCGTCCGCCCTCTTCCTCTGCTCCGCAGGGATAAAAGTGCTCGGCTTTCGGTTTCACATCTCAGCCTCTCGCCATCTTATCGCCGATCTATTCTATTCCATTCCTACTAGCAGGAACAATAACATGAACCGAGCGTTTTTCCAGTCCACTTGCGCTCTTTTTTTCAAGATCTAACTATCTACAAACGTAATTATAAAAATAATCATCTCTCTATCACAAAAGCACTGATATATACATCTGCCACCTGCCACGCCAAGATAAGACTGCTATCGTGGTAGGAAAGCTTAGCAGGGCGACAATACAAGTGAAGGAGTAGGACCTACCGCGGTGCCCGAGCATGGCATATCCTACCGTGGCAACAGTCTTGCCCAAGTACAGTAAGTTCAGCCAGAACCTGTCGCGGTGTACACACGTGACCGACCATTTCATAGTAGGGAGGAGACTTTTTTTTGTAATTATATTCATATGGAAGCTAGATTTAAAAAAAAAATAGTAGAGGACTAAAAAAAAGGTTGATTTCCAATAATATTCGCTCGCCTTTTCGCCGGGCCTTCGACGTCGGCGCGCCCAACTTGCCCGTGGGGTTCACGTCATGGACCGAGTTCTTTCTCCGCTTTTAGGCCGAACCTTTTCGTACGCTAGCTAGTGCTGCTCCTGCTCGCGTGTTTAGACGTCGGATTAAACTGTTTCCTTGACCTTTAATTAGAATCTAAGTCAGGGAGTGTGCTAAGATAATCGTCCTACCCGTCGGCTACACGGCAGGCAGGTCCATCCATGATCCATGCCTTTCCCGGCCGCTACGTACGCTCTGACGCCCGTTTTGAAAGAACAGAGAGGAAAAGAGTAAGGCTTTTGCATGATCTGGATGGTGAGCGAGTCTCATATTATTTCTACGATACGCTGCTTCAATTTACAAATGTTATTCTTTCGACTATGTATAAGGAGCTAACCCTTTTCTCTATGGTATCATCTGAAACTCCACCGTGAATCGTCCGATCAACGTGAGAGTTGATCGTGCAACCATGTTTGTCGAATTTGATCTTTAGACGATTTCGTTGCCGGCTTCCCTTGCGACGCGCTTGGCTCCTTTGTACCTAGATCACAGCTCAGATCTTCCATATGTTCTTCTCAAAAGTCCATGGTTCTTGAAAGCCTTTGCTCACCATCCAAATCTGATACTATCTGAGCCAACAACAACTAGGGCCAATGAAATTCAGGTCCTTTTTGTTTTGCCCGCCTGCTACTCTGAACTGAACGTAGTTGAGTGTTAGGTACGAGGGGGCAGACGCTGCCACTACACTCTCCTTAATCAACACGGGCGACAAATAGCACCAAAAAGAAGCAAAAATTAAAGATATATCACTCTATTTCTTAGTATTTTAGAACATACTACTCGTTGTCTCAATGACATATAACCCCTGGACTCATATATCATTGAGACAACAAATGTTATTTCCTGTATTGCCAACAAATGGAGTGATATATCCTGAATTCCTCAAAAAAAAAGGTTGCACGAGGTTAGACTAGCCGTGCACCATCCAAAAAATTTAGGTCCTGTTTGGGAGTTTTAAGTCAACTTCAACTTCCGAAAAATCAGTAAACTCCCAAACAGCTCAGTTTTATGTGGTTTTTGGCATAAGCCAGAAACCATATATAACTAGCAGAAGTCAAAAGCTGAAAGCTAGGTTAAACTGATTTTGCAGTTTATTATTGAGAAAAATTAGCTATTTATCAAATGATCTCTTATAAAAAGTTATAGATGCTTGTTAACCCATAAAACTAAAAAGCAACTTTATAGAAAAGCTACCGCTCCCTGAACATTAGGCCCTTAATTCCTTCGTAAGACCACATCGTGGTATTAAAATCATCATACGGGCGGAACACAATTTCTGGCACCGGCGTGATGGACAGCTCCAAATCTGTTGCTATAATATGAGCATAATGATGCAGAAATGGTTAATGGTTCCTATCATCTTTCGCTAGTATTGATTACTCTTTTTTAGCAGCTGAGTTAGTAGGTGCATTTAGTGTTGATGCAGGCTGTTGAGCAATTCCAAATAATAGTTGTGAATTTTTTCGGAGGAACAATGTTAGTACGACTCTTCAATGTATGGCATTTTTGGGCTAATAGTGGTTGACTTCCCATCAAGCATAATTTGGAACAAAAAAGAGTTGAATTGAATTTTATGAGCAATGTCAAAAGTGTACAGTGTAAACTGATGAACCGTGAACATCTATGCTGCGAAATTGCAAATACTTCAACAGAAACTGAAGTTTCAGCAGTCTGAAACCAACAAAAAAAATCGTCGTCGGTGGCTAAGATTGGACTATTACTTCTTGTTTGTTTTTCTCTGTAGGACAAGAACAGCATGAAGCGTATACGGATAAGGTTCATTTGCAGTTTTTAGAGGCCGTCCGATAAAAAAAACGAATAGTTCGGATTTCTCAACAATGTTTGGTACCATACCAAAATCAGCACGGTACTTTCGAATAGTATTCTCCGAAGATCTTATCTATCGATTTTCAATTTAACAATCTATGTATAACTGCTAAAGTTTAAGGACTGTACTGGATCTCTTTCAAGTCCTAAATACAGACTTTTTTCACTATTATTTGTTTGCTTTTGTTTCGAGAACCTGCATGTAGCTATTTCTCCTGTTTGTTTCTCTTTCCTTTTGTTAATTATTGGTTTTTCTTGTTTCTTCCTCACCTGGCTGTGCAATCAATATTTTCTGGTCGCTTTCAGCAGTCTCTATCTAATCCCATATGGCGAAAATTTGTCGTTTTTTACTCCATGACAGCAAACCTTTCTTTTCTCCCACTGAAAACGAGTTTTTACCGTTCTTGCCAGCATTTCAAGGGAAGATCAGACAACTACTATTGCCAAGCAGAGTACAAAGCCGAACCATGAATGGCGCCTAACATTGGAACTTTCTATGCTTATTCCTCCTAAGAATGCAGACAAAAGCCAGTCCAGATCAAAAACAGAGGAGATACTAAAATAGAGTGAAACGCACACAAAGGTTTTGATTCACCCAGATGGCTCCGTTCAAGGAGGCTTTCTCCGGTGCTTGGAAGGTATCTTCCCTAAAAAAACATCGAAGTTGATTCACACAGGGACAAAATAAAGAGGATCCATTTGGATCTATTATTTTAGGTGAATGAAATGGTTCAATATTTATAGAAAATATTCCTTAAATTTGTATCCCACTATTCAGAATGGAATGGTTTCATTCAAACAACCAAACATGATGACTCTTTTCTTGAACCATCTCATATATGTACTACTTGGTACAAACAACCAAACACACATAATTATTCTTTTGACTTAACATTGTACATTCATTTGACCTAACTGCCATTGTGCCAGCTCTTGATTAACCATTGCCTTCTATGATAATCAGTAAGTTCTCTTGTTTAGCTATCTGTGATAATATGTGACATGAATCGCCGTTTCTGATAATCAGTAACATGGATCACAACGACTCTTGATCGGCCATCGCTCTCCTCGGTTTGCATCCAAGGCAATTCGATCCGCCCTTTCCCATATCCATCGGTAGACTCCTCTGATTCTCCCCCTTTGTCTCCTGTACATACATACGTAGAGCATCGCGGCAAATTGGATTTGGATCTAACTCTGATAATCAGCAAGTTCTGGAAAAACTAATTTCTCAATGAGAGGTACTTCCATGCTTTTCTTTTTCACAGTTACACAAATATTAAAACATAAATGAATGGTAGATGATGATTAATTACCCGTTCGCTTGCTTCAAAATTTGTGCGACTTGCATTGAAGCACTACTCTTAATCTATTTAAAGTTATTGCATCGTCTAATTGTCCGTTACTCAGACCAGGGATTCATGTTAAATCACTTTGTTTGTATCAAGTGGCATATGTATGAGATGGTTTAAAAAAAGTTATATATGTGTTTGGTTGTTTGAATGAACTATCATATACTGAATAGTGGGATACAAATTTGAAGAATATTGTCTATAGATGTTGAACCGTTCTATTCACCCAAAACAATGAAACCAAATGGTGTAGAAACATATATCCCATTCAACTTTATCCTACCGACCAAACATATTTGGTGCTAAGTTGGGTAGTGTGCAAGTAAATGCAGTTCAAATTTCAGCCCAATGGATCTTTGCCTGCACGGCTGAACGGCGCCTGCCAGTGCGATTGTCTGCCCATGTGAATTCTCTCTCTTCCATTCTGGGCACTGGCCATGAAAAGAACAATTCAATAGTCTAAAAAAAAAGAACAATTCAATTTCAAAATAGCAATCACCGGGAGTTGCACAATTAGAGGGACATGCCTTTTACTAGATTACCCTTCTCCTTTTATTTGATAAGGATATGCAATTACTTATCTGATATTCACCAAATCTTTAAGTCAATACCAGCCCACGGTTTAAGTACCTTTACATACATATATTTAATTGTGGATCACCAGATTGCAACAAATAAATAGCTCGCGTACCTCAAGCACTCGATAAAATTGCCCCTTCAAGGGGTGACCTAACAAACAGGTAAAGTGTTAATGAAACTGCCAAATCAACCCCGTTGTGCCACTCATTCCTCTAGAATTCGACATTCCAAACTACCAATATCTGTTGGCTTTCATGGACAAAAAGATAAAATTTGAAGGTGACTTGGAGGCCACCTCCACTAGTTTTTTCTCTAGTCACCATCTGAATGCCTCATCATGGTTTGGGTTTAACCCAAGCAACCTCTCATGAAAGACGTGGTTTTTCTTTCGCTGATGGAGGTGTCAAGAACATCGTTTTCTCAACAAGGACAAATTGCTGTGGGTCAATTGATGCAAAAAAAAATGTTCCATCTTGCAACGAAAGGCGAAGAGAAAAACCGGTCTATCGATGTCATGACCTAATCCTCGAAGACTCGAAGTGTCATATGGTATACAATTCAATACATAAGTTTCTCCGTGACTAAAACTTAGCACATTATTCAAATTGCGTCACCATGAGCTGGTGCCGTGCCAGATGCATCACTTTATGTTATTGAAATATTCAGGATTTATTTATGTATCTTCCAAGATCAGATATGTCGAATATACACATATCTGGACTCATCTATAGATACTACTACTCTTGAAGAGGCACGAGCAGAGCTTACAGGCCGGTGCCACTTGCGCCAAAAACACTGTAATTTCTACGGTTCTAAGCTGTAGTGATCTACAGTGCGAAGCTACAATATTTTTATTTTATAAAAATAGAGAGCTTACAGGCCGGTGCCACTTGCGCCAAAAACACTGTAATTTCTACGGTTCTAAGCTACAGTGATCTACAGTGCGAAGCTACAATATTTTTATTTTTAAAAAATAGAGACATTTTTTTGTAAACAATTTTCCCCTCTCTCTCCATTAACATTGAGTTACAATTTTTTTAAAAAAAAATTCTCAATTTTTTTAAGAAAATTTTCTCGCTTCCTGTTAAAATTCAGGCGCAGCCCACGATAACGCTAATCAACTAGTGTAGACAAATGTGAGCTATGCTTTAGCAACGCCGACGCGTGGACCAACTATCGTGCTCGGTGGCTACTCCGTGTTGTCTCGCCTCGTCTCTTGCGGATCGCAGCTGCCTCCTCCGATCTGCATGATTGGCCAGCTCGGCCTCACTCACAGCCACAGGCTGACGTGGGCGTAACCCCCGCGACGAGCAGCCAATCGGAAGCGGGGCCATGTCTCTCTAGGGTAACAGGCCCATGTTTTTTCTTTTTCTTTTTTTATTAACCAGTGATTTAAGGCCCTATTTGTTATAGCCATAACTTTTATAAGAAACAACTTTTTCAACTAAAGTCGTACTAGTTTGAATTTGAGTATTTGTCCACGGCGCGGTGGAGGAGATGGATCGTTGATGTCCATGGGAATTGGGGCGTGCATGACCGTTGAAGTATAAGTGAATTCCACACATTTTCTCGTCAGTTTAAGTTTTTGAGTGAACTGATTGATGCATCTAAGTCAATATGGTATCAGAGCCAAGAGATCTTGAGTTTAAGACCCGATCGGCGCAATAAAAAATAATAATTACAGTCTATTCCTATTCTACGTCCTGGTGCATCCAACTCAATATGGATGTGTTGTTGGTTACTACAGGTTTTCATACTGTTGGGGTGTTGGTCTGTTCCTGTTCGCTAGATTTGGTTGGCATCACGTGATGATTAGCTTTTCTCTTGTGATAAAAGGCGCGGTTTGAGGTACCGCATCTCTTTCATGCGTGATCGGCGATCTTAAACGGCTCAGGCCCGTCCGAGGGATTGATTTGGGTGTGGTTGAAGGCTGCATTTGGTGTAAGTTTTGTGTTACTTTCTTTTAAGAGCCATTGAGCCGCTCTGTAATGAAAATACGTAACCTTTGTGCAAAATCTTCTTCGATAGCACGGGATAGAAACACATCTCAATCAGGGAAACTATAGATGTTTGTGGTGTGATTTAAACTATTCTAGTATTTTTCAGAGGACAGGTGCTGAACAGCTGAAGGCTAAACGGAGATCTGAATCACGCAATCTGCGGCACATATTCTTGAGCGCGTGCAGCGATGGAGTGGAAAACCGCGATTAGAGAAGGAAGGATATTTGCGTCTACCTGCGCATTGACTCGGATCGCCGACTTTATGCCAAGTGAATCTCTTAGCCTTTTCCATATCCGCACGGATGCACCGTAAAAAGGAGCGAATCTCAGGCCGCACACGCATTTGAGCCAGCGGCCATTATTGTGAAACAAGAATCTCAGCTACAAGGAAAGCAAATCATACATACCGATAAAATGTTAATGAAAGGTGGCAATGCATTATACTCCTGCCCGGGTCGGTTAGAAAGGTAACTGTTGGCGTAAAAAAACGTGAAAAAGGGTTAATCGGTCGTAACACACCTAACGAACACCAGGTTTATTTTATCAAGACGTGACAATCGATTTGATTCTGCAATTGATAAGATGAATATATGATATGCTCAAAGCCGATCTGTCGCGAGACAATCGGCTTAGATCTAAACAGTTAAACCGATTAAATCAAAGGGTAACGATAGGTCTAATTAACCGATTAGTGCTAATCATTTGGTAAAAATAGATCTTTTTTCGAGGAAGACGATACGCAATAAAATCGGAGAAAAATCAAACCTGATGGTGTAATTGATGAAGATCAACAATCGGCGATACGCAACTTTACTGATCAAAATCGAATTACAAAGATTCTAAATTACAGAAGCTACTCCTAGTCGATGAGAAAATAAAAGAGTAAATACAATTTATTGATTGATTGGGATATGTTGTTTTTTCACTCACTCATAGCCATCTTTTATAGCTATCGACCGACCGTGTCCATCTCTAATACGCTAGTTGTCATGATCCGTGTTGGTCTTAAATCGGACAGTTCTCCTCATCTTTAGATAAATATCGGTCATAGTTCAAATTTAAACTTTTTTTTTCTTTTCTTACGCTTTGCTTATCTAGCCCGGTTCTTTTTCCCGTGCATATTTGGTAGCACATCAGCGCCACCGATCGAGTCGACGTCTCTCCCGTGCAAAGCTAACGAAGGAAGAAGCATCGCCCAAGGAAAGAATGACAGGAAAATGAAAGGTATGGCTCGGAGCAGGACGGCACCGGCCGGGTTGGATGCGGCCGGTTTGCTGTTAGGCCGAGTCAGCCTCCATGGTAAACCTCAACCTCCCCCCGCCACCTCTGGACGACACCTGGTCGCTCGCGAAGCGGACTCCCCACCCGCTGAAATCTCACGAAAAACCCACCGATCCGCCCGTTTCAAGCGCGGGAGAGATACTGACCCGACGCCGGCCAGCGGTTCTCGGCTTTGCCTCTGGGCGAACCGTTAGCCGTTCGGTCATAGATAAAGCGGACCTGTTAACTTTTTGAATATGAAGTATATCTTGTTATCTGTTTTCAAAAGTTTTTTTAATAAAAAAAAATTTGAATTGAAAATTTTCAAACCAAAAGTTTTTTTAGTCAAAACTTTTTGAACTGAAAGTTTTTTTGAGTCGAAACTTTTGAATCAAAATCTATCTATTATATAATTAAAGCAAATGCAAAATAAGCCATCATGCTTGCTCTTAAGGGCTAGAAATTTCCAAATTAATTAGAGAAAAAAGAGAAAAGATCTGGCCGTCCATCTAACGGACCCAAGTTATAACGGCTTAGATTAAAAGAAAGAGTTAATACCGAGTACAACACCTTAATCGCAGAAAAAAAAGAAAAGATTCAGCCGTCCGTCTAACATACCCTAGTTATAATGGTTTAGATTAAAAGAAAGAGTCTATGTTAAGTACAATAAAAAAACAAAAATTTGGAATTAAAAATAAAAGAAATTTTTTAATTTGATTTCAGAAATTCGGAATAAAAAAATAAAAAAAAATAGCAATTTGATTTTCATAATAAGTCCTTATCAAGTAAGATAAAACATGAATTTTGGAATAAAAAAATAAAAGAAAATTAGCATTTTGATTTCCATACTAACATCAAAATAAAACAGAAATTTAGAATAAAAATTCAATGAAAATTAGTAGTTGGTTTTGTATACGAATTCCAATCTAAAATTGAAATTCTAGAAAAAAAATTTAGCAATTTGATTTTCATACGAAAATGTAAAATATATCAATTGGATATGTATATGATTCAAATCTAAAACTATATTAAAAAAAACTCCATATCATCTACGATCCAACAACATACAATTTTTTTATATGAATTCCAGATCATCCTGATTTCTATATGATTTTCAAAGTAAAAATAAAATTTAGAATAAAAACTAAATAAAAATTAGTAGTTGGATAAAGAAAATTAGCAATTTGGTTTCCATGCAAACTCCAAAGTAAAATTCCTAAATAGCTTAAATTTGGAATAAAAATGAAACAAAAAAAATACCGGTTAATCTATGATTCCTACATACATGCAGGTAGGTACATACAAGCAAATTATGTGGTGAGTAATTTTAGGTACAATCTCTTTGAACACTTTGCATTTTTTCAATCATCATATATCCATTATTTTATTAAAATTATAGAAAAAGAAGCCATCACGTTCGTCCTTAATGGGTGGAAATTAGGACGTTAATCAGTAAAAAAAGAAAGACCTAGACCAGATTATAACGGTGTAGATCAATGGGATATAAGATTGAAGTATGTATTAGAATACACAATCGCATGCAACTAACCCAAAACTATATGTACAAATGCATCGCACCGAGATGTAGTATCTTTTATTGGACAACGATGATGATGGCAAAATGTTGAGCGTAGCAAGGAGAGTCTAGCAGGGATGCATATTAGGAGGCAGTTATTGAAGAGGTAGAACAACTTAGGTTGAAAAGCGCCCGCGAGAGCGTGTTTGGCATGGGTCCAATGAGGACGGTGTTGGAGGGGCCATATATATGTTTGAACTTAATTTAGCCTAGAAGATCATGCAGGAATAAGAATATTTATGGCGAGACGAGGTGAGCCGTGGCCCGTGGCCCTCGCCAATCCCCCTCCCTTTGCCACTGAACCTATGGTTTTGCATGGCAGATGCTGTGGACCTCGATGCCACATGCTTTAGTGTCTAATTCACCATCGAGACTGAAGGGTGGAAGAGAGACTTAGGTAGAAAGGAACAAGAAAAATGATGCGTAAGGTTAAAACGGCGGGAGCCGTGTATTAAAATGTGTATTTGAACAATTTCGAACTGTATTGACCGGAAAAAATTCCAACAAAATTTCACTCAAGGTTACTTGAGATGTATTACGGCGATAGGCTTTGTATAATTTTAAATATGAATGATACATAACAAATCTAGTAGTTTTTATTTTATTTTTTTATTAGAAAGTAATGAAGGGGTGGAAAATGAAAAGAGAAGGGAGAATAAAGGGGAGGATGTTATGTGGAAACATATGTGTATGTTCTCATCCAAGATTATTGAGAATAGCCCTAAATTAGAAATATATCCCAGATAAAATCCTTTGTGGCTCGGCTCGGCTCGGCGCAAGAGTGTCATGTCAAGTTTAGGTGCCACCTGTTTGTTCGTGTAGCAGCTACGCGGTCTTTCTTTTGAAGCCCAAGCCTCCTCCTCGCTGTTGCCACATCCGAATCAGTCGCACTCGTCTCCCTCTTTCTCTCTTTCGATCCCCCTTCTCCACTGCTCGATAGTTTTTTTAGACTGGTAGCGCGTTGTTTTCTTCACCTCTCCCGCGGGGTCGCGGCGATCGTGGTGGCGTAGAAAGGTGAGGATCAGTAGGCGTGTCGCCGTTTGCCCTTCTCCCTTTTGCTGCTGGTTGCGCCTCCTTCTTGTTGCTGCTCTGGTGCTATGTTGGCTTGGAAGGTGAGGTAGCCAGGCCAGCGGTGCCTGGTCGATTGTCCGTCATCCATGGATGTCGTGGAGGGTGCCCGCGCCTCTGCCGCCGCAGATGGTGGCTCCAGCGGGTTTGTGCACTCCGTGGTGGGATACTCCTCATCGCCCCTCTTCTTCTGGCTCCTCACCGTCGCGCTCGTCGCCGCCATCCACCTCGCCTCCTGGTACATCTCCCCGTCCTCCTCAAGGTAAGAACAGCGGCAAGGAAAGAAATTTGCCATGGGTTTGGAATTCCGATTGATGGTTTTGGGACGCGACGGATTGATTGTTTTGTGTGTGTGTGTGTGTGTTTTGTCTCGGTAGGAGCGAGGATAAGGATGCGCGCCGCGGCGGCTTCGCCGGCGAGGAGAGGGAGGAGGAGGCGGACAAGAACGATGACAGAATTCTGGAGATGATGCGCAGTTTCAACTTCATGCATGCGAGCGACGAGGGTTTCGTGGAGGGTATTGCCACGTACGACCGTGTTGTCGACGGCAGGGCGCCCTACCCGGTGTTGCCGGCCGAGCCAGAGCCGGCGCCGTCGAGCCTCAGCTTCAGGTTTCAGCATCAGATGCCGGAAATTCTGCGAGAGACGGCGGTGGTTTTGAGAGAAGTACCAGTCCAAGAAAAGGAAGAACGAGAGGAAGAGAAAGAATCATCACTTCCATTGGAATCGGTGGCCAAGGAAGAACGCGAGGACGAAGCCGAGGAAACAGAGGTAGTAGTGGAGGAAGAAGAAGAACAGAGCAGAGATGTCGTGGAGGCAACGCCAAAGATCGTCGCGACCACGCATAACTACCGGTTCCTGACAGAGCGAGACTTCCGGGGGTTCGTCCAGGAGCCGGAGGCCATGACGGTGCGCGTCCAGGAGTCCTTCGTTCCGCCACCACCGGAGCAGCATGAGCGAAGAGTGGTCGACGTGGCCTCCCGCCGAGATGGCTTCCTCATGGCCAACGACTTCCGGCCGGCGACTGAGTCCGGCGTGCGTGACAGCGTGACGGCGTCGCCGGGGAAGAGGACGCCGTCGCTGGGGCGGAAGAAGCCAGCGAGCTCCCAGTCCAACGCGTCCAAGGGCAGAGCCGTGAACGGGAGGACGAGCTTCGCGTCGGAGTTCTCTGGCTTCGGCGACTCCGACTCGGAGTCGAGCGCCAGCGACGGGTACTCGGTGAAGGAGCTCGTCGTCGACTCCGACAGCGACTGGTTCCTCTCGGAGAAGGACTTCCCGGCGGCGAGGCACGATGCCGGCAGCCTCAGGAGCTACAAGGCCAAGGTGCTCAAGGCCATGGAAGCCCTGGAGGAGGCGAACAAGCTGGAGAGGTCTTTCCAAGACTCGGCGACAACGGTGTCGCCGGGCTCGGTCGGCCAGGCCTCGCCGGACAGCATCGGCGACTGTTCTGTCAAGTACCCTGAAGACATGTGGTCTCGGAGCCCTTCGCCGGATGCCGAGTATAAAGAGGACGAGGAAAAGGAAACCAGGGAAGCCGAAGAGGCTGAGGAGAGGAACATGGAGGAGGACGAGAGCAGCATCGACATGAGCGATGACGACGAGCGTTCCTCGGGCAGCAAGAAGATGGCAATAGCACCAGTATATGATGCTGCTTTTGTTGCCGAGAACAGCTCGGAGCATTCAGAAAAGAAAACCATCACTATAAATGATCATTCAGATGAAGCTATTTCTTATGTTAATAGGAGTCCAGAGGCAGTCTCTGAGAGAGAATTGGCTGTTTCGTCTCATCAAGTTTCTGTTCCTGGTGCTAAGAGGAGCCCGAAGCCATCAGCGAGGGAACTTGTCGGTACGAATGATCGTTCATTTGAGCTTGTTTCTGTTGATAGGGAAGAAATTGCCGGTACAAATGATCAATCAGACGAAGCGTTTTCTGATGACAAGAGAAGGCCAGGGCATTTGGAGAGAGATTTTGTTGGTACAAATGGTCAGTCACATGAACTTATGCCTGATGTTTGGAAAGAAATTGTCAGTAAAAATGATCAACCCGAAGAAGTGGCTTGTGATGATAAGAGAAGCCCTGAGCCATCAGAGAAAGAAGTTGTCAGCACGAATGATCATTCAGATGAACTTACGTCTGATGATAGAAAGGCAATTGTCAGTCCAAATGATCAGTCATATGCAGTCGTTTCAGATGGTAAGAGCATCCTGGAGCCTTCAAAGCAAGAATTCAGTACAAATGACCATCCATATGGAGTAACCCCTGACGGCAAGAGCAATTCAGAGCCAACAGAAGAAGAATATGCTAGTGCAAAAGATCATTCAGACAATGCCCCTCGACATGTCCACTTTTCAGTTACCGGGAAGGCAAAGGTGTTGGACGAGGAGGGGGAGGATCCGGAAAACAAGTGGAAGGATTTGACAGAAGAGGAGGAGGACGAGTTGGAGTCACTGTGGGAGCACCAGGACCTGATAGAGCAGCTCAAGCTGGAGCTGAAGAAGGTGCGGTCCATCGGTCTGCCGACAATCCTCGAGGAGTCCGAGACACCAAAGGCGCCAATGGAGGATCTCAAGCCATGGAGGATCGATGCAAAATTCCTGCGCGAGGACCCGATGGACGAGCTGAACAAGTTCTACAAGAGTTACAGGGAGAGGATGAGGAAGTTTGACATACTGTGCTATCAGAAGATGTATGCAATAGGTATGCCTAATTTCGCTATACCTGTTTACCTTAACTCATATTTGATTCCAGTGTTTTTTAGCACTTAAATACAATTGCGCAGATATTCTTGAATCTACATTTATTAATTAAAAAATAGTTCTTCATTGGTTGATCAACTCAGGGAAGAATCAAGAACTGCATTTCTTTAGGATAGTTAAACGACTACTGAAATAGAAAGAAGTTCTTGAATTGGCGGTTCAATTCAGGGAAAAGTCAAGCTCTGCATTTCTTTATGATAGTTAAAGGACTATTGAAATGCTATTCACATTGCCTGCAACTTTTGTAACAATCAAGCATTGCATCTAGCTTTTTAAAGCTGGTTAAGGACTGATACAGCTTTATCTTGCTTTACGTAGCATTTGTTTTTTCAACTCAGCATTCTCCAGGAATTGGATTTAGGTTCTTTTTTTTTTTGGTTGTTTGAAGCTTCTTTAGGTACTGATATGGTGCTATACTGAATTTGACTGCAGATTTTCTCCAGCTCAGAGGACCTCAACAATCGACGGACTCTCTAAAGACCTTGTCACCGACGGTAACATCCATCTTGTCGCACAATTTCCGGTCATCTCGCAGGAGATCTCCTGAGGACCCGTCGGAGCGGTTTCTCAAGGAGCTCCGTTACGACCTAGAGACGGTTTACGTCGGCCAAATGTGCCTGTCGTGGGAGTTCCTCCGGTGGCAGTACGAGCAAGCTCGTGACCTGCCGGAATCCGACCCTTACCACAGCCATCAGTACAACCAGGTGGCCGGAGAGTTCCAACAGCTTCAGGTGGTGGTGCAGAGGTTCGTAGAGGATGAGTCCTTCAAGGGCCCTAGGCTGCCAAACTACATCAATAAGCGATGCGTGCTTCGCAATCTCTTGCAAGTACCTGTAATAAAAGGTTAGCATGAGAATTCAGAACTGAACGATTAGTTAATCCACCTTACTGCTGAATTCTGCCTGAACTGAATGATTCCAATGTGAATTTGGGATTGCAGAGGACAGCCTGAAGGATAGGATGGAGGATCAGCGCAAGGGGAACTATGTCATAACGAGCGAGGAGTTGGAGGACATCATGGAGGAGGCGATGCGCATTTTTTGGGAGTTCATCAAGGCTGACAAAGTTGAGACGACGTCGATCCTGAAGGGCTTGTCGAACACTCATGTCGAGCTCCAGGACCCTTCAGACCATGCTCTTATGACGCACATCCACGCCACGTTACAGAAGGTAAGTTAACACATTACCGGCAAAAGAGGTGATTTGCTACAGCCTACAGTGCTAGAAATAGTACTAGTTGCATGACTTACAATTCTGAAATATGTGCAGAAAGAGAAGAGGCTAAAGGATCTCCTGAGGACCGGAAACTGCATTGTAAAGAAGTTCAAGAAGCCCAAGGAGGACAGATCAAACCAGAACCTCTTCTTCTCGCATGTCGATATGCATCTCGTGGCACGGGTGCTGAGGATGCCGAGGATCACCAGCGATCAGCTGCAGTGGTGCAAGGCAAAACTGGACAAGATCATACTGGTAGATAGGAAGATCCACAGGGAGCCTTCATTTTTGTTGTTTCCCTGTTGAGAGTACATATATATATTTCTTTGGTTCCTTTTTCTTCATAAAGCATATTCACCTTGTAATCCACAGCTTGTAGTTTTTTTTAACCTTTCGGTAATTCAGTTCATTACAGAGGTCGGTAATTATAATTGTAACTTGATAAACAGGTAATAAACCACAGAGTCCATGCTATGATACTTACATTACCTAGCTAGAAATTGCAGCGTAAAATATTCACTTCCTCTAGAGTGAAGAAACATCTATCAGGATGCACAGATTGCCACTTCTGAAACGGACTGTTCTTCGCTTCTGTCGCCACATGCAGAACATCTGGCATGCTAGCCACTTGGATATTATAATTGCCGAGGTTGCAGTATAATTTTACGCAAACAAAGAAGCAATAAGGGTATAAGGACTGTGCACAAGCAAAGCATCGGCTGAATGCATGATCAGTTTTGGCTGGATTGTACTACTGGTCCACTGCACTGAACCACAATCATTAACTACATTGTTACTTCTGACCTCTGCTTGAACTGTTGCTGTGCCCTTTTGTTCGCCACATGAGGCATCTAATGGAGGCCTTACTGATCCTAACAACCCAAGTACTAACTGCAAACACTGCACACCGCAACCAGAAACAAGAACATTTCATAACTCACAACTGATCAGATGCAGCAGTTAGCTAGCTAGCTGCCAAGTAGATGGTAGTACTAGCTAGCTAGATGGGTAGTGAAACTGCAACCTTAAGAGGGGTTCGCTACTACACAGGCAGCAGCCAAATACAGGTAGGCAGCAAGCATTGCATTCAGTTCATGTGGCGGTACAATACGGAGTGTGCGCCAATGATGGAGCCGAGTGAGTGAGAGCGAGGGAGGCCACAGCGGCAGATGCAACAGCTGTGGTTCAGGTAAGCTTTGCAACGGCTTTGGCGCGCGAGTTAGAGTTCAACAGTGCCGGGTAGACTTGTGCTTGTTTATGAACACGGTGGCTCACTGGCTCTCAAGTTAGCTCGAGTGCTCGACGGTGCTGCTTAGAATGCTCATTGCTCACACCATCAGATCGCAGATCATCATCATATATATGATGGCTACATGGAAACTGAGGCACAGATTGCATCAAAACCGGAAAAAGTTCACAAGTTCACGTTGTTAAGACTGCAGCAGTCTCGAATTTTGACACTCAGGCTGCACTTTACAGAAACCCACATTGCACCTCGTCCTGCGACGACATTCATTATTGCATCAAGACAGTCATTCCAGATAGCAATATGCCAGAAGATGACGAATCACATCAATTTTCTGGCAGATTGCTATTTCAGTTCGGGCTAGTAATAAAACAGCCTACCAAAGCCAGTTTTATTACTAGCCCGAACTGAAATATGTAAGCGCTCGGACGTCCGATCCGAGCGCTGCCATCGTACGCCTCGATAGCCTTAGGATCAATCACAGTATAAGCAACGAGAGCAGTAGGATTGCCTTCTCCCAATAAAATACCCGTAACAGGGCGTCATCTTCAACCCCACCCCACTGCCTTCCCCCTTTGGACCTCCACCCCGATGGCTCATTCTATACGAAAACATTGAACATCCATCGCTAAATCATCCATCCTCAGACCCCGCCCTTTCTGTTTCTCTGCTAATTTCATCTGATCGAAAACCCTTATGGCACAACAAAAAATCATCACGAATGCAACAAAAGGTTACGGTAGCATGCAACAAAATTTCATCCGACTACAACAAAAACCCACGGCAGAAACGAAGCAACAAAATGCAATCTCTAATTGCAACAACAAAAATGCTCTTGTGTAACAAATCACTTAACCCATGTTAGAGATAACATCACGGTAAAATAATTGGAGATAAGATTTAACATAGAAAAACCCTTACGGAAAAAAAACCACGGGAAACAATCCACTATAATGGTTCAAGGATTACATTTACATGGGTGTAGCTTAAATAGTCAAAAGAGTCCTAGTTATTGAAAACTTGGACTAACAACCTATTTGGATAAAATCAAAAGATATGGTAAATTAAAATATTGAGTTATCTCTAACAACCCGTTGTAACAAAAATAACCCAATGCAACTTTTTTATGTCACACTGCAACAAATTGAACAATTAGTGCAACAAATTAGAAAGGGCCTGCAACAAATGGGAAAATGCATACAACAATCTACTGGAATAGAAGCAAGCGATGGCCATCAGCGAGCGGATGAACACGGTGGAGGAGGAAGCAGCCTTGATGTCTGGTCAAAGCCTTGTCTGCCGCCAACACCATTTTTGTGCCTGTAACAGCCTCAAAATCAATAAAGTGAAGAAAAGTAAATTAAAAATCCTTTGTGTATTATTTCTGAATTTTTTGGATTTATTGGATATTTTTTTGGCTTTTTCTTAATAAAAGAAAGTGAAATAAATGATATAGTAAAATGGTAAAAGTAAAAAGTAAAAATGCCAAGTCAAAAAATGTTTACCAAAGTCATAACAAAAATCTAAGGGCTCTCCACAGCCAGTTTAAGTCGGTGGAAGAGCTGGACCAAATAAAATGTAATTGAATCAAAGTAAATCATGTGAAAAGAAAATCAGGAAAGAAGATAAAAGAATTTTGTAGAGTTCTCAAGAAGTTATCCTGACTCAAGATTTTTACCCTGCTGACATAAGTACAGTATAAATCTCCTGTAAAAATATCAAAAATTTAATAATTGATTTTATAATTTTAAAAATTCGAAAACTGTGAATAAATAAATTGGAAAATAGTAATGTCAGAATTATTAAAAATAAAATAGTAATAAATAAAATTTTAAATTTTACATAAGGTGTATAATACCATTTAATACTATCAAAATTTTTTATAAAATATCAACTTCATTTAAATCATAAATTAAATGAAAAGTGGAATTAGCAGAAAAGCAACAGTTGCATTGTCAGAATTATTTAAAATTATACACATATCATAAAATGGTCAAAACTTTAATAGAAGCTGGTAATTACCTTTCCGACCTATGGTAAAAATTTTATAAATTTTTGAGTTGGTTTTACCGTTGAAACTGCTGTAACCATCCCGTTTTGTCCCGAGTCTTCGTCTGAATTCTTTTTTTCTCTCTCGCTGACTAGTGGGCCCCAGTTGTCAGCCAGTCAAGCCCAGCCGACCTCGCTGCCACCTGGCCCCCGCGTGTCAGCCTCCTCTCGCGTGTCTTCTTCTCCCCCTCGTTGTTCTCTCGCGCCGACGCAGCGTCGCTCGGTTCTTTGCGCGCCAACTCGCACCAACCGCCTCCGAGCCCATATAAAAGCATCACCTGACGTCGCAGCCGACCCAACCGTTCCCCTGTGCTTTCCATTTCGTCGCCTCTCCTCTGCATCTCTCCCAGCTCCGGCGAAACCCGAAAAGGGGAAAATCCTGCATTTCGCCGCCGTGCTCAATTCCAGTCCAATCCAACCGAGCCGAAGCATCCTAGACCGCCAGGAGTCATCCTCTGCCTTCAGTTCAAGCCTTCCTTCTCCGACGAACCGCCACGTCGAGCTTCTTCCTCCGTCGTCGTTGCGCACGGTGAGAGCTCTACCCCTTCATCCATTCTTCAAGGTTATTGATGAGATCGAACCCTTGAGTCATGCAGATGCTCGTAGAGGTGAAGATGAGCCACGTGGATCGCTGCCGGTGCATCGCCACCGCTCGGCCATGGCCGCTGCCGCTCTCACACGGTGGCACGCCTCTGCAGGCCACCTCCGGCCAAACCACCACTACCCTCGTGTGCACACAGACACCCTAGAGCCTGTGGAGGAACCTATTCCTTCTCCCCGGCGGTGAATCGCCGTCGGCGAGCTTCGCCCGCAGCCATCGCTGCACCCCGCCGGTGGAACCCCCTTTCCCGGCCACCTCCGACCACCGCAAGACCTCCCCTGGGTGCGCGCGAACGCGCTGAAGCTCGGAGTGGAACCCATTCAGCCGCTCCAGCGCTAGTTCGCCGCCGGCGAGCCAAGCCGCCACCCGCCTGGTCATCGCAGCGGCCCGAAGTGTCGGCCGCTGCGCCCGTACCGTACTGCGTCCGACTTGCGGGACTACTGTCGATACCACCCCAATCATCGTCGTGCGGACCCGCTTGTCGATCGCCGCAGCGCGCCACGCGTAGTCAGCGGGCTCACAGGTTTGCCGCAGACGCGTGCACCACCACGCCATCTGGCCCCACTGTCGGCGCTGTAACATCCCAAAATTCAGCTTAATTAAGTTTTATTTGCTTAAATGTGCATTTGTGATTTTCTCGAATTTATTTGGATTTTTCTCGATTTATTTGAATTAAATCTTATGTCAAGTTTATTGCTTTTTATCCAAAAGTATTTAAATCTATGCAAAGTTAAAATAAAGTTTTGGCAAAAATATTTTATTTGAGTCCGAATGTCTCAAAGTAATTTTGAGATTTTTCTTGGATTTTTCCGATTATTTTATTGCCTAAAGCAAATTAAATGAATTTCGAATTATTTTAATTGAAAAACTCTTTTAAAAGCGATGAAGCAGTCTGGGCCGCCCGCGAACCGTGCGGCCCAAGTCATCCATGCAGCCTTTTGGAAACCGAAACCCTAAACCTAATCCACGACCGTTGGATCAAGATCCAACGGCCGAGATTGCGCCAAGCGTGGCCGAGCGCTCTGAGCCGTCGGATCGGGCCGCGTACGCTGTGCCGGATGCGTCCGCGTTACCTCTCCGAAGTCGCCGCCGAGTCCGCCGCCGCCACGATGTCGTTTCGAGTCCGGCCGACACGCCTCCCTCGCAACTATTTAAAGCGCGCCGCAGGCGTTGGAATCTCACCCGCGCGCATCCGTCGCGCGCTTCCGCACGCCGAGACGCTTCGCCGCTCGTGCGAAGCTCGCCGAGTCGCCAAGCCCCGCCGTCTTCGCTCGCTTTTCCGCCGCCGTTCGCCGTTCGAGCCGTGCCGGTTCCAGATCGGAGATCCCCGTACCTCAACGCGTCGGACCCGTGAAGCAGTAGCGGCGTTTTGTCGCCGGAACGCCGTCGTCGAGGTCATCGTCCCCAAGTCCGGTGAAGTTGCGCCGCCGCACCGCCATTGTCGTGTGGAAGCTTCCAGAACCGTCGGATCTCTCGTGAAGGGGCGAGATTGTGCCACGTCTCCGCGTAAACAGTGAACGCCTCGCGTACGTGCTGGCCGTTAGATCTAAATCCCGCGGTTGTCGTGCTGCCACGTGGGGTGAGATCGGTGGCCGTTAGATGTGATCTGTGCGGTGGGATTCCGCCGCACAGGTGGGCAAATCGGCGCCGCCGCGTGTCGGCGCCGGTGCCGAGGCGCCGTGAGCCGAGTCTACCGTAAGCGGTAGCGAGTCGTGGACCGGGTCCATGGACCGAGGACACGCGTCGGCCTTCCGATTGGCTCGACCAAAGGTCGACGCGTCATGCTTGCGTCATAATCATATTTTCAATTGGAAAAATAATCCGATTGGAAATTCGTGAAGATGACGTCATAAATCATCTTTTCAAGATAAAAATAAATCTGTTAATTTCGAATTTTGATTTTCCGATTTGAGATTTATTTCAAACTTTAAAAGGCTATATCTTTTGCATCGTAACTCGGATTTGAGTGATTCCAGTTTCTAAAAATTTGTAAAATTGAGATCTATTTAATGGTGAATTTTATTTGATTTTGGAGTTCAATTGCTCTCTGTTTTGGCATTTATTTGCTTTTCTCTTTCAGACGCGTGAGACGTTGAATTGTGCGACGCCGGAGGAAGATCAAGCAACCCAAGAGCAATCTTCAGATCAAGATCAGGACCTATTCCAAGGCAAGTTGTGCTTTGATCATGTTGAACCCATGTTTATAAAATTGCTATGTTTGATTTACGCTATTGCATATATTTCAAATATACAACTGTTTCAAATTAGTTTGGGCTTAGCTAAAATACCAGATTGATCTATACCCTACCTTGTCATTGTATGCCATGATCCATTGTCACCTTAGATTGGTTTAATATAGTTGGTTAATAATTATAATCAACATTGGAGGTTTAGTTCAGTATTAGTTGCTTAGCCATGCCACGTCATCACATGTGTCATCACCATTGATAATTAATCTTGATTAATGGAATATGGAACAATGTTATTAACTTGTGTGTCATGTGGGATCACACGAGGAGATTGAGTTGTTGTGGCGAGTCATGTCACGCAACGATGTTGAATTGTTGATGGCACGTGGTGCTTGGTAATCAACGGGTGATAATAACTTAGATTGGGGCAAGTGGCAAGGGCGAGGAGGCCAAGGTGGGCCCAATGGGCGATGGTATGTGGATGTCTTGCCTTGATCACACTAAGGACTTAACCTTGCAAGCCTTTGACTGAGTCAATCATGCAACCACATGTCCGTATGGGCCACCTAGTGAGTAATTTGCAAAGTCTTAATGTTGATACTATCGTGGTCGGTGTGAGTTCCGGGTCGGTGTAATTCACATGGCGCAAGAGGGGGCCCCGGACGTGGTTTCGGACCGCCTTGTTGTTGAAACCTTAGCGGGTAGTATCGGGTTAAGATAGAGCATTGTAAAGGCTTTGTTATAATCTTTCGCCTTTGTGGTGTTTGGTTGTATCACGTGGGTAAAGTGCATAACCTCCGCAGAGTGTGAAACTATTCGGATAGCCGTGCTCGCATGTATTGAGCAATGCTCGGAATTACAGATTAAGGGTTAGATTAATAAATTGGACAACTTGGTTGGGATGGCGGGATGGCCATATGGAAGATTGGAACTTGATTTAGGATTGGAAACTTGGTTTACTTGAGAAATATGAATTTATTTATTATTGCTATTTGTTTTACATTCTTTACAATCTATTCATTGTATTTGTTCATAAATGCTGCTTATTGCAAAATAGCCATGATAGCCTATCCTTTGGAATAAGCCTTACATATAGATAAATAGAACTGCATTCTGTGCACAACTTGTTGAGTGCTTTAAGTACTCACCCTTGCCAAACAACAATAATCAACAGTTGAAGAATCTACACCTGTGTTGGAAGATGAAGTTCATGAAGACACGAGTCATTAGGGTCCGAGCCTTGTCGGTTGCCTGTGGTGAACTGATGAGCTATCTACGTTTCTACTTTCCGCTGCTTAATTATTAGCTTATATTCTCAGTCTTGCCCTGCGTGGCTTAATAATGTAAGTTGGTCATAAGATCATACATTTAGCTATATCAATAAATGAACTATTATTCTATTATCGTTGTGTATGATGTGATATGTACCAATGTTAAGCTGTGTGCACTAGCGTTAATCCTGGGAATAGTGCAGTAAACACAGTGGGTTCGAATCAGTGGATTCGGGTCCCTACAGAGGTGGTATCAGAGCATACTGACTGTAGGTCTTGGCCCTAGATAGTATGGAGGTGTCTTGTGAGAGTCCAAAACTATTTTCTAAAAGAAAATCCAAACTTGACTAATAGAACACTCTTGACTCATCTCATTCTCTACTTCTTGCCTTGGCTAAATTTACCGTTTTACTGGCCGTTTTGGATGGAGCTCTTATTCAAAGTTCTTGTGGAGCGATGCCGATCGTTCGACCTTTGAGGAGTCGGTGGCGGCTACGCCATGGAGCTGTGGAGAGTACTTGACGCTTGAGGCTTCTATCGTCCACTTTACCGAGGAGGCGGTGGGCGGTGAATGGTGTTCACCGAAGGTTCATTTGCAAGTTGATCATCTACGCTCGGGAGAACGAGGAAGCTAGCAGCCAATCAACATCTCGCGCGAAGATTCTCGACGAGGTTGCAATCCAGAGGTCGCCGCCTTGCTCTTCGCCGTGTTCGCCGCGACTACGCCGACGAGCTTCACGATTGATGTTCGACTTCACCCAGACGTTCAAGCGCGCCAAGACGACGGATTGAGGGGAGCGAGTGTGCATCGCGACGCACCTTGCGAGTTCGCCCTTGCCGTGAGGATCACATGAGAGATACTACCCAGAGCCGGAGGCGTATACGAGGCACTTAGAGTGGCCGAGCAGGAGCTCGAGGTGACCCGTGCTTCAGCCATCGGGATGATCACTGAGCTGGGAGAGGCCCTGGAGGCAGTTGAGGACGAGCTGGAGCGCGTGACTCAGGGAGTTCAGGAGCCAGCTGAGGAGTCCGAGGAGGATCCAGAGGAGCGAGAGTGGGAGCCAGAGGGGAGTGCAGACCCCGTTGTTGCAGAGGATCTAGTAGTAGGTCACCAGGATAGGTTCGCTCCGATGCCCGCTCATCCACCGGTGTATGCGCCGGATCAGCCTCAGCCAGGGTGGCTGGATGAGTGAGTGTCAGCCTTGGAGCTGTGTTGAGACTCGAGTGTGAGTCGCGTCTTTAAGTTAGTCTTTACCTTTTTAGTTGACGTTAAGGTTTCGTGTTTAGTTTGCTTCTTTGTAATGCTGAGTGTGCAGTATGTGTTGCAAAGCTTGTAGGCTTAAATAAGCAGCCATACCAAGAATAAATAAAGAATTGTTCAGTTGGGTATAACCTATCTTCCCCGCTTTAGAAATTCTTACTTCTTATCTATGCTACATCTAACTTTCCTAACCTAAGAGGCAATCATCAGATGGTGAATACTGAGGAAACAACGGTGCTTCAGAAGTGGATCGTCGAATGACAACCCCAATGATGGAGGCACCCTCAACCACCGACATGAGACATGCGAGAATCTAGGAGCATTTACGGCAAAGACAGACTCAATCGATGCAGATAATGATGCAACAGATGCAAAGCAGATGACCAATGCAAGAAGAATCACAACAACCCGCAACTCGAACAATCATGGTGGACCTCGACCTATGTCAAAGCTATCGATTTTATGAGGACTAGGCCACCAACTTTTCAGAAACGTGAACCCTTTGGAAGCCGATGGACCGGCTTAGGACAATTGAGAAGAAGTCGCACATCTCACAAAGTGTGAAGGAAATGAGAAGGTGCTCTACGCCTCATCAACTGGAAGGACCGCCGCAGAGTGGTGGGAGAACCATTGTGCGCTCATGGAGCCCCACAGAGATAACACGGGAGGAGTTTACTAATGCTTTCCGCCAAGATCATGTCCCGAGGGAATGATGGACCTTAAGAAGGAAGAGTTTGAGCTTTGAAGCAAGGAGGCCAACCGGTGGCGAATACTTGAACAAATTTACTCGATTAGCTCGCTATGCCCTCAAGACGAGCGACAGATAAAGCCGCATACCTCGTTTCATGAAGGGATCAACTCAGACTACTGGTGGGACCGACACCACAATTTTCCGATTTCCGGGAGCTAGTCAATAAGGCTTTGATCCTAGAGGATAAGCGCAAAGAGCTAGGTGAAACCGTAAGCGCTTGATGAACAATCGGTGGACGCCCAAATCATCTACGCTTGAGGATGTCACCACAAGAATTTGCTAGATTCCAACCACCACCGCAAATAAGACATCAACTCCTACACCTCGCCATGCCAATCGAATTTTCAAACTCCAAAGACAAGGCAACAACGCACAGAGGAAATCAAGATCCGCAGTGAAGAGATGCTATACCGCAATGAGCGAGGCACTTTTCTAATAGGTGTCCACGAAGGAGGCATCACGCCACTCGTTTCAACTGGGAACAACACCCGCTAAAGCACCAACATCGGGGAAATCGTGCACCAAGCCAGTCGAGCAACCCGCATTCAACCGTGCGTGGAAGGATCAACCACATCACCGCGGATGGAGCTCAAGAGGCAACAGACGTCGTCTTGGGTAAGTTCTTGGTCAACTCAAGACTGCACCTTTCTGCTTTGTTTGATTCGGAGCTTCGCATTCGCTCGCTTCTCAAAGTTTTGCAACCAAGAATGGATTTAAAGTGGTAAATCTTAAGTGTGTGCTCTTAGTCCAAGCCCCAGGATCTGAGCTTAGATCTAGCCTTGGGTGTTTGGGAGCTAAGTTGCTTATGGATGGGATAGAATTTCTAGCGAATCTTATCTTGATAGATGCGCAATCCCTAGACGTCATCCTTGGAATGGATTGGCTGTCAAAGCATAAGGCTGTTTTGGATTGTGGCCGAAGGATCGTGACTTTGGAAGGCCCTAGTGGCAAGAAAGTGGAGTTTCAAGCGACCGCAGTTCGAGATGGGCAGTTAATGGTCAACAGCGTGAAAGCCATCAGCATGGAAGATGTGCCAGTGGCCAGGGAATACCCGGATGTGTTTCCAGAAGATTTGCCGGGATTGCCACCGGACCGTGATATCGAGTTTGTTATCGAGTTAGCGCCAGGTACAGCACCGATATCAAAGAGACCATATCGGATGCCTACTGACGAGTTAGTGGAAATGAAGAAGCAGATTGAGGAACTGCAAGAAAAAGGTTTCATTAGACCAAGTTCATCACCGTGGGGAGCCCCGGTTTTGTTTGTCCGCAAGAAGGATGGAAGTCTTAGAATGTGCATTGATTATCGTGGCATCGAATGAAGTAACGATCAAGAATAAGTATCCGCTGCCCGTGATCGATGACTTATTTGATCGATTAAGAGGAGCTGGAGTTTTCTCCAAGATAGATCTTCGCTCGTGATACCATCGCTGAAGATCCGAGCGAGGATGTGCCTAAGACTGCGTTCTCTACGCGATATGGACATTATGAGTTCACAGTCATGTCATTTGGATTGACTAATGCCCCAAAGATATTTCATGAACATGATGAATAAAGTTTTATGGATTACTTGGATAAGTTTGTGGTAGTCTTCATAGACGATATTTTGGTTTACTCAAAATCAAGAAGAGCATGCGAGAACATCTAAGGATGGTTTTAGGCAGGCTGCGAGAGCATCAGCTATATGCAAAGTTTAGCAAGTGTGAATTCGGAAGGAGAAAGTTGAATTCTTGGGTCATGTAATGACTATGAAGGAGTGGCGGTCGACCCAAAGAAAGTGGACCTGATGTTGCATCGGGAACCACCAAGTCATTACCCGATCCGTAGTTTTTCGGGAATGGCGGATATTACCGTCGGTTCATAGAAGGATTCTCGACAATTGCTAAACCCTTGACGCAGCTTGTTGAAGAAAGAAAAGAAGTTCGCATGGACGCCAGAGTGCGAGAAAAGTTTCATGGAATTAAAGAAGCGTTTAACAACGGCCCCGTATTAGTATTGCGGATGTGCGTAATGGATTTGACATTTATCGCGATGCTTCAAGCAAGGCTTGGGATGCGTGTTAATGCAAGAAGGCAAAGTCGTTGCTTATGCGCCGAGACGATTAAGACCACATGAAGTGAATTACCCAACACATGATTTGGAGTTAGTGCCAGAGTGCACGCTTTAAAGATATGGCGTCATTATCTCATAGGAAATAGATGTGAGATATATACGGACCATAAAAGTCGAAATACATATTCACTCAAGTCGACTGAATATGAGACAATGAAGATGGCTTGAACTAATTAAGGATTATAATATGGGAATCCATTATCACCTCGAAAAGCCAATGTGGTGGCGTATGCTCGAGTCGAAAGAGCCATAGCGCAAATACATTGTCAATGGAGGATCAACCGAATTATGCAAGGAATTTCAGAAGCTAAGATTGGAAGTCGTTCCGTAAGGAATGATAGCTGCGCTAGAAGTGAAGCCAACACTAGAGGATCAGATTAAAGAAGGTCAGCAAGATGACGATAAAATTTCAAAAATCAAGGCTAAAAAGGAAGAAGGCCTAGCCTTAGATTTCACTCTGGATGAGCAAGGAACCATGTTCTTTAAAAGCCGAATTTGCGTACCGGATAAAAAGGAGCTAAAGCAATTGATTCTTGAGGAGGCTCACGATTCTAAGTACTCAATTCATCCAGGAAGTGCCAAGATGTACCAGGATTTGAAGGAGAGATTCTGGTGGCCGAATATGAAGCGTGAAGTGGCCGAGCATGTTGCATTATGCGACGATGTCAAAGAGTAAAAGCCATGCACCAAAGACCCACTGGTGCATTGCGGTAGTTAAAAATTCGGAATGGAAGTGGGAAGAAATCGAATGGATTTTATCACCGGTCTACCTAAGACTCGTAAAGGTTACGATTCCATTTGGGTTATTGTGGATCGCTTAACCAAGGTCGCCATTTCATCCCAAGAAAGACCACTTACTCCGAGATCGTTTAGCGTAATTGTACATGTCAAGGATTGTATGTTTGCATGGAGTGCCCAAGAAGATTGTGTCGCATGAGGTACCCAATTTACCTCGAGATTTTGGAATAAGTTGCACGAAGCAATGGGAACCCGTCTCAATTTTAGTACAAAGATATCACCGCATGCATGATGGTCGACCGAGAGAGTAAATCGATTTTAGAGGATATGTTGAGAGCTTGTGCTTTAGCTTATGCTACCTCTTGGGATAAATGTTTGCCATATGCGTAATTCGATTATAATAATAGTTATCAAGCTAGCCTACGATGTCACCATTCGAGGCATTGTATGGACGTGCTTGTCGTACTCGCTGAATTGGAATGAAACGGAGAACGCTTGGTTTTGGGCCGATGTTCTCAAGAGGCGTAAAGTCAAGTTGCAATGATCGAGAGAGGTTAAAGATAGCATACCAAGATGAGAAAAGCTACGCAGATAATCGTCGTCGAGATTTGAGTTTGAACCGTAAGATCATGTGTATCTCGTGGTTTCCCTCTTAAGGGCGTTAAGAGATTCCACGTTAAAGGAAGCTTGCACCAAGATATGTCGGTCCGCTCAAGATTACGAGCCGCCGAGGAGAGGTGGCTTATCGATTAGAGTTGCCTCGGTCTTTGGCGGAGTGCATGATGTATTCCATGTGTCGCAGCTTAAGAAGTGTCTCAGAGTGCCCACGAGCAAACCCGTTGGATGCAATAGAATCGCAAGAAGATTTGACTTATAAAGAGCAACCAATGTAATTTTGGATGGTATGGAACGCAAGACCGTAAACAAGTCTATTCGCTTTGCAGAGTTCATGGAGCAATCATTCAAAGTGAAGCCACTTGGGAGCGAGAAGAAGATTTAAAGTCGTAATTTCAACCTATTCTATAGTTAGCCCAGAATCTCTGCCGAGATTCGTTAAGGGGGAGGTTTGTAACATCCCAAAATTCAGCTTAATTAAGTTTTATTTGCTTAAATGTGCATTTGTGATTTTCTCGAATTTATTTGGATTTTTCTCGATTTATTTGAATTAAATCTTATGTCAAGTTTATTGCTTTTATCCAAAAGTATTTAAATCTATGCAAAGTTAAAATAAAGTTTTGGCAAAAATATTTTATTTGAGTCCGAATGTCTCAAAGTAATTTTGAGATTTTTCTTGGATTTTTCCGATTATTTTATTGCCTAAAGCAAATTAAATGAATTTCGAATTATTTTAATTGAAAACTCTTTTAAAAGCGTTGAACAGTGCTGGGCCGCCCATGAACCGCGCGCCCAAGTCACCCATGCAGCCCTTTTGAAACCGAAACCCTAAACCTAATCACGACCGTTGGATCGAGATCCAACGGCCGAGATTGCGCCGCGTGGCCGAGCGCTCTGAGCCGTCGGATCGGGCCGCGTGTACGCGCCGGATGCGTCGCGTCACCTCTCCGAAGTCGCCGCCGAGTCCGCCGCCGCCACGATGTCGTTCTGAGTCCGGCCGACACGCCCCCGTCGCGACTATTTAAGCGCCGCCACGGGCGTTGAATCTCACCCCGCCAGATCCGTCTCGCCAGCCTCGCGACGCCGAGACGCCGCCGCTCGCGGCGAAGCTCGCCGAGTCGCCAAGCCCGCCGTGGTCTTCGCTCGTTTTCCGCCGCCGTTTGCGTTCGAGCCGTGCGGTTCCAGATCGGAGATCCCCGCACCTCAACGCGTCGGACCCGTGAAGCGAAGAGCGGCGTTTTGTCGCCGAACGCCGTCGCCGAGGTCATCGCCCCAAGTCCGGTGAAGTTGCGCCGCCGCACCGCCATTGTCGTGTGGAAGCTTCGAACCGCGGATCTCTCGTGAAGGGGCGAGATTGTGCCACGCCTCGCGTAAACAAAGTGAACGCCGCAGTGCGGCCGCCGTTAGATCTAAATCCGCGGTTGTCGGCCGCCACGTGGGGTGAGATCGGTGGCCGTTAGATGTGATCTGCGGTGGGATTCCGCCGCAGTGGGCAAATCGGCGCCGCCGCGTGTCGGCGCTGGTGCCGAGGCGCCGTGAGCCGAGTCCACCGTAAGCCGCAATTCGTGGACCGGTCCATGGACCGAGGACACGCGTCGCCTTCCGATTGGCTCATCCAAGGTCGACGCCATGCTTGCGCTATAATCATATTTTCAATTGGAAAAATAATCCGATTGGAAATTCGTGAAGATGACGTCATCTTGAGGTCACGCTGACGTCATAAATCATCTTTTCAGTATAAAAATAAATCTGTTAATTTCGAATTTCGATTTTCGATTTGAGATTTATTTCAAACTTTAAAAGGCTATATCTTTTGCATCGTAACTCGGATTTGAGTGATTCCAGTTTCTAAAAATTTGTAAAATTGAGATCTATTTAATGGTGAATTTTATTTGATTTTTGGAGTTCAATTGCTCTCTGTTTTGGCATTTATTTGCTTTTCTCTTTGATGACGCTGAGACGTTGAATTGTGCGACGCCGGAGGAAGATCAAGCAACCCAAGAGCAATCTTCAGATCAAGATCAGGACCTATTCCAAGGCAAGTTGTGCTTTGATCATGTTGAACCCATGTTTATAAAATTGCTATGTTTGATTTACGCTATTGCATATATTTCAAATATACAACTGTTTCAAATTAGTTTGGGCTTAGCTAAAATACCGATTGATCTATACCCTACCTTGTCATTGTATGCCATGATCCATTGTCACCTTAGATTGGTTTAATATAGTTGGTTAATAATTATAATCAACATTGGAGGTTTAGTTCAGATTAGTTGCTTAGCCATGCCACGTCATCACATGTGTCATCACCATTGATAATTAATCTTGATTAATGGAATATGGAACAATGTTATTAACTTGTGTGTCATGTGGGATCACACGAGGAGATTGAGTTGTTGTGACGAGTCATGTCACGCAACGATGTTGAATTGTTGATGGCACGTGGTGCTTGGTAATCAACGGGTGATAATAACTTAGATTGGGGCAAGTGGCAAGGGGCGAGGAGGCCAAG
This sequence comes from Otatea glauca, assembly GCA_036346275.1. Classification (NCBI taxonomy): domain Eukaryota; kingdom Viridiplantae; phylum Streptophyta; class Magnoliopsida; order Poales; family Poaceae; genus Otatea; species Otatea glauca. The sequence goes on from CM070728.1 coordinate 23,712,219, forward strand.
GTGGGCCCAATGGGCGATGGTATGTGGATGTCTTGCCTTGATCACACTAAGGACTTAACCTTGCAAGCCTTTGACTGAGTCAATCATGCAACCACATGTCCGTATGGGCCACCTAGTGAGTAATTTGCAAAGTCTTAATGTTGATACTATCGTGGTGGTGTGAGTTCCCGGTCGGTGTAATTCACATGGCGCAAGAGGGGGCCCGGACGTGAGTTTTCGAGACCGCCGATGTTGAAACCTTAGCGGGTAGTATCGGGTTAAGATAGAGCATTGTAAAGGCTTTGTTATAATCTTTCGCCTTTGTGGTGTTTGGTTGTATCACGTGGGTAAAGTGCATAACCTCCGCAGAGTGTGAAACTATTCGGATAGCCGTGTTTCATGTATTGAGCAATGCTCGGGAATTACAGTTAAGGGTTAGATTAATAAATTGGACAACTTGGTTGGGATGGCAGGATGGCCATATGGAAGATTGGAACTTGATTTAGGATTGGAAACTTGGTTTACTTGAGAAATGCTGAATTTATTTATTATTGCTATTTGTTTTACATTCTTTACAATCTATTCATTGATTTGTTCATAAATGCCGCTTATTGCAAAATAGCCATGATAGCCTATCCTTTGGAATAAGCCTTACATATAGATAAATAGAACTGCATTCTGTGCACAACTTGTTGAGTGCTTTAAGTACTCACCCTTGCCAAACAACAATAATCAACAGTTGAAGAATCTACACCTGTGTTGGAAGATGAAGTTCATGAAGACACGAGTCAATAGGGTCCGAGCCTTGTCGGTTGCTGTTCGTGGTGAATGATGAGCTATCTACGCTTCTACTTTCCACGCTTAATTATTAGCTTATATTCTCGGCCTTGCCTGCGTGGCTTAATAATGTAAGTTGGTCATAAGATCATACATTTAGCTATATCAATAAATGAACTATTATTCTATTATCGTTGTGTATGATGTGATATGTACCAATGTTAAGTCGTGTGCACTAGCGTTGATCCAGGAATAGTGCAAGAACACGGTGGGTTCAATCGCTGGATTCGGGTCCCTACAACGCCAAAATCGACGCAACCCGAAAAGGGAAAGCGCGTTTTCCCCGCGAAAGCGTACTTTCCATTTTCGGCATATTTCTGATTTTCAGTATTTTTCAAAATTTAGAATATTCAAACTTGAATATCTTTTGAACTAACTGTCCAAATTGTATGAAATAAATTTATAAATTCATGGTAAATCATGTAGATTCAGAATATGCAAAAAAAATTCAGAATTGAATTTTATTTGAATTTTTAATTTAAATTTAAAGAAAGAGTTAGAAATATGTCTTACATAAAATTTTTGCAAATGACCACCAAATTTAGTAAAATAAATTTTGTTAGATTCCTTGTAACCCCAGGAACCTGAAAAATCTAAAAAATACTTAGGGTTTGTTATAATAAAAATTTAAGTTGTTAAATAAGTAATTAAATGGTACAATAATGATTCAAATAAATTAAATCTTTAAATTGCAAATCAAAACAAATAATGCTTGCAGCCACTTCTGAATTGTGAAGTTATTTTATTTGAACATTTCTATTTGATTTCTTTTTGGCCCTATTGAAATTTGTTATTTGTTATATGTTGCCATACGACGTGTAGAACCCGACGAATCCGGTATAATCGACGATCAGGAATTCGACGTTGAGGAAAATCAACAAGGCAAGCACTCCCTTTGATCATATTGATCCCAGCTTTATAAATGTTTTCATTAAACATTTTACTGCATATTTTATTTTTATTAAAGTCTACTATATTATGGAAACTGGTAGTTGTACCTATAGTTTTATAGAACTTCCTTGATAAGTATGGGTTTGTGAACCTTGAAAACCCTAAAATAACATAGACATTATTTGATGTCAATATGGGTCACTTACACTTAGTGTTATGCTTAGTCATGCTTAAAGCAATGTAAAACTGTGACATGATTAAAAATATTGGATATGTTATTTAATGGGTATGACCATTTTTATGGTTGGTATTTTGGTCGGAAAATGAAAATAAAACTATGGTTTAGATGCGGGCAATTATTGGCAATAGCCGGGAGTGCATGTCTTTGCACGTAGTGTAGGGTGGAGATTATTGCCCATGTCGAGTTAAGAACCGAACTATGGGTTGTTTTCAGGCCAAGAATTATCATACAACCACAAATGCTGGTATGAAACAGCTCTAACTTATTAAGTTGTTTAAAACTGGCTTTGCACTTGGAAGGCCGGAGTAGTATGAGCTGTTTCTTAATGAATTGCTCGACGGGACGTCCACACCAAGGTGATCATGGAATAAACGTCTACCAATATAACGGTATATGCCATACTGTGGGGAGTTTCATCATTTTTATGCTCTGAGTTCTTTCGCCACAAAATGGGTTTCTCGTCACCGTGCTGGTGCAAAGTCAGGATTAAATAATGTAACAGTTATAACATGACTCTCTGCGGCACACCAAAGGAAGTGTGCAAATATCGATTGCTCAAAGAGTCTGTCATGTCTTGTGGAGAAAGCTGTATACTTCTGCAGAGTGTAAAACTAATCGATTAGTCGCGCCCGCGGTAATGGACACTTGGTAAAGTCATCACATAGTTAGCAGTTTTGTTTATTTTCATAAAATGTGGTTTCTACCGTGTGTCGGTAATTTCTACTGTGTGTCAGTAGAAATGGTTTTTGAATATGGTCATTATACCCAGGTTCGAAATTTTATTTACTTGTGCTTACGTACTGTCATTTTATTTAATATGCTTTTACGCAAATTTTATTACAATTTACTATTCTGTATTTACCATTCAAACTGGCTTTATGCAAAATTAACCATAATAGCCTTTCCATTGGAATAACCTGCATGTATTATAGGATTTGCAAAAGTCTTGCGAGTACGTAAGTACTCAACTTGCCTATGTTGATATTTTTAGGTGAAGAATCAGATTACCTCGACGACTCATACGTTGATACATGATTCGGGGAATTTAACGATGAATTTTTCTAAGGCTTTCCCTTGTCAGTTGCCTGTGGAACAATGGGTGTAAAAAGGCATACTACAAGAAGTTGTCTCCACTGCTGTGTTTACTTTTGGTATTGTAAAAACATTATGTAACCTTACTTCCGCTGTGTAATAAAGTTTGTGTATGATTGTGATATCAATTTGTATTTGTGCGTACTAGCTACTGATCATGGGACTAGTACTGTATGCACATGGTACCCATTATTGGTAATTGTTACAAAAAAATGGGGGCCTTACAGTGCCAGAGCTCACCGGGGGCAACATCGATGTTGCAGCCGAATCACGTATGCAGATGTGGCTCGACCAACCGCTGGAGCAAGGCCAAGATGGAGGCGGAAGGCTAGAGCTTACCGGTGGTTGATGCGACTTGACCGACCGAAGCTTGCCGGAAATAGAAAGAGTTAGTTGTTGTTCGGTACGTTGATGAGAGAGAGGGAGCATGAGGGCATGTACAGTGGTATAAACGGCAGTTGTCTATAATATATTTCCATATCATCTATAGACAGTACTAAAAATAACACATACAATGGATCGTCTTTATAGTTGTCTGTAATTGTTTCTCATTCAATTAAGAGACTGTCTATACAATGGTACACAAAATATAAAACTATCTATAAAACTGTCTATTAAATAGTAGACAATAGTTTTCTCTCTCCTTCTTCTTTTGTCTCTTCCATATAATCTAAAATTCTATATGACATAGTCTTACAGACAGCTGACATATTCTACTGTACATGCCCTAAGTGTGTAGTGAACTACAGTTGATGGGAAGTGGGGGAACTGAGGCGCTAGGGAGCGTGCAAGTATTGTTCGGATCAGGGTTCACAAAACCGTTTCGCCGGCGGTTTTCGCGGTAAACCGCTCGAAAACCGAATGGTTTGCAAATTTGAAAATTTTGAAATTTGGTCAAACGAGATCGCGAAAACCGCGGTTTTTGACGAAAAACCGCTCGCTTTTCGCGAAAAACCAGTGGTTTTTGGAGAAAACCAGAAAAACCGTCCGAGGTTGGAAAATTGGGGAAAAAATCGAAAAAAATTGGGAAAAAAATGCAAAAAAAATATTGTAAACTTTGTAGAAATACAGGGAAGGTTAAAATTGAGTAAAAATGTAATAAATATATAAATAAGGTATGTGAAAACGTGAAAAAATTCCAGAATGATCTCTCCTAAATTTGGAAAAAAATCGACATGACCTTTGCTATATTTTAGAGAATTCGAAGTTGTAAGTTATGTATTTAGCAATAATATGTTAATAAATAATCTTTCATTGCAATACTACAATCACACAAGTGCAAAAATCGGCATTTACATAACTACAAAGCAAAATCATTCGCAATTTCACTACCATTTACATTATAATGCATTTAAATTGAAGTTGTGGAGTATTCATAAGCATAGCTTCGTCACTCTTCTATTGTCGCAAAAATGACATGTTTGACCTACATGAACGGAACATCGAAAACCGATGATAGAAGGAAAAATGGTGAAAATATAAGAACAAATTGAAAAAATTGCAAACAAAAATTTAAAAATGTACAAAAAATCCCAATTAATCTATAAAACACCTGAGAGAAATTTTTACAATTTTTTAAATCATTTATTTCTTCTAAAAAATCTAAAACAGAAATTAATGAAAATGAACAAATACATTGTCAGATTTTTATAAATAGTAAAGTAATTTATTATATTCTAAAATTTTAATGAAAATATAAATAGTTCCAAAGGATCATGTAATAAAATTTTCAGAAATATTAGACTTCATTTATTTCCATATAAAATCAAAAATGTAAGAGCATATACAATGATAATAGCACTTTCGTAATTTTTAAAAATACACATATCGATCATCATCTCAAAATTTTAAATAATCATTTTAATAACGTTATAACATCACAAAAAGTTTAAGAAATATTAGACTTCATTTTGTGCCCCTAGAAAATAAAAAACTGAAGAGCATATATTGTGACAGTATCATTGTCAGAATTTTTAAAAAATGTACATATCTGGTAATAATATGAAAATTTTATAGAATCATTAGGATTACCTCAGGAACGCACAAAAAAAATTCAAAATTTTTGGCACTTTTTGCTAAATTTCTTCAATTTTTTTAAATTTACTGTTCATCTAGCCGGTTTTCCGAACTGTTTTAATTACCGAACCGGCTTGGTACGGACGGTTTTCGCGAAAACCGTTCGGTTTTCGACGGTTTTTTTGAACCTGGTTCGGATACGTCAGTGAAGTTTGTGGATGTGATAATGACACAAGGACTAAGTATTTTTTGTTTTCTCGCTTTGGATGCCCGAGCCCAAGCAATACCGAAGATGTAAACAGAAGTTAAGGACATGACTATACATTAGACATTCGATACATGGATAGATCACTTAGCTAGAAGAATCACTTTGCTGCAGCTGCAGTTAACATCGGTACGATAAGATCATAAGAACAATCACAGAGGCTATTCAACCCTACAATCTTTGTCGACTATCCTACACATGATGTGTTGATCGCAGTGCAATCGGCCATGCCATTCGCCTCTTGTTCAGCCTTGACATCAACATTTAGATGGGCTTTATTTAAAAAAAAACACTTAAATGGTCTTAGAGCTACTTAACGCGGCCTATAGGGCCCAACTAGATCGAGGCCGTCGTACACCAGCCCATTACCTCATCAAGTGAATCCTAGCCGTCCGCGCTAGGTCAAGGCCCCGCGAGGTAGCCATTTATAGCCGTATCCGCCGCCTCGCGCTCCTTCCCCTCTCCTCCACCCTTCCGTCCCCCCAGCCTCTAGCACCTTCTAGGGTTTTTCCACCGGCGAGTACGTGGCGGCGGCGGCGAGATGGTGCATCGCCTGACCTACCGAAAGAGGCACAGCTATGCCACTAAGTCCAACCAGACGCGGGTCGTCAAGACCCCAGGTCCGGACCCCCTTTCTGGGATCATTTTATTTTTTTCCTCCACATCTTTGGGTGGTTTCGGTTAAGATTTTCGCTTAGTTGATCAGTTTGTGGCTTGTGATTGTAGGTGGTAAGCTCGTGTACCAGTACACCAAGAAGAGGGCGAGCGGGCCCAAGTGCCCTGTGACTGGGAAGAAGATCCAGGGAGTGAGTGGCCGCTCAGCTTAGTTCTTGATTGTCTGTGTTTGACGATATGGTTGGCTATTTGACGATTCAATCAGATATGGCAGTGGGGGTAGGATTTTGGGGTTATTGGATGGATCGGTGTGGTAAATGTAGTGGAATTATTAATTGGTATCAATTTTACTTTCTTGTAGTGTTGATTTGTGGTGTTTAGCATCTGGGGGAGTATTAGCACACAAAATTTGATGGAATTGTCAGTGGAGTGCGCAATTAGTAGACGGCGAGTCGGGCTTATCAGGCACCAATTGATTTTAGGTGTTGGTGCTCTGTAATTTAGCATCTTTTGTAGCTAAGAAATGATGCATTTGGGGGTGGATTGGATTTACTTGGTAGTTGATAGGTAAGGAACATCCAATTTATTCTGTATTTGCTGCAGCAAATTCTAGTTATTCTATGGCTGTCAGTTCCTATGCCGCAGTAGGCATTTTGGGATATCACAACTGCATTTTCTTCATTGGTTCGATCATATTATCTATGTTGTTGGTTTAATGATGGTTGTTTGCCTCTTATGGTGCTATATAAACTTGAAATTTTTTCATTGCTCAGATGTGTTTAGTGCATGCTAGTTTCCTTTTGTTCTTGTGTTCCAACTTCTGAGTTTAATTTACTGTTATAAATTCAGATTGAATCTGTATCAATCTGATTGTTTCAAATGTGCCCATGTAGATTAATATTTTACTATTGAGATGTTTATGTGGTGTCTGGTAATCAGAACTTGTTTTATGTGAGCATCAGGTTAACTGCTGTCATTATATCATGTTGGCATAGACAATTGCTATTTCATGTTGCTAGGTGTAGAAATTGTCTTCTAAATTGTGTTGGACAATCGGTTTATGTAACAATTAAAGAAAATGTACTGCAACAGTAAAACAATTTTGGTTCTCTTTGTAAGAATTGAACAGTTGAATTACTCATCTGGTGAACATTCATTTTTTGAAAATGGTTGTTAGTCTTTGTTATGAATGTAATAGGTACAGTGAGATTAGGTTTCAGGAAAGCCATCCATGTTACCAAATTTACCTTGTTATTCTGCTGTATGCCTTCAATATTTTAACTTTTATGACTCATGACACGGTAACTTCAAATTTCAGATTCCCCACCTCAGACCTGCTGAGTACAAAAGATCCAGGTTGTCTAGGAACCACAGGACTGTGAACCGTCCCTATGGTGGAGTGCTCTCTGGAACTGCTGTTAGAGAAAGGTCAGCAAATTAGTTGTGATTACCCCAAACCTGTCACGTATGTAATCTCATGTGATCAATATTGCCTTGCAGGATCATCCGTGCTTTCTTGGTTGAAGAGCAGAAGATTGTGAAGAAAGTCCTGAAAATACAGAAGACCAAAGACAAGACAGCCTCAAAGTAGAACTGTTTGAAATGGAAGTGACATGCTGTGTAAACAAGGAAATATATTTTTGTCAATGGTGATGATCAATGATTTAGTCTCTTCTAGCTAAATGATTTAGTATGTCAAGGAGATTACTGTTGCATCTAGAGTACTTGAAATCCTTCTACCATTGTGATGCCAAAGATTGTGAGACATTTGATCTCCGAGTTGCTTTGTTCACTTCTCTGAACAGCAAATCTAATTTGCATAAGTTGGTTTGAGGTAACATTTGTTTTTTTTTTTTGACCTTTTGCAATGCGAAAGCCCTCTTTTTCATTCATGTTATGTTTCTGTAATCTACTAATCTCTGTTGCCTTGCCTGGAATTTGTGAAATTGCGATTCTGTTATGTGTTCCTGAGGTTGTCATGGCATGCAGGCCATTTTGGAGAAGGAAACAACCACTCAACCTTAATGAATATAGGTTTTCTGTGAAATTCCTACAAACTAAACTTGAGATAGGTTTCATTTATTAGGATTTACTATTACGATATACAAAAGTTCACAAACGCTTCAATTGTCCTTGAACAGTTGAACTTCTCATGAAAAATAAGCAGATGAAATGGTGATTAAATGAAGCTTTGATTGTTCCATTTCTAATGGAAAATTTTCATAAAGACAGAAAGCTCAAAATTTTTTGTCAAGAATGGGATTCGAACCCATGCCCTTTCGGACCAGTACCTGAAACTGGCGCCTTAGACCAACTCGGCCATCTTGACATGTTGTATTTGGCGAAAGCAGCTACTTACATAACGCTTGAAATGTTTTTGGCTTTAAATTTGAGCAAAACGCGCTGACACTCAATAAGCCCCCTGCCTTTTCAATTTACTCGACGGAATGCTGCGCCCGGATCGCCTCGCGGGGCACGCGCTCTGCCTGTTCTCGTACGGCAACGCGCTCGCAGCCTGCGCCGCCCGGAAGGACGGGCTCTCGGGCAACGCCTACGTCTGCAGCGGCATGGTCGACCGGCTCGCCAGGAGCGGCCGCCTCGGAGAAGCGCTCAAGGCGTTCGCGGATGGCGACCGGGGGAGCGCGGTCATCTCCGGGGCGGTGCGGAACGGCGAGGACGGGCTAGCCGTCGAGATGTTCGGTGATGTGGTTTGGGGGTCCTGTGATCCCAACTCGTTCACTTCCTCTGGGGCTCTTAGCGCGGGCGCGGAGCTGGGCGGGGGGACGGCGGTGCATGGGCTGGTGCCTCGGCGCGATCCTCACTCCGTACGATGTGTTTGTTGGGACGTCGCTTGTTAACATGTATGCAAAATGTGGCGATTAACAAATACACAGATACGAGCATCTTCCTTGCTTGCTCCCAGATGTCGATGGTACGAGAGGCTAGTCAGATGCATGGCGTGATCATGAAGACAGAGCTGTACTTGGATTGCCTTGTTAAGGAGGCTTTGGTTTGCAGATGCGCAAATATCGGGGCTATTCGGTTATCCGAGAAGGTGTGTGAAGAAGTTGGCTCGGTAAGCAACGGAAGTATCTGGTCAGCTTTTGTATCTGGGGTTAGTACGCAGAACCTACTGAGATCAATTCAGCTGTTGAGGAGGATGATTCGTTAGGGTCTAAGACCAAATGACAAATGCTATGCTTGATGCTTCTGTTTTCAGTTCTGTTGATTCAATTGAGTTTGTCAGACAACTGCATTCCTCGGTCATAAAAGATGGGTTCGTTCATGGTGTTCTTGTGGGCAGTGCGCTCTCCACCATGTAGTCTAGATGTGATGATGTGGAAGATAGCTACAAGGTCTTTGAAGAGATGCAGGAACGGGATGAAGTCTCACGGACAGCGATGGTTGCTGGTTTTGCAACACATGTTCATTCGGTTGAGGCATTTCGATTGTTCAGGAATATGATTCTTGATGGTTTAAAGCTTGACCATGTGTCATTGTTTGCCATTCTTTCAGCTTGTAATAGACCAGGGTGCTTGCTCAAAGGGAAGGAAGTTCATGGACACGCCCTTTGTGTCTATAGAGAAACTAAATCCATTAGCCATTGTTTTGTTTCCATGTATTCCAAATGTCGAGAAGTGCAAACAGCTAGAAGACTTTTTGATGCAACTCCGTGCAAAGATCAGGTCATGTTGTCTTCAATGATTTCTGGATACGCTACAAATGGTTGCAGTGAGGAGGCAATCTCACTATTTCAGCATATGGTGGCAACCGGTTTTCAGATAGTTAGGTTTATATGCTCCTCTATTCTTAGCCTATGTGCTGACCTAGCAAGACCATTCTATGGTAAACTATTACATGGGTATGCAATTAAAGCAGGCATACTGTCTGATCTATCAATAAGCAGTTCACTTGTAAGCACCTCTCTTCTCCTAAAGTTTTTGATGAAATAAATGTCCCAGATTTAGTTATTTGGAAAGCTATAATTGATGGATATGCTCAGCATGGAAGTGGTCAGGATGCTTTGGATATGTTTGATTTGATGATTAGGCGTGGAGTAAAACCAGATAATGTTTTACTAGTGAGTGTTTTATCTGCTTGGAGCCGTAATGGCTTGGTTGAAGAAGGCTTTAACTCTTATTTTAATTCTATGAGAACTGTGTATGGGGTTGAGACGTTGAGCCAGTGTTATATCACTGCTGTTGTATGGTTGATTTACTTGGTCGATCTGGGAGGCTTGATAAGGTAAACAGTTTCATTGAGAGTATGCCTATGAAGGCTGACTTGATGGTATGGAGCACACTGCTTGATGATGCATTACTTGGACGATTTGTAGAAAATAAAGCGAATGGGTAAGTAATCATTATTTACCTTTCATTCATACTTTAATATTTGCAAGCATGGAAGCACCTCTCAAAATAAGATTCATGAAGAAAATTATGATTGTTGATCCAAATTCAGAGAGAAGGTCAAACTTCTGACGGAGCGTAGCGGAGGCCTATCCCATCGCGCCGCCCCTAGGGATGCTGGGGTGTGCGGAAAGCGAAGCCCCGCGGTATGGATCGTTTTTTGACCTAGGTCACCGCCGCCTATATATATTCTCTCTTGTAAGCCGCACGGGCAATTCGTCCCTTGCGTTTGTAACTCTCCATAAAATAGTGAATTTCTGCCGCCGGCGCCCGTGGTTTTTTCCCGAAAGGGTTTTCCACGTTAAATCTCGTGTCTCTTGTTTTCTTTGTGGTTTGATCTTCTTCATATTTTGTTCGTCATTATTATAACAAGTGGTATCAGAGCCACGTTTTATCCCTGTTCTGATCTAGGGTTTCAATCATCATGACGGCGACAATGAAGTATGATCTTCCGTTGTTGGACTTGGACACGCGATTCTCTTTGTGGCAAGTTAAGATGCGGGCAGTGTTGGCACACAATGATCTGGATGATGCACTTGAATGTTTCGGGAAAACAGATCCCAAGAATTGGACAGACGACGAGAAAAGAAAAGACTGTAAGGCTCTATCTCAGATCCATCTTCATTTATCTAACAATATTCTGCAGGAAGTGTTGAACGAGAAATCCGCTGCTACCTTATGGCTTAAGCTGGAATCGATCTGTATGTCTAAAGATCTAACCAGCAAGATGCATGTCAAGATGAAGTTGTTCACCCACAAGTTGCAGGAAGGTGGATCGGTTTTAACCCATATCTCGGTCTTTAAGGAGATCGTCGCTGATTTGCATTCCATGGAGGTAAAGTATGATGAAGAAGACCTAGCTTTACTTCTTTTGTGCTCTCTGCCTAATTCCTTTGCGAACTTCCGAGATACCATGCTGTATAGTCGTGATACCCTAACCATAAGTGAAGTTTATGATGCCTTGCAAACCAAGGAGAAGATGAAACAGATGGTACGCTCGGAAGATTCTTCCTCCAATGGAGAAGCCTTATCTGTTCGGGGCAGACCGGAGCACAGGAAATCAAATAATAATTATAGTAGAGGGAAAAGCACGAATGGACAGAGAGGCCGCTCAAAGTCGAAAGGAAGAGAAAAGTTCTGCAAGTACTGTAAGAAAAATAATCATGACATCTCTAAATGTTACAAACTGCAGAACAAAGAAAGGCGTAACGGTAAATACAAGCCCAAACCCAAATCCGATGATGATGGTAAGGCCTCTATTGTTTCCGATGGTAGTTCTGATGGTGATGTTCTTATTGCTTTTGCTAGATGTGTCTCTATGGATGCTGAATGGGTATTAGATTCTGCTTGCTCTTATCATATGTGTACTAACAAAGATTAGTTTAGCACTTATGAACCTATCCAGAATGGAGGTATAGTTCGGATGGGTGATAACACTGCATGCCAGATTGCAGGCATTGGCTCCATTCAGATCAAGATGCATGATGGTGCTGTGAGAAACTTGACAGAAGTCAGGCACATTCCGACAATGTCTAGAAACCTCATCTCGCTGAGTACGCTTGATCTGAAAGGGTATCGGTACTCCGCTGAAGGTGGAATTATGAAGGTAACAAAAGGCTCTCTTGTTGTCATGAAAGGTGACTTGAAATCTGCAAATTTATATGTCCTTCGAGGTAGTACTATCACTGGAACCGCTGTTGTTGTTTCTGATTCTAAATCTAATTCAAATGCTACTAAACTTTGGCACATGCGCCTTGGGCATATGAGTGCACTTGGTTTGACAGAGTTAAGCAAGAGAGGCCTCCTTCATGGGTGCAATGTTGAGAAGTTGGACTTCTGTGAGCACTACGTTTTTGGTAAGCACAAGAGGGTAAGATTTAATTCTTCAGTTCACACGACAGAAGGTATATTTGATTATGTGCATGCTGATTTGTGGGGGTCATCTCGCAAACATTCACTTGGTGGTGCCCGTTATATGTTAACTATCATTGATGATTACTCAAGGAAAGTTTGGCCCTATTTCTTGAAATACAAATCAGATGCATTTGAAGCTTTTAAGGAGTGGAAGTTGATGGTTGAAAGGCAAACCGAAAGGAAGGTGAAAGTCCTTCGTACAGATAATGGGATGGAATTTTGTTCACATGCATTTAAGTTTTATTGCAGAAAACAAGGCATTGTCAAGCACTATACCGTCCCGCATACGCCTCGGCAGAATGATGTCGCCGAGCGCATGAACAGGACCATTATTTCAAAGGCTCGTTGCATGCTGTCCAATTCAGGTTTGACAAAGCGTTTCGGTCGAGACAAATTGCCACAAAGATGCTACTTGATTAATCATTCACCCTCTACAGCCATTTGTAAGAAAACTCCAATTGAGGTATGGTCTGGATCACCTGCTGATTACTCACAATTGAGAGTTTTGGTATCAGATCGCATATGCACATGTAGACAATGGAAAACTAGAGCCTAGAGTCATAGTACATATTTCTTGGTTATGCTTCTCGTATTAAAGGTTATAAGTTATGGAATCCTAAAACAAAGAAAGTTTTGATTAGTAGAAATGTTGTATCCAATGAATCTGCTATGTCACATGAGGTTTTATCATCCAATGCTTCCGTTGAAGGACAAGATAAAATAAGTGTACAGGTGGAGCAGTTGGTTGATGCCTATAATACACCAGAAATTGATGCTGCGATTGATGTAGATGAGCATGTTATCATGGCCCGGATGAACAAACCATCAAATTTTACCTTCCGATATTGACCTCCTCACATCGAGCATTCTTCTCGACTTTGCGGTTTCGACAGCGGTCCATTGCAATTGATAGACCTAGGAGAAACATAGTTCAGCCTTCTCGGTTCATTGAAGAATGCAATTTTGCTGGTTATGCTTTGAGTTGTGCAGAGGAGATTGAAGGTAATGCAGAACCATCAACTTACAATGAAGCAATTATTTCTACTGATCTCAGCAACTGGATGTCCGCGATGCATGATGAGATAGAGTCACTCCAGAAAAATGGCACTTGGGAGTTAGTCCACTTGCCTAAAGAAAAGAAGACTATTCGTTGCAAATGGATCTTCAAAAGAAAGGAAGGAGTGTCTCCCAGTGAACCTATACGGTTCAAGGCAAGGTTAGTTGCTAAAGGTTTCAGTCAGATCTCAGGTATAGACTTCAATGATGTTTTCTCTCCAGTTGTAAAGCATAGTTCAATACGTACTCTCTTTAGTATTGTTGCTATGAATGACCTTGAATTTGAGCAACTAGATGTGAAGACTGCATTCTTGCATGGGGAATTAGAGGAAGATATCTATATGGATCAACCTGAGGGCTTCATTGTTCCCGGTAAAGAAAACTTAGTTTGCAAATTGAAGAAGTCCCTTTATGGTCTAAAGCAGTCTCCAAGACAATGGTATAAAATATTTGATTCATTTATGCTCACACAGTTTTAAGAGGTCTGAATTTGATAGCTGTGTTTACATCAAATCTGTTAATGGGTCACCTATATATTTGCTTCTTTACGTTGATGATATGCTGATTGCTGCCAAGAGCAAGACTGAGATTGCTACTTTAAAGACACAGTTAAGTAATGAGTTTGACATGAAGGATCTAGGTGCAGCAAAGAAAATCCTTGGGATGGAAATTATCAGGGAAAGAAAGTCTGGTTTGTTGTATCTTAGCCAACAAAGTTATCTTGAGAAGGTTCTTCGTCGTTTCAATATACATGAGGCGAAACCTGTGAGTACTCCCTTAGCTGCTCACTTCAGATTGTCTGCTTCTTAATGTCCTGATTCTGATTATGATATTGAGTATATGTCTAGAATTCCATATTCCAGTGCTGTTGGTTCACTTATGTATGCCATGGTCTGCTCTCGTCCTGATTTGTCTCATGCTATGAGTGTTGTTAGCAGATATATGGCTAATCCTGGTAAAGAACATTGGAGGGCCGTTCAATTGATTTTTAGGTATATCCGTGGTACTGCTAATGCTTGTTTGCAGTTTGGAAAGACTATAAATGGCCTCACTGGATATGTTGACTCTGATTATGCTGGAGAACTGGACAAGAGAATTTCTCTTAAATGTTATGTTTTCGCCATTGGTGGATGTGCTGTTAGTTGGAAGGTGTCTTTGCAAGCTACTGTGGCTTTGTCTACTACAGAGGCTGAATACATGGCTATCTCTGAGGCATGCAAAGAAGCTACTTGGTTAAGAGGACTGTATATTGAGCTTTGTGGAGTTACATCTTGCATTACTTTATTCTGTGACAGTCAAAGTGCTATGTATCTTACAAAGGATCAGATGTTTCATGAAAGAACAAAGCACATTGATGTTAGGTACCATTATGTCCGGGATATTATTGCTCAAGGTACCATTAAGATATGCAAGGTCAGTACACATGATAATCCTGCAGATATGATGACAAAGCCAGTTCCTGTTACTAAGTTTGAGCTTTGCTCAAGCTTAGTTGCTGTTACTGTTTAAGCCCTAGTGGTTTTTTTTGTGTCAGCAATTTTTATTCTCTTTATTGTTCAAGGGAGTTGTCTACATTGTTCTGACTACAAGTTGGAATTTGTCTCAAGGTGGAGTTTGTTGATTGTTGATCCAAATTCAGAGAAAAGGTCAAACTTCTGACAGAGCATAGCAGAGGCTTGTCCCATCAAGTCGCGCCGCCCCTAGGGACGCTTGGGGGGTGCAGGGGGGGCGAAGCCCCCGCGGTATGGATCGTTTTTTGACCTAGGTCACCGCCGCCTATATATATTCTCTCTTATAAGCCGCACGGGCGATTCGTCCCCTACGTTTGTAACTCTCCAGAAAATAGTGAATTTCTGCCGCCGGCGCCCGTGGTTTTTTCCCGAAAGGGTTTTCCACGTTAAATCTCATGTCTCTTGTTTTCTTTGTGGTTTGATCTTCTTCATATTTTATTCGTCATTATTATAACAATGATTCAAGGTCTTTTGCAACTCTGTTGAACATTCTTGCAAATTCTGTAGACTGGGAGGGAGTAGTGAGGATCAGAAAATCGATGAAGGGTGTCAAGAAAGAGCAAGGATGGAGTATGGTGTAAGAATTGAAACGCTTCACAATATATATATACTTAACTTATACACTAATTATAATGTACTCTAATATGAACTACACGAAAAAATTGCAAGAGAGTCCATAATTTTTAGTGTATTTTATAAATACCTTCGTATACGCACATAAAAGGAGTATGTCCAAATAAATGTACATACCACCTGTGAAAAAATACATACTACCTAGATAGTCTTATGTACTAGTATACTATGTGTACATACCCTCCGTTATGCGAGATACCCCTATGTTGTGAGATACGGCATATGGAGTAATTACTCCTAAGAGTTGAGTAGAAAAAATGCTCCCTATATATATAAGCATGATCAACTATAGAGATCATACTACCTTTGACTGAAGATTTGTATTCTGACAAAGACATATTGCAGAGTATGTTCATGCTTAAAACTTCCTATTTTTGAAAGATTTCTTAATTGAATTCCTCTGAGCTAGTTTTTCTTTAGTAAATGCACGACTATCTTAACTGACTTGAACTGATGACATATTATCTTAGGGAACTTGGAATAGAAAGAGCACCAATTGGTTATATGTAAGCAATGAATAAGATGTCATTGATATTAAATGAACTATCGAGCCTTTTACACTGTTTACTGGACTTTGCACCGGTAATTGTACTGAATCTTTTAGGCATTTTAATAAACAGATCAGTGTTGTTTGTTCCTTTCCACTGATGGTAGAACTGAGCTGTTTAGGATCCTTGCTGTACTTTTATTATTCGCTTTATGATGGTTGCATACTTGACATATAGGGCACACCCCTAATTCTCAGTGAAAGTATAAGGTATTCATAATACGGAAGAACTCAATATATATAACCAAGCTATTCTTCTCTCTGTTACCTTATCTGTTTACATGGGTATAGTTCACATGATATAAACCTAACTGAAAATGTACAATGGCCGGTCTTTTGCTAACAGATGAAGATAGCTCTTGGTGTTATATATCTAACTATGGCTAATATTTTTCCGTGGAGCAGCCATTGGACATCTCCGTAGGAGGTGAGGGGCAAGGGAGAGACTCGCATGGCATGTTGCATGTCCAATTATCTGAAGAATCTAGCCCCAAATCAAATGGGAATTTTATTTTTCGTGGAATTCCAGACTCATTGTTCATACTGTAGTCTTTACCAGGTTTTCTTGTATATGGATCTTCATCCGTAATTCCAATGCCTCCATTTGTGTCTATAATCCACTCAACTGCATATCCATTGCATGGTTCAGGCTGTCCAAACTCTTTATTTGGCGAGGCTTCAGTCATGCTATTGATTATTCCAGGGGCTGTGCTGAGAAGCACTGCTGTGACATTCGATGATTTCTGCAGAGGTTGTGTTTCGAATGGCAAGATGATCGGACTGCTATGGATGTCTTTGTCTGATAGACGAGTTAAAGATGCACTGCAGTTGAAGTTTATGACTTTACATAAAGAGCTATCTTGTGAACTGTTGAGCTTCTGCTGCTGCCGCCCCTGCAACCACTGTTGGCTATTGAACCGATTAGCAGGTATTGGAACTTCTGCTGAGCAAGAGGAGCTTTCCAAAGCAAAATGTGAAGCTTGTATGGACTGCAAAGCATATAACAGATCTGGCTCTGTTGTTGCAGTTGACTGAGGACCCCAGGAGTGAGATAGTGCTCGTTGTGCCATAGAACTAGGCTTTTTAAATATCCTACAAATAGCCCAGGCATCCTGTTCAATAAAGAAAAGGATCGTAATAATACGATATGTCTGTTTTTTTTATTATAGCGCTATAAGTAAATACTCTGAATAAAATGCTTACATTGGCTTGAATGTTTTTGTCTGTTGGTATTTTAGGAAGTGAGGCATCAGTGAGTGAAGGAAGCCTGAACTCATGCATCATCCAATCAGTCTTGATCCCTCTTGCCGCTCTCCCTTTATAAAAGACGAGAGACTTCTTCAGGCCTATGCACTTGGTTCCCTCAGAAGAGTAAATGGGCCTATCTGTTCCTGTTGCTTTCCAGAATCCAGCTCCTGTGACTCTATTTGGTCTAGCACTATTTCGATACTTCCGGTCCCTTGGGCAGTAGAAATACCATTCTTTCTCCCCAGAACTTGCAAGCTCTATCCAAGAGCAAGATCATAAAAAAGACATTCAGAAAGTAAAGGTGAATAAAGCAATGCAATGAAGTAATGTTGCAGAAATTCAAGGAGGATAACAATATTCTTCTGATGAGAAGGTACCACTTAACTAGGTCTCCATGAGCTTGAAGATGAACAGATAGGTCAAAGTACTAGTTGAAAAATCACTGAAACCAACTCTACTATGTTTTGCCGCTTTTGCCGCTTTTTGTGCCCGCTACTGTAATTGGAACGACTCTTTAACATGCATGTGCGCACTCTTGTATCTCTTATTCGTGGTGATGGTGTAGAAGTCTTCATCTTTCCTCTGAGTAGGATCTGAACTTATAGGAAAGACCATGGCCTTTTGGTTCACCTGATGCTTGAAATATTGCTGTAAGTTTGTCCAACTTTTTTGAAGAATAGGACTCTTAAGTGGTTGAGAGTCTTGAGACTATGAGAGCGAGATAATTCTTTCTGTTATGTTATTCTTAGGTAACTTGCATATGGATAACTGAGAAAACTGGTTTCTGAAGGTAAGCTATGCAAAATTATAGTACAGATTTATATAGTGGATGTCTAGATGATGAGAACAAGTGGTAGGGCTTTTAACTTTTTTTTCGTGTGCATTATTTGGTTGAAATAAGATCGTGGTAGTGGAATACTTTTGAGATCCTAATTTATCCCCATGTAGGGCATAATATATGGCATCTGCATGTTAATAGATAAACTGTCTTCCGTTCGTTCTGTTGATGGAGAAATACCAACTAGTATATGCAGGAATTTTATTTGTTACTTTGAGCAACAATCCTTAACAAGATTGAGGTTCCTCATGGCCTATTCATAAATAAATAAGAAGAAGTACAGAGAAAGTAGCAGCTTACTTGGGAGATCCCATGGGTCAAACTTGTAGATGTCCAGCTGCCTGATGAGATCAATGGAAAGGGGTTTTTGTTGAATCTTTTTCTTGAGATAAAAACTGACCAGCTCTTCATCAGTGGGATGAAACCGGAAACCAGGCAGAAGTACCTCCTCTGACTTGTCCATATCACTTCTCTCATCCATAACTCACAAGGGTGGAGCCTGATACAGGTTACACTACTCTTTTACTACTTATGTGGATGTAGTGAATGGTTTTAGGGTCGAAGTTGCTCAGGTGAAGACAAACTCGCGAAGCTGTCTGTCTAAAACGGGTATACTATGCACACTATCTTATCATATATATGCTTTGTCTGTGCTTGTGCAAGATGACACAACTCTTATAACACACAACTGTCTAATACAGTGCAGGAACCTATCAACCCAGAGAACAAGACAGTGGACGGCTCGATGGACCTAAATGTAAGAGGTGGGAAAGGAGGAAGAAAAGACGGAGGCAGCGAGTGTAACTTGAGGACATGTGGTGAGAAACTAGTGCTTTTATAACTACTCTTTAAGACGAACTGTGTTTCAGTTAGATGAACCTTCCCAAAAACCTCCTACTATACACCTTGTATTCCAGGTCATAAACGTTCGTCGAGAAGGGGGAGGTTCTCATATACTTTACAAAAGAAACTACAGCTCTTAAACATGACTAGATGGGCCACAATTCTGAAGGTCTCCTTGCATTAAAAAAGTTTTATATTCCTTCTCTGTTTGAACCTATTTGACTTGTTTAATCAGGGATTAGTATCTCAATGAAGACAAGCTTAGCACCACTTGGGTATTATTAGTCCCTTTCGATTCACACCTATAATTATAACCTAGAAAATCCTAAAAAACCCTTCAACAATACTCCTACAACAGTAGTCGCGTCGATTAAGTTTTCTAATATTTATCAGTTTCATAGAAATCATATACAATCTGAACAGTTTTTTCAGTATGCGTTGGAAGTTAAACACTTCCCAATACATTGCACCAATATTACAATCCCAAACTGTAACTCTTGTTTGACTCATTCTGTGCAAGAATATCAAGACATATTCCTTCACTCTCTGGTTTAGAAAATCCCTTACACTTACACTCTGACTGATTTGGTTCTCACAATAGCATTTCCATTTTATACGTATAGAAGCAACTTTGGATAGATTATTTGTAGTGTTTACGTCATTGATGTGACAATAGATGTACCCTCACTAGTAGTGAATTTGAGATTGAAGTGTTTTTGTCATCAACCTGCAATAGCTTAACTAAAAAGTTGGGGCACTGTTAAAAACTCCATTAATTTATATCAGAAAACCTTAGCGGGCCAATGGATAGGCACTCAGAAACAATACTTCATTATCTCACTGTAGTCATGGCCTTAGGAGTATAATTATCCTAAATATTTTATGTACTAACGTATAACTCACTGCAAACTGTTCTGGCGGTAGCTTCTTATTGTAAACCTACCATTAGTGACAGCGTATACCATTAAGAATGTACTGTTACAGACGTGATATTTGTACTCTCTCTGGTCACAAATAGTTATCGTTTTGGATATCGACAAGCGTCCTCAAAACTCAACTTTAACCACTAATTTCTATTGTAATATATTTTAAAAATCCAATAAAATTATAATATTATGAAAGTACGTTTCGAGATGAATCTACACATATGATTTTCATGCACCCAATCTAAATATTTAAAAAGATATCGATAGCTAAAGTTTTAAAAGTTTGACTACACGTATCCCAAACCGATAACTATTTGTGACCGGTGGGAGTAATTTTTTTTATGGGACTTCCTGTAATGTGTTTTTAGACATGTACATATAGGCATATGTACTATCATTACCATCAAATGTGCCTTGAGATTGGTGCAGACTTTCAAAATTCAAACCACCACACCATCTTCTAATAATTGAATATGTCTTGCATGAATCTTGAGGTACCTGGATGAAGTCCATAATTTCGCCATACCGTACGACGATGACACCCTAATCCCGCGGTTAGCGTTGCACGAGACAGGAATCGCGTGACACATGGCATCTTCGCCGTACCGTGTGGCGACAACAAGTTGTCGTCGAACGGTTGGACGACAACCAGTTGTCGCCACACGGTACGACGACTACTGGGCTTGAAAACGATCGGGCGCCGGCCAAGAAAAAACAGAGCGAGCGTCGACCGAGAAAACAAAAACAGAGCGACGAGCGAGCGGGCGCCGACCGATCGCGAGAGAGGAGAGGGAGAGGAAGAGAGGGAGAGAGAGAGGAGGAGAGGGAGAGGAAGCCCGAGAGAGAGAGAGAGAGAGAGAGAGAGAGGAGGAGAGGGAGAGGAAGCTCACGAGAGAGAGGAGAAAGAGAGGGAGAGGAAGAGAGGAGGGAGAGAGGGAGAAGGAAGGAGGAAGAAGGTAACAACTTTTTAATATTATTTGTTAATTGTTTAAGAAAATATGGTAGGATAATCATATTAGAGAGATATTTAGGAATATTAGATGTAACATTTGAATTTACATGATTCTTATTAGTCAGCGAGGGATAGTAATATTTGTAGTTTATATTAGAGTTAGTTTAATTAGTGCTTCTCTTTTAGGTTAGCGATATTAGATGTGTACTATAATATTATAGTATTGGTAGCGGGATAGTTAATTAGCGCTGTTTAATTTAGATTAGCGATATTACATGGTAGTGGTGATCTAAAAATTTATTTTGTCTATGTCGTCGCAGTAATGTCGGATCTAGTGAAATTTAGGGTATATTATGGCGATGATGAAATAAAAAATGGGCATAATGGTGTTGATTTAAGCAGCTTTCCTGTCATTATGGTTGAGCACTCGTTCCCCGATAGTGTTAGCATTCATGATATAAAGCTTTGGTTGACCCAATATTTTTCCCTGGATCCAAGTGTTTACTCTGTTACCATCCAAATCTTATTCACGCGTAGAAAGGGTGACTTGGCTATGTGGGAGTTGAAAAAAGTAGATCAGACATACTTGTGACAGAAATGGTTAAGGTGGTGCAAGGGATCTCGCCTTGAATGTGTGATGCTGGTGCAGTCTTGCTCTAAATAAGAGGTGGATATTAGTGGTGTGGCGCGAGAGCAGCACATCGGCTACAACTGAACAAGTTCAGGCAGTGGTGCCGCCTAAGGTAGCAGCGGAGGATGATAACAGGAATGCAGCAAACGCAGAAGGTCAGGCCAATGAAGGGAAGGAGATCGAGCAACTTGTTGATCATTTGGAGTGGGTGGACCGTATGGCGATACAAGAGGAAGCTGAAATATTGGAGTCTGATGATGGCATCGGCGAAGATGAGGACGGGGGGATGATGATGAAATGCATGGTAGTACTGGGGCAGCGGAGGTACCCATCCCTGACGAATGGAATAGGCAAAACAAAGCTGGTATGGAAGTTTTGTGGGGCCATGAGTCACGTTGGGAGTATGGTACCAATGGTATTCGGCTGAATCAAATATTCCTGAATAATTCTGAATTGAAGTTGGCAGTGAGGCTGTGGGCACTATCGCTGTAGAGAGAGTTTCGGGTTGTCTTGTTCAGGCCAAATAGGTACACAGTGAAGTGCAAAACCAATAGATGTGAATTTCGAGTTCATGCATACAAGTCGAAGTGCGAGACGTATTGGATTGCATCACGAGTAGAGGAGCACACATGTAGACTAGAAAATGTTCTGTTGAAACACCACAACTTGAATGCGACTATAATTGCTAGCGTGATGTTCAATGAAATCATTGGGAAACGGGACATTGAGTGTTCGTATATTCAGAAAGCAATCTTAAGAACATTTAAGTATCAGATAAGTTACTCGATAGCCTGGCGTGCGAAGCACAAAGCATTAGAGAAGAGGTTTGGTACATACGAGGCTTCGTATTGCAAAATACCTCGTGTGCTTGATGTCTCGAAGCAAATCAACCCTGGCACATACACTGCTTTGAAAGAAAGTGAAACAGATAATAATGGGATCTCGACATTTCGTCGTGTTTTTTTTTCATTGGGTCCTTGCATTGCGTCATTCAGGTACTGCCGTCCATTGCTTTGTATCGATGGTACATTTTTGACTGAAAAATACAATGGGCAGATTCTAATGGCCATTGCAATTGATGCGAACAACCACATACTTCCATTAGCCTTTGCATTTGTTGAGGGTGAGAACCGAGATAGCTGGCTGTGGTTTTTCAGACATCTGAAATGCGGGGTAGTTGATGATCGGCACAACGTGTGCATCATTCATGATTGTCACAAAGGTATCATTTAGGCAATTAAGACTCTACAGGAGGACCTTGATGAGCTATTCGCATGGCGTGACTTCAGAATAGGTGGTGCATGAGACATTTAGGAGCAAATTTCTTCAGTCAGTTCAGGAATAAGAAACTGATGAGCCTATTTAAGAGGTTATACAAGCAGAATCAGGCACGTAAGTTCAACGCGCTATTGACTGAGTTGGATAAGCACACTAGTGCACATATCGAAGAGATGAAGAAGCAACCACTTATGCCGAACGATTGCCCACCCAAAAGGCTAGCACCCCTTAGGGAGCTCGATGCTCCTAATCTGAGGAGACGATCATCAAGGAACATAAAGTGTTTCTCGCACTGGATAGAGGCGGAGCCTCTAGAGAAGTGGGCATTGCTCCATGACACTAGATGCGCTAGGTTAGTATAGTAAATTAAGATATTTATGACGGTTGAACAAATGGGGTTATTGTACTAATTGATATGTGTTGAACAGGTTTGGTGTCATGACAAAGAATATAGCCGAGGTTTACAATTGGGTCATCAGATGCCTCCGTCCGCTACAACTTATGGCCATCCTGGAAGGCATGTTGCACGACATCGCTGCCTACTTCAGAAAAGGCATGCAGAGGTTGTACTTCATGCCACGACATTGCAAATACCTATTGTTGGTGAATGATGATCTACATGGAGGAACGAACCATGAAAGCTTAGCAGTATATGGTGTGTAGCTTCGGAATTACTGAGTACCGCTTCGAGGTGACTCTCCGGTGCAAAGGGGGATTGGGAACCAACACAGCGGTTATTACATACGAGGTTAATCTAGGCCAGGGGCCACTGGATGGTGTGAATGCGCCTGCAACAAGCTAAGACTTCTTCATATTCCTTGCTCACATGTGATGGCTGATTGTGGGCAAATTGTGATGAACACGTCGCAATACGTGTCCCCTTTCTACTTCAAGGATCATGTTGTCCACCTGGTCCTGTGAGTTTCATGATTTTTATGTACACGGTGGTTTCACTGTGATTAACAGAGATGAGCGCATCTGTCTACCGGATCCAACCTTGCGGAGGTGTGCGGAAGGGCAGCCTGGTCGTCCACAAACTACGCGCATTCGCAACGACATGGATGAATCTGAAGTGGGTGGCCCTATTAGGAGGTGTTATGAGTGCAGTGAGTATGGACACAAGACAAAACAATGCTTATAACCTGTAGGTTCAGAACGTGATGGTGGCGAAGCCTCGACATTCAGTCCACCAACTCGTCATGGTTATGCTATCTAATGTATGTCGAAAGAGTGTGTATCGTCAGTTATGTATCAAATTATGTAATTTTATTTACGTTGAACCCTTAATTATTTTGAGTTATGTGTTATATTTCTGGGATGTTATGTAATATTATTTAAGTTGGACGCTTATGTCTTTCGATTTATATATATCATGTTTATCATATGTTATGTAATTTTATTTATGTTGAACCCTTATCTTTTGATTTATATATATCATGTTTATCATATGTTATGTAATTTTATTTATGTTGGACCCTTATGTCTTTCGATTAATATATATCGTGTTTATCATATGTTATGTAATTTTATTTATGTTGGACCCTTATATCTTTCGATTTATATATATCGTCTTTATCATATGTTATGTACAATAAATGTTTTATTATTTGCTTACAGGGATGGAGCAACCCGACTCACTTCTGAACTCTGTCTTGGACCTGCAGTATCGTGCGTTCATCCGCACAACAGAAGGCAATGAGAAGGTGCCTCTGCTGCGGATCCGTGTGCCTAAGAAGGCATGGTGCGTTCACCCACGCATCCACACCAGGTGAGTTGCACTACATTTACATGTTTCATTGTTCGTATATTTATATTTAAATAATGCAACTGTTTTTTGTATCGATAGTTTGGCACATGCTGGGTTGCTTCCTTTTGTTCGCATGGTTGAGGGGTCAGCTGAGGACGCAGGTGTGCCCGACGATCTGGCCGAGGGTGAGGATGGTCCAGAGCGGTCGCGGGTTTTTCCATTCGATCGGTCCCTGCTGTCGTGTTTGGTCGACCGTTGGAGGCCGGAGACGCACACTTTTCACCTTCCTTTCGGCAAGGTGACGGTGACCCTGCAGGACGTTGCCTGCTTACAGGGTTGCCGATCGCTGGGACACCGATCAGACCCTCGGTGACTCCTGCCAGGTGGGTGGCAGACATGGAGGCCAGGTTCACCGGAGTGGTGGACCTCGATCCAGAAATATGGATCGGTAAGAGGCACGGGCTATTGAGGAGGTGGTTGGCCCAGTTTGAGATTAGTGATTGTACATAAATTGTTATTCTAGTTTTATGTAACCTTAACTTGATATTACCCTATTTTAATTGTCACAGGTTCAACGGATGGCGGCGATGCCCACCGACTACTAGGTTGCACGACACCTTGAGGCCTATTTGCTTTGGTTGTTCGGATGGGTGCTGTTCACGATGACTCACGGCGACAGCGTCGACGCGCGTTGGATAGCCTATGCACGGGCTATTGCCGATGTTGAGCTGGGCGACGTTCCACAGGTATCCTGGGGTTCGAGCCACGTACCGCACCCTTTGTGACGCGTGCATGAAGAAAAGCAAGATCGTCAATCTGGCTGGGATGCCTCTTCTTCTTCAGCTCTGGTCGTTCGAGTGCTTCCCTGTGGGTCGACCCTTCGTCGAGCCTCGACACTACACCACCGAGGTGTACGGAGGTGATGCGATCGACCGTTCGATGATGGACTCCCTTTGGACTAGACGACGGGTATGTCTTTCTAAGCATTTATCCATTTTTAATTGCAATCGCATATGCTTACAGACATTTTTTTTCTATTACAGCCACAGTAGGCAGGACTGCAAGTACGTTCGGCGTACCACTCCTTCACGGAAGCGTTTGACAACCTGCAGGCGAAGCAGGCGATCTCGACCCTTATAGCAAGCGCTGTGTAGCGGAGAGAGCCACGGCATGGGGATCTCGGCACTATGCTATAGAGACCAGGCTTACTGGCTTACCAAGAAGAAGCTCGTCTTCGACGTCTTCGTGGAGGACTACGCGCCGCAGCGAGTCATGAGGCAGTTTGGACTTCGCCAGCTGATCCCTGTTTCTTTGGGGGATCATGTGCCAGAGAATATGCACTCGTGAGTTACTCGCCCACTACAAGTATGTTAAATGCTTATGTTATATTTGTAATAATGTGGATTTTTCTTAAGGTTCTCTACCCACGGACCTCAGAAGAGCATGACGACCTTGGCTCAGAGGATAGAGCCATGGCTCGCTCAGTGGGAAAATTATTAACGGTGTACAAGTGTAAAAATGCGATTTATTTCGTGTGATAACAGCTCTGGTACTGGATTACATTCACATTTATAGAGCAGGTTAAATAAGAGTCTTGTGAGAGCTGCTTAGGATGCATAATATGTTCATGGATGAAAGTAGTTTTTTTTAAAAAAGAAATTAAAAGCAACTTGATTTTTTTTTGGTCCGCATTCTGACATTCCTTTTGTTGCAACAAGAACTTAGCTTTGAGCAATCATGTGATGCCAGCAAAAGATACAAAAGAAACATGTCCTACCAAGGAGAATGCCCTCAAGGTTGCATCGGAGAATTTACTATCTTAGAAGGAGCATGTTTCATACATCCCCATGATTTCTTAGTCCATGCACACTTACAGAATTTACATTACACTGCTTCCAAATCATACAGACCCTCATGACTGTTACAGCTATGGAAATGGATTGGCCCAGCAAGGACCATCTAACATCCAGATAGTATAATGAAGCCAAGCCATTACCATCATTTTTTTCCTTGAATGAAGTTACCAGATAAGACAGCAAGCCAGACTGCAGGTCAATCATATAGCAAGGAACAATAAGCGAATCTTGGTGAATATTCACAATTCCCTCCATTCACACAGAAGATCCAAAGGAAAAAAGAATGAAAAAACCTAGTGAGATTGGGATATGAAGAAGAGGTAGATTCCAATTGGTACAAGTTAACTAAATAACTAAATACACCTAGCAATGTATGAACAGCCACTGTCAATGGCAGGGAAAATCCCTTGAGCCAACCTGAAAGCTACTTACACAGACACAAGAAAGTACAATGTATTTGTTACAGCAATAATTGTTCTGGTAGTAACAACATATCTACTGTAGTTTGCATTCGTGTAGCTGCCATTCAGTTACAGATTAAACTTCTTGCAATAACCATGTTTTGACTAAACGATCTTTTTCAGTGATATATAAATAAACTCAGAGCTTTACTCTTCATATACTCCATGATTTTTTGTATCCTATAGTCACTGATGCACTTATTCATCAATTCTAGTAGTAGCAATTTGAAATGTCCATATATCGTCAGGCCTATTCTGCACAGTGCAATATTTTGTGATTTATGATCCCAGACCATTTTTTTTCCTAGATAGACCTCAAAGCTGGTTGTTTTATGACACATAGGAACCATCAGGTATGCCACTCATACTTTCCCTATATCCCCATTTGATTATATTGAACTAACAGTTTAAATTGTTGAATACATGAAGAGAGGTGTTACTTTCATTTTCAGACTACAATGATGGGTAATTTCCTTGGATAAAATTACATATCACTTGTAAGGTTCTGAGGGGCTGCTTGGGTGGTGGTGGTGGTGGGGGGTGGGGGGCTTGGCTTCGGCTGCCGGCCAGAAGCCCCCCCAAAATGGGATGGCTGTGCTTCGGCTGCCCCTCAAAGCCACAACAAAAGCGGCACTTGAAACCGCAGCCCACCGTGTCTCGCTTCGCCTCAACTTCGGCCTCCTCCCGCCGTCCCACGCTTCGGCCTCCTCCCTGCCTCGGCTCGCCTCTGCCCCGCGCTTGGCCTCCTCCCCAGTCACCCGACTCCGCCCCGCTCGGCCTCTGCCTCGCCGCCTCCGCGCTGCTCAGCCTCCTCCCCGGTTGCCCGCCTCCGCCCTGGTCGCTCGCCTCTGCCCCGCCGCCTCCGCACTGCTCTGCCTCCTCCCCAGTCGCCCGCCTCTGCCTCGGCTGCTCGGCCTCCGCCCCGCTTCAGATTTGGGGGAGGGCGGAGATGAGGAAGAGAGGACTCAAGAAAAGCCACAAAGCCATAGCTAGTTTGCCAAACGATCTCTCACAAAAAGCTACAGGCGTCAGCTACTGCTGTTTTTTAGCCTAGCAAGCCAAAAGCGACTTTTCACCCATTTGCACCCTCCCCAAAAGGCAAAAAGCTATAGCTATAGACGACGTTGAAATTGAGTCTTGCTTGATTAAATTGAAGATGATAAATAAGAAGGGGACAGGCTATATTATCTATTTATCTGATGGAACATTCCCCAACTGATTGGTTCCCAGTAGTATGAACTATGAAGGGAACAACATATGCAATCTTCTTTTGACAAGACATCTTATCTTGCAGGTTGTAGTGTTAGATATTCTTTTTTAGTTCATGGAGAAAGAATACAGTGGAAGAACTTTCTGATCACGTTTTAGTTTTAACGATGGTCATATGTTAAATTATTAACTAGAGTCCTCGACAACTCAGCTCTCAGCAGGGTATACAAATATGGACAACACATGACACACACGGTATATCTGTCTACAATGCATGCATTAAGGTCTTCAGGTCATGCTTATTACATGAAGAGTTTCAAAGATAAATGAAGTCTCATAGAATTTCTAAATACGCAATCACCAATTATGCTGACGAACTAGTAAAAAGACATATTTTACTGATATTCAACACAATTTGTTATTGTAAATGAGGTTACTAGAAACAGCGGTTCATCTAATAAAGGGAAGGCCCTTTTCTTGGACATGTATATAAGAGAACAGTTTATAACATAAGAAGTGCAATTACATATATAGAGAATATGGGAAAAGGCAATTAATTAGTCTTATTAAATTGCATACAGATACTCTGTTAATTATTTAAAGGAAAAGCATATATGCTTCTGTACAAGCATTCTGGTAACACCCAATTATGCCATATACTTGTACAGCACATGTGCTACTCAGACAATCAGTTGCTGGAACTTCTGTTTTGCATAGCCTTAAATTAGCTCATTTTAGATAAAAATAAACGCTGTTATTTTCCTGGCAGTATATTTTGAGAGCTACAGGGAAACATAAAATTGCCTACTTGGAAGTACATACTGAACACTGAATAGCAAAATAAAGGAGAGTCCTTTATTCTTTTCAGGTGTTTTTGCTGAAGTTATTAAAGCATACGCACAAACAGGGTTCAAAATCTCGGTTTCGCTCCAAATTTCGTCCATGGCCGGAGAACGAAATCTCGGCGAGATTTAAAAATTTTGGACAAATTTAGGACGAAATAAAAAAACAAAAATTCAAATCCGGTTTTTTTTCTACCGAGAAAACCGAAATTTCGGCCAGTTTTGCCGAGATCTTGGCAAAATTGCACCCAGCAGAAAACAGATCAAACGACGTCAAAAAATTTTGAAAATTTTTCGTGGGTTCCTGACACATCACTGATGTTCTCATAAAAACTTCAGATGATTATTAGATTTGAGGAATTTTTAAAAATTCAAACATTGCTACTGTCCTGATAAAACGCTGACCGACAAGTTTGAACCGAATGAAAAATGAAACAAACCACGTTAGAAAATTTTGAACATTTTTTTGAATGTTTTTAATGTATCACTAATGTTCCCATAAAATTTTCAGATGATGATCAAGCTTAATGAATTCTTAAAAATTCGGACAGTGCTACTGTGCTAATAAAATCTTTACCGGCAAACTTCAACCAAATGAAAAATGGTACAAACCATATTAGAAAATTTTGAAAATTTTTGTGGATGGTCCTGATTTATCATTAATGTGTCTATAAAATGTTCATCTGATGATCAAGCTTCAAGAAGTTCCAAAAATTCTGAGAGTGCTACGTCCTCGTAAAAGGCTAATGATTAATACATAGATTTGCTTTAGCAACAAAAAATGTTTAAATTTTTTGAAAATTTTGCATAAGGGTTATAAAGAAATTATTAAGATATCATAAAAATTTTGAATCATGATCACACTCCAATGAATTTATAAAATTCTTACAAGTACAGTGTACCATTTATGTTCTTTCTGTTTTTTATTTTTGAAATATAACAAATGAAGTTCGATACATACATAGATTTGATTGAGCAACCAAACAAAGTTTAAATTTTTTTAAAATTTTATATAATTCTACTGAGTCAATTATTAAGCTCTCATAAAAATTTTGGATCATGATCACACTCGAGAAAATTTATAAAATTCTGACAATGTTACTGTCCCAATTATGTTCATTCTGTTTTTGATTTTTTAAAGATAACAAATGAAGTTAAATTATTTTTAAAAATTTTCTGCATGATACTACACTTCTTAGGATGGTACCATAAATTTTTTAGATCAATATAAAGCACGTAAATTTTTATAAAAATCTGACAATGTTTTTGAAGTTTTTAAAAAATATCTCAAAAATTCGGTTTTTCAACAAATTTTGTTAGAAGATGACTTTCTTAAGGGTTATTGATCAATTTTCGGTCAAATCCGGTGGTCAAACACCAAATTTCGGTCGCCGAGATTTCTGAGATTAATGTAGCAATTTAATTTTTATTTTATTTTTTTCAATCTGGCCTGCATTTCAAATCTCATCCACGTCCGGAAACCGAGATCTCAGCGAAATTTCGGCGAGATTTTGAACCTTGCGCACAAAGCCAGACTGACCGGTTAGGACTTCAAAAGATAGTTACAAGGTTCACTATAAACCCCCGCGAATCGCAAACCGGATTCGTCGAACTCGAACCGGTTTAGGATACGGGGTTCGTGTTTGCAGTGAAAATTAAAAGAAAAAGTGGCGAACCGCGAACCCGAATCCTGTACCGCACCTCCAACGAACTGCGTTTTTGTTAACTACGCTTCAAGATGCCCCCAAGAGCTCCTTGATATCATACCCTTGCAGCTGAAGCAATAGAAAATCACGTCAGTTACATCTTACTACTCACATGATGTCACATCATATATGCCAGAGCACACCATCAAAAAGAACCAAATATACAGATAGATGGTATCGGGCAGGAAATAGGTGCGCCCCTGCTCATGCGCAATACTCTTATGTGTTAGCCAACTCATAATTCCTAGCATTTTCATCGAGGAATTTACTGACACAGATGATAAGACATACCTGAAGAAAGGTTAGCAGTAATATTACTCCTGAGTTCCGAAATGCATGTATCGTAATAGGAGTAAGAAGATTGCGGGTTTGAGCATATGAAAGCCCCAATGCAACACCTGTGGACCAATCAATAAGGTTGTGGAATAATAGTCTCATTCTGAAAATTTATATCAACATAATGGTAATACTGATAATTTGTCCCAAAGGAAAACACTAGTGATTATAAATGCCAATGGTTGTGATTGTGTTTAGTTGCAGTCCTCAGACCTAACCATACTGAGGTGTTGCATGCTGTACCTGCCTGTTCTTTGTTTCACTGCAAATTGCAGCTGTGGCTGTCACATTTGTGCAGCCAGTTTTGACTTCTTCATAAGAAAAGGCCACAAGTATGACATCACATAACCACACTTGATGTAACAATCAAAGAGTGCAGCATGCCGCACTTCAATATGGCCAAGTTTGTTGGCAACCAAATGCGTTCATGCACTGTTTGGTGTTTGCAAAAATGAAATTCACATATTTGCTGTCTTATTTCTAGATCTGCATAGAAAATTACCAAGTATAAATAGCTGTGGGAATTCTCCAGGTATCAGATGAGCAAGGGCAAATACAGCAGCACTGACAAGCACGCAGACTGGGGTAGGTAGTCTGTACCCAAAGCAAACTATTCCATAGCTCAACATGCAAAACTGCAAGTTTTAGCATGCAGAGGAAGTTGCTAGAAGAAAAGATACATACCATATGGATTTTTAACACTTAGTAAAGGACACCATTAGAAATCCTCGAAACACAGTCTCCTCCAAAAGTGGTGCTATAACCATAGTTACTAGAAACGCAGTTCGTTCGTGTCGCAGTACGGGATTTGGGTTCGCGGTTCGTCACTTTTTCTTCCAATTTTCATTGTGAACACGAACCCTGTACCCTAAACTAGTTTGGGTTTGACGAATTCGGTTCGCGATTCACAGGGGTTTATAGCGAATCCGGTAACTATGGCTAGAACTTCGGTAATGCCCACCAAAAAGGCAGTGCTACCAGTAAATAAAATTTTGAAAATAAAATCAAGTCCTGATTGCCTGCCTGTTCTATAAGCAGCAGCAACTAAAACACAAAAACTAGATAGATGATACCTGAGACTTGATGAACCAATTATCAGCAGTAAAAGGACTAGTGAGTCAGTCTGAGGAAAAAAAAGAGAGGTTTCAGAAATAGATCACCAATCATGAAATGGTGTCCAGAAATACGGTTAACTAGTTGCAGAACAGGAAGGTATACAAAAGATCTGGACATTCAAAATTATATGGCATCTCAGAGAAAATAATTGTCAACCTAAATAAGTAAATACACTATGTATTTTAATGTTTCTGTATCTTATCAATGGATGATGCTTTCATCGCAAACCAAGGATAACAGCATAGTTGCCGGTTGTGGAAAATGTATCTTTCTGATTTGTCCATCATCTGAGTACTGACTCCAAATCATAGGACAGTCTCAGAGTTGCCATTGCTTAGTTATATATAGATTGAGCTAGTCTTACATGAGTAAACAGTGATTACATAAAGCTAGTCTCATGTGAGCTTAAGACAAGCCAAAAGCTTGGCCAATAAAAGACAACAGTTTCTTAGGAAGAACTTTTGCATTTGGCATATATATACTAAGCAGTCCAATTTACGATAACAAAATACTTGATTCACTGCAGTATTCCACCCCCTAACTCAATTATATTTCAAATTGAAGTTGAATGGAATCAGAAGAATGTAATATGACAAATAAAGTGTGAATAGTGACATAATAACAATTAATTGGTGGCGGTGCGTAAGAAAAGTCTGTCTGCTAAAGCATATGACATACCTCACCTTTTTCTCTATAGGTTCACCATTCAGAAAGGTCATCGCAGCTCCAGCTAAAGAAATAGAAATAATTGCACCAAAGAGGCCAATTCCAGCCCACAGCAACCAGCCATTTTGCAGCTTGAACTGTTCTTTAATATCTGAAAGTTCAACAACATTAGTGTGTCAACATACTTCTTATCAGAAAATTGTAAAAGAAACAATTTATAGTGACTTAAAGTGTCAAAAGCAGTACCCATGAAAAGGAGGAAGTCTTAGACTCATAGTTACAAGGTAATTCCAGTTCCATCAAGTATGCCACAACACTTCTCACAGTTGAGAAAATCCTTTCCGAAAAAGAATGTCTTATGTACGTTTTGTGCAAGATCAAATTTATTATAAGTGAACATGGTAACAAGATCATGGCCTTACCATAACGAAATATATCATCTGGGAATGGTCAGAAGGTATTGGTGATGCCATATAAAACACCAAGCACAACTGCTGTCACGCTACTGCATAAGACAATAAAAAGAAAAGAAAGATATTTTGGCAGTTGCCAATATCCATTCTTTGGCAGATACACAATCAGCAAAGGAATTGAATAAGAATAGGAACTTGGATCCATACAGTTGTCCAAGAAAAAGTATTTCTGCCTTCTCATCTATAGCTGCCTCCACAGCTTTAAAGTTTAAACCCTACATATGCCAAAACGGATTGCTCAGCAAATCCTGTCGGAACAAAGCTGTCTAAAGAACACTCAGAATAGTTTCTTCAGTGAAGCCATGTAAAATAATTCAACATGCTAGACTTAATGTAAATAACAAGAAGAATTTAGCTATACTGGAACTACTCATTACAATTTACAACAGAAAACCTTTAGATTCTTCATGACATATTTAGCACCAACACCATGCATTAAATTGCAATAAACATCATCAACCAGCATAGGTGTACAAGATACTTTTTTGGAAAATGCTTAGATAAGAGTACTGACCACAACAGTTTGCCACTCCCATGGCACATGCCACCGTCGAAGGATGGGCCACTCGTCCGAATTCTGCTTATATGCAAATAATTTCACAAAGTCCTCAGCAAGATAACATCACGAAAGAAAGGAATGCTTACCGTCCGGTCCAACTAAACTTCAGAAATGTTTCCGTGATAATGTAATATCAACTGCACACTTTTTTTTTCACGACGAAACTGCACACATTTGACATTTCATCAATGCATCCGTTACATTTCCTCTCGATGCATTCAATTTTTTAACATATTTTTTGTTTCTTTACTTTTTCAAGAAGCTACCTTCCACACTGAACAACAATATACAGAAGCACTACTACCACTAATAAGTAGCCAGTAAGATATCAAGAGATGAAGAGGCGGCGCATCGCCTCATTGGAAGGCCGGGGCGGCTTTTTGTTGGCATTGCAGGACAAGCATGCGAAGCCCCCGCCCCTCCTCCACCGGCCGGTCTCCGGCAGCCGCAGCAACCGCTGTTGAGCTCCTGCTGCTGCAGCTGCTACGCGGCCAGTTCTTGGCAACGAAA
The DNA here is from genome assembly GCA_036346275.1 of Otatea glauca. Lineage (NCBI taxonomy): Eukaryota > Viridiplantae > Streptophyta > Magnoliopsida > Poales > Poaceae > Otatea > Otatea glauca. The sequence continues at coordinate 23,746,422 of CM070728.1, forward strand.
TGGCTTCCGATGCTCGTACAGGAGGAGGGCTCTGCGTGGGAGCGGCCGGAGGTGGACAAGAGAGAGCGGCGTCGACGACGACGAAGCCATCAGAACGATGCTTCTTTACTTTCTCTGCTCACCGAAGAAGCGTCGCGGGATAAGGTGAGGACCTATTTGTAAATTAGACAAAATCCACGGTCAAAACTAGGAAATTAAAACGGAAGCCTTTAGCCTTTTGCGTGTTATCATATAGCTCAGGGTAAAACTGCAAAGTGACACCCTTTCTCCTAAGACCTCCGCGCTTGTGGCGACGGCGGCGGCGGCGGCGGCGGCGATGGCAACGTCGGCGAGCACGTCAGGCGAGTGGCTGAAGGGTGCCCTGCAGGGGCTGCGGGGCCGGATGGGGAGCGCGCTGGAGCTCGACGCCGACCTCATCTCGGGCCTCGTCTCCTTCTGCGAGCTCGCGCCTCCACCCGACGCCGCCGACTACCTTGCGGTCCGTACCCCACTACCCATCTCTTCGTCTCCGTAATGACACGTACTGCACACGATTGCTCTCTCGTCGCGCTTTGGCTTCTGATCGGAGCTTGTTTTGTGTGTGTGTGTGTTTGGTGCGGTGCGGCGACCTGATCTGTGTCAGTTTGGGTGTCTACTCGGATTAGGGTTTGTGCGATTTGAGTTAGGTGACGTTAGGATGGGTTTGGATGAACCTTTAGAGCTTGATGAGATTGTTAGTTTTTAGAATCTGATAGTCAGTGTGTTGCAATTGTTGGTGCTAAGTATGCTGCGTTGTGCCGCTACCAAATTGTAGTTTTGGTTTAGGTTTCCATGTGTTTAATTGTATTAAAGGATAAATTGATGAATGATGGAAGCGTCTAAGGTTAGATCATGCTCCATGGCACTGGGAGTTGTGAGACTTGTTGTTTGTGACGAGTACAAAACTTGGTGCTATGATGAATTGTATCATATCATGAAGGAGGTTTTATAACCTGATGCATTGTTGCAAGCACGACTAAGCATTTTATCAAATCTGTTGCTTAAGACGCGTATCTGTGTGTTTGCTGCAACTTAGTGCTTGGCTGTTGAGTTGAGCTGTAGTTCTATACACAGTTCTTAATTTATTAACCATGTTTTATGCAAATTTAAGTGTCCAGGGCACAATGAGATGTTAGATATGGTTCTGCCGCTCAGTGTGTAATTGGGTCAATGGATGTGTCTGGTCTTTATCATTTAAGCGATCTGTTTGATTTAAGGCACGATAGAATGGTAGATTTAGAATTCTACTGCAGTCTTGCATTATTTAGCTTGCCTTTTCATGTCAATGCAAACCTACCGAGTGCTTTTCTCTTGTCTGATTGAAGCATGTCTATTATTCTCTGAATATCAAGGTTTCTGCATGTGTTGCTGTGTATGATGAAAACGCTTTTCTTTCTAGTGAGCATGCCACATCGACTTGTAACACTATGTTTGGCTGTGTGACTTTACACATATCTTGCTGTGCATCTTGAGTAAAGATGAAGGGGTTACTTGGACTCATTCAGCCCAAAATACCTTTGACTGTCGAACTAATGTGTGCCCTTAACAACTGTTTTTTTTTTCCTTTAACTTACTTTTCTCAATTGGGCATTTTGCATTATAAAGGAATTCTGATGAATCTTCCATTACTTTTCATTTTCTTTTGGGACTTGTATGTGTTTCATACTGCTCCTTTCGGAGTGACAACACTAGTTATCATTTTTTTTATGCACCAATGCATGTGGAAACTGCTGTTACTTAGTTGACATAAACATTGATCATGGTATGCGCTGTTTAATGTTGCAGAACATTATTGGAGTAGAAGCTGCTCACGACCTTATTCAGGAGTACTTGCAGAGGAGGGGTTACATTGATCCCTCGAAAGGAACTGAAAGTTTGCAGTCGTCTAACCTTCAGCCTTATGTGAAGCCATCTGCTGATGCAGCAACTACACAAACAAAGAAACAAACACGTACACAAAAAGATGCAGCATCTTCTTCCAGTCAGAGTTCCAAGAGTCAATCAGAGACTGCTGAATCCCGAGTTGCCTCCAAGAGAGGTCCAAAAAAGAAAGGAGTAAAGGCCATTTCCCTTGCTGAGGCAGCGAAGGGTTCTATTGTCTTCAAGCAGGGGAAACCTTGTTCATGCCAAGCGCGCCAGCACAATCTTGTTAGCAACTGCTTATCATGTGGCAAAATTGTGTGTGAACAAGAGGGCGAGGGACCCTGTAGTTTCTGTGGTGCACTTGTCTTAAGGGAAGGCAGTACATATGCTGGTTTAAGTGATGTTGGAGTTCCTCTTTCGGAAGCTGAAGCTGCAGCTGAAGCGTATGCAAAGAGGCTTGTTGACTATGACCAAAACTCTGCAGCAAGGACTAAAGTTTACGATGACCAAAGTGACTATTATGAAATGGAAGGAAATAGTTGGCTTTCTTCAAAGGTAAACTACATTTGATGGCTTCTACTTCATAGTTCCATATCATTCCTTATTGCTCATATTTGCTCATACTTTAACACCTTTCCATTCATTGGTCATCACTGTGCTAAATCTCACTATATGTGCACACTATACCTAATCCTAACATGAGAATTAATTTGTATCACAAGATGTATTGTGAGATATTTTTTAGAGCTGCAGTTTCAATTATTTGAACAGAACCATCTCTTTTTCTGTTATGAACTTAGAGTTTAACATCATATATATCTGATAAGAACATGTAACTAGATGGATTGGACAATTATAAGGAATTACTGTGCAACTATTTTGAGATGTTGACAAATTCTTCCAATTGTGCAATATGCAAGGATGTTAACTGTAGTACTCTATTTTTCTCACTTCAGGAAAAGTCAGACCTAAAAAAGCAGCACCAGGAAGCTGAGGACGAAGCTGAAAAACAAAAAGGAAAAGTGATTGTCACATTTGATTTGGTGGGCCGTAAGGTAATTATTGATAGTTCTTGCTGGACAACAACTCTTCCAGGCTCATTTGAATTTTGGTCTAGAAGCTTTTGGCAAAACATTTGGATGCAGATATAATTTTGCGAGTGCCTTCTGCAGGTAATTTTGAACAAGGATGAAGCCACTGAGTTGGAATCTGAGCACCGGATCTTGAGACCACCTGAAGAGAAGGATCAGGTTCACCGCATACAGCCCAACCCCACAATTGGAGAGCAGCCGGTGTTCATTGAAACAGGACCAGTGAAGCCGAAAACCGACAGAGTAAAACAGAGCAAGAGGCTTGCCAAGAATGGCTTGTGCCTGGAAGTAACCGGACGGCTGCAGCACGACGACAAGGACCTCGAGAGCTTTCTTGGTGGCAAGATGAAGAAGGGCGATCATGTGGCGTACAGTTCCTTGGGTCAGGTTCGCGAAGGGGATGACTACGAGTGCTCCCTTGATTTTGATTGAGTTCTACTTGTGCATCGGTGACGGTTGCTGGGTGCCTGGACACGGTGGTAAGGTAACCCATTTTTCCTACGGGTTGGATGGCTTGGTAGAGTTTTCACCAAGAGTAGGTAATTTGTAAAGACCATAAAAATGCTATGACCCCAAACCCAAATATTTTTCGAGGATACTTTGGACCTAGTTTTGTGCAAGGGTAAAAGGTGGCACCTGTGCCCCTTTGATGTTGCCTCGCAGTTAGCTTGCTCCGATGGTAGCGACCGTGGTGGTCTGGTATAAGTTTCACTCTGACAGTGTGCAACGTACTAGAATGATGATGAATGACGGAGTGCTTCTTCCTGCACCGAGTAGCTAGCGCGAATGCCGGCCGGCCGACGTGACGTACGGGTCGGTCGTCGTCGGCAGCGCGCGTCCTAGACCGGCAGGCTGGGTGGGGGTGGTGTGGCCCGCGGATCCAGCGCAGCACGCTCGGGTGGCGGTGGGGGAGGGGCGGCACGTAAGGCGTTCGGCGAGCGGGCAAAACCGACCCACGGCCGCGCGGCGCTCGGGAAGACGAGCGAGCTCGTGCCAACGTTGCTTGCTTATCCGAGTAGCTGGTCGAATCGCCTTCCCTTCTCGAGGGAGGGAGGGAGGGAGGGAGCTGCCTGCGTAGCGTTACGGCCGTGCGACCCGATTCATCACAGCGTATCTCGCATCACGGCTAGAGTTGGTTCTCAACCGTCGTTGTCCAAGGGGCTCGTGAGATAGATGCATAAATATAGTCCGTTGGATTGACGCAAATGGTAGAGATGGAAGCTGATTTAACTCTCGCACATCGAAAGAATGTCCTACCCCACACGCTCTTCCTCTCTATCCAGACATTTAAGCATACTCGTCCTCAAAAACTGTCACTCTCCCTCTCCCTCTCGCTTTCACTCTCCTCGCCCTCATCGCCCTTCATATCTGTCTTTGTCGCCACCGCCTCTCTCTCCTCTCATCTTCTTCCTCCCAACCACACCCTCCCGAACAGCATTGTCGCCGCCTCCTTGTCTCCCTTCCTCCTCTAGGCGTCGGTGCTACGACGAACGGAAGGAAGGATCGAAGGAATAAGGACATGGGGAGGGGACATGATGATAGCGAGGTGGCGACGACCATTGGAGATGATGCAGGTGGAGCGAAGAGACAAGGGCGGTATGCGCCAATTCGAGGAGGAGGCGAAGGAGGTGGGGGGAACAGAGGAGTGAGGAGAGGCGACGTCAGTGGCGGCAGGCGGATCTAGCCTGATCCGGCTAGATCCAGATGCTGGCAAGTTATATTTGACCGGATCGATGGACGCGACCTTAGAGAAAGTCGTGACGGCATCGAGATTGAGAAGACCGTATCGGTGAAGGAGGAGGATGTCTCTACCATCCAGATCCACCTTGAGCCCTTGGATGTCGCCGCCAACTCCGCCTCCCATCGATCGCCTTTTCTAACTCTACCTCCAACCAGTCGCCACCGCCGCCATACAGCCCAACTCCACCTCACAATTGTCCCTGTTGCCGTAGCCACCGCATCTCCCCCACCACTTCAATCCCAATGTCTTCCTCCTCTAAACATAAGGTAACTCCTCAGATCTAGGTGAACCAAACCATGGATTTGCAATTGGTAGCATAGATATTCAATTTGTGACTTTGTACCATGGGTTTTGCAATAGGATAGTATTTACATTGCACTCACAAGTCACAATACGTTACTTCATCTACTGTGTAACGGGGGAGCCGGAAGCCGCCGCGTACAACATTTGCATGGTCATCGCCACCTTACCCCCGCCGCTTTTTGTTTGGCCACCTCAACTGCTCCCTCGTTACCTCCTCCAATGGGCCCAATCCCACCACCTCCGACTCCAACCCTACCACCTCGCCGCCAGCCTCCGCCACCGTGTTCACGACCCGGCACCAGGAGCTCAGAACCCTGTGGCGTGGGCGCCCGCCGTCGCAGGTGCAAAAGCGGGTGTGGCAGAGCAGTGAGCGATACACGCTCGACCAGTTTGGGGCCAAGTTCTGCGCCTTCTGAAAGAACCACCTCTCTAGCTCCGAGAACTGACACCATTCAGGATGGAATCCCTCTTCTGGAAGGCGTCGGCTGACCGTCCCATCTACACTGAGTACGCCAATGACATTCCTGGATCTGGCTTTGATACCCCAATGCATTTGCAGCGGGCAGAAGAAGCGAAAACGGGAGGGTGTCCCGATAGATGACGGGGAGAAGACTGCAGGATGAAGGCTGTCAAGTAGTAGCCCATGGAACCTTCAGGCAACTGCACGGGCTCCTGGGTTGCTCACACGATTCATGCCAAACAATGTTCCTGGGGTGACTTCTCCAATGGTGCACATTGGGATGCTGTTTAGTTGGTTCGCTTGGAATGTTGAGGATCATGAGCTCCATAGTCTCAACTTCCTCCACACCGGGGCACCTAAGACGTGGTATGCAGTTCCTGGCGATCGAGCTGCTGACTGCTGAGCTTGAGGAGGTTATCGGTAGCCTGTGGTGTGCCCTGTAGTAGGTATAAGCTCTAAAATGGTCATTGGTCAATTTTTTTTGTCAAGTGCCTATGGTATCAATACACCAGTTTTTTTTAAATTAATTTTTGTTTTAATATGCACTGTGCTTCAGATTGGTACAGTATCCTGGTGAGTTTGTAGTGACATTCCCAAGGGCCTACCATGTCGGGTTTAGCCATGGTGAGATAAGTCATCCATCCTTTGGGACCTATGATGCTTGTCAGTTGTCATTGCATTTAATTCATCTTGATGTACTAACTGTTAAATCGCTCATTCCAGCTATGCTGTACTTTTATTTTGGTACTGGCAGTAAACATAAATTATTTACAATATAGTGCTTGTGGCGGCATGGATGTAGACAATTGGTGTAGATGTCAATGTGATTGTAGTAATAGCTGATCAGTTACGCCACAACGGTTTCTACATTGCAATTGTGTTCCTACATCAAGAATAAGAATTTTTTTTAAAAATACATTTTATAAAAGTAATTGCGACATTAATACGCCGGGATTTTTTTTTACAAAAATAATACTAGTTCGGCCAACCGCTTGGCGAAATTAGAGTTGTAGCAGATGGTTAGGCGAAGACCATATTTTCGCCGAACCGTTGGGCGAATATGTGTTAATTGCGTCATTAGCATCGCCCTGACAGAGCAGCCGAGTCCCCGCTTGACACGTGGTTATTTTCTCCACACGGCTGGGCGACAACCTATTTTCGTCACATGGTTGGGCGACAATGTATTTTCGCCGTACCGTGTGGCGAAAATAGGGCACTTTGAAAGAGGCCGCTCGGCCAGGCTTGGGGGTGGGGGGAGGGCTGGATTTTTTTTCCCGGGAGATTTTTTCTTGCTTACAAGTCTGAAAAAAATTAAAAAAATATTTTGCGTTAGACTGCGAATGTTTGAGTGTATTAGCCCTCTGCGTATAATTTTTTTCGAAAATAGCTATGGTCGCGACAAAATTCCGATATTTCAGTGGACTTAGGTTGGGGTCGCGAAGCATTGGCTTTCTTCTGCGCAGTGAAAAATTTGTCCTGGTTATCTGTTTGTCTCGAAAATGGTTGTTGTCGCGACGCGCTGAAAATTTGTACTGTATTACAACGTGTAGTGAATTTTTTGCCTCTAGTAATGGAAAATTGCACCTCGCAAAATAAAATCTAGTGAGTCGTAAGCGCGCAAAGCAAGAATCCCACCGGTCCCAACCGCTGACAATAATATTGTGTGCCGCTTCAAAATGATTGGAAAAAATTCTCGACCGAACAAAACAACATTGCCTTATTATTTTGCTATTCATACAATTTTATCGCAAAATCGGCTATTTTACAGAAAAAATTACGTCGACAAAACTAAAAAGGGAAAAAATAAAAGCCGATTTCCAAACCCTCTACATAATTTCCAAAGCAAAAATGAACGCAGAAGTTATCGAGCGCTGGAAATGACATAAAAAAATTCCGCCGAAGCAGCGTGGGCAAGTTAAAAATAATTTCTCACGCGATGACAAGATTAAATTATGGGTTGCAGGGCTAAGTCACAAACTAGGATGCAACATAGGTACATACCTTAAGAATTCATAAAACTGGGATACAACATAGGTACATACATGCCTTAGAGAATTCATAAAATTGGGATACAACATAAGTCACAAACCCATACATTCTATGGCCATGGTTGTCGGGATAGTCGGGATAGGACATGGTAAAAAAAAGTAAAGTTATATATTGGTGGCTGACAGGGTATTACACTTGAATCGCTGATAGGGCTTAATGTAATATCATCGTCAGAATTGGGAGGACTCCGAGGACGCAAGTTTTCTGGCCTAGGTGGCATGAAATCGTCATCATCATCATCATCATCATTTGTATGGTTAGGAGTTAGCTTGCCTCTAATGCTGGTTGAACGTCCTCTTGCATTGTTTCTTGAATGGCTTGCTATAGTAGTGCTTGAACGGCCTGCTGTGGTAGTGCTTGAACGTCGAGGTCTAGGTGATACGAAATCATCATCATCATCGTCATCGTCATTTGCATAGTTAGGAGCAAGCCTCTCTCCGGTGCTGGGTGAACGTCCTCTTGAACTTACTGCTGCAACAGTACTGTGTCGACTCTACCCCTCTAGTTAGATCCTCTTCTGTGTCTTCTGCGCGAATCAGGCATCACATCCCCGTCGAAGAGCATATACATCGTTAAGAATTCTGGGATATCTTTGTTCAGCAACTCTTCATCCTCTGGGAATGACTAACACACAAGACGAGCATACGAAGTAGTGAACTTATGTATATATAATGCTAAAAAGATAACTAGGGTGAACAAATATGAAATAACTAATCTTAATATGCTCTGCATACCGATCGGGCAGCATCAATACCCTGTAAGATCTTATAGAGAAACATACAGCAGAAGGGTGGTCGGTTAGTTCGCACACCCTGAAATACCTTTGACGTCACCATTGCAAGTGCTCCTTGAGGTCGTCAGAGGTCACAAGGTTCAGACCAGAGGCTGTCACGTTATGCTTCCGTAATGTCGGACGCCACTCTTGCAATTTGGACACCACTTTACTTAGGTTCTCCTCCTTGAATGGATCGTCCTTCCCACCACGCGTAACCTTGAATGTGTAATGAAGGGCTACGGTGCTCATATCTGGTGTCCACGAGAATGCTCTGCTAGAGGATGCAGCCATGATGAAGTGTGAGTGGGAGCTGTGGACGTGTGCCTGTGGTTTGGCCTTTTATAGACTCGAAGGGGTGGTATATGGACTAAGTATTGGAATGTAAGATTGAAACATATAGACGGATAGAAAAACGCTGGAGTGTAGTCAAGTCGGGCCGAAAAGGCAGTCGTGCATGCAATGTGTTAGTACTGATAAAGCTGATGGTAGCGTGTTGTCAAATCGGTCTGGCAAAGCTGATGGTCTCGTGTTGTCAAATCGTCCTGAAAAAGTTTGAAGCATTTGGCAGTGTTGTAACTTGTCACTGCAAAAGGTTATGGATACTACCTGTGACTTGTCTAATCAGCCTCAGAGCCTTTTTTCAGGCCGATGTGAGAAAAAGGTAGAAAAATATGCAAAACGTCTTTTTCATACAATGTGGATCCGGGAACCTTATGATATTCCAGTTCTATACTAGGAAACATATTACGATGAATGAAATAAAACGCGATCACAGCACAATAAATTGTGTGAAATAGTAAATCATACATTAAGTGAGGAAGTATAAAATATGGATATGTTGACAACAAACTGAGGTACTAACCCTGAGCACCCCCCTGAGGTGGACCTTGACCCCTACCCCTACCACGACCTCTCTTTGCCTTACATGCTGAAGCCGGTGCATCGTTCAAAGGTCGTGTGTGAAGCTTCTGGGACGGTCACGCCTGCCTGTAATCAGAAGGGCTGTACCGTTGCACCGGGCGACGAAGAGAACTGTCCTCCAACCTGTGGGCAACCTGCAGTTTAGGTAGTAACATGTAATCATAATCAGGTGATACTTATACCAAATGTCAACAATTGAATATTCCTCGACTTACCTGGTGTGGGGACCATGGTGTGACTGCGTGGTGCCTACTAACTGGACCCTCCAACCATGTCTGGGGCCGAAGGCACAGGGGTGTGGAAGCTGGACTCTGCCTCCACTGCATAGGGAGGAGCTGGGGCCGGTGTGTGGTAAGAAGGCACGCGTGGCGGCCTAGATGAGGTACCATGGTCAGTCGCGTCCAACTGCCGACAAGAACCGAGCTCTACTATCTGTCGAGTCCCAGCCACCACACGTCTCCATGCTTCATCATCTCGTCGGTGTGACGACTCAAATCACATGACCTACTCAAAATATTGCCATCTTTGGTGCAAGTCCCTTGAGTGGTCCACCTGCCACGTACGAACAAATCATAAACACAACGACATAGCGTAACGAACATATGATATAACTTACGAAGTAGGACTTACCATCGCATGCATGACTGCTCCTGCCTGGCCTGGGTACAAGTCTGCCACGCTCGGAGCGTACCTGTGGGTCGGTGGCTCCTCCACCAGTAGGAGATGAGTACGCGTCCGTGGCACGTACCAGGCTAGGTACTGCTGGTAGGAGGAGTATTCGTATGGCGTGTCCTCGTCAACGACATCCTCTAGTGCCCCATCCCACTGAGCGAGCCAAGGCTCTATCCTCTGAGCCAAGGTCGCCATGGTCTTCTGAGGTCCCTGAGTGGAGAATCTGATGAGAAATCCATATTATTACAAATATAACATAAGCATTTAACATACTTGTAGTGGGCGAGTAACTCACGAGTGCACTTTCTCTGGCACACAATCCCCTCAAGGAACAGGGACCAGCTGGCGAAGTCCAAACTGCCTTATGACTCACTGCGGCGTGTAGTCCTCCACAAAGACATCGAAGATGAGCTTCTTCCTGGTAAGCTGGTAAGCCTGGTCCCTGTAGCATAGTTCTGAGATCCCCCTTGCCATGGCTCTCTGCACTACATGACGCTCACTGTAGGGGTCCCAGATCACCTGCTCCGCCTTGAGGTGGTCAAACGCCTCTGTGAAGGAGTGGTATGCTGAACGTACCTACAGTCCTGCCCACTGTGGCTGCAGTACAAAAAAAAGTCTGTAAGCATATGCGATTGCAATTAAAACTGGATAAATACTCAGAAGGACGTACCCGTAGCCTAGTCCAAAGGGAGCCCATCATCGGATGGTCAATCGCTTCACCTCCGTACATGTGGCGGTGTAGTGTTGAGGCTCGACAAAGGGTCGACCCACAGGGAAGCGCTCAAACGACCAGAGCTGAAGAAGAAGAGGCATCCCAGTGAGATTGGCGGCCTTGCTTTTCTTCACGCATGCGAAGCAAAGGGGCACGGTACATGGCAGCAAGAACCGTCGAACCCCAGGATACCTGTGGTACGTTGTCCAGCTCAGCATCGGCAATAGCCCATGCATAGGCTATCCAACGCGCATCGACGCTGTCGCCATGAGTCGACGTGAACATCACCCATCCGAACAACCAAAGCAAATAGGCCTCAAGGTGCCGTGTAACCTGGTAGTCCGTGGGCATCGTCGCCATCCGTTGCACCTGTAACAATTAAAATAGTGTAATATCAGGTTAATGTTACATAAAACTAGAATAATATGTTTATGTACAACTACTAACCTCAAGCTGGGCCAACCACCTCCTCGATGGGCCGTGCCTCTTGCCGATCCGTATTTCTGGATCAACGGCCACCACTCTGGCGAACCTCTCCTCCAAGTCCGCCACCCACCTGGCAGGAGTCACCGAGGGTCTGATCAGTGTCCCAGCGATTGGCAACCCAGTAAGCATGGTGACGTCCTGCAGGGTCACCGTCACCTCGCTGAAGGGAAGGTGAAAAGTGTGCGTCTCTAGCCTCCAACGGTCGACCAAACACGCCAACAGGGAACGGTCGAACGGAAAACGCCGCGACCGCTCTGGACCATCCTCACCCTCGGCCTGTTCGTCGGGCACACCTGCGTCCTCAGCTGACCCCTCTATCATGTGAATGAGAGGAAGCAACCCAGCACGTGCCAACCTATGGATGCAAAAAAAAAACATTTTCATTATTTAAATATAAGTCATACAACCTCAATTTATGTGAACAATAGAACATGTAAATATAGTGCAACTCACCTGGGTGGAAGCGTGGGTCAACGCACCATGCCTTCTTAGGCACACGGATCCGCAGCAGAGGCACCTTCTCATTGCTTTCTGTCGTGTGGATAAACGCAAGGTGTCGCCGGTCCAAGACAGAGTCCAGAAGTGAGTCGGGTTGTTCCATCCCTTCAAGTAGATAATGAAACATTTATTACACATGACATATAATAAACACAATATATATATAAATCAAAAGACATAAGCGTACAACATAAATAATACTACATAACATATGATAAACACGATATATATCAAAAGACATAAGCGTCCAATTTAAATAATATTACATAATATCCCACAAACATTAATAAGATTACATAAATAAGATTACATAATTCGATACATAACTGACAGTACACACTACTTCGACACACATCACATAGCATAACCACAACGAGTTGGTGGATTCGACCCATCACACATGCTACCGGCATTGCTTTGTCTTGTGCCCATACTCACCGCACTCAGAACACCTTCTAATATAGCCACCCACTTCAGATTCATTCATGTCATTGCGAATGTGCCTACTCTGTGGACGACTAGGCTGCCCTTCCTCACACCTCCGCAAGGTTGGATCCGGTAGATAGATGCACTCATCTCTGTTAATCACATGAAATCACCGTGTGTACGGAAACCACGAAACTCACCGGACCAGGTATGGATAACATGATCCTTCAAGTAAAAAGGGGACACATATTGAGACGTGTTCATCCCAATTTGCCCACAAGCAGCAATCACATGTGAGCAAGGAATATGAAGAAGTCTTGACTTATTGCAGGTGCATTCACACCATCCAGTGGCCCCTTGGCCTAGATTAAACTCATGTGTAATAACCGCTGTATTGGTTCCCAATCCCCATTTGCACTGAAGAGTCACTTCAAAGCGGTACTCAGTAATTCCGAAACTACGCACTATATGTTGCTGAGCTTTAATGGTTTGTTCCTCCATGTAGGTCATCATCCACCAACAATACGGCGTTTGCAATGTCGTGGCATGAAGAACAGCCTCTGCATGCCTTTTCTGGAAATAGGCAACGATGCCGTGTAACATGACTTCCAGGATGGCCATAAGTGGTAACGGACGGAGGTCTCTTATGACCCAATTGTAAACCTCGGCTATATTCGTTGTCATGGCACCAAATCTGATCAACACATATCGGTTAGTACAACAACCCCATTTGTTCAACTGTCGTAAATATCATAATTTACTATACTAACCTGGCGCCACCAGTGTCATGGAGCAATGCCCACTTCTCTAAAGGCTCCGCCTCTATCCAGTACGAGAAACACTTTATGTTCCTTGAAGATCGTCTACTCATATTTGGAGGATCGAGCTCCCCGAGTGGTGCTAGCCTTTTGGGTAGGAAATCGTTAGGCGTAGGTGGTTGCTTCTTTATCTCTTCGATATGTGCACTATCCCAGTTCTCACCCTCAACAAAACCACAGCCAGCTATCCCAGTTCTCACCCTCAACAAAATCAAAGGCCAATGGAAGTATGTGGTTGTTTGCATCAACTGCAATGGCCGTTAGAATCTGTCCCTTGTATTTTCCAATCAAAAATGTACCATCAACACAAAGTAACGAACGGCAGTACCTGAATGACGCAATGCAAGGACCCAATGAAAAAAATGCACGATGAAATGTGGAGATCCCATTACCATCTGCTTCACTTTCGTTGAAAGCGGTGTATGTGCCAGGGTTGGTTTGCTTCAGGACATCAAGCACACGAGGTAGGTTGCAATACGAAGTCTCGTATGTACCAAACCTCTTCTTTAATGCTTTTTGCTTCGTACGCCAGGCCATCGAGTAACTTATCTGGTACTTAAATGTTCTTAAGATTGCTTTCTGAATATACAAACACTCAATGTCCCGCTTCTCAATTATTTCATTGAACATCACGCTAGCAATTACAGCTGCATTCAGGTTGAGGTGTTTCACCAGAATATTTTCTAGTCTGCATGTGTGCTCCTCTACTCGTGACGCAATCCAATACGTCTCGCATTTCGGGTTGTATGCATGAACTCGGAATTCACATCCATCAGTTCTGCACTTCACTGTGTACCTATCTGGCCTGGACAAGACAACCCAGAACTCTCTCTGCTGCGACAATGCCCAAAGCCTCACTGCCAACTTCAATTCAGAATTGTTCGTGAATATTTGATTCAGACGAATGGCATTGGTACCATACTCCCAACGCGACTCATGATCCCACAAAACTTCCATACCAGATTTGTTTTGCTTGTTCCATTCGTCAAGGATGGGTATATCTGCTACCCTAGTACTATCATGCATTTCATCATCATCATCCTCCCCTTCCTCATCTTCGCTGATATCATCATCACATTCCAACATTTCAGGTTCATCTTGTGCCACCATACGTCCACAAACTCCAAATGATCAACAAGTTGCTCGATCTCCTCCCCTTCATCGACCCAACCTTCTGTGTTTGTTGTATCCTTATTATCATCCCCCGCTGCTATTTCAATCGGCACCACTTCGTGAACTTGTTCAGCTCTAGACGATGTACTGCTCTCTCACATATCACTAATATCCACCTCTTCTCTAAGGCAAGCCTGCACCATCATCACACATTCAAGGCGAGATCCCTTGCACCACCTTAACCATTTCTGCCACAAGTATGTCCGATCTACTTTCTTTAACTTCCAAATAGCCGGGTCTCTCTTACTATGCGTGAATAAGATTTGGATGGTAACAGAGTAAACACTTGGATCCAAGGAAAAATACTGGGTCAACCAAAACTTTATATCACGAATGCTAACACTTTTGGGGAACGAGTGCTCAATCATAATGACTAGAAAGTTGCTTAAATCAACACCATTCTGCGTACTTTTTATTTCACCATCGCCATAATATACCCTAAATTTCACTGGATCCGACATTATTGCGATGATATAGAAAAAATAAATTTTTAGATCACCACTAACATATAATATCACTAATCTAAATTAAACAACGCTAATTAACTATCCCGCTACCAATACTACAATATTAAAGTATACATCTAATATCGCTAACCTAAAATAGAAGCACTGATTAAATTAAATCTAACATCAACTATAATATTTTTCTAAACAACTACAACAAAGAGTATTACAAAATTACGAAATTACCTTTTTCTTCTTCTTCCTCCTCTTTCTCCCTCCTCTCTCTTCCTCTATTCCTCCTCTCTCTCTCTCCCGAGCGCCTCCCCTCCCTCTCTCTCTCCCTCTCCTCCTCTCTCTCCCTTCCTCCCCGCCGGTGCTCGCTCGCTCTCTGCCGCTCGCCCGTTTTTTCTTTGCCGTTTGAAACCGAATCCTGGCTGAGCGGCTGCTTTCAAAGCACCCTATTTTCGCCACATGGTATGGCAAAAATACATTGTCGCCCAACCGTGTGGCGAAAATAGGTTGTCGTCCAGCTGTGTGGCGAAAATAGCCACGTGTCAAGCGGGGACTCGGCTGCTCTGTCAGGGCGATGCTAATGCGTAATTAATGCATTTTCGCCCAACGGTTCGGCGAAAATATGGTCTTTGCCTAACCATCTGGCTACTACTCTAATTTCGCCATGCGGTTGGCCGAACTAGTATTATTTTTTGTAAATTTTCTACCCAGCGTATTAATGTCGCAATTACTTTAATAAAATGTATTATTTAAAAAAAATTCTCAAGAATAACATAGGGTATTCTAGATAACAGATGTTGCTAATGGGAAATTTAATACTCATGAAACTTTTTTCCCGCCTGAAGTAAGATCGTGTTTATTTGTTTTTTGTTGTTATCTTAATCGAATGTTTTTGATAACTTGGCTTTTTTATCCAACTTAATGCTAAGCATTCGAAGAATTAAAGTCATCAATGTTGCTTTAATGTTTTGGTGTCAGGACCCAGATTTCCAAATCCGAACACTATGTGTAAAATTGTGCTAGTCCAGAAAAAGCTAGCACACATAGTGAAAACAACGATGATAACACATCCATATCAAAAATCAAATATTAATACTTAAACAAAAAGGTACCGGCCTTATGACTAACCATTATAAATAAATAGCCTCATGGCTTGAGTCCAATAGAGTAACAATGAAAACGAAATCACAGCAGTAAGATAAGCCCATCCATTTGCCTAACAAGCAATTGACTGGGGTACACGTCCTAATAATTCGGATCGTCTCGTTGTAACCACAAGTAAAGAACTTGTAGTCACCTTCTGCTTCTACGCACTCCTCTGTGGAAAGTTGGGATGTTACAAGGGTGAATACAAAATGTACTCCATAAGTCTTGAAAATATAATGCATGATAAATATATGCAAGGCTAAACAATTGAAGGCTTAATATGGCTCTTTTAGCATAAAACAATGTTTGACTTTAAATATAACTAGTTATTTCACAAAGCATTATTTGATCAAATGTAATTGCAATAATTGAATTTGATATGATAACTAAAATAGGTTCTATCTATCAAATCATAACCCGAGAGTTCCATTCACTCACGGATTCCCAAACCATAACCCGAGAGTTCGATGCACTCACGGATTCCCAAACCATCATTTCTATTTAAAACAAAATCATAAAGATTCTATAATGTGAAAGCGTACCTCGCCTGCCCTTGACCGTGGGTATGACTACTTAAGTAGTTTTAACTCTGCGGAGTGTGTACAGCTTTATCCACAAGACATGATCGTCTTTTGTTGCCATGCAATTAATACACTTTCTTTGGTGTGTCAGGAGAGAGATCATGACAAGGCGTTTACAATGTACAACCCCGCTATTAACCTCGCCCGCTAAGGCTTCACCGCTGAAGGGTTCCATCCACCTAGTCAGAAGCCCCCTCTTGCGCCGTGTGGAAAACCTGTCTTCATCCGACACCCACATTCCACCAACTTGCGAAGACAATAACGAGACACACAAATTAATTAGCTAGGTCGTACTAATATAGATTTGTGGTTGTACAATAGTGCTCGGTCTATGGTAACACACGCTTCGGTCCTTAATTAACTAGGACGGAACAATCACTTTACAAGGTCTCATGCTTCCTGCACCGGCCATACAATTCATCCGCCCCGATCTAAACCATTTTTACACTTTATTTTATTTAAATAACAACAGCAATACCTCTTGCCGCAACTTCACAAATGAGTTTAAACAAATCTTTGAAATGATTCCCATAATAGCATAATACCGAAACATTTAAAATGAACTAAGCAATTCTATCGTCCCATGCTACTCTACTAACCATCATCAAAATAATATAGCTAATACCAGCTAGGGTGACAAAGGTACATCGTGATCAATGCTAATAAGGTCATAACAATTCTGGAATTTAATTAAACCTTAAGACTGAATTTAAAGTACATTGCGTAAAAGTAAGCACGCAATAATTTAAAACAACATAAATATTTTATAAATTTGGGATCAACATGGTCAAGGAAAACTTTCCTTCACTACCCCTGCTAGTTCTACCTCCGACTGTTGATTTGTTGAGCTTCGACGTCGTCGTTTACACGCGAAACGAGAACAAATAAATACAAAAAAGTTCAAAAAATTAAAATAAATGTATTGGAAGGTAGATCTTGAATTTAGATTAATTTAAAATTTTGAATCACTGAAATCGGAGCTCGAACGGAGGAGAAAGGGCTCTCGGAAGTGGCTCGGATCAAGAAAATAAAAAAAAATGAAAAAAGGTGACACATGGTGCAATCTGATTGGCTGGTGTCGGGACCCGAATATGCAAATCCGGACCCTCTGTGTATACTGCACTAGTCCAAGATCACGCTAGTGCACACAGGCTCAACATAGATGAACACCACAATCATACACTGTGGAAATATTATGAAAGACATCATATATTAAATCATACTAGTTGAATGACCTTAAGGTCAACTTACATGACCATGCCTCGCAAGGCTAACAATAAATTAAACTGTAGCGGAATGAAAACGTGGATAAATCCCTCAGTATACCACAGGCAACTGACAAGGCTCGCACCCTAAACTTTCGTCTCTTCATGGTACTTCTCCTCCAGCATGGATGTAGACTCCTCAACTGATGATGTTGTTATGGGCAAGGGTGAGTACTTAAAGCACTCAATAAGTTGTGCACAGAATGCAATTCTATATAACTATATGCAAGGCTTGTTCCAAAGGAAAAGCCTATTATGGCTATTTTGCAATAAGCAGCATTTATAAACAAATACAATAAATAGATTGAAAAGACTGTAAAACAAATAACAATAGTAGATAGATTTAGCATTTCTCAAGTAAACCAAGTTTCTAATCCTAAGTTAAGTTCCAACCTTCCATATGGCAATCCCGCCATCCCAACCAAGTTTTCCATTTAATTAAGCTAACCCTTAACTGTAATTCCCGAGCATTGCTCAATACTGCGAGCACGGCTATTCGAATAGATTTACACTCTGTAGAGGTTATGCACTTTACCCTCATGACATGATCGTCTCTTGGCGCCTTCCGGATTAACACACTTCCTTTGGCGTGTCGGCGGAGAGGTCACGACAAAGCCTTTACAATGTTCTGGCTTAACCCAGTACTACCCGTTAAGGTTTCAACACTGGTGAGTCTGAAAACCACGACCAGGGCCACCCTCTTGCGCTATGTGAGTTACTCCATAACTCGGGACACCGCCATTGATAGTACCAAGCTAAGACATCACAAATTAATCAGCTAGGTTGTCCCATGCCAGACATGTGGTTGCATGATTGACTCAGGTCAAAGGCTTGTAAGGTTAAATCCTTAGGATGATCGAAGAAAGACTTCCACATACCCTTTGCCTTTCGGCCTACCTTGGCAGTTAGCATACTCGCCCCTTGCCACTTGCCCCAATCTAAATGATTACCACCCCAGTTGATTACCAAGCACCACGTGCCATCAACAATTCAATATCGTTGCGTGACATGACTCGCCACTACAACTCAATCTCATTGTGTGATCTCACATGACACACAAGTTCATATCCTTGTTCCATATTCCATTAGTCAAGATTAACATTAGTCAAGATTAAACATTGATGATTCAGGTACATGTGATGACGTGGCATGGCTAAGCAACTAACATGGTCTAACCATCCTATGTTGATTTTAGTATCAATCAACTATAGTGAACCAATCTAGGGTGACAATAGATCATGGCATACAAATGACAAGGTAGGGTATATATCAAATTGGTATAATAGTTAAATCCCAATTTAATTGAAAACAATTATACACGTGAAATAATATGCAATAAAGTAAAAACAACATAGCTATTTTGCAAACATGGGTTCAATATGATCAAAGCACAACTTGCCTTAAAGAAGCCCTTATTCTTGTTCTGGACCTTGGTCTTGAGTCGACGAATCTTCCTCAGATGCGTCGCACAATTCAACGTCTACGCGAAATGAGAGAGAACAACAAATAAACACCAAAACAA
Organism: Otatea glauca; assembly: GCA_036346275.1. NCBI lineage: Eukaryota > Viridiplantae > Streptophyta > Magnoliopsida > Poales > Poaceae > Otatea > Otatea glauca. The sequence goes on from CM070728.1 coordinate 23,765,400, forward strand.
AGAGCAAACAAACTCTAAAAATCAAATAAAATTCACCATTAAATAGATCTCAAATTTCCAAATCTTTAGAAATTTGAATCACCTCAATCGGAGCTCGTATGAAGGAGAACGGCCTCGTAGAAGATTCAAAAATCATAAAAACCTGAAAATTGGAAAATCAATTAAATATCCGAATTATTTTTATAAAGGAAATTCATATTATTGCGTCAGCGTGACGTCAGCCCTGGCCCGAGCCAACCAGGACACGAAACGTGTCCCTCGATTCGTGGAACTAGTCCATGAACCTCACCGGGTTCACGATGCACCCGGTCTACGCGGTTCTTGGCCACTGACATGCGGGGCCCGCGCTGCGCTGACTCAGCGCCACCTCAGTGCCTACGCGACGTGCCGTGCAAGTGCCAACTCAGCAATTTTGCCTGCGTGTCCGCCACGTGACGACGAAGCGTCGACCCACGTCAGACGGCAGCGTGCGCAACCCTAGGGTCATCGCCGGTGACTGGCGAGACCACCTACGGCGAGCTCATTACCTCGCAAACCTCCTGACGCGATCGATCTTCGAATTTGGGTACTGGTTCGATGACGGCGCGACCTTCTTCTCCAGCGGCGACAGCCTCCACGGTGATCTCCTGCTTTGACGGTCCTCCGGCTTCACAAGCGTGCGCACGAGATGCTCTGGATGAGGGTGAACTGGATGCGCTAGGTCTCGGGCTCCACGATGGCTTGGCGACGATGAATAGGCGACTTTTTCGATGCGGCGGTGCACGGCGATCCTCGCAAAATCAGACGAAATGGCGATGCAGATCTGGTAGCCACTTTAGGGCTTTTGCTCAAAGGAATCTAGCGAACGCGATGCGCTACTTAAATAGGCCTGGGAGTCCGCGCTTTACCCGCTTCTACTCGGTGTCCATGGCGAGCACGGAACAGAGTCCAGGTCGGCTCCGCGAGGACGATGATCGGATCACCGACACGTGGCAAGGTGATCGGCGGAGATACACTGCGACGCGGCCAAATCTGGGACACAAAAGGAAAGCAACGGCCAGGATTCGCCAGAGACCCGAACCGATACGCCTCTCTCTCCACCCTTCGATCCACATCCGACGGCAACCGACGCTAGATCAAATAGGAAATCTCATCATCAAATCCCAACCGCACGATCGAAGATCAACGGCTGAGACTCAACCCAACTTAACGGGCCTTCGGCGCGAGATGGATGGGCCGCACAGTGCTAGGACGCAAGGGCACAATGTTGGGCTCCGGCCCGACACTGTTCAAATGGGTTTTCTCAAATTTTTCTTTTAAAATAATTAAAGAAATTAGTTTAATTAGTTTTAGGCAATAAAAATATCAGGAAAAATCCCAGAAAAATCTCAAAAATACTTTGTGATATTTTGAACTCAAATAAAATATTTGTGACAAAAAATTGTGTAAACCTTGAATATATTTAATTAACTTTCACAAAAGGCCAATATACATAATTTGAATTTTATTCAAATAATATTCCAAAAAAATCCTATAAATTCCAGAAAATCACAAAAATGCGCAAATAACAATAAAATAATATTAAACCAAATTTTGGGATGTTACAACTGGGATTTTCTAGAAAAAGGGAAAAAGAGTTTGGAAATCCACCAACTCATGGGGCCCACATGTCGGCGGCTCAGTTCACAGTGAACCGAGTGCATCGAGGGTGCTGTTTCATGATGTGGCGGATTGAGACGATGTGGCGTGACGCATGGCACTTAGGGCTGACGCGACATGCCATGGGGCGGTGACTCAGCCACGACGCGGCTGCTGACGCGGCATGGTCGATGCGGCTGTCGCGTCGGCTTCGGCTCTGATCTGGCGCCGAGGTGGCTGGACACGGGGCGACATGTGGTGCCAACGTGGGCGCCAGCATGACACGAGTGGCGCTGGGTGGTGCCAGCGTAGCCGTGGCGCAAGGCCGCTGGAGCGAGAGAAGATGCCCATGGTCAGGCGCAAAACACGATGAAATCGACCGAGATCTGGGGCAAACTGACGCGGGCGAACTGGGGAACTCGATGGCACAAGCGACGGTGGCTAGAGCTCACCGGTGGCGAAGATCGATGGTGAAAATCTTCAATTGTGCGGCGGCGAAGGCTTGCGGCTAGGGTTGCGATTTGGCGGCGATTCCTTGTGGGAGACGACGAGAGGAGAGAGGGGAAAAGGGCGGCGTTATTTATAGGCTCGGACACCGAGGAGTTTGGCATGGATACGGCGCGAACGGTGGCGGATTCGGCGATGGCAGGTGCAAGGAGTTTGGTGGTGAAGCAATCCGCAGAGAGGCGGGTCGGACGGCAGTGCGGAGGTCGACGATGGGCCCGCTAGTCGTGGCGTATATAAGCGGCCTTGGTGGTGGTGGGGCGAGCGGAGCGGAGGCGACGACCTAGGGAGAGGGGAGCCGGGTCGGGGCACAGCGCAGAGTGGAAGTGGGCCGTGGAGAAGGATGCGGCCCACACAGAATTTTGAGATTTAAAATTGTTTTTCCTTTTTGATAAATCCTAGAAAATCAAGACGGCTGAAATAAATAGCAATTAGATTAGGAAAAATATTCTCAAAAATACTTCTAGACTTTTGGAACCCAAATAAATTGGTTTGAACTTATTTCAACTTATAAAATTGATTCAAATTCTTGAAATACACTTGAGGGAAGATTTTAATTTCACAAATTTTTTGAAAACTAATGAAAATTTAAAATTGCTCAAATTTGAAATGTTACATTTGGTAATAATTAGCGGGTTGACTGTATCTCTGTTGCGTGTTATTACCTTCATTGCTTCACTTAGGCTATCTCCAACAGCATCCCCTAAATCTGGATCCTTATATCCCCATATACAGAATTCTCTAAAAAGATTCATTTCCTATATCTCTTCCCTCTCCAACAACATTCCCCAAATCTCATTCCCTATTTTCTTCATTCTATATTATAATGATATTTCATAACCGCCATAGGAGCAATGTTTTTTTTAGCGGAGAAAATTCGAACGGCTATTTTAAATACGAAAATTTAAAATTTATTCTCGCAAGAATTTAAAATTCAAACGACTATTTTTAAATACGAAAATTTAAATTTTGAAATTTAAAACTAGAATGCTCTTAGATTTAGTAGAGGTAGTCATCAAAACATCACAGGCTCATAGCAATTCATAGTTAACAGTCCATAACCTAATAACTTAGGGACAAACTGAATGGCCGAAAACAAAAGAAACAATCTTGGTTCAACCAGACCTATTACATCTTCTAGCTATTATGTCGCTCTGCAAGCTCATGTAGTACTGTTTTTGTGGTTCAGTGCAGCGACTTAGATCAATGCCCATAATTCTCTCCTCCTCGACCATTTTCTTGAATTCAAGTTCATTTTTCTTGAATTCAAGCCTCTCTTTCTCTTGCTCAATCTTCACTTTTTTTTGTGCAATATTTTCTTGTTCTTGTGCATACAGTCGTTCATATCGCTCATCTTTTTTCCTCTCTTTCATAATCTCAAGTTCCCTCTTTTCCTTTCTAAAATTTTCTAATGCTTCCATGTAAAGATTGACTGTTGGAGCAACTTCTTTACCTCGGCGTGAACAATCTGAGGTGAAAGTCTTGTTCTCATGGAAGTAGTCATGTATTCTTCCCCAATAAGTGGCACAGGATTGTTGATTCCCCTGTATTGCATCGATACTAACGTTAAGCCATGCAGAGACCAACAAATTGTCTTCTTTTTCAGAGAAATTTTTTAATCTTCTATTGTTTGGTCTTATTTGGGGACTATCCGTATGCACTGGAGATGGTTGCGAACCAATTGGGCTTTCATGTGGAGGAGGTTTAGAACCATCCCAATTGAATGCATCCCCTCCCTCACTGAACAGGTTAATATAGAAGCCATCCATAATTTCTCTTCTGCCAACAACAAAATTTCTCAAGTTAATAAAAAACATTACAATATCTTAACATGTCTTAACTAGTCTTAACAACATCCATCAACATTACAATATCTGAACAAGTCTTAACATTAATACAGAACTAGAACACTCCCGAATAATCACTATCAATGTCGATACCCTCATCTTCACAATACTGTCTGTCCTCACGTTTACCCTCGTCATCGCTCTCATAGTCGCAAGGAAGATACAACTCAGGGTCTACATCCTCTGCAGGCTCTACTTCGTCTCTTTGCATCAGTTCATGTGACTGTATGGCAACCTGCTCTAGACTGCGAGCTATAGCTTCGATGTCAATTACAAAGCTATTGAGTTCATTGGCACATTGACATGTGTTAGGACTAAAATTGTCTTTTGCAATTTTGTCAAGGTCAGATGTGATGCACTCTATTTGTTTTACTGCCCATGCCAAGCCTTTACTGAGTTTCTCCTGATCCTTATCCATCTACATGTATTACAAGTGTGTAATGAACAAACTTAATGAGTATTGACACATAATTCAACACTTCAAAATTCTAGACAGTCCTAAGTTGCATAAAGATGGTCAACACTTCAAAATTCTAGACATAAATTCTTACTAGATAATACATGAAGATGGTTATGAAAAATTCATTAAAAACAGGTATGCTGATGTATGATGAAATTACTTTCCCCAATTCTGGTTACCACAGCTTATCGTAGGAACTCATGCAACTTAGGACTGTCTGTAAGCACACACAGTTTTAATGCGTCTACAACATAGGCTGCTGAAGACTGAAAAGAAATGTTGTTATTTATGATTGGGAATAACGATAAATAGTAGTGTCCACATTTCATATTGATGCATATAAGGTAAGAACTGTCTGGTACAAACACTGAATTTTTCCAAGGAATTCGATCTAGCACAGAATTCAATCATCAACTGCAAGGAATGCAGGACCATCCGACCATGTCAACTTCTTTAGCAAAGTAGACAAAGAAAAGATCAAGGATCACAAACATTATGGCTTATCTATATGAGGAATGCAGGACACTTGAACACCTAATTTCAACTTTGAAGCCAGGATGGAGAGGTGTAACTGCTCAGAAGGCCCTACTTTTTTGGATACAATGCTTCTTATCCATTAAGAATAGATTCAATAGACAAATTTTATTCACACGGTCAGCTGACATCTGTTGGTGATGTGCTAAAAGTGGGCGAGGTAGTGAAAGCTCTTGTGATTAAATCGACAGATCCGGTGCAAACTTGTAATAACTATAGCTCAGATCATTGAAATATAAGTGCATAGCCTCTTCTGTTGTAAAAAAAGGCCATCAGCTGTTCATTGACTCATTGCATCTGTGATGGTCCATTGAAAGTATTTTTGTTTCGCTCTGTGCAGTATTAAAGACCTTGAGAGCGAGCCTGGATTGTTTCTCTCTAACTAACATGTTCCAGAGAGCCATCATGCCAGAGGCACTAGTCTAAAAGGCTTCATTTTTATCGGTACTAATTCTAAATGCCCAACAATGCTAGAGTGGTGGATGGAGCGAATGCAGAATGAGGTGCCAAATCAGAGATCAGGTATAAAATATAAACATGGCAATTATACTAGTACTTTGGCAAATCTGGAAAAAGAAAATGGAAGAATTTTTCAGCACAAAAGAAATGAGGCCTGAGCATGGATACTAGCTGGAGCAGCAAAGCTAAATTTGCTCCTACCGGAGGAAGACCAACTTAGTATAAAATATTCTCTTTTGAAAACTGGTTGTGTTATTGGGTTGCTCGTCAGCAGCCTGAAGAGTTCTGGCCTTGGAAAGACCTGCTGTACTAAACGTTTTTGTTTTGTTTTTGGTCTTCCCTTCTATTAATGAAATAATAGTAGATCACCTGCTATTTCCTCAAAAAAAGAGAGATGAATGTCAACCGCTGACAATGTCTAACTCTTGTCCCAACCCACTTCAAATGTATACTCTACATGAATAATATTGATTGATTGGATACTCTTAATAACAATTTCTATTGGCAAAAGTTGTTTTGGAATCCCACCAGTTGGTGCGAGTTAAGAGTTCATGTGTGTGAGATACTTCATATATCTTTTTCCCCCTGTTACAACAGTTCACCCATGAACACTACAAAAATGAAAATTTATTG